>CM046008.1:20623254-21823254 GCA_025175895.1 Wurfbainia villosa | reverse complement strand
ATTCGGCCCCTATTGGCGGAATTCGGCCCCTATTGGCGGAATTCGGCGACCCCTATTGGTCGACGACCGTCGCCCCTGTTGGCCAGTCGTTACTCACCTGGTCTTCCCACCCCTGGAAGTGGGTTTTTGCCTTCCCCAGGATTCGAACTCTAGACCTCCAGGCTAAGTACTAAAGTTTATGAATCCTGGTAACCAAGTGATCCATAAATTGTCACGCCCCGAAGGAGACCGAGACAAAATCCGACAAAGATCTCCGACGGGTGACAATCCCAATTTACATACAAGGCCTACACGGCCACTATACATCGGTCAACACGACCGGAATCCAAACAACACACGCAGAGTATAATTAGGCCTCAGGCCTTCAATCCAAGTAATAAATAAACAATCTATCACATCTAAACCTACCCCTTCTGCCATCTGGGCAGGAATACTCAACTGAAATCCATGCAGAACAAAACTCCGAATAAAGTCCCTAAGGACACCAAAAATCCACGAATACATAAATCCAATTCCAGTCCTAAATATATCTTCTAAACAAGATATCCAAAACCAAAAACAAATAACCAAATACACTTCCACGACGAGGGGGTTTGGCAGCTGAACTCTCCTGACAGCTTCATCCTGAAATAAATATAAATCAACGGGGTGAGTTCAAAGAACTCTGCGGGTATAGTAGATATGCAAAATAAGGTATAGCTAACAATAAAAATATCATGCCATTACAGTCTCACATAAATAGGGTATGCAAGCAAGAAATACAAAATGAGTGTACTTACCTGAATCTCCTACCCTGATATAGGAGCATGTGCCTGACTAGAAGTAATAGAGTCCTGACCATATATAAACATGTATCCTGTATGCATGACAATCATATGCACATCCAAGGCATCAATACAATAATGCAGCAAACACAATACAAAATGCAATCGGTAAAATGCATGCCGTGCTAATGACATGGTCACCCCGGCGCTGATCACCGCCTACACACGCAATGGTAGGCCAGAGTGGGTAGGGCTATGACAGCTGTGCACTCTGCCATCACTTGCTCTGAGTGGCCAGAGTGGGCGAGGATCTTTGTCGGAGTACACCTATCCTCCTGCCCCAAACATAGTGGGAGCTAAGCTCTCATCTCCGGTGTCATAGGCGGAGGAGGGATCACTGCCCACTTCTGCATGCCTCGCCGCTACCCATGGCGGACCAGTGAACTGTGAACAGCTGCACACACCCTCGATGTACCACTAACCCATGAGTGGCGGTGTGTGCGAGCCATGTAACTAAACTGCGGGCTCAGCAATAATGGAACCCGTCCGGTAGCATGCAATCATGCGAAAATGGTGCATGATACTAAAGCATGTAAATCCTACTCAAAATACCTATCAGAATGATATGTACAATCCAATATGTACATATCCTAATCCACATACTATGATCCAAATCAAGCGAGAAATATAATCATATCCTATCACATGCATGTATCTAGTAGGCACGAAAGTATAGGCATATAAACATGAAAAAGTTATTGTAAGATATCCTAACTAGCATATAAACTTTAATTAATATAAAAGTTAAGTAAAAATACCGCTGAATATATATCATAAGAATGAAAGCGTCACGATCGGGGACACGCCTCGTGGCCAAACTATATCGCATAACTATAGTTAAGCACAAAAATACAATTCTAATCGAATAATTAATCGATTTCCTTTATATCCCAATTAACCCAAACTATTTCCAATTTTCCTTGTCCATAAATATCCATACAATTAATTTATCCCAATTAATTCCAAATCAATTAACCTAATTCATCACCTATAAAAATATCCTCAAGATCAAACAATATCACCCAAATCCCATATCCTCCGAATCGTACGATCAACCAATAACAGGAATCATACTTACCGCCTTAGAATCCCAGACAACCAATCCTTCCCCCAAACACCAATTCATCACAAATATCCACACACAGCAGCAATTAAATTCAACAGTACTCAAAATAAAGCTGTAAATACCTCTTACCTTCCTTAGAAGTTCCTCGGAGCAAATTCACACTCAACCACACGCTCTATCAGCAGATCAAACTCAAACAAGAAATCCACAGCTAGGTTTAGAACTCATCCAAAAATCGGGAAAACAAAACCTCACCTTGCTCGGTGACCACAGCGTTGATGAAATCCACAATCTGCGCAGAAAAATCCCCAAATCGAATCCGCGATCGCGACAACCCGCCTTACTCGTTGTCGCCACGACTGTAGACACCGATGAGGACACGGTGGAGCTGCCACCGACACAACCTCCCTAGTCGCCGATCGCCGCGGCGCCGCCGCGAGAGGCTCCTTTGTCGCCTCGTCCGAGGATCGTCGAGATGATCCGATCACCGCCGTCGTAGCGGAAGACTCCCTCTGCCGTCGCGAGGATCGTCGAGGACGATCCGATCGCCAGCCGTCGGCCGAGGAAGGAAGAGTGCTCGCGATCTCGAAGAGAGGAGGGTCGCGGAGGAGTTGATCGCGAGGAAGGTATTCGGTGCAAGAGGAGAAGGTTGCGGTTGAGGAGGCTTGGCCGAGAAGGTGAACACTGCTTAGTCGTCGGAGAAGGGCGAGTCAGGCGAGAGAGGAACCGCGAGAGAATCGTCGGGCTGGCTAAGGAGGAGAAGTCAGCGGGAAAAAGAAAATAGAAAAATAAAAACTTAGGGTTTCCGATTTAGGTTAATACCCCTTAAATAAAACCTATCTATTTTATCCCCGTAATAATCTCGTACAAAGTCCGTTTAAATCCGGAAAAATTCCAAAAATTCCCTAAAAATCCCGAGATATTTCCAGGATTATTTCCTTAACTCTTTGGCCATTTAATCTAATATTTTAAATCTTCAGTATTTAACATTCTCCCCCACTAATAAAAATTTGGTCCCCAAATTTTCTACTCGTATATTAGTACGAGATGTCCCAACAACCATCTCAAACATCTGGAGACAAGTCACACCTCAAGTGACTAAGTGGGGTTACTGATATCCCTTAACATCAAATCACACTTGCTTCTAGCAGCCCTTCCAAAATATGAATAGTATCTTCATTTCGTCCACCTATAACAAGTACCTAACTGTACCTGAGTGGATCTCTATATCCGTGACCTGTTAAAGACTATCCATAATCCAAAGGTAAATCCTGAACCGCTATCACATACGATACTCACAGATCCTCCATGAACTGGAAATCGCCATAGTACAACCTATCCAGCGATCCAATAAACTCATCGTATGGATCGAACGAAAATGAGCGGACTTAGCTAATCATACTAAGCCCTTTCCGAATTCCAAATAATTTCCCAACACCGTCCATCATACTAGGCTCCCACTTTCCTCTTGGTACATAACCTTACAAATTATTTATATACCACCTTTACCAAACTTCCAAATCAACTATATTCCGCATGTCGTTCCTCCACGGAGAACGTTTCAATACTTACTATTTTCCGGATACAATCTTAAACATCTGCAACATATACAACCTATTGCAATCTTCAGCAATACCTATCAAAATATCGTGACCAAGTCTCGTGGCTCTCAGAGTAATGCAAAAGGCACTACTTACGGGCAACGACATGCTACCACGACCGGGACTCATAGCCAGTCAAGATGTCAGGTAGCTATCTAGCCACCTACTACATACAAATTCCAATATCACTAATTCCGAACCGGTAGAGCAAAAGTACAACTCTATGGTAGATGCTCTCTATCATCACAACAGGAATCTATCTGTTGTTCCTGAATCAATAGTAACTCTTCCTAAATTCAAATGTAACTACACAGTAGCGAGCTAAAACCTCATCAGCATATATGTTCCTTTACAAAACAACATAACAACTCCTGCTAGGTCCACGTCATATATATATATATATGACAACCCATCTCGTAGTTCCTCATTTGACATAAACATGGGATACGTCTCGATCAACTAAATCAGAAACGCTCCATTCTCTGAAACATCGCATTCGCATATAAATTAACTTTCCTTTCACCAGAGAATGATCGCACAACACTGGTGAAAAAGTCAACCATCGTCTGAGCCCTGAAACTAGGTTCACAAGCTTCAGACTAAATAAATTCCATCACCCGTCAGCGGTGTAGTACCACTAGAGCATCCTATCTATATCTATGGTAATAATCAAATTAAACACCAAAAAAACCATCATCTACGGTGGTAGGCGCTCAACTCCAACTGCCACCATCATAAATGATCCAATCGTGTCCAGAATACACGATTTTCTAAATCCCTGGACGACTAAGTCGTCATAAGTCAAACAAGATAAACAAACCTCGTACAATTCATACCAAGTATGAAATTGTCATCACTATACACCTGCATCCTCTTTACTCTAGGCTGATGATATATCAATCATCCCTATAACTTTGATAATTGTATGACACCCTGTCACTACAATATCAACACACCAATCATAAATCAATCCTAGAGTATACACAGGTGTCCTATAGCTGATCTAAATAGATCCTCAATCCACCATGAAGGATATTCATTTCCTTCTACCACCACCGCATTCCATCATCAATAATTGATGTATAACCTCAAAGGTTCATATCTCTTTGAACAACAAGTTCCAGAGCTTCTCAAGAAATAAAATACTGGGACAACGAATATCCCATCCAATACCTCCTTTAATTGGAACTTAGATTCTTCCAATTCCCATAGTGTTAAGCAACTCTGATACCAAATAAATTATCTCACAGTAGGGGATCTTCGATATCGAAACTATTTTTCGAAATCCCTCTGATCGCCTACTCTACTTGCCTATACAGCGGCAAGCCTAGAAGTTCCTCCAACACTACATCTGATTACTCTCGAATTATACAGGCATCCGAGAGACCTTCTTATACCATCATGTCACAAGCATAACCTCCAAGTTAATATCCAGATATCCACATCATATCAACCAAGTCAACTATAAAACAATTAAGTCAACTCTCTCACTATAATATAACATTTCCATCAATCAACCTCTAAACATCCAAAATCATTTTCATACCCCTGTGATAATCATCACAGTAATCATCTCAACATCTCACCTATCAGTGGAAACACTATTAATCCACATGATCCAAATATAAAAATCCTTTTAATCCTATCAGTGCATGTTTTAACCACAGATATCTGTAAACACATGTATCTCTCAATATATCATCAAGGTAAACTATAGTAATACCTCAATGATCAATCCTTCAATCATCTGATACCAACCTCAATGATCAATCCTTCAACCATCTACAACTCCTTAACCAGAGATCTCACTGTCCTCTTGCGTGGTTACCCTGCACCCCACCACGCCCTCTATTAAATTATTACAGATGCTACTAGAACAGATGTTACTAGAAGTAAAAATATATAAAATTTTCATCATACCTATTTTGCCGCAGGAGAGGTTCTGTCGCTGCCAAATCCCCATATTGACCTCGTCATAAATCCTCGAATTCCGAAATATAAAATCATCGGAAATCCATATCAATCCAAAATTTTCCAAATTACCTCGTAAAACCTGCCAAACGTGGCGAACTCCGAAAAATCCAAAAACCCCTAGGAACTCGAAAACCTAGGCGCTCTGATACCAAATAAATTGTCACGCCCCGAAGGAGACCCCGCCAGACAAAAATCCGACAGCATCTCCCCTGTACGGGTGACAATCCCAATTTACATACAAGGCCTACACGGCCACTATACATCGGTCAACACGACCGGAATCCAAACAACACACGCAGAGTATAATTAGGCCTCAGGCCTTCAATCCAAGTAATAAATAAACAATCTATCACATCTAAACCTACCCCTTCTGCCATCTGGGCAGGAATACTCAACTGAAATCCATGCAGAACAAAACTCCGAATAAAGTCCCTAAGGACACCAAAAATCCACGAATACATAAATCCAATTCCAAATATCTAAATATATCTTCTAAACAAGATATCCAAAACCAAAAACAAATAACCAAATACACTTCCACGACGAGGGGGTTTGGCAGCTGGACTCTCCTGACAGCTTCATCCTGAAATAAATATAAATCAACGGGGTGAGTTCAAAGAACTCTGCGGGTATAGTAGATATGCAAAATCAGGTATAGCTAACAATAAAAATATCATGCCAGTACAGTCTCACATAAATAGGGTATGCAAGCAAGAAATACAAAATGACTGTACTTACAGAATCTCCTACTCGATATAGGAGCATGTGCGACTAGAAGTAATAGAGTCGACCATATATAAACATGTATCCTGTATGCATGACAATCATATGCACATCCAAGGCATCAATACAATAATCACAAACACAATACAAAATGCAATCGTGCAAAATGCATGTCGTGCGATGACATGGTCACCCCGCCTTGATCGTAGCCTCACACGCAATGGTGAAGCCGAGTGGGTAGGGCTATGACAACTGTGCACTCTGCCATCACTGCTCCTGAGTGACCGAGTGGACAGGATGCTGTCGGAGTACACCTATCCTCCTGCCCCAAACATAGTGGGGGAGCTAAGCTCTCATCTCCCGGTGTCATAGACCAGAGGAGGGATCCCTGCCCGCTACCACGCTGCCTCATCGCTACCCATGAGCGGACCAGCGGAGCCTGACAGAGCAACTGCACACACCCTCCTGATGTACCACTAACCCATGAGTGGCAGTGTGTGCAGGCCATGTAACTAGCTGCGGGCTCAACAATAATGGAACCCCGTCCAGCTAGCATGCAATCATGCGAAAATGGTGCATGATACTAAAGCATGTAAATCCTACTCAGAATACCTGTCCGAATGATATGTACAACCAATATGTACATATCCCTAATCCACATACTATGATCCAAATCAAACAGGAAAATATAATCATATCCTATCACATGCATGTATCTAGTAGGCACCAAAAGTATACCAGGCATATAAACATGAAAAAGTTATTGTAAGCTATCCTACTAGCATATCAATTTGACTTAATCTAAAAGTTAAGTCAAAATACCCGCCTGAATATATATCCGCAAGAATGAAAACGTCACGATCGGGGACCTGCCTCGTGACCGAAACCTGCATATCGCATAACTATAGTTAAGCACAAAAATACAATTCAATGACAAATCGAATAATTAATCGATTTCCTTTATATCCCAATTAACCCAAACTATTTCCAATTTTCCTTGTCCATAAATATCCATACAATTAATTTAGCCCAATTAATTCCAAATCAATTAACCTAATTCATCACCTATAAAAATATCCTCAAGATCAAACAATATCACCCAAATCCCATATCCTCCGAATACCGTACCGATCAACCGAATAACACCGGAATCATACTTACCGGCCTTAGAATCCCACCGACAACCAATCCTTCCCCCAAACACCAATCTCATCACAAATATCCACACACAGCAGCAATTAAATTCAACAGTACTCAAAATAAAGCTGTAAATACCTCTTACCTTCCTTAGAAGTTCCTCGGAGCAAATTCGCACTCAACCACCGCTGCCCTATCAACAGATCAAACTCAAACAAGAAATCCACAGCTAGGTTTAGAACTCATCCAAAAATCAGGGAAAACAAAACCTCACCTTGCTCCGGTGACCACCGGCAGTTGAAATCCACAATACCGCGAAAAATCCCCAAATCGGACACGCGATCGCACAACCCTGCCGCCGTTGTCGCCACGATCAGACACCGACGAGGACACGGTGGAGGCCGCCACCGACACAACCTCCCTAGTCGCCGATCGCCGCGAAGCCGCCATCGGCCGCGAGGAGGCTCCTTCGCCGTCGCCCGCAGCCGAGGATGATCCACCGCCACCATGGAAGACTCTCGCCGCCACTCGTTCCGCAGGATCGCCGAGACGATCCAGCCACGCCGTCACCAAGTAGAAGGAAGAGTGCTCTGCAAAGATCTCTAAGAGAGGAGGGTCGCACGAGGAGTTGATCGCGAGGAAGGTATTCTGCAAGAGGAGAAGGTTGAGGAGGCTTGGCCACGAGAAGGTGAACTCGCTTAGTCGCCGACGAGAAGGGCTGAGTTTGGGCGAGAGAGAGGAACCGCAGAGAGAATCGCCGGGCGCGTGGAACTGCCAAGGAGAAAGCGGTCACAAGGGGAAAAAGAAAATAGAAAATAAAACTTAGGGTTTCCGATTTAGGTTAATACCCCTTAAATAAAACCTATCTATTTTATCCCCGTAATAATCTCGTACGGAGTCCGTTTAAATCCGGAAAAATTCCAAAAATTCCCTAAAAATCCCGAGATATTTCCAGGATTATTTCCTTAACTCTTTGGCCATTTAATCTAATATTTTAAATCTTCAGTATTTAACATTCTCCCCCACTAATAAAAATTTGGTCCCCAAATTTTCTACTCGTATATTAGTACGAGATGTCCCAACAACCATCTCAAACATCTGGAGACAAGTCACACCTCAAGTGACTAAGTGGGGTTACTGATATCCCTTAACATCAAATCACACTTGCTTCTAGCAGCCCTTCCAAAATATGAATAGTATCTTCATTTCGTCCACCTATAACAAGTACCTAACTGTACCTGAGTGGATCTCTATATCCGTGACCTGTTAAAGACTATCCATAATCCAAAGGTAAATCCTGAACCGCTATCACATACGATACTCACAGATCCTCCATGAACTGGAAATTGCCATAGTACAACCTATCCAGCGATCCAACAAACTCATCGTATGGATCGAACGAAAATGAGCGGACTTAGCTAATCATACTAAGCCCTTTCCGAATTCCAAATAATTTCCCAACACCGTCCATCATACTAGGCTCCCACTTTCCTCTTGGTACATAACCTTACAAATTATTTATATACCACCTTTACCAAACTTCCAAATCAACTATATTCCGCATGTTGTTCCTCCACGGAGAACGTTTCAATACTTACTATTTTCCGGATACAATCTTAAACATCTGCAACATATACAACCTATTGCAATCTTCAGCAATACCTATCAAAATATCGTGACCAAGTCTCGTGGCTCTCAGAGTAATGCAAAAGGCACTACTTACGGGCAACGACATGCTACCACGACCGGGACTCATAGCCAGTCAAGATGTCAGGTAGCTATCTAGCCACCTACTACATACAAATTCCAATATCACTAATTCAACCCAGAGAGCAAAAGTACAACTCTATGGTAGATGCTTTCTATCATCACAACAGGAATCTATCTGTTGTTCCTGAATCAATAGTAACTCTTCCTAAATTCAAATGTAACTACACAGTAGCGAGCTAAAACCTCATCAGCATATATGTTCCTTTACAAAACAACATAACAACTCCTGCTAGGTCCACGTCATATATATATATATATGACAACCCATCTCGTAGTTCCTCATTTGACATAAACGGGATACTCAACTAAATCGTAAACGCTCCATTCTTCAAAACATCGTGATTCGCATATATAAATTAACTTTCCTTTCACCAGAGAATGATCGACAACACCGTGAAAAAGTCAACCATCGTCTGAGCCCTGAAACTAGGTTCACAAGCTTCAGACTAAATAAATTCCATCACCCGTCAGCGGTGTAGTACCACTAGAGCATCCTATCTATATCTATGGTAATAATCAAATTAAACACCAAAAAAACCATCATCTACGGTGGCCGAGCGCTCAACTCCAACTGCCACCATCATAAATGATCCAATCGTGTCCAGAATACACGATTTTCTAAATCCCTGGACGACTAAGTCGTCATAAGTCAAACAAGATAAACAAACCTCGTACAATTCATACCAAGTATGAAATTGTCATCACTATACACCTGCATCCTCTTTACTCTAGGCTGATGATATATCAATCATCCCTATAACTTTGATAATTGTATGACACCCTGTCACTACAATATCAACACACCAATCATAAATCAATCCTAGAGTATACACAGGTGTCCTATAGCTGATCTAAATAGATCCTCAATCCACCATGAAGGATATTCATTTCCTTCTACCACCACCGCATTCCATCATCAATAATTGATGTATAACCTCAAAGGTTCATATCTCTTTGAACAACAAGTTCCAGAGCTTCTCAAGAAATAAAATACTGGGACAACGAATATCCCATCCAATACCTCCTTTAATTGGAACTTAGATTCTTCCAATTCCCATAGTGTTAAGCAACTCTGATACCAAATAAATTATCTCACAAGAGGATCTTCGATATCAAACTATTTTTCAAATCCTCCGATCGCCTACTCTACTTGCCTATACAGCGGCAAGCCTAGAAGTTCCTCCAACACTACATCTGATTACTCTCGAATTATACAGGCATCCGAGAGACCTTCTTATACCATCATGTCACAAGCATAACCTCCAAGTTAATATCCAGATATCCACATCATATCAACCAAGTCAACTATAAAACAATTAAGTCAACTCTCTCACTATAATATAACATTTCCATCAATCAACCTCTAAACATCCAAAATCATTTTCATACCCCTGTGATAATCATCACAGTAATCATCTCAACATCTCACCTATCAGTGGAAACACTATTAATCCACATGATCCAAATATAAAAATCCTTTTAATCCTATCAGTGCATGTTTTAACCACAGATATCTGTAAACACATGTATCTCTCAATATATCATCAAGGTAAACTATAGTAATACCTCAATGATCAATCCTTCAATCATCTGATACCAACCTCAATGATCAATCCTTCAACCATCTACAACTCCTTAACCAGAGATCTCACTGTCCTCTTGCGTGGTTACCCTGCACCACGTCTCGGTGCAGGTGCACGCCCACCTCGTCTCATATCTATTAAATTATTACAGATGCTACTAGAACAGATGTTACTAGAAGTAAAAATATATAAAATTTTCATCATACCTATTTTAAGTAGAGAGGTCTCACACGCAAATCCTCTATATCGACTCACATAAATCCTCGACCAAATATAAAAATCATCTAAATCCATATCAATCCAAAATTTTCCAAATTACCTCAGAAACCCGCCAAACGTGGCGAACTCCGAAAATCCAAAACCCCTAGGAACTCAAAACCTAGGCGCTCGATACTAAATAAATTGTCACGCTCAAGGAGACCCCGCATAAAAAATCCGACAAAGATCTCTCAGACGGGTGACAATCCCAATTTACATACAAGGCCTACACGGCCACTATACATCGGTCAACACGACCGGAATCCAAACAACACACGCAGAGTATAATTAGGCCTCAGGCCTTCAATCCAAGTAATAAATAAACAATCTATCACATCTAAACCTACCCTTCCGCCATATCCGGCAGGAATACTCAACTGAAATCCATGCAGAACAAAACTCGGAATAAAGTCCCTAAGGACACCAAAAATCCACGAATACATAAATCCAATTCCAGTCCTAAATATATCTTCTAAACAAGATATCCAAAACCAAAAACAAATAACCAAATACACTTTCACGACGAGGTTTGGCAAATTGAACTCTCCCGATACCTTCATCCTCAAATAAATATAATCAACGGGTGAGTTCAAAGAACTCATGTATAGTAGATATGCAAAATAAGGTATAGCTAATAAAAATATCATGCCAAGATAGTCTCACATAAATAGGGTATGCAAGCAAGAAATACAAATGATCAGATACTCAATCTCCTACGATATAGGAGCATGTGTTCGACTAGAAGTAATAGAGTCCTCGACCATATATAAACATGTATCCTCAGATGCATGACAATCATATGCACATCCAAGGCATCAATACAATAATGCAAAGAAACACAATACAAAATGCAATCTGCAAAATGCATGCCGTACTAATGACATGGTCACCCCGACGCTACCACCCGCCACACGCAATGGTGAAGCCGAGTGGGTAGGGCTATGACAACCGTGCACTCGCCATCATCGCTTCCCGAGTGACCGAGTGGATCAGGATCTCGGAGTACACCTATCCTCCCGCCTAAACATAGTGGGGAGCTAAGCTCTCATCTCCTGTCATACTGCAGAGGAGGGATCCTCGCCGCTACCACGCCGCTCATCGCTACCCATGAGCGGACCAATGAGTCGACAGAGCAACGCACACACCTCCGATGTACCACTAACCCTATGTAACTAGTCATGCGGCTCAACAATAATGGAACCCGTCGCCTAGCATGCAATCATGCGAAAATGGTGCATGATACTAAAGCATGTAAATCCTACTCGAATACATCCAATGATATGTACAACCAATATGTACATATCCCTAATCCACATACTATGATCCAAATCAAACAGAAAATATAATCATATCCTATCACATGCATGTATCTAGTAGGCACCAAAAGTATACTGCATATAAACATGAAAAAGTTATTGTAAGCTATCCTACTAGCATATCAATTTGACTTAATCTAAAAGTTAAGTCAAAATACCCTTTGAATATATATCAAGAAGAATGAAAACGTCACGATCGGGGACCCTGCCGTGGATCAAACTCGCATATCGCATAACTATAGTTAAGCACAAAAATACAATTCAATGACAAATCGAATAATTAATCGATTTCCTTTATATCCCAATTAACCCAAACTATTTCCAATTTTCCTTGTCCATAAATATCCATACAATTAATTTAGCCCAATTAATTCCAAATCAATTAAACTAATTCATCACCTATAAAAATATCCTCAAGATCAAACAATATCACCCAAATCCCATATCCTCGAATACCGCACTGATCAACCGAATAACACGGAATCATACTTACCGCCTTAGAATCCCACAGACAACCAATCCTTCCCCAAAACACAAATCTCATCACAAATATCCACACACAGCAGGTATTAAATTCAACATTACTCAAAATAAAGTCAGAATACCTCTTACCTTCCTTAGAAGTTCCTCGGAGCAAATTCGCACTCAACCACCGCTGCCCTATCAACAGATCAAACTCAAACAAGAAATCCACAACTAGGTTTAGAACTCATCCAAAAATCAGGGAAAACAAAACCTCACCTTGCTCGGACCACCGAAAAGAAATCCACAATACTGCGAAAAATCCCCAATCGAACCCCTCGCGATCGCACAACCCGGCGCCGCCGTTGTCGCCACATAGAGACACCGACGAGGACACGGTGGAGCCGCGACACAACCTCCCTAGTCGCCGATCGCGCGCCGGCCGCCGCGAGGAGGCTCCTTCTGTCGCCTCGTCCGCAGGATCGCCGAGGATGATCCGCCGTCCGCCACCATGGAAGACTCCCTGCTGCCACTCGTCCGCAGGGATCGTCGAGGACGATCCAGTCGCCGCCGTCAGCCGCAGGAAGGAAGAGTGCTCGGCAGCATCTCGGAAGAGAGGAGGGTCGCACGGAGGAGTTGATCGCGAGGAAGGTATTCGGTGCAAGAGGAGAAGGTTGCGGCGGTCAGCGCGAGGAGGCCGACGCCGGAGAAGGTGAACCTGCTTAGTCGTCGACGGAGAAGGGTGGAGTCGGGCGAGAGAGGGAACCGCAGAGAGAATCAGCGTCGGGCGCGTGGAACTGCCGAAGGAGAAAGCGGGGTCGCGGCGGGGAAAAAGAAAATAGAAAAATAAAAACTTAGGGTTTCTGATTTAGGTTAATACCCCTTAAATAAAACCTATCTATTTTATCCCCGTAATAATCTCGTACGGAGTCCGTTTAAATCCGGAAAAATTCCAAAAATTCCCTAAAAATCCCGAGATATTTCCAGGATTATTTCCTTAACTCTTTGGCCATTTAATCTAATATTTTAAATCTTCAGTATTTAACACTATGACTACATACGCCGCTAGGATATCGTAATATTGAAATATTATATTCTTCGATTTGAAATGTATTGACAACTTTATCTTGCTGATATGTTATGTCTTCCAAACGTTTCTCAATTTTTTTCCCGTGCTTTTGTTTTACAAATAGCCAACCAATTAATTTTGTCAAGTTTCGAATTAGGATATGAAGCATAAAATACTTGAATCGCTTGTTTGCGTCAACACAAATGATTCATATCTCTTATATATTTTTTTATGATTTATTTCAATCTAATTAAACTGTGGATGCAACTTTATGCCTTTGACAGGGTCAAACCAATGACACATAAGTAAAACAACTCGTAAATCCGAGTCAGGGTACTTTACCTCTAAAATTTCATCCAATAAACTATAAAAATTATTCCTTGCACCTCCATCATTAGATGACTGGACACAAACTCCATTATTGATTGTGTTTTTTTCTATTCCATATTCTTGAGTATGAAAATTATATCTATTTATGAAATATGCTGCCCAAGTTTTCACCATTGATTTTTGACCCCATGACAGATATATTAGCAATTCTTGCTCAATATGAGCTTGATTATCATGAACCTAAAGTCAACACAAATATGTGTTAAAGTCAAGATTTAATCAATTCATTATTATAGACTACTTACATATTTTTTAAACCATGATACAAATTCTTCATCGTAGAAACGATCGAACTCATACGTCGGAAGCTCAGAATATAGATTTTGGAAAAGCATAACATAAATAAATTATAACACGAACAATAATTTACGATATAAGAAATATATATAGATATACTAACTCAAAAATGTCATTACTTCTGGACAGTTCAGTAAAATATATATGTGGGTTACTCGTCATTCTTGACCAGTTAAGTATCTACATGTACAAGATCCACTCGGTCGACCAAGGTAGTTAAAAATTGAGAATTACTTCAAATTTGGATCAACATGACCCTCATCATTTCTTCCCACTCTCCACCTTTTGCAATGTGTTGGTGCAATCGACCCAGGTCACGATTGATTAGACTCGAGTGTGACTCGAGTAATATTTTGATGTTTGACAATGGAATTATCAATGTGTTTATCAATATGTTTTGATCCTGTGTTAACCATATAACTAGTGGATAATTGGTATATCCAAGGTCATATGGGGGAGATTGTTATGAGGCGATTATTAGAGCAATCATCCTTAGGTCAAGGTTGACCTAGCTTGAGTGATACTCGAGTGGAAGTCCAAATTTAGAGACTTGGCAAGGAAAGTCCAAGTATGAATATTTAGCAATGGAGAAGCCGAAGTATGGATACTTGACATGGAAAAGTTCAAAGGTGTAGTCTTGGTCATATAAGTCCAAGTGTGTAGTCTTGGTGGCGAAAGTTCAAATATGGATATTTGGCAAAGGGAAAGTCTAAGGGTATAGTCTTGGCCACGTAAGTCCAAGTGTGTAGTCTTGGCGGTGAAAGTCCAAGTTTGGAGACTTGACAAAGTAGATCCGTTAGCATGACATGGTTGACGAAAGCATTTTAAGGCTAGGAACAAGGGTGAAGAGTCATGGACTCAAACCAAGGGCTTGAGGTTGATGGAAGTGGTTTGAACGCTTAGGTCTAGGCTAAAGGTACCCAATAGCATGACATAGTTGATGGAAGCACTTGAAGGCTAACATGAAGGATGAATGAGTCGTGGAGGATTCGGATGGACCTTGAGGGCATGAGGCTGATGGAAGTGGCTAGAGGACTTAGGTCTAGGCTATGAGTGAGTGACAAGTATGAAGGGATCATACTTGGGTTAAACCTCAGTTTTGAGGTTTACTAGTCGACTGATGACTTTGGTCAGTCGATTGGTCAAGTGTTCAGCACTCGGAGACCTAGTAGACTCGAGCAGACGATTGGGGTTATGATCCAGTCGACTTGTCGAGTAATTGATTGAGGGTCGACTGTTAACTGTGGCTCTGATAGTCGACTGGTGGGTTAGATTAATCGACTAATAACTTGTAGTCGACTGCTAGGTAGAGTAGTCTACTAGAGTTAGTGGATATGAGCACAGAAGGTTTCGTAGTCGATTGGTGAGTCTATTAATGGCTTGATAATTGATTGATGATAATGGCAGTCGACTGCTCAAGTGTCCATTGGGCAAAAATCAACGTGGATTAGTTCGTTGTAAGACAACAGATAAGTGGGCAGTCAATTGGGGGCTTTTGATAATCATTTGCCAGATGAAAAATTAATCTGATGTAAGTTATAAAAGGAGGCTGCAATGGAGGGTTGAAGTTATCAGTTTTTTGGTGATTTGGGAGGGGATTTGTTGCTGTATTCCAGACCTTCCAAGGCATCTAAAGCAACCAAGTAAGCATTCAAGCAATCACAATCATTTGTAAAGTGCTTTCTCTTGTTTTTATATTTACTTCTTTTCTTTTGGTTATATTTGGTGTTTATTATTATAAACATTCATTGTAAGGGGTTTCTTCACCTTCGGTGTCATACTGAGAAGGAGAAGTTCATAGTGATAGTAGATCACTAGAGCGCCGTCGTGGAGTAGAAATCCTAGATTCCAGACCATATAAAATCCTTTGTGTTGTGCTTGTGTATTTATTTATGCTTTATTTTGTTTTTGCTACATATTACTAACGAATTATAGACAAGCACAACACGAATTGAAGCATGAATCGAACGACGCTATTTGCCCCTCTCTAGCACATCCAAAGGTCATCAACACACTGAACGTGAGGCTCAAAATAATATGATACAAAAGTTATAACTTCCTCCACAATATATGCATTAACAATAGAAGCCTCAACATGTGACTTATTTTTCACTTTTTTTTTTCAAATTATAGAGGAATCTAATAATAATAAAACAAAATGTATTAAAAAAATAATATATACTAAAATTAGTCAATTTATAGTGCACTCACAACAAAGTATAGAAAATAAAAAGTTCACCTTTCAAATAGATATATCTATCGAAATTGAACAAGACCTATAACTTTGGCCTCATATTGAAGGTTTTGTCGGATGCTCTTATTCCACATGAAGGTGGAGAAACTTCGCTTCCCACTTCAACTCGGTCGCTTGTTCATGGTGATCCCTTCTGCGTCCCCGAATAAAAAAAATTTATTCTTGACAAGAGGGATTGCCCAAGCAATCGTGTCATCGTCGTGCTATTCGATTAGAGTAGTTACTTGAACAAACTTGTTATTCAAGTAACCAACCTTTATTCTACGAATGGCCACGGAATAGACGATGTACGGATCGCCGACTTTTGTATTTATGTTCGGGGTCTAAGTATATTTAGCCACAAAATAAAACATATAACATGCATATAATTGAAAAACAATTATAAACATAATACAAAAGAACACTAATCAAAATAAACAAGATTATACCTCTTGTTATACCTCTTGATCTTCTATTGTATGTCCTTCCTCCTTTTGGACGTCGTGTGGGCGACGATCTTCCAAAAGATGAAGCTCCTAGATCACCAATCTTCCTTTCCTTGTTCACTCCGAACAAAGGAAGATCATAAAACAAAACTCTTCTTCCTATCTAGAACCGACCACCAAGTTAATAGACTCGATGTTGCCGCCGGCCAAGGAAGAGAATATGGAGTATGGGAACCGGCCAAAAGAAAATCAATGAGGGTGATGGGCGCCGACCAACACTTGGAGAAGAGAAAGGAAACCAACCCTTCACCTTGTAGCTGCCCAAAACCCTAACCCTAGCTCTCCTAGTTGCCGCCGGCCATAGAAGAGGGGAAGAGGAATAGGTTGAGCACTGGCCAAGGTAGAGGGAAGAAGGATAAGTGCCGGCAACACCTTAGGAAGAAGAAGAAAGGAACTTCTTCTCTTGTTGCCGCCCACACCACCTCCCGAAACCCTAGCTGCCCAACCTCAATCCTAACCTAACTAGGATTGCTTGCCGCCCAAGGGAAGCAAACCCTAATCTCCCTTCCATCAAGTTACCGCCCACCCCCATGCTCTCCTTTTATAGAGTTAGGGATAAGCCTTATTTTAATCTCCACCATTCGTTCTAGGGATTTAATCTCAACCGTCGGATCTCGAGAATTAATCTCAACTGTCGGATCTAGAGATTCAATCTCTACCATTGGTTCTATAGTTTTGTTTTCATCCATTGGATCTAAGCTTCATGAGGTATTAATAGGCTACAATAGGGACCATGAGGAGGAGTTGGATCTTGGCCACCCAATGGATCAAGCCCACATAAAATCCGATCCATTAATGATTATCCATTCCACTAGAGGATTATCATTGATCTACCTCACCAACCCCCATAAGTTAATATGGGCTCCATATATTATTTGTATAATTTTCTCCCCGTGTTTAAGATCTCGAATGTCCGTCGATTAATTAATTTACTGACCATTAATTAATCAACATCTAACTCCATGAGTAGTACCACTCAACCTTTTCATCATGCCGGACCAAGTCCACCTGCAGGGTTTACATGATGAACCTTATGAGCTCCTCAAGGGGACATCATCATCCTAATATATAGGACACGGTTTCCTCCTATAATCAATGGCACACCATATAAATAATATCATTTCCTAACTTACCGAGCCTATCGATTTAATCTATAAATCTCGCCCATTGGTAAATCAAAGAAATGAATACTAAGTATATGTGTCCGTTATTATATCGGGATTAAGAGCTTGTACAATATAATATCTGAGGTCTGATTCGATTATGTAGTCAGCAATAAATCAAATCACCTCTAAGTCGTTCCTGCTAAATACACACAAAGTGCACTAGTGTGATTCTATATTCAAGACAAACCAATACCAAATCACATTACAACCATACCAATGGTTTGTCCAAAGCCATCTCGATTGTGAGCCTTTACTTATACTTTACAAGGAGCCAATAACATGATCTCCCGTGTGACACCACACACCATGTTATCTACAATGTAATGTATTAGACAATATGCATAACCATGAATGTGCAAACAATGATCATGTGATTCTTATTTCAAAAATAAAGATGTTCATATAAAAGATAGACTTTTCAGTATACATCCCAACACATATGACAAGTGAACCAAAGATATTCCATGGAATCAAAAAATGATGGTGGAAATATTCTTTCTAAATTACACAAAATGATTGGAATGTCTCTCTCTAATGTCTCCATGTGTGAATGACTCAACACCGTCGAGCAAATATCATGAAGAAAAATGCTTAACTCAATAATGGCACCCCATACAAAATTTGGTAAGATTTTTCTTAAAAGAAATAGGAATTAGTGTTGGTGCAATCAACCCAGGTCACGATTAACCCGACTCGAGTTTGACTCAAGTAGTATTTTGATGTTCGATAAAACAATTGACAATGTGATTGTCATAGAAAGTCCAAGAATGGTCTTGGCATTTGAGAAGTCCAAGTCTTGTGTACTTATCATGGAAAGTCTAAGTCTTGTGTACTTAGCATGGAAAGTCCAAGTCTTGGGTACTTGGCATGGAAAGTCTAAGTCTTGTGTACTTGGCATGGAAAGTCCAAGTCTTGGGTACTTGGCATGGAAAGTCTAAGTCTTGTGTACTTGGCATGGAAAGTCCAAGTCTTTTGTACTTAGAATGGAAAGTCCAAGTCTTGGGTATTTGGCATGGAAAGTCCAAGCATGGGTCTTGGCAATGGTAAAGTCCAAGTCATGGGTACTTGGCAAGGAAAGTCTAAAGGTATAGTCTTAGCAGTATAAGTCCAAGCTGTAGTCTTAGCGACATAAAGTCCCAGTGAATTTTGGAAGTGAAAGTCCAAGTATGGATACTTGGAATTTAGGAAGTCCAAGGGTGTGATATTGGCGGCATAAAGTCCAAGCTATAGTCTTGGAGGCATAAGTCCAATGTTTGGCAGCGTAAAGTCTAAGCGTTTGTCTTGGCGACGTAAGTCCAAATGTACCTTGGCAAAGTATACCCAGTCAGCATGACAATAACCAATGGAAGCACCTGAAGGCTAGCATATGGATGAACAAGTCATGGATGACTTGGAGGGACATGATAGGCGTGAGGCTGGTGGAGGTGGCTAGAAGACTTAGGTCTAAGCTAAGGGTGGTCTATCAAGTATGAAGAGATCATACTCGAGTTAAACTTCATGTTTGAGATTTATCAGTCGATTGGGGTTATGGATCAGTCAACTAGATGTGTGTTTGACACTTGACAACCTAGTCAACTTGGATCAGTTGATTGAGATTATGACTAGTCGACTGGTCAAGTAGTCGACTGAGCTTCAACTGCTATTTTGTGGCCTTGGCAGTCGACTGCTAGGGTTTAGCAGTCGACTAGTTCACAAGCAATCGACTACCATGAAGGCGTTGGTGATTTACGGCGGACACGAGCATAAAAGGAGTCGATCGATCAGCTGCTAGTGTATCCGTTGGAGTTTTTCAGCATGGATTGAGTCATTGTAAGACAACGACACTATGGGTAGCCGATTGAGGCCATTTGACAGTCAACTGCTAGGCACAAAATCAGCTCGATGCAGGTTATAAAAAGAGCTCAAGATGGAAGATTTTGAATTAATTTTTGAAGAAATTTTGAAGGGAAATTGTTGCTGCATTTTAGACATTCAAGAGCAATCCAAAGCAAGCAACAAACAAGACAATCAAAGCACTCTCTTGTAAAGTTTTTCTCTGCATTTCATTTGTATTATTGTAGTTGATTGAATCTTGTTGTTGTATTATTTTTGTAATCACTCATACGAGGTTTCTCCACCTCCAGAGTATTTTCCAAGAAGGAGAGTTTCATTAGTGGTGGTGTACATCACTAGAGCTCACTTGAACTTGACCCATGGAGTAGGAACCTTAGGTTCCAAACTACGTTATATGCTTGTATATTCTTGTTATGCATTTGTATTTGTTGTATATTCTGTTGCGCACTAACATCATTGTAGACAAACAATCAAACAAATGCGATTAAATTCTAAGCAATGAAGTGAATTGCTATTCACTCCCCTCTAGCACAATGTTTGATTCTCAACAAGTGGTATTAGAGTGGGTCACGCTTCAAGGCTTAACAACCAAGGGAGCACACTAGAGGCAAGATGGAACCAAGTCTTAAATTGGGTCACGACATCAACACACCACCATCCTATGAAGACTCTGGAATCGAAAATTTCAATCAATGGAAAGGTGGAATGATGTATTTCCTTATGTGTGGTCATAACAATTGGATTAGTATTATAGTAGGGTTCGATGCTTTGAAGATGAAAAGGGAAGAATACTCAAGAAGAAGAAGTGAAGCAAGGAACAAATCCAATATTTCGACATAAACAATAAGGTAACGAGTATATTAGTTAATGTAATCCCTAATGATATTTTGTGTAGATTAGGAGATTATAAGGATGCCAAGGAGCTTCAGAGCAAGTTGGTAAAATATCATAAAGATCCATCATTGACTCAATTAGAGAAAGAGACCGAAGAAGCAAGTACATCATCCTCACAAGAGCTTGAGGAAAAGGTTGAAGAATTAGAGGAAGCCTCCACCTCTAGGATTAAGGGGGAGGAGATTAGGTCTTCTACTCTAAAGCAAAATCAAGAAGAAGAATCATCTACCTCCGGGAGAGAAGAAGAGCAAGCTCAAAATTCCCTTTCCGGCCTAGGTAACTCAAACATTATAATTAAAAATAAAGATCATATAATGTATTTTGAGTGTAGGGGATATGAGCATTACAAAAGTAAATGCCCAAAATTGACTAAGGAGAAAGCTACGACACCAAAAGTCAATGAAAAGTCTAAGGATGCCAGAGTCTCCACAAGGAAGAGCAAGGAGTACGTGGTGTGATTCAAATGCCAACAACGGGGTCACTATAGAAGCCAATACCCTAGGGGGAGGAAGTAAACCAAGGGCAAGGAAGGAGTTATACATGTAGGGAGAGCTAAGGCAAACCCTAAGATAACTTTTAATTATGCTCCTTCTTCAATTAATAGTCAAAAGCATGCTAGGAATTTTATTGCTATTGATCATAAACAAAAGCATGCTAGGAATAGATTTTATTGCTTAGGTGCTAAATCTTGCGATATTAGGGTTAATGACAAGTCTAGAACAATTAACCTTAAAATAATTCTACCTAAGGAAGCTATTAGGAAGGTAGAGAACCATTTAGGCATTAACACTAAGAAGGGTAGACATATGCCTAAAAGGAAGAACAATGCCCAAAGAATAAACGAAAATTCAAAAATTAGGCAATTAGAGTTAGAGAACCAAGCTTTGAGGTCAAAGCTTGAGAAAATGGAGAAACCCCTAAGGAAGATGGAAAACATGATTTAGGGTCTAATGGGCAAAATCTAGGGGTTAATAGACAAGAACCATCTAGGAGCAAGAAAGGTTTGGGTCACAAACCTAAGCCCAAGGATACTTACCATAGTATTCCATTCGATTATGGAACCATCCATAGGTCTAGGAAAACTAAGGTTACTAGGGAAGTCATTCCTAAGACTAACCATGGTAGATGCTTAGTGGCCAAGGTTTAAAAAAAACTTAGGGAAGCCACTAAAAAGGTCACAAAGGAAGTCATCCCTAGAGTTGACCTAGGTAATTAAAATTCAAATGACCAAGGCTTCAAAGCTTAAGAGGGTCATTAGGAAGGTACTAAGGGAGGTTATCCCTAGTGAGTACCTTGTGAACCCAATGAGCTCAAATAGATTTTGGGTTCCTAGGAGCATGATTCCCTCATGGTAAATGGGTTAGGTTGTGTCAACCTTGAATGAATGAGTAGTTAACCTAACCATAGAAAAGTTGACACTTTAGGATATTTTCAAAGTTATGTGATGCTTTGGAAATGAAATTGAAACTTAATCCTAAAGGATTTTAGTATGTGCCAATAAATATGAGAAGTGTGAAAAATTGATCAAAATTTGCACAATTTGGTTTAGAGGTCATGGTGTGCTATTTTAGAATTTTAGCACACTTGGAAAAATTGTATTTAAGGAAAAATTATTTTAATTCTAGAAAATAACAATTTGGACCTAATACTTAGGTATTATATATCTTTGTATTTCATACACTTGTCATGCTTCATATGCCATATCGTATGTTTGCATGAAAGGTGTGTTTGTGATGTATAGCATCTCAAAAAAAATATAAGGCTTACCTTGATTGTGTATTTCAACATCTAGAAAGGGTGAGATGCTAGGAATAAAATCCTTGGATATTAATTCTTGTGAAAATAGAATAAAATGTCAAAACATATTAACAAATATACAAATAGAAGCATAATACTGATATAATTGGTACACTTGCAACAAACACACCAAATGCTACAAAATTAATTGAACAAATCAATCCTAAAAAATTTTAGCCAAATAATTATATATCAGTCGACTGCTTTAATAGAGTAGTCGACTGAAGTTACTATAGCACGACACAGAGAGTTGAGCAGTCAACTGTCGAACCCTAGTAGTTGACTGCTAGTATTGTGACTTGGTCATAGAATCTTAAGCAGTCAACTGATGACTGTGATTTTATAAGCCTGAACTCTAGCAGTTCGGCTTTTTCATGCGTGCTACTTCTTCTGACGACCTCATTTCTTCCCCGTCCGAGTTCTCGCCACCGATCTTAGCCCTCGATAAGCCCTAGATCTCCAAACCTTAGCTTTTTCCACTGCCCTTTTCTCCCTATCATGCTAATGGAAGCCCTCTCCTCTTATTATTTTTATCGATTTTGGCCAAACTAGGGTTCTAGGCTCAAGAGACCACTTCCGACAGTTCTCCTCCAGGATTTGCCTATTCCGGTTGTCTTTTATGACTTCACATCAAATGACGCCTAAGTAATGCTTCTAACCTAAACCCTAGCTATTTTTTTCATGAAATGCCTTGATCTAATCAAAATTTTGTGTTCATTCATTGCATTGCATTGCATCCATTTAGACAAAAGCGTAGGGTAGAGGCCGGTGATGGATCCCAGGCTCCGTCTCGAACGTATCAACCTATTGTTGTGCGTTATTTAGATGAGTCATTCTTTCGGTCCTACTGTGGGGATGTAATCCAAATCATCATGCATTATCAACTAGTGAAGTTAGTATTTTGCACGCATCCTGTAAATGTTGACCTTCTCACGGAGTTTTACTCCAATCTTAGGAGAGTTGGGGATGGTTCGATGTATCAGACTTGCATTGCAAAATGAAATCTGAACTTTACTCCGGAGATCCTACGAGAATTTTTGGAGTGTCGACCATCGGATGACACTTTTATGTTTTATCCTGTCCTAGATCAGTCACCCCCCACACCTTTTGATCATATCACTCTGGATCATATGCATCATTATTTCTTTCACTGACCCTGTCGTTTAAGTCAAAACTTATTTTCAATCAATGACTTATCATCTCTAGATAATGCCCTCTATAAGGTCATTGTTGCATGCATATCACCTATAGTCACTAGGGGTCAAGTCATGGTATTATCTTCTCATTTATTTTTGATGTATGCAATGCGTAATCTATTAGATGTTAATTTGGCATTAAATATTTTTCATTGCATCATCCACTTCGTGTCCCCTGTCGAAGGGAAGATTCATATGCCCTTTGGCCATATCATTACTGCATGGTTAGCATTTAGAGGCATACACATCTCCAGAGGGACTTTGAGGCCACTATCTGACTCCTATGACCGCATCACCTTGAGACACTTCGCATTACCTGGGATGCAAACGGGCTATGGATGGATGGAGTGGTCAATGGAGCTGCTTCAGCCAGTTGGGGAGCATGGAGAGGGAGTTGCGGTGGAGGATGTCCCTGTATTACCAGATGCATCGGTTGAGGGTCTCTCTGCTCGCTTTGCATGATTAGAGTCTAGATTCGAGGACTTTTATCGACACCTATTTTGAGGAGCTCAGCTTAGAGAAACCCTTCATGGCTCAACAACTGAGTCAGATGGAGCAGCATTAGCTCGAGATGATGCGGAGATGGACTCTGAGTCAGTAGCCTCCACATCCTCCACCACCTCCGGTCGACAACACTGGTGGATGGTAGCTAGGCCTGCGATTATGTATTTTTTTTCTTTATTTTCTTTTATTTTCGTAGCGAGGTTGAGGGTTTGAACATCTGTCTATCACTTGTAGAGATGACTTTTAAGATGAATGAAATATTTTCTTTTACAAAATTATCTGTTATTTATCCTATATTGTTTGGTTGTGATAATGTGTGTTGTTTTGCTTATTACATGTGTTGATGTGTATGTTCATTCATTACAATTATGCCATGTCATCATGTATAAGCCATAACTTATATTTCAACCATGAAATCCATATGTATCATGACATCATACTTCTTATGGTTATTTTAATATGTCATGAGTATATTTTTGTAAATGTCATGCTTATATTAAAGTATATCTTTATGTCATGACATCATATATCATTGACACATGCTTTAATTATGCTATCATCTTATGCCATGATTATATTTCATGCATTTTGGTTAATAAAATTGATTTAGGGCAAATGACATGATTTAAAGTCTCAAGTATAAGGGAATTAAATAGAGTTGCCTAGAAAATGCATGAAACCCTAAGAACCTAAACCCACATCTCACAAGAACATTAAATTGACTTGTGTGTGTTTTCATACACCTTAGATACATGTGAGATGCTAGGAAATGAGTTAAGTTCATGTGCTTATTTGGTACATCATATTGAACTTAAAACTCATTAAATGATAATGATGAATCATGAGGAAAGCTAATGTACAAGTTATGTACATCTAGCCCATAGTCCATGGTTCAAAATAGATTTTCAAAAATATTTTAAAATCATTTTAGAAAACCTTGGTGAAGTCTATCTTTTGATAACAATCACCATTGAAGAAGTTGATACAAAGTGGGTCAAAAATATTGAAAGTTTCAATAGTTTTGAACTTTGTATCAATCTCACAATTTAATGGGTATTTTAATTTAAAACTATTTTTCACCCATTGTATTTAATGTAAGTAAAGTATGTTTGAATTTTCAAGATTTTTCGAAATACATATTTTACTTATGTATTTTCAAAATTCATTTATGAAAATCTAATTTTTGAAAATTAGATAGTAGTTGACTGATGCTGTTGATAGTCGATTGATTATTGATCAAGTTGACTGTTAGACTGATTTCGGGTAAACAAGATTTGTTTAGTCCATTTTCATCCATCCCTAGGTATTCTAATGTCTCCTAACCCTAGGATATGCTTTAGAAAGTATTAGAAAGGTGAAAATTCATTGGAAATGAATTAGGAGAGGTGTTTAGGGTGAAAATCGAATTTTAAGGGAGATGAAAGTTCAATGTTGAATCTTTACCCTTAATTTCGATGGTTTAAGTTTCCTATTGGCTTAGGAACTCTCCAAGGACATTGTTGGCGTAATGGTCAAGGGGAGCAAGCCTTTAGGGAGAGGTTATCCATTAAGGGATGATGGATGGATTTTTCCTCATAAGGGGAGAATTAGAGAATAGTGAGGATTGCCTCTCATTTAGTGATATGTGATTTATCATTAGGAAGAGTGAAGACATCCTAAATGTTTTTGGACTAAGGGGGAGAATGTAAGATTTCATTGGTATATGAGACATTGATACCCTTGGGGAGAGACTTTTTGGTGTATTTCAAAAAGGGGGAGAATTGATGGCTTGAGTTAGGTAGCATAATTCAAAGATTTTGTCAAACATCAAAAAAGAAGAGATTGTCGGTGCAATCAGCTTAGGTCATGATTGATCTGACTTGAGTTTGACTCGAGTAGTATTTTTTTATTCGATAAAATGATTGACAATGTGATTGTCATGGGATGTACAATAATGGCATTGACATTTGAGAAATCCAAGTCTTGTGTACTTGGCATGGAAAGTTCAAGTCTTATGTACTTGGCATAGAAAGTCCAAGTCTTGGGTACTTGACATGGAAATGCCAAGCATGGGTCTTGGCAATGGTAAAGTTCAAGTCATGGGTACTTGATAAAAGAAGTCCAAAGGTATAGTCTTGATAGCATAAGTCCATGTTATAGTTTTGGCGGCGTAAAGTCCAAGTGAACTTTGGCGGTGAAAGTCCAAGTATGGATACTTGGCATTTGGGAAGTCCAATAGTGTGATATTTACGGCGTAAAGTCCAAGATGTAGTCTTGGAGGCATAAGTCCAATGTTTGGCGAAATAAAACCCAAGTGTTTGTCTTGGCGGTGTAAGTCTAAATGTACCTTGGCAAAGTAAACCCGGTTAGCATGACAATAGTCGATGGAAGCATCCGAGGCTAGCATATGGATGAATAAGTCATGAGTGACTTGAAGGAATCCGATAGGCGTGAGGCTGATGAAAGTGGATAGAAGGCTTAGGTCTAGGCTAAGGGTAGTCTATCAAGTATGAAGGGATCATTGTCACGCCCCGAGAGCATGCTGAGCCGAAAATCAAACGGACGACATCTCCCCTGTACGTGGCAACATTTTGGGTTAATACAAGGCCTGTAGGCCCACAACAACAACAATATATATATAACAAATAATAGCAGCGGAAATAAAGTGCGCATACCCACAACATACATAACAAAATATAATATACAGGTGTACTCCACCTGACAAGACCACAACACTAAAACCGTACAAAAACATCAACACCAAAATAACATCCACAACATAAAAATGAAGTCCAAATATAAACTAAGGTCCATGACATAGGACCAAAATCCAAAACACAATAAACAAGTCCAAGCCATAAGAAAAACGAACTCCTCGGGAGACTCAGAAAACGGAGATGGGATGGATCGGTCGGCGCAACTCCAAGTCGTCACGAAGTCGTCTACCTGTTACCTGGGCGACAGAAAAACCCAGGGTCGGAGGTGGTGAGTAAAACTCAGCAAGTAATCAGAGAAAACATGTAAATACATGTATCAATATTACATGTCATTCAACAATTTAATCTACTCGTACAACATGTATACATCAGCATAACAATAGATATGCATGCATATACTAAATAAAACTGAACATCAACGATGCTGACATACCTGGCAGTCAGCTACTCTATCCTGATCCAACCTGGGCATATAATCACATCATAGGGTATAACAGTATAGTACTAACACAGTATCCTAACCTGAGTCAAGGGTATCACTGTGAATATCTGATAGGTATACAAATATCAACCTACTACCATATAGGAAATGTAGTATCATGTATGAATATGTACAAACAAATGCAACAAGCATAGTACATACAAATGCATCATCAAAGTGAGTATACATATAGACTGTATCTGTATGTATACTAATCACCATCATCCATATATATATATATATATATATAAGCAGGTATGTATATATATATAATCATATGCAAAACACCATATGATACGGCAATGCAGCATGCATGGTCATGCCTGCTCACCCCTACTCGCTACCACGACCCCAGTGTGGCCTAGGTGGCACGACATGACAACTATCCCGATTCCAGCCGCCACCACTCTCGAGTGACCGAGTTGGGTAGTATGATCAAGTAGCATATGAGCGTAAGTAGCTCGCTACGCAACGGGGGTCCCTGTTGCTGGCCACTCCGACTAACACTTCTAATGAGTGGTCGAGTACCACGCACCCAGGACAACTGCACGCAACTCTAACAACCATCTTCAATAATGGTAGAGTGCGGCACAACAAATGCTATGCCCTCACACCAGTTACTCCTCTGGAAGTAACCTGAGAGGCAGGATGACTGACGACTCTCTCTCAACCCCAAGGGGAGACGATGTCGTCAGTATACATGCAATGACATGAGGGTACTGTCTCACATACAGAACATCTACCCTAGACTCTCTGTTCAACAAAGAGTCACACCCAATTGATCAGTACACTCTCTATCCTGTAGAGAGTCATACTCATCTGATCATGACAAGCTAGGACCATCGGTCCGTAGCGACACATTATCCACGACTCACATGACCATTCACACAACCCGTGGTTGGTGAATAAATGTGCAACATACAGGTATGAAATAAATCCTACATCTAGGGTCATACTTATCCACAGAAGACCTTTTTGCCAAATTTACAACTTAGGTCTTCCTCCGTACTCTAACATCTACACCCTACTAACCAGTTAGACCAACTTACATCACATCTGTAACTTCTAGATTATGCTAGGGAATATGTGTTATCAATAATCGAGCACACATATATATATCAACGGTAAGTTCAAGCATACGATAAACAGAGCATGATCAAGGTAATATGAACACCTAAGGTTCATATCTATGTCTAAATCTAAAAATCATTATATCTACCCGACCGGTAGGAAATTACCTACCTGATAAGAAGCTCGTGACAATAAAAATCCTCACGGTCGTGGTCCTGCCTCATATCCACGTCCTGCACAAACAATAATATGCATTAAGTTCTAGCACATGACAATAGATATATTTAATTTACTATTCCATCATTTCCATATTCGCGTCCCTTTATCGAATACGAATTAGAAGCTCAAATAGTCAAGCTTGACTATTTAATTTAACTCACCGTTTCAATTAGCAAAAGTGCTAACCTACTCATCCAACTCCATACCCATTCAACCAAATCGATCTCATGTAGATTTAATCTTTTTATACTTAATTTGATGTAATTGGATCACCAACAAATTAAGTATAAATCTAACCCATATTGAATAGAATCAAGAACAACCCCATTTATCTAAACGGATTGCAGAACACACAAAATCACCCCTTTAAAATACTAAGGTCAGATCGTATACCCTAAATTGCATCTAACCCCGGCATATACCATCTACATCAGCCGCAGCCACTGACCCATGTCAACTATTGAATCGAAATTGTATTCACAACACACTGGAGGGAAATTGATTTGGCTTACCAACACCTAAAGCTTTACCGACAGTACCAATCTTTCCCAATCCTCAACCGGAATGTAAACAAATCACTGCCCAAAACCAAATCATCACTTCGACGATAAACCCAACCCTAATAGAGACAACGTCCATTAGACAACATCGCAACCATTTCTAACGCCAGCCCCCTGCTCACATCCACACAGCCACCTCTCCGGTAAGCACCATCGGCAGCCAAACAACACACTGGACAGAAACAGAAACAGGGAAAAACAGTTCATGCTTACCGACAAGTTTTTGGAACCTCACCGGCCAAGCAATTCCTCCAAGATCCTCGGTCTGCCGATACAAAGTCCCTGCTCCAATTTGCAAGGGGGTCAACCAAGGAAAAGAACCTCAGAGTAACCTAAGGAAAAACTAAGCTTACCGATAATAGAGCTTCACCGGCCGAACAATCCTCCAAAATCCCCAGTCGGCCGGAAACAGCCACTGCCCAATTCAGGTTAGGTCACGGTAATTCACAGAACCTCTCTCCGACCCCAAACGGCAGTGGAAATATTCGGTTCACCGGAAAAGTACCAAACGTCGCCGCTGCCCTATTTCACCAACCCACGCTTAAACAACAAGAGAGCTCCAAAATGACAGAATTCGGCCAAGGTAGGGAAGAAAATCCACGACTCCTCTCCTTGAATCGGCGGCTCGATCGTTTCCCTCGGCCCAATCGCGCTTCCGGTCGTCCGAGAAGGTCGAGTTCGCGGCGGCCCGCTACGGAGGGAGAGTAGGCGAGAGGAGTGAGGAGGAGGCGTCCGACGGGCGACGTACTGTGAAGGCGAGATCGCGCGGAGAGAAGTTGATCGGGAGATTGTCGCGGTGGATGAAGGAAATAACGCGTTAGGGAAAAACGTTCACCGACAAACTTTAAGTTAGCGGTGTCGAACGGAAAACAATTGTAACGGTAAGGCTTAGCGGTTCGGATTTCAGCTAAACGGGTCGAATTTCAGACCCGTTAAGTCCACTAACTATTAATCAAAAAGGTTCTTAGAAATCCCCATTTGAGTCCAGAAAATTCCTAAAAATTCCTGAAAAATTTCTTAGGATATTCTCCTCATTACCCCACATTTATTATTATTATTATTTTTTTCGTGGTATTTTACATTCTCCCCCACTTAATAAAATTTGGTCCCCAAATTTCGTACTTTAATGCAAACATTTATTTAAGCATATTCTGAAATAACCACATACCTCAGGTAAACAGATGAGGGTATCGAGCTCGGATAGTATCCTCCAGCTCCCAGGTAGCCTCCTCATCCGTATGATGCTGCCATCCCACCTTTACGAGTCGGATGGTTTTGTTCCGCAACTGCCGCTCCTTGCGATCAAGAATCCGCACTGGAGTCTCCTCATAAGTCGCATTCGCCTGGAGTGGTATCAGAACTTCTTTCAGAACATGGTCAGATCGCGGCACGTATTTCCTCAACATGGAAACATGGAATACGTTGTGAACACCCGCAAGTGTCGGAGGTAAGGCCAACCGATAAGCTACACCTCCAATCCGCTCTAATATCTCAAATGGGCCAATGTAACGTGGAGCTAATTTCCCTTTTAGCCCAAATCTCTTGACTCCTTTGGTGGGTGACACTCGTAAGAATACATGGTCCCCGACTGAAAACTCCAAAGGCCTTCGCCTCCGGTCCGCATAGCTCTTCTGTCTATCCTGTGCCTCAGATAATCGTCGTCTGATCACTCGCACCAACTCTGCATCCCGCTGGGTACTCTGGGGCCCCAATATCTGTCGTTCCCCAACTTCTTCCCATAACACAGGAGATCTGCAGGATCTGCCGTATAATGCCTCGAATGGAGCCATCTGGATAGAAGAGTGGTAGCTGTTGTTGTAGGCAAACTCCACTAAAGGAATGTGATCCTCCCAACTTCCACCGAAATCCATGACGCAAGACCTCGAATGTGATCCTCCCAACTTCCACCGAAATCCATGACGCAAGACCTCAATAAATCCTCCAGAGTCTGAATGGTACGTTCGGACTGTCCGTCTGTCTGCGGATGAAAGGCTGTACTGAGTCGAAGCTCTGTGCCCATGGCCTGCTGCAGACTCTGCCAGAATCGCGAAGTAAATTGCGGATCTCTATCAGATATAATACTCAATGGTACTCCATGTAATCTGATGATCTCTCGGCAGTATAATTCCGCTAGACGATCCAATGAGTCCGTCTCACGAATCGGAAGGAAGTGAGCGGATTTGGTTAATCGATCCACGATCACCCAAATCGCAGTATGTCCTTTATGGGTTCTGGGTAATCCCGTAACGAAGTCCATCGTGATATGCTCCCACTTCCATTCCGGGATCGAGATTTCCTGAAGTAACCCCGCAGGTTTCTGATGTTCGGCCTTCACTTGCTGGCATACCAGACATCGTGCCACAAAATCTGCAATATCCCATTTCATACCGTTCCACCAGTATAAGCGTTTCAAATCTCGGTACATCCGTGTACCACCAGGATGTATAGCAAATCTTGACTGATGTGCTTCCTGTAGCAATTCTTCCTTAACTGGGTGTGTGTCCGGAACACATAGTCGTCCTCGGAAACGAAGCACACCACTCTCGTCACTCGAGAAATCCGTCTGACGTTCTGAGTCTATCGTGCTGCTCAAGAACTGCAGATGCTGATCACTGACTTGTGCTTCCTTGATCCTCTCAGCAATGGCGGACTGGGCAACCATAGATACTAATATCCCCCGGGATGTTTGACCGTGTTCCGACAATCCCAACTCGGGCCGAACTAGATCGATGCGCTATCGGATGGTGGCGAGAACTCCACGAGACTTCCTGCTCAGTGCATCCGCTACCACATTAGCTTTTCGGATGATCTTTGGATGGTGCGGTCGTAATCCTTGGATACTCCATCCATCGTCTCATCTCAGTTGGCTCTTTACGTGTGAGCAGATACTTGCACTTTTAGTGCTGTAGATCTCAAAGGTAATCCCATACAAGTAGTGCCTCCATATCTTCAATGCGAAAATAATGGCGGCTAACTCCAGATCGTGCACTGGGTAATTTCTCTCGTGATCTTTTAGTTGACGGGAGGCATAAGATACCACACGGTTGGACTGCATCAGAACTGCTCCCAACCCTTGGATAGAAGCATCCGTATAGAGAACCATCCCATCAACACCAGAAGGAATCACTAAGATAGGTGCAGAAACTAGCCGTCGCTTAAGCTCCTGGAAGCTAGTTTCACAGGCCTCTGACCAGGTGAACTTGACCCCTTTCCGAGTCAGGCGAGTGAGTGGCATGGCGATACTCGAGAATCCCTCCACGAACCTCCGATAATACCCGGCCAGACCAAGGAAACTACGAACCTCCTGTACTGATTTTGGCTGCTCCCAACTGGTAATCGCCTCAATCTTCTGGGGATCTACAGAAATACCTCTGTTGGACACCACATGTCCAAGAAAACCCACTGAGGATAACCAGAATGCACACTTGCTAAATTTGGCATATAACTGCTCCTGTCGCAACGTCTGTAATACTATCCGCAGATGTTGTTCATGCTCTTCCTCGGATCGAGAATAAATCAATATGTCATCGATGAACACGATCACGAACTGATCTATATACCTCAGGAATACCCGGTTCATTAAGTCCATAAATGCAGCTGGGGCATTCGTGAGACCGAAAGGCATCACTAGAAACTCGTAATGCCCATAACGGGTGCGGAAAGCTGTTTTCTGAACATCCTCATCTCTTATCCGAAGCTGATGATATCCTGAGCGCAGATCAATTTTAGAATACACACATGTATCCTTCAGCTGATCGAACAAATCTTCTATCCTCGGCAGTGGATATTTGTTCTTAACTGTGACTGCATTCAGTTGCCGATAGTCAATACATAACCGCAACGATCCATCCTTCTTCTTGACAAAGAGTACCGGTGCTCCCCATGGTGAAACACTAGGTCGGATGAATCCATTATCCAGCAACTCCTGCAGTTGAACTTTAAGTTCGTTCAGTTCCTTTGGCGCCATCCGATAAGGAGGTTTCGATATAGGCGCAGTTCCTGGAATCACCTCTATCGCAAATTCGACTTGCCTAGGAGGTGGCAAGCCTGGGAGTTCATCAGGAAATACATCTGGATACTCTCGGACTACTCGCACATCAGAGAGAGATGGTAGTCCTTCGTTCTCAACCTTGACCAGAGATAGCAAATAACCCTGACAACCCTGGGCCAATAGCCCGAGCACAGAGGGCCGATATAATGATAATTCATCATCTCTGGTACCAACAAATTCCCAAGCTGGTTGATCTGGTGGTCGGAATGTCACCACTCGTGCTCTACAATCCACTGTAGCGTGATAAGCGGCCAACCAGTCCATACCGAGAATAATATCGAACTCTATCATTTCCAACACCTGAAGATCCACTGTAAGGATATGCCCGTCAAAGTCTAATGGGCAACCCTTGATTTCTTGGTGGCTAGTTAGCACCTCTCCCGATGGCAAGGATACTGCTAACCCACAAGAACGAACCCTGGGGATTCTTCCAACTCTACTCAGAAATACTCTAGATACAAATGAATGGGAACTACCGGTATCTATCAACGTATCAGCATATATAGAATAAACTGAAACCATACCGCGTATGACTGATCCATCAGCCCGCTGTGCCTCCTCTCTAGTGATGGCAAAAACTCGTCCAGTCTCTATATTCGTCGGCTGCATCCCGGACGAAGTAGTAGTGTGCCTCCACTCCGGCTGGATCTGGCTCTGTGATACTGGAGGCTGAGTTTGGTAGTAGTGCAGGCATAAGGTATCCTGAGAATTTCTTTAGTACAAACTGCTGAGGTGCAGATACTCCCGGGTAGTAGATCACCGGAGATGCAGGGTACTGGATCGCTGTCGGCATCACTGTATGGGCACCCCCTGCATCTGGTACAACTGAGCTGGTGGAGGTACTGGCTGCCTCTGTCCATAAGTCTGCGTCCGCGGTGCTGTCCTCATTGTCATTCTTTGGGTAGACTTCTTCCCTTTGTTGGAGCTATCAGGAAACTCCAACTGTGCCTTCAGCGTACAATCACGGCTAGTATGACCCGGTCGTTTGCAATAATAGCAAACCGGCTGATCCAACGGACACTCTGATACTCTGTGGCTTTCAGATCCACATTTATAGCATCCATTCCTGCCTCGGCCCTTACGGCTACTCTGAGATCCTCCAGAAAACTCTGATCTTTGGGCGTTTCTCATTCCGAGATCTAGTGACCTTCCGCACTTCGCGTAGTTCCTTTCTTCTGAGTCCCCTGAGCTGAACCCTGGTTCTGCTGCTTGCCCTTGGTCATCTGCTTCTCGATATCCTTCTCCTTGGAAATTTGCTGGGAAGTCATCTCGATGAAGAGGGCGCGGTCCAGTGCCTCCCTGTATGAGGTAATGGTAGATCCTGACATTCGGCTCCGTATATAGATATAGCAAGACCACAGGTGAATGGTACATCGATCTGCATCTGAGCTACTAGGTGAGAGCGAACTCGATAGTCTGTAAACTCTGCGTTGTACTCCATGACGCCGATCACCTTGCTTGAGACTTAGAAATTCTGACGGCGTAAGCAGAAAACGCCGAAGGAAAGTACTGCCTCCAGAAAGCATCTCGAAAGCTGGCCCAAGTAATCATTCGCTCCCCGGATAGAGTCTTCTGCAATTTCCACCAAGTGACAACCTGATCTCTGAGATGATATGCAGCAAGGCCCATCTTCTCCACATCTGTGCAGTTCATATACTCGAAGGTGTCTTCCATATTTTCCATCCAAGATCGGGCAATCCATGGGTCGGACTCCCCTCGGAACAAGGTGAACTTCTCCTTGGCTGATCGTGCTAACACGAGTATCCGTGACTTATCATTGAGCCTACTGGACTCTGTGGGCTCTGGCGTAGTCAGTGGTACATCCGGATTCTGAGGCTCCGAATCACCAATAGGGGTTTGCTGAGGTGGTACTTGAGTAGTAGGCTCGATCAGCGGTATCTCGTCCCCTCCCTCTGGGCTTTCGCTGGATGGCTGACCTCGACCACGAGTCGAGCAATTGGCATGACTCGGCGAGATTCACCTGTTGAACAAGTCTAGATAAGCATCTAACTAAAGTATAAATTATCAGGAATACTTACTTCGTGTTGCTCGGAGCTTATGCCGCTGTCAATCCCATCTCACAAAAACCAAAATCGAAAAATATACCGACTCCCGAGAATCCAAGACTCAAAAACAAAATCACAATATGGCATCGCAGAACCTTCGGCTCTGATACCAATAAAGTTGTCACGCCCCGAGAGCATGCCGAGCCGAAAATCAAACGGACGACATCTCCCCTGTACGTGGCAACATTTCGGGTTAATACAAGGCCCGTAGGCCCACAACAACAACAATATATATATAACAAATAATAGCAGCGGAAATAAAGTGCGCATACCCACAACATACATAACAAAATATAATATACAGGTGTACTCCACCTGACAAGACCACAACACTAAAACCTACAAAAACATCAACACCAAAATAACATCCACAACATAAAAACGAAGTCCAAATATAAACTAAGGTCCATGACATAGGACCAAAATCCAAAACACAATAAACAAGTCCAAGCTATAAGAAAAAGGAACTCCTCGGGAGACTCGGAAAACGGAGATGGGATGGATCGGTTGGCGTAGCTCTAAGTAAATCACGGTCGTCTACATTACACAGGCGAGAAAAACCGAGTCGAGGTGGTGAGTAAAACTCGAGTGTCGGAGAAAACATGTAAATATATGTATCAATATTACATGTCATTCAACAATTTAATCTACTCGTACAACATGTATACATCAGCATAACAATAGATATGCATGCATATACTAAATAAAACTGAACATCAACGATGCTGACATACCTGGCAATCAGCTACTCTATCCTGATCCAACCTGGGCATATAATCACATCTTAGGGTATAACAGTATAGTACTAACACAGTATCCTAACCTGAGTCAAGGGTATCACTGTGAATATCCGATAGGTATACAAATATCAACCTACTACCATACAGGAAATGCAGTATCATGTATGAATATGTACAAACAAATGCAATAAGCATAGTACATACAAATGCATCATCAAAGTGAGTATACATATAGACTGTATCTGTATGTATACTAATCACCATCATCCATATATATATATATATATAAGCAGGTATGTATATATATATAATCATATGCAAAATATCGTATGATACGGCAATGCAGCATGCATGGTCATGCCTGCTCACCCCTACTTGCTACCACGACCCCAGTGTGGCCTAGGTGGCACGACATGACAACTATCCCGACTCCAGCCGCCACCACTCTCGAGTGACCGAGTTGGGTAGTATGATCAAGTAGCATATGAGCGTAAGTAGCTCGCTACGCAACGGGGGTCCCTGTTGCTGGCCACTCCGACTAACACTTCTAATGAGTGGTCGAGTACCACGCACCCAGGACAACTGCACGCAACTCCAACAACCATCATCAATAATGGTAGAGTGCGGCACAACAAATGCTATGCCCTCACACCAGTTACTCCTCTGGAAGTAACCTGGGAGGCAGGATGACTGACGACTCTCTCTCAACCCCAAGGGGAGACGATGTATGTCGCCACATATGCAATGACATGAGGGTACTGTCTCACATACAGAACATCTACCCTAGACTCTCTGTTCAACAAAGAGTCACACCCAATTGATCAGTACACTCTCTATCCTGTAGAGAGTCATACTCATCTGATCATGACAAGCTAGGACCATCGGTCTATAGCGACACACTGTCCACGACTCACATGACCATTCACACAACCCGTGGTTGGTGAATAAATGTGCAACATACAGGTATGGAATAAATCCTACATCTAGGGCCATACTTATCCACAGAGGACCTTTTTGCCAAATTTACAACTTAGGTCTTCCTCCGTACTCTAACATCTACACCCTACTAACCAGTTAGACCAACTTACATCACATCTGTAACTTCTAGATTATGCTAGGGAATATGTGTTATCAATAATCGAGCACACATATATATATCAATGGTAAGTTCAAGCATACGATAAACAGAGCATGATCAAGGTAATATGAACACCTAAGGTTCATATCTATGTCTAAATCTGAAAATCATTACATCTACCCGACCGGTAGGAAATTACCTACCTGATAAGAAGCTCGTGACAATAAAAATTCTCACACACGGTCACGCTCAGATCCACGTCTGTCTGAACAATAATATGCATTAAGTTCTAGCACATGACAATAGATACATTTAATTTACTATTCCATCATTTCCATATTCGCGTCCCTTTATCAAATACGAATTAGAAGCTCAAATAGTCAAGCTTGACTATTTAATTTAACTCACCGTTTCAATTAGCAAAAGTGCTAACCTACTCATCCAACTCCATACCCATTCAACCAAATCGATCTCATGTAGATTTAATCTTTTTATACTTAATTTGATGTAATTGGATCACCAACAAATTAAGTATAAATCTAACCCATATTGAATAGAATCAAGAACAATCCCATTTATCTAAACGGATTGCAGAACACACAAAATCACCCCTTTAAAATACTAAGGTCAGATCGTATACCCTAAATTGCATCTAACCCCGGCATATACCATCTACATTAGCCGCAGCCACTGACCCATGTCAACTATTGAATCGAAATTGTATTCACAACACACTGGAGGGAAATTGATTTGGCTTACAAACACCTAAAGCTTTACCGACAGTACTAATCTTTCCCAATCCTCAACCGGAATGTAAACAAATCACTGCCCAAAACCAAATCATCACTTCGACGATAAACCCAACCCTAATAGAGACAACGTCCATTAGACAACATCGCAACCATTTCTAATGCCAGCCCCCTGCTCACATCCACACAGCCACCTCTCCGGTAAGCACCATCTACCAAACAACACACGGATGAATGTAAACAGGAAAATAGTTCATGCTTACCGACAAGTTTTTGGAACCTCACCGGCCAAGCAATTCCTCCAAGATCCTCTGCGCCCTGATACAAAGTCCTGCTCCAATTTGCAAGGGGGTTAACCAAGGAAAAGAACCTCAGAGTAACCTAAGGAAAAACTAAGCTTACCGATAATAGAGCTTCACCGGCCGAACAATCCTCCAAAATCCCCAGTCGGCCGGAAACAACCACTGCCCAATTCAGGTTAGGTCACGGTAATTCACATAACCTCTCTCCGACCCCAACGGCAGTGGAAATATTGATTCCTTCATCGAAAAGTACCAAACGTCGCCGCTGCCCTATTTCACCAACCCACGCTTAAACAACAAGAGAGCTCCAAAATGATAGAATTCGGCCAAGGTAGGGAAGAAAATCCTTACCTATTACCGACTGTCAGCGGCCACGACTCCCCTCCTTCGAATCGGCGGCTCTGATCGTTTCCCTCAGCCCCAATCGTCGCTTCCAGTCGTCCCGAGAAGGTCGTCGAGTTCGCCGGCAGCTGCTTGCGGAGGGGAGAGTCGTGTGACGAGGAGACCAGCGAGGAGGAGGCATCCGACGGGCGGCGTACTGTGAAGGCGAGATCGCGCGGAGAGAAGTTGATCGGGAGATTGTCGCGGCGGATGAAGGAAATAACGCGTTAGGGAAAAACGTTCGCCGACAAACTTTAAGTTAGCGGCGTCGAACAGAAAACAATTGTAACGGTAAGGCTTAGCGATTCAGATTTCAGCTAAACGGGTCGAATTTCAGACCCGTTAAGTCCACTAACTATTAATCAAAAAGGTTCTTAGAAATCCCCATTTGAGTCCAGAAAATTCCTAAAAATTCCTGAAAAAATTTCTTAGGATATTCTCCTCATTACCCCACATTTATTATTATTATTATTATTATTTTCTTTCGTGGTATTTTATAATCATACTTGAGTTAAACCTCATGTTTAAGGTTTATCAGTCGACTAGGATTATGGATCAGTCGACTAGCCCAGTGTTTGACACTTGGCAGCCTAGTCAACTTGGATTAGTTGACTAAGATTGACCAATTGATTGATCAGGAGTTGATCGATACTGATCGGCCGCTCGCGTGGCCTTGGCAATGATTACTAGGGTTTAATAAAGATTGTTCACAAGCGATGACGCCATGAAGGGCAGTCGACTAATTTAAGTGGACACGAGCACAAAAGCTTTGGTAGTCAACTGATCAGTCGATTGTCAAGCCTTACCAGTAGTCGTCTGCTAGTGTATCCGTTGGAATTTTCCAATGTAGATTGAGCCGTTGTGAGACAACGACACTATGGGTAGTCGACTGCTATGCACAAATTCAGCTTGATATAGGTTATAAAAGGAGATCGAGATTTTGCATCAGTTTTTGAGGAGATTTTGAAGAGGAATTGCTGCTGCATTCAAGACCTTCAAGAGCAAAGGCACTCAAAGAACTCTCTTGTAAACTTTTTCTTTGCATTTCATTTTATTATTGTAGTTGATGGTATCTTGTTACTGTATTACTTTTGTAATCATTTGTAAGATGTTTCTCCACCTCTGGAGTGTTTTTTTTAGAAGGAGAGTTTCATTAGTGGTGGTGTGCATCACTAAAGCTCACTTGAGCTCAACCCATAGAGTAGGAGTCCTAGGTTCTGAACCACATTATATACTTGTGTATTCTTGTTATGCATTTGTAATTGTTGTATATTTTGCTGTGCACTATCATCATTGTAGACAAGCATTCGAACTAACGCAATCGAATTCTAAGTGATGAAGCGAATTGCTATTCACCCCCTTTAGCGCAACGTTCGATTCTCAATAATTAGTCTTTTCATGAATATATGACAATCATGACTTTTCAAATCAATCAATTTGCATTCCTTCAAATCGACACATCTTCCAAGATTAGAGACATAACTATCATGAAATTTCAATGATTTCAACCATTAACAAACAATCCATCTTTGATCCTTATTTAATGTATAAGCTGCTTTTGACTTTGGTCCCCTATTACTTACATCAACATCAAAAGTGGGTTGTTTACAAATGAGATGCATATCTTTTCTTGCATTAAGATTGTCATTCATTTTTCTAGTAATATCCATCACTTTATTTATCAAATTATCAAAAATATTCTTCTCAATATGATTAAATCAAGATTATGATGAATCAAATGACTCTGCCAATATAATAAATCTCAAAATATACTCCGTTTAGTCCATTTATGTGTACTTTCATAGCCATATATTGTAACATTTGGTTCTTCAATAACAGATAGAAAGTTATGCACTCTATACCATATGCATTCACCTGTTAATCTCAATGGAGAAGGCGCTCTTCAATTCTATTCTTATTGAATTCTTCTTTATTCCTTTTAAATTTATGATTTGGTGGTAAAAATTATCTATGACAATCAAAATAACTCACCTTCTTTCCATACTTTAATCTGAATGATTTTGATCTCTCCATACATATTGGACATCCCAAAATCCTAGCGGTACTCCATCTCAATAACATACCATAAGCTAAAAAATCATTTATGGGCAAAAAAGTGAAACTTTCGTTATAAACATATGATTAGTATGAACATCATATGTAGAAACAACCTCATCTCATTTCTGCTCTGCAATCAATGGTTGCTTGTAAACATTTATTAACTTTTTCAAATTTTGTGGGTGATGAACAATCAATGTTAAAAATATACGATGTTTTCATGCACATATCGGATGAAAGATTATATATAATAAAGATAACTGTCCAACAAGAATAAGTTCTTCCTGATTTGCAAAATGGAGCAAATCCATTAGCATAGAGACCTAATTTAATGTTTCAAGTCTCCTTTGCAAACTCATGATATGTTCTATTAAAAATTTTCCACTCCTCAACATTTGATGGACGACACATTATCCCTTTCATGATTTGCATGCCAAGTCATGTGTTTAACAGTGACCTTTGATGCATAAGACCTTTGTAATCTAGGAATTAAAGGTAAATAAAATATTTGTTTATATGATTTATGTCACGCCTCGAGAGCATGCCGAGCCGAAAATTAAACGGACGACATCTCCCCTGTACGTGGCAACATTTCGGATTAATACAAGGCCCGTAGGCCCACAATAACAGCAATATATAAAAATATACCAAACCACCACAATATATATATATATCAATACAACAACTACACACAGCGGAAATGATACAACAACAATACATCCTATACATGCATACCGGTATGACTAACACCATAGCATAAAGAAAACCTCGACAAAACCCGCACCAACATGTGCGTACATCACATAATACATAATATCACGAAAACTCCAAATGCAAAACAAGACATACGGAAAATCCAAAACAGACACGGGAGTCACGGAGGCGAGATGAGACGATGTCAGCCGGCGGTGCTCCAAGTCGTCACAAAGTCTTCTACCTGTTACCTGGGCGACAGAAAACCCAGGGTCCACGGGGGGTGGTGAGTAAAACTCAACAGGTAATAGAAAACATGTATATAAGTAATATCACATGTATTTCGACAACATAATCTAGATGCACAACAGGTATATTAGCATAGTATATAAATACAAGCATATACCGTCTAACCAAATGAATAACATAAAATGCAGACATACTTGAAGTCTGCTACGCTACTCTGATCCAACCTGAACATATATCCAACATATATATAAGAGGAAGAGTAATACCAACACATAATCTACTCATGCTACAGGTCAAGGTATCTAATGGTCTGTCCAACCTATACCAGTATCCGACACCATCGTATAACAAATGCAAGAAACATGCATGAATATGATGTACACCCAAATGCAGCAAGCATAGTACAATCAAATGCAACATCACAATAATCATATATATATAGACCGTATCTATATATATATATATTAATCTCAACCATCAATATATATATATACATACATATATGTATCTATATATGGTAATATGCAAAGTGCCATAAGATACGACAATGCAGCATGCATGGTCATGCCTGCTCACCCTTACTCGCTACCACGACCCCAGTGTGGCCTAGGTGACACGACATGACAACTGTCCCAACTCACACCAACCACTGCTATAGAGTGGCCGAGTGGGCAGTATGATCAAGTAGCATATGAGCGTAAAGAGCTCGCTACACAACAGGGGCCCCTGCTGCTGACCACTCTGACTAACACTACCAATGAGTGGTCGAGTACCACGCACCCAGGACAACTGCACGCAACTCCAACTACCACTGTCTATAGTTGTAGAGTGCGGCACAACAGATGCTCTGCCCTTACACCAGTTACTCCTCGGGGAGTGCTCTAGGAGGCAAGATGACTGACGACTCTCTCAACCCCAAGGGAGACTATGTCATCAGAATGCATGCAAATGACATGTGTATGCTATCACACGTACAACCATCTACCATAGACTCTCTGTTCAGCAAAGAGTCGTACCCATCTAATCAATACACTCTCTATCCTGTAGAGAGTCGTACACCACAGATCGACGAACTCTCTATCTTATAGAGAGTCGTACTCGACTGATCCTGACTCTCTCTCCAATAGAGAGTCGTACTCAACTGATCGACGCACTCTCTATCCAATAGAGAGTCATACTCGACTAATCATACCAAGCTGGGACCACCTGTCCGCAGCGATACACTAACCACCCTTCACTTAACCATTACACAACTCATGGTTGGTAACAGTATGCAACATACGGGTATTGGAAATAAATCCTACATTTAGGGCATTACTTACCCATAGATGACCTTTTTCCAATTTATAAATTGGGTCATCCCCCGTACTAACATTTACACCCTACTAAACATTTAGGTCAATTTACATCACATCTATAACTCCTAAATCATGATAGGGTATATGTGATATCAACAATTGAGCATAAATATATCCAACGATAAGTTCAAGCATACGATAAAGAGAGCAGGGTCAAGGTAATATGAACACCTAACATGCTCATATCAATGACTAAATCTGAATGCAATATATTTACCCGGACTAGGTAGGAAATTACCCACCTGCTTTGTAGACACCAATCGTCTTTACGTCCGTGAATATCTCGAACCAAAATCCTGCAAACAAAACATATACGATCCAATTATATTACCAATTCTAATATTAGGATCAATTCCTAATCCTACATCAATTTTATTTGTACCTCCAATGACCAAATTAAATCATGATGGTCAATTTTGCCCCAATATTTGAAATCAATAACATGCTTTGTAACTACTTACACTTTCATCATAATACCCAATTAATAAAATTACCCAGATCAACTCACCTTGCTTATCCTCAATCGTACAACCTCTGGCTCCAATTTAGGATATCAAATCTCAGCTGAATAAGAGGAAATTGATCCCAACTCCAATAACCTCATCACCTGAAATCATAAAATCTCAACCACTTACCTCTGATCTACAAATCACAGTCAACATATATATATATATATATATATATATATATATATATATATATATATATATATATATATATATATATATATATGATATATATATATATATATATATATAGGCTTACCACTCCTTGCTTATCAAATTCAGATTCCCTGCTCAACTCCATCAACTGCCGATCCAACGGAACGGAGCTCTCAAACCCATAGCTCATCTACAAGAAGAGATCCAGCCAATCGAAGCTACAACCACAGATTTTCCTCCTCGTTGCATCAGCATTTAGACCATCGCAAGCTACAGTCGTGTCGTGCTCCCCAATCACAATGGCAGCGTAGCTACTCCTCCACAAATCACAGATCACAGCTCAATCAACCATCTGCCGATAAATCCCATACCAATAGTCCATCACAAATGAGTCACAGAAATCTCTTAGTCCAAATCTTACTACAATCGAAGAAAACATCCCTGTCGGACTTACCTTGCAGAAGGAGATCCGACGATGACCGTGTCACTGCTCGCAGCAGAGATGGTCAGCCGTCAAGCTATCAAGACGGTGGCTAGGCTGGGGAGAAAAGACACCGACCTGAGACATTCCACTACAGCGAGGGAAAATGGGCACGCCCACTGCTGTCGAGATCATGAGAAGAAGCCGGCGATGGATCAAAATCGAGTGGCATAAGGATGATTTGCTCAATCGGAAGAAGAGAAGGAAATCAAACTCAAGGGAAGAATCGCAAAGAACCGAAACCCCCTGATTCTCCCTCTCGGTCTCGAAATCTCCTCGAGAGACGTCGATGATTGCTGGAGGTGCTCACTGTTGGCGATGGAGCTTCTTCACGTCGTCGGTCACGAGGGCTGCGAATGGGCAGAGCAAAGGGCAAGCCGACCGGAATAGCGAACTAGCTTGGGTTGCCGGCAATCGAAGAGCAACGAGAGAGCTCGGTACCGCTTGAGGCTTGCGCTGCTCGAGGTCGGCCGTCAACGATCGAGGCGTGGCGAGCAAGAAGGGCTAGATTCGACGGCAACGAGTGGAGAAGAGGAATCGGTGATCAAAGGAGCGAAGAAGAAGAAGAGAAGGAGAATCGCGCACCATCGGCCGAGAAGGGAAGAAAATGAGTCGGGGAAAAGGAGTCGACGGGAAACGGAAAGGATTAGGTGAAATAAACACGCCAATTAACCCATTTAATTCCTAAACAGACTTTACAAAAGCCTGTTCGCTTTATCCCCATAAAATATCCATACAACTCTGTTTAAATCCAGAAAATTCTAAAAATTCTTGAAAATTCCATAGGGTATTCTCCCAATTATCCAACATTTTATTTTATTTTATTTATATATTTTTTTCTACGGTATTTTACATTCTCCCCCACTTATAAAAATTTGGTCCCCAAATTTCATACTAACATGCAAAAATTTACTTCAAGCAAGTTTCCGAAAGGACCTCATACCTTCCTCACGTTAACAGATGAGATTATCGAGCCCGGATAGTATCTTCCAGCTCCTACATAGCCTCCTCATTGGTATGATGTTGTCATCCAACCTTTACGAGTCGGATGGTTTCCGTCCCCAGTCTACGTAACTCTTCTATCGTTATAGGCAGATTCCACTGAATGAACGTGGTCCTCCTAACTGCCTCTGAAATCCATGACACAAAATCTCCATAGATTCTCCAATGTCTGAATCATACGCTCAAACTATCCATCCATCTACGGATGAAACATCGTACTGAGTCGAAGCTCTATGCCCATGGTCTGATGCAGACTCTACCAAAATTGTGAGGTAAATTGTGGGTCTCTATCAGATATGGTACTCATAGGTACCCTATACAATCTGATAATTTCTCGGCAGTACAACTCTGCCAGACGATCCAACAAGTCCATTCTACGCATAGGCAGAAGGTGAGCTGACTTGGTTAGTCGATCCATGATTGTCCAAATTGCATCACGTCCTTCACGGGTTCTAGGCAATCCCGTAATGCAATCAATCGTGATATGCTCCCACTTCCATTCTGGAATTGGAATTTTCTAGAGCAATCCAGCGAGTTTCTGATGTTCAGCCTTCACCTACTGGCATACTAAACATCGAGCAGCAAAATCTGCTATAACTCTCTTTATACCATTCCACCAGTATAAACGTTTCAACTCTCGGTACATCTGAGTACCACAAGGTATATAGCCCCTCTCGAATGATGTGCTTTCTGTAGCAACTCTTCCTTAAACATAGCAACTCCATAACCCACTATCCTTATTAGAGACGGAGAATTATTTTCTCAAAAGAGAAATCCGTCAACCAACCAAGATACACTCCACACACGCTGTAAGAGCATGGAAGACTATAGTGACCAATCTCCCTTGTTGCAACTGTTCATGTTTCAGTAACTCTATAGTAGCTACTGAGTAGCTAGTTAAATTCAATGAGCACTTCTGCTCCATACATCCACAAATCCAGATAATAACTACTAAAATCATGTCATGTATATGACAGCCTATCTCGTAGTTTCTTAATTGACGTAGGCATAAGATATGTCTCATTCAACTACATTGGAATCGTTTCGATCCCTGAAACGACGCATTTGCGTACATCATCCTTTTATCCACTCTAGAAGGATTAACTAATACTCGTGTAAAAGTTAACCGCCGTCTAGATCCTGTAAACTGGTTTCACCAGCTTCCAACTAAATGATTTCCAACATCACCTTTGTCAAACAAATCTGTGATATAGTAATGCTAAGACATTCTATCCACATCTACAGTACTAACCAAACCATACAAGGCAAACCACCATCTACGGTGGTCGAGTGTGCAACTCCAACTACCACAATCAACAGTGGCCAGGTTACGCAACTCCAACAACCACAAACTGATCCAATCGTGTACAGGATACACGATTCTCAAATCCAGAGGCGACTAAATCGTTAATTAGTCTAGCAACTTAATCAAAACTCATAACAATTCATACCAAGTATGAAATTGTTGTCTTTACACACCTGCATTCTCTTTACTCTACACTGATGATATATTTTAATCATCACGACACTGATAATTGTATGACACCATGTCATTACAATGTCAACGCTCCAGTCGCAATTCAACTTAGAGTATACACAGGTGTCCTTTGTTGATCTAAACAGATCATCTATCCCCAACGGAGGATATTCATCACGACAACTACTGTATTCCATCATCGATAATCGATGCATACTTTTCAAGGTTCATCTCTCTTTCAACAAAGAGTTCCGGATCTTCTCAAGGAGGAATACTGGGACAGATAAATATCCCTTCCAACATCTCCTATAATCACAATTTACATTCTTCCAATTTCTATAGTGTTTAGCAACACTGATACCAACAAAATTATCACTCATATGTGATATTCGAAACCATAACTAATTTCCGCAATCATTTCGATCGCCTACTCCACTTGCCTAAGCAACAACAAGGCTAGGAGTTCATCCGAAACTACAACCGATTGCTCTCGGATTATACGCACATCTGAGAGACATAATCATACTATAATCTCAACAACTTGACCATCCGTAAGGATATGTCTACAATAAAGATATGTCTATCAGAGTCTAAGGGTATCCCTTGACTTCTTAATTGTTGGTCCACATCTCATGTAAAATACCGAAAATAATAATAATAATAAATAATAAAATACCCCTTGTTAATTAAAGAATTACCTTGGAAAATTTTTTCAGAAATTTTTAGAAATTTTTCTGGATTTAAACGGAGGTTCTATGGACATTTCATGGGGATAAAGCGAATAGACTTTTATAAAGCTTGTTTAGACTATCTGCTGGGAATTAATAGATTTAATTAAAAACCTATTATATTTCTTCCGTTTTCCCCCTTCCCCGATCGACGGTTTTCCTTCGTTTGCCCGATCCTCTTCTTCTCTTCATATCCTCTCCCGATCGCAAGCCTACCCATCTTCCACCGCAGCGACCTCCCTCTCTTTCCCTCTCGCGATCTTCTCGCGCTCTTCTCGCGCTCTCTCTCTGCTGCTTGAGATCTCTCTGTCTCTCGTCGCTCGCCGCGCCACTCGCTGCGTGGCCGCCGAACTGCCCACTTGTCGCCGCTACCACCGCGAAATTAGAGCAACTGCTGCCGTCGTTGGTTCGCCGCTTCCGTCGGAGATCTCAATGCGAGTTGGGGATTTGCGAGCAACGATGTCGCTGGAGCGAGCCCAAACCGGTAGATCCTTTCCTGCTCTTCCCACTCGGCCGGATCGGCCGCACCGATTTAGATTTGACCTTCCACCGCAACCTTTCCCGAAACCCAAGTCGCCGTCACATGGGTGACTGCCGCGTTGCTACGATTTGGGATCGTGGGATTACCATCGTCAAGAGAAGCTGGGGAGGATCACCGTCGGAGTAGGTGAGTCAGTGTTGTTCTTCGATTTTGGACGAGATATAAGGTCAAGATGTGATTTTGTTGCTTATTGAGCTTGATCTGTGAATTTGGGCAGGATCCTTGGCCGGTGAACTATGGATGGAAGGAAGGGGTGGCTGCCGATGGAGTCTAGGGCTGGTAAGTGGATCTATCCTCTTTCTTTTAGCTGTAATTGCTAGGTTTAGGGGCTGATCAAATTTGAGGTAAGGTGGTAGTGATCTATAATTTTTATCATGTGGTTTATGCTGCAGAAGGGGTTGCTCATGGTGATGTTGGTTGTGGGATATGGTATGCCATTTTGTTGGGATGGTTGTAATTGTTATGCTATAGGAATGGACCGTGAGTTAAGTAGTTGGTGGTATGTGATTAGTTTTCATGTTAAGCTGATATGGATTGTTCTGTTTTGTTGATGGTGGATTTGTGTGTTGAACCGACTGTGGAATCATTGAAATTCAGCTATGGATCGAAGTGTTGATTAATCTTGGGGTGTGAGGTGTATTGACCTATGTTTCGACTGTGTTGTCAGGCTGGAGTTGTGTTGTAAATGGGTTGTTGTGTCGTTGTAATGACTGTGAAGTAGTAGTTTTGTTTGAGCTACGAATCGAGATATAAAGTTGATGTAGGATTGTGATTTGATCCTAATATTAGAATTGGTATATGATTGGATCATATATGTTTGTTTGCAGGATTTGGTTCGAGATATCCATGACGTGGAAAGCGGTAGTCCGGCGGACGTGAGGACTCTATTACCGCAGCGCGTGATGAGGTAGGTAATTTCCTACTGGTCGGGTAGATGTAATGATTTCCAGATTTAGACATAGATATGAACATGTTAGGTGTTCATATTACCTTGATCATGCTCTGTTTATCGTATGCTTGAACTTACCGTTGATATATATGTGTGCTCGATTATTGATAACACATATTCCCTAGCATAATCTAGAAGTTACAGATGTGATGTAAGTAGGTCTAACTGTTTAGTAGCGTGTAGATGTTAGAGTACGGAGGATGACCTAAATTGTAAATTTGGCAAAAAGGTCCTCTGTGGATAAGTATGACCCTAGATGTAGGACTTATTCCATACCTGTATGTTGCACATTTATTCACCAATCACGGGTTGTGTGAATGGTCATGTGAGTCATGGACAGTGTGTCGCTACGGACCGATGGTCCTAGCTTGTCATGATCAGATGAGTGACTCTCTACAGGGTAGAGAGTGTACTGATCAATTGGGTGTGACTCTTTGCTGAACAGAGAGTCTAGGGTAGATGTTCTGTATGTGAGACAGTACCCTTATGTCATTGCATGCATACTGACGACATCGTCTCCCCTTGGGGTTGAGAGAGAGTCGTCAGTCATCCTGCCTCCCAGGTTACTTCCAGAGGAGTAACTGGTGTGAGGGCATAATATTTGTTGTGCCACACTCTACCATTATTGATGATGGTTGTTGGAGTCGCGTGCAGTTGTCCTGGGTGTGTGGCACTCGACCGCTCATTGACAGTGTCAGTCGGAGTGGCCAGCAGCAGGGACCCCCATTGCGTAGCGAGCTCTTTACGCTCATATGCTACTTGATCATACTACCCAACTCGGTCACTCGAGAGTGGTGGCGATTGGAGTCGAGATAGTTGTCATGTCGTGCCACTTAGGCCACACTGGGGTCGTGGTAGCGAGTAGGGGTGAGCAGGCATGACCATGCATGCTGCATTGCCGTATCATACGGTGTTTGCATATGATTATATATATATACATACCTGCTTGTATATATATATATATGGATGATGGTGATTAGTATACATACAGATACAGTCTATATGTATACTCACTTTGATGATGCATTTGTATGTACTATGCTTGTTGCATTTGTTTGTACATATTCATACATGCTATTGCATTTTCTTGTATGGTAGTAGGCTGGTACTTTTATACCTGTTGGTTATTCACGGTGATACCCTTGGATCACATTCAGGATATTGTGTGATTTAGTACTATTCTTTTATACCCTATGATGTGGTTATATGCCCAGGTTGGATCAGGATAGAGTAGCTGACGGTCAGGTATGTCAGCATCGTTGTTGTTCAGTTTATTTAGTGTATGCATGCATATATACCTTTTATGCTGATGTATACCCGTTGTTCAAGTAGATTTAGATTGTTGAATGACATGTAATATTGATATATATATTTACATGTTTTCTCTGATTACCTGCTGAGTTTTACTCACCACCTCCGAGCCTGGGTTTTTCTGTCGCCTAGGTAACAGGTAGACGCCTTTGTGACGACTTAGAGCTGCGCCGACCGATCCATCCCATCTCCGTTTTCCGAGTCTCCCGAGGAGTTCGTTTTTGGTTATGTCTTGGACTTTGATATGTATGGACTTGTTGTTATTATGGATTTGTCGTGATGTCGATGTTTTATGTACGGTTTTAGTACTGTGGTCTTGTCAGGTGGTGTACACCTGTATATTTTTGTTATGTATGTTGTGGGTATGCGCTCTTTATTTCCGCTGCTGTTATTTGTTATATATATTGTTGTTGTTGTGGGCCTACGGGCCTTGTATTAACCCGAAATATTGCCACGTACAGGGGAGATGCCGTTCGTTTGATTTTCGGCTCGGCATGCTCTCGGGGTGTGACATCTCACCTGACGGTAGAGATACCACCGACCCACAAGTCGATGTATAGGAACCCTTCTAATCAAAACAAAGAATATTCTAGACAAAGATACTTGTAAACTACAAGTATCTCTCAATATATTAATCCAGAGGGTAAAACTAGAGTAATACCCTGAACGATCAAATATCTGTTGATCCGATCTAAAAGGCTCCAAGCAGGTCTCGGCCTTTCTCCGAAGAGAACCTGATCAGATCCAACAGTTTGCGACAAAGCGGTCACATTTCTGTGACGAATGCTGCAGAGATTTTTTTTTTCCTAGATCATCTAGTCTCATCACTAAATCCTACGAGCTGTAACTGTAGAATACTGAATAAATACAACCATCATCGTATACTCTCTCCTCTGTACTAAGCAATCACATCTGGAGATAACTGTTGATGTCTGCTGAATCTTCTAAGATGCTGCTTCTGTGCTGATCTCTACTGAAGGGGAGTATCAAGGAACTCCAACCATGCCTGAGGTAGTAGGTTGATGCTGATAAGATAACCCAATCCTTTGTGCTGATTTCTACTGTCGAGACGATGCATCTTCCTCCCAGAACACCATTGATAGTCTTCAACTGTATCTTCAAGGTACACCTCCTCCACGGTACTGGTTGCTCACAATAGCAACAGCTGAACTGCTCTAACGGATAATCTGGCTTCGCATGTCTTCGTAATCTGCACTGCACACCCATAATCCCTTCGGAGTCTTTGTTCTGATTTTACTGATATCCACGAGAACATCCTGATGATCTGTGATCGGTCTTCTATAATCGGAGAGTAGCTCGACGCCTATGACTCTGATCTTACTCCTTTATCCAACAGTCGGAGACTTCTGACTCTAATAAGTTGACCTGCAATATATGTTTACCGGTCTCCAACTCTTAAACTCTTGTACGGAGTCATTTTTAAACTCCTGTCTCAATCCAATGTCTTCTGGTAGGATTTGGTAGAAGATCTCGGCATCCTAATCCAACTATAAGCCAATAACTCTGGGCGGCTTAAATCATCTATTCATCTCCTTGAGCTATTAGGTGGTTGTAACCTCTGCAAGTCTCACGACTCTGCACAGTACACTATTACTGACCGATCACCCTTTCTTGAAGCTCAAGAATTCCTTACAATGCGTCACTAAAAGTGACACGGAGAAATACTCTCTTTCAACATCACTAAACCATTATCAAGTGATATATTATTTCCTGAAGATTATTTTATGCATTTATCACCAAATACCGGCTTGACCCCGATAATGGTATGCAAATAACTCTTCTTTCTCGGTATAACTTGAGTTAAGTACTCAAAAGTACTCTCAAAGTTATACATCTCAGTATGAACAACTCAGGGATAAAAATCCCTATGAAACACCGTAACCTAGCCTTCCGCTATCTGCATCAACAATAGTCTACAAGTCTGTTCATTACCCACAGGTAATGATCCGACTAGCACAGTTAGTGGAAATCTCTAAGACTGTAGTCTCTGATTTCCATAATAAATGTGACGACTTGACTCCTATTTTCCGACTCGGTATCAGTCGACTCTCAGAGGTAAATCACCTCCTCGACACAGGTTCAAGACTCACAGACTTAACAGGTCATTTCCGGGGTCCACTCATACCACGGTTACGAATAATAACCAACACACTGCAGGTTATTTCCTGGTATAAACATCTAAATGCATAGCCAACATAACCGAGAGTATAAACCCTAAAGGTCACTCCGGTTGATCGCCTCGGTGGACGACCCCTACTACAAGTCTGCACAGGTGTCATAACTATATTGTATACACCTACTGATCAAGTTTAGATAAATATCTACTAAACCAGAAGTTATCAGGAATTCTTACCTCGTGCTGCTTGGAGCTCAGGCCGCTGTCCATCTCATCTCAGAAAACCAAAACCGAATAAATCGACTCCCGAGAATCCAAGCCTCGACACAAAAACAACATTGTATGGCATCGCAGAACCTTGGGCTCTGATACCACTAAAGTTGTCACGCCTCGAGAGCATGCCGAGCCGAAAATCAAACGGACGACATCTCCCCTGTACGTGGCAACATTTCGGGTTAATACAAGGCCCGTAGGCCCACAATAACAACAATATATAAAAATATACCAAACCACCACAATATATATATATATATATATATATATATATATATATATATCAACACAACAACTACACACAGCGGAAACGATACAACAACAATACATCATACACATGCATACCGGTATGACTAACACCATAGCATAAAGAAAACCTCGACAAAACCCGCACCAACATGTGCGTACATCACATAATACATAACATCACGAAAACTCCGAATGCAAAACAAGACATACGAAAAATCCAAAACAGACACGGGAGTCACGGAGGCGAGATGAGACGATGTCAGCCGGCGGTGCTCCAAGTCGTCACGAAGTCTTCTACCTGTTACCTGGGCGACAGAAAACCCAGGGTCCGTGGGGGGTGGTTAGTAAAACTCAGCAGGTAATAGAAAACATGTATATAAGTAATATCACATGTATTTCGACAACATAATCTAGATGCACAATAGGTATATCAGCATAGTATATAAATACAAGCATATACCGTCTAACCAAATGAATAACATAAAATGCAGACATACCTGAAGTCTGCTACGCTACTCTGATCCAACCTGAACATATTTCCAACATATATATAACAGGAAGAGTAATACCAACACATAATCTACTCATGCTACAGGTCAAGGTATCTAATGGTCTGTCCAACCTATACCAGTATCCGACACCATCGTATAACAAATGCAAGAAACATGCATGAATATGATGTACACCCAAATGCAGCAAGCATAGTACAATCAAATGCAACATCATAATAATCATATATATATAGACCGTATATATATATATATATATATATATATTAATCTCAACCATCCATATATATATATACATACATATATGTATCTATATATGGTAATATGCAAAGTGCCATAAGATACGGCAATGCAGCATGCATGGTCATGCCTGCTCACCCCTACTCGCTACCACGACCCCAGTGTGGCCTAGGTGGCATGACATGACAACTGTCCCAACTCACACCAACCACTGCTATAGAGTGGCCGAGTGGGCAGTATGATCAAGTAGCATATGAGCGTAAAGAGCTCGCTACACAATGAGGGTCCCTGCTGCTGGCCACTCCGACTAACACTATCAATGAGTGGTCGAGTACCACGCACCCAGGACAACTGCACGCAACTCCAACTACCACTGTCTATAGTGGTAGAGTGCGGCACAACAGATGCTCTGCCCTCACACCAGTTACTCCTCGGTGAGTGCTCTGGGAGGCAAGATGACTGACGACTCTCTCAACCCCAAGGGAGACTATGTCGTCAGAATGCATGCAAATGACATGTGTATGCTGTCACACGTACAACCATCTACCACAGACTCTCTGTTCAGCAAAGAGTCATACCCATCTAATCAATACACTCTCTATCCTGTAGAGAGTCATACACCACAGATCGACGGACTCTCTATCCTGTAGAGAGTCATACTCGACTGATCCTGACTCTCTCTCCAATAGAGAGTCGTACTCAACTGATCGACGCACTCTCTATCCAATAGAGAGTCATACTCGACTAATCATACCAAGCTGGGACCACCGGTCCGCAGCCACACACTAACCACCCTTTACTTAACCATTACACAACTCATGGTTGGTAACAGTATGCAACATACGGGTATTGGAAATAAATCCTACATTTAGGGCATTACTTACCCATAGATGACCTTTTTCCAATTTATAAATTGGGTCATCCCCCGTACTAACATTTACACCCTACTAAACATCTAGGTCAATTTACATCACATCTATAACTCCTAAATCATGATTGGGTATATGTGATATCAACAATTGAGCATAAATATATCCAACGATAAGTTCAAGCATACGATAAAGAGAGCAGGGTCAAGGTAATATGAACACCTAACATGCTCATATCAATGACTAAATCTGAATGCAATACATCTACCCGGACCAGGTAGGAAATTACCCACCTGCTTTGTAGACACCAATCGTCTTTACGTCCGTGAATATCTCGAACCAAAATCCTACAAACAAAACATATACGATCCAATTATATTACCAATTCTAATATTAGGATCAATTCCTAATCCTACATCAATTTTATTCGTACCTCCAATGACCAAATTAAATCATGATGATCAATTTTTCCCCAATATTTGAAATCAATAACATGCTTCGTAACTACTTACACTTTCATCATAATACCCAATTAATAAAATTACCCAGATCAACTCACCTTGCTTATCCTCAATCGTACAGCCTCTGGCTCCAATTTAGGATATCAAATCTCAGCTGAATAAGAGGCAATTGATCCCAACTCCAATAACCTCATCACCTGAAATCATAAAATCTCAACACTTACCTCTGATCTACAAATCACAGTCAATATATATATATATTGATACCATTTTTTTTTCAGATTAAGGCTTACCACTCCTTGCTTATCAAATTCAGATTCCCTGCTCAACTCCATCAACTGCCGATCCAACGGAACGGAGCTCTCAAACCCATAGCTCATCTACAAGAAGAGATCCAACCAATCGAAGCTACAACCACAGATTTTCCTCCTCGCTGCATCAACATTTAGACCATCGCAAGCTACAGCCGTGTTGTGCTCCCCAATCACAATGGCAGCGTAGCTACTCCTCCACAAATCGCAGATCACAGCTCAATCAACCATCTGCCGATAAATCCCATACCAATAGTCCATCACAAATGAGTCACAGAAATCTCTTAGTCCAAATCTTACTACAATCGTAGAAAACATCCCTGTCGGACTTATCTTGAAGAAGGAGATCCGACGATGACCGTGTCACTGCTCGCGGCAGAGATGGTCGGCCGTCAAGCTATCAAGACGGTGGCTAGGAACCGAAAGTAGCATTTGGGGGAGAAAAGACACCGACTTGAGACATTCCACCACAGCGAGGGAAAATGGGCATGCCCACTGCTGTCGAGATCATGAGAAGAAGCCGGCGATGGATCAAAATCGAGCGGCATAAGGCTGATTTGCTCAATCGGAAGAAGAGAAGGAAATCAAACTCAAGGGAAGAATCGCAAAGAATCGAACCCCCCTGATTCTCCCTCTCGGTCTCAAAATCTCCTCGGGAGACGTCGATGATTGCTGGAGGTGCTCACTGTTGGCGATGGGGCTTCTTCACGTCGTCGGTCACGAGGGCGACCGCGAATGGGCAGAGCAAAGGGCAAGCCGACCGGAACAACGAACTAGCTTGGGTTGCCGGCGATCGAAGAGCAATGAGAGCTCGCGACTGGCTTGAGGCTTGCGTCGTCTGGAGGTCGACCGGCAGCGGCTGATCAGAGGCGGCGGCGAGCAAGAAGGGCCAGATTCGACGACGACGAGTGGAGAAGAGGAATCGACGATCAAAGGAGTGAAGAAGAGAAGGAGAATCGCGCACCATCGATCGAGAAGGGAAGAAAATGAGTCGGGGAAAAGGAGTTGACGGGAAACGGAAAGGATTAGGCGAAATAAACATGCCAATTAACCCATTTAATTCCTAAACAGACTTTACAAAAGCCTGTTCGCTTTATCCCCATAAAATATCCATACAACTCCGTTTAAATCCAGAAAAATTTCTAAAAATTCTTGAAAATTCCATAGGGTATTCTCCCAATTATCCAATATTTTATTTTATTTTATTTATATATTTTTTTTTCTACGGTATTTTACAATTTACGTCGCTTATTACCACCCAACCTTCTAGTACTCTTGTACCTACATTGATTACAAAATTTACGAATATTTGCATCTATATTATCTCCCCAATATAACATACAACCATCTCTACAAACATCAATTCTTTCCATCGAAATACCTGATTCTTTCACAAATTTTTTCATACTGTAGAAATCATTGAGCATTATATGATCATGCGACAATTCTTCTCCAATAATTTGAACAAAATCATTAAAAAAATCTTCAGACACATTATACTCAACTTTAGCATTCAACAACCTTGCAGTTAGAAATAATTTAGTGTGACTATCACAACTAGACCAGACGAGTTCATCTGCAGCTCTCAATACCTCCTAAAATTGAATATATGATTCATTATCTGCAGTTTGATCAATACATATTACTTATACCTCCTCCAACAATGATGCATAACTGTTATACATTTGTTCAAGTATTTGAGGAAAACTAGAACTTACAACGCTCGGTTTAGGAATGAAATTCTGATCCGCTGCATCAACTACCATTCTCTGATATGGATTTAATTACTCATAATATCTCTGATCCCTACTAACTGATATTTGTATATTTCATCCATCCACTTCATCAGATATGAATGGTTCACCATGACATATCCAATTATAATAATTTGGGATAAAACCAAATCTATAAAGATGTTTTGAAACTTTATCACACAGTAAAAAGTTTTCATTATGATATTTTTTTACAAGGACACCTTAACTTATTCCCATCCATAAACTTAACATTACTACGAGAAAAATTTAAAAATCATTTCACCCCAATAATAAACTCATCCATTAAACCCCAACATTCAGGTAAGTTCTTTTTATATATCCAACTCCTTTCTTTCTCCATTTTTCCTGTTTTTAAATTTATATCAAAAGTTAATTCTATTCTCATCATTTAGCATTGATAAGTAATTGAACAACTATTTTATACCCAAAATAAAATTTTCTAATACATATCTATTTTTGGTATGATATTGAGTTATAGACTATAACATATCAAACTAATAATGAATTTTTATAGTAAAAAAATTACATAAAAACAAACATTATATATATATATATATATATATATATATATATATTATAGAATTATGATTGTAAAAATTTTTAATAGAGAGTACTGTCACGGGTGAAATCAATGTATGAGTTGATTAGTAGAATCCTTTTCTTACATGTTGATCACCTGAAAAACAAACAACCATGAGAAAAATATAAAAAAGATAAAATATTAAAATTGTAGATTTTATATAAACCATTAAAGGGGGTGACACGAGGGTGAAAATCCCTGGGAGGGTGATACCCACGGGGTGGGGTGACCCTGTGTTGGGGGGGGGCACCATCAGTGTGGGTCAACGCCTGTGCAAGGAGCGATGCCTGGGGGGGGGGGGGAGGGAGTGGTGGGCCACGCTCGACGGTGGGCGATAGCTACGTGGGGTGTCACCTGTAGGGGGTGATGCTCGCGCGACCCGAGGGCGACTCCGGTCACCCCAATGCCGATCTGGCAATCCATCATTAGATCTATGTAGATCTGACTGTGGATCACCGAATTGAGTGAGGGAGAGGTAGCTTCGATGGTGGGCGGTAGCAAAATGATCGTGAGAAGGAAAAGGGAAGAATCATATGCGAATTCTATGATGAAATAAATTTTATTGCAAAAATCGTGGCAATTTTGCGACGAAAGATAAAATTTATCGTATATTTTGTGACGAATTTCATATTCTTCGTAGATTTCAAGACGAATATGAAATTATGGTCATTTTTTACAAATAATTGACAAATTATGATGAAAATATTTCGTCATGAAATTTATTGAAATATTTGCCATGAATTCTAGATTTGTTGTAAAATTTGTAAAAAAAAATGGAATTCGTCACAACATTTTGGGAAGAATTCCATTTTAGTCGCAAAGTTTGCATCGAATTCCAATTTCGTTGCAAATTCTACGACGAATTCATATTTCATTGCAAAATTTTGCAACAATTTTAATTTTTCGTTTTAAATTTGACAATGAAAGTTAAATTTGTTGCAAAATTGATAACGTTTTTTATGATGAAATTTAATTTGTTAAAAATTTGGCATCAAATATATACTTTGTTGCTATTTTTACGACTAAATCTCTTTTGTTGCTAATTTTATTACTAATTTACGATGATTTAATAATTCGTTGTCAAATTCGTTATAAATTTTTATTGAATTATTTTTGTTGTTAAAATTTGTCGCTAATTTAATATTTTTTATCCACCGCACTATTCGATCCTAAGAATAATTTGTTCCCTCGAATCCACCAAATATCTCACTTGCAATCCCAACTTTGATGAAGATGTTCCTCAATTATATGTTTATGTACAATATCTGCTCAATATTCTTTTCCATGTGCTCCAGTGGTATCTTCAAAATCTTTGAACAAACATTTTTTTATATGGACAACTAAAAATCCAAACTAGTGTGTTATGATGGCTACATAATTTGATACTTTCCTTTATAATGGACTATCTGGGCACTTCTCAAATGTGCTAAATCAAGAGTATTATGACGAAGAAGAAGATAGGTTCAAACTTCCAATGCACTCTTGTGACTTGATTGAATGATCAATCTATTTAACAGATGAGTGAGTAGGCAAGGATGAAGGATATGAGCTTGTAAATATTTCACAACCTATGAAACGACAAAGACCCAGGTGAGAGGAAGAAGATGATTGTGGTCCAGGTGGAAATTGCCCGATGATTTCTGGGCCTTGCATAGTTTAATTGTTGGATCAAGACAAGGCTATTATTTTTTTTGGACAAGAGATTAGAATTCGTCAATCTAACGAATCCTATCAATCTGTCTTCAGGCCATCATAAGAGAGGTAAATCATGGAGAATATTTGATCCAAAGTCATTGATAAATCACATGAAGAGCTGATACCCAGTAGAAGTGGAGAATTAACTCTTACTTTTTTTAGATATATAAATTCTATATACATTTATCATCCGAACTAGCCCGCGGAGGCAAGACTGCTATTACTTTTGATCTAGAACCACATGGAAGAAATTAATCTAACATATGTGCTAGCTCAAAGTAGCTATCCACAAGTTCAAGTCGACAACCACATCACCTACACCATTCAGCCTAAGGCCAACTGCTTCCTCAACTTCAAATATCTTCCACCACCTGAATCCAAAATAGCTAGAAAAATCAACAGTGTGGAGGTTTATGAAGTCCTTAAACTCATAACAAATACATGATAGAATTCAATACTATCACATATGAATCACAAAGAAACAAATGATTTAACACATGGGATCTTGTCATGGATCTATAGTAATATGTGAAAAAAAAACAAAATAATAATATAGAAATTAATGAAATTAAACTACTAACCACACCTGAATCCAAAAATATTGTTGTATCGTTGGAGGAACTTGAAGATCAAAATACATCAATAATATAGCTTGATCTCCATAGGTGCAAAGGTGACGACATTGAAATCTCGGTCAGATGGAGAAAATAAGATAGTGATTTGATCTCCATCTTCTATTGGGACTATACACATATATAAATATATTGACCACAAATTTATTACTAATCTATCAATATTAAAGGTAACAAATTAATAAGTTTTACGCATATAAGTTCACTTCTAAGGTATTGAATGACTTAAAAAATTATTTAACGTGACATTGAATATAAAAAAAAAGTTTGATCAATGGAGGGTAAGTACTTTAATTTTCTTATACAAGAATAAGGAGGAAGTACAAAATTATGCAATTTGGGTTCATATTTGGAATGTCGATAATAGAAGCTATACATCTTCTCAGATAACTAATTGAAAAATATCGAGAGCAAAAATAAGATCTCCACATGGTATTCATTGACTTAGAAAAAGTTTATAATAGAGTTTCAAGAGAAATTATATAGAGAATTCTAGAAAAGAGTGTTAACGTAGTATATATTGAACTAATTAAGGATAATATATGAGGAAGTAATGATCAAAGTGAAGATTTCAAGCAAATTAACTGAAGCATTTCTAATAAAGATAATGTTACATCAAGGATCAACTCTAAATCTCTATCTTTTTTACATTAATTATAGACAAATTCATTGAACATATTCAAAACATAGTACTGTGGTGTATGTTTGTTTATAGATAATATTATTTTAGTAGATGAGACACATGAAAGAGTAAATACTAAATTAAATATTAGTAAGAAATATTAGAAATGAAAGGTTTTAGACTTAGTGGAGTAAAGACAAAATATACAAAATTTAAATTTAAAAATATTAGACATAAAGAGACAAGTGTATGTTAAGAACTTAAGATAAGAGATGACAAATTGTCTGGAACTAAAAGCTTTAAGTATTTAAAATCAGTTTTTGCAAGGCAATGGAGAGATTGAGAGAAATGTCTTATATATAATACAAATAAGATAGGTGAAATAGAGGACAGTGTCAGGTGTTTTATGTTATCATAAAGTACCTCTAAAACTTAAAGGGAAGTTCTATAAAATAATTGTTAGATCTGCTATGTTATATGATATTGAATGTTGGTGTAAAATATGATAATAAAATAATGATAAAATATCACTTGTTAATGAAAAAATTATTATCTTATAAAATTATTTAGAAATTTTTTGGGATTTAAAATGAATTTCTATGACAGTTTATAGGGATAAAGTAAATAGGTGTTTGGGCTATCAATTATTAGGGAGTTAATAAGTGTTATAAACCTAAGGTTTAAAAAGGAAAACCTAGGTTATTTCCTCTCACATTTCTCCCGACACCCCTCTTTCTCTCCTCATCACCCATTGTCGCAACTCTCTTCTCTCCATCATATCTTCTCACACGAGCTCAGTTCAGCAAGATTAGTGCCGCCACCTCCTTGCCGCGCTCCGTTGATGCAGACGACGGTGAGCGCCAATGACCTCTTCAATTGTGGTCACAACCCGTGCCTGACCACCTTCTCCTTCCTCCGTTGATGGTTCATTCGTTGTCACCTCTCCCCAAATTGCCTTGATCTCTAGTTGCATGACACCAACCAACCTCCACCAAGAGTGACAACATCACCGCAAGCACCGGGACATCTTGTTCGACGACCACCTTCTTTCTATGCCGTGGTGAGCAACAAATTTGTGGTTGTCAGTCGCTCTTGCTTGTGGCCAGCCTCATGACACCATTTCAGTAGCCTTGAACACAAGACCAACTGTTGCCAATTGCCTCCGTACAACCCTACTGCTAGCCATCTACATTTCTAATTTAGGATAAATCCTTCATCCTTTTCTCTATTCTGGGATTATGGATTCGGGAAGTAGCAGATCTAGTAGGATTTGTGTTATTTGGGATATTTTACAATGGTCAGGTAATGAGGGGACTCGGAGTAGAGGTTGCTTCCAATTTGGCTAGGTTTTCTCATATCTGATAATTAAAAATGGGATCAAGATGCTATGCAATAAAAGGAAGACAAGGTGAGTCTAGATCTGATAATCTATAGTAAAATATCATGATTTTAGCTAAGTTTTATTGTTGGGATGATGATGAATAACTAGTTGACAAACTATTTAATTAGTGAGTTCATTAGTTGATTCATTTGATTCATTAAGTAGGTGGAGCAATTGACTAGATTCATTAAGCACTACAAAAAAACTGTTTTTTGGCGACGAACTTTGGCAACGAATTATTTTCGTTGCAAATCTGCAACAAAATTAGCGACGAATCTTATGTTTCGTCGCAAATTTGTAACGCAATTTCCGATGGAAAAAAATTTGTTGAAAAATTTAAAAAATTTCCAACATTCAAATTTTGTTGCAAAATTCGTCGCAAATTGGTGACAAAAATTATTTTTCGTCGCCAATTTGCGACGAAAAAATAAAATTGTCGCAAATTTCTGCAACGAATTCAAAATTCGTTGCAAAATCTGCGACGAATTTTTTTTCGTCGTTAATTGCCGATGAAAAATATTTTCGTCGCAAAAATTTGCAACGAATTTTGAATTCGTCGCTAATTTAGCGACGAAATCATAATTCGTCGCAGATTTTTATTTTATTAAAAAAAAAACAAGTTCTCGTGAATGAGTTTCTTTTTAAATATTTTGCAACGAATCTGTGGATTCGTTGCTGATTTTGCAACGAATCCGAGGATTCGTTGCAAATTCTTATTTTTAGAAAAAAAAAATTAAAAATTCGTCGAAGCCGGTTAAGTGACTTAGAGAGTTCGGAATGAGATGAAACAAGTTCTATGTGTTCGTCTAGTTCCCCTGATTATATATATATTTTTAAAAATCAATTTTACCGAAAATATTGCGATATGTGATTTTTTTGAACGTGAATTAGATTTCTCAGACAGACCGATATTCGAAAATTCCCGGATTAAAATATTTTTGACGATGTTTATATAATGAGGAGAACTAGACGAACATATTGGCACTGATTTTATCTCATTCGGAGATCTGTAAGTTAGTTAATGAGTTTCAAGTATTTTATTTATTTTAAAATAAAAAATTATTTGCAACGAATCTGTGGATTCGTTGCTAATTTTGCAACGAATCCACAGATTCGTTGCAAACTCTTAATTTTATAATTTTTTTTTAAAAAAATTCATTTAACGATTTTAAAGTTTTTTAAAAAATTATTTGCAACGAATCCTGGATTCGTTGCAATTTTTTAAATTTATAAAAAAAAATTAAAAAAATCAGTTAACGTTTTCAAATGTTTTAATTTTTTTTTAAAAAAATTTGCAACGAATCACAGATTCGTTGCAAACTTTTCAAATTTTTTAATTTTTTTTAAAAAATTTTCCAACGAATCTTTGGATTCTTTGCAAATTTGCAATGAATCCAAAGATTTGTTGGAATTTTTTTTTTACTTTTCCACGGACGCCCTAATTCCCGATGCCATCTGTTTCTTCCCTTCGCGTCGCGTTGCGCCCGACAGGCTCCGTCGCCGCCCGACATCTTCCCCGCCTGCACGCTGTTCGGCGACGAACCGCCGTCCGGCCGCGACCTCGGCTGCCCTCGAGTCTCGTCGCCGTTGCTCCCAGCGCCGTGAGCCCGTGCTCGAGTCGAGGTCGCCGCCGCCCGCTGAGCCGCGCCCAGCCCAGCCGTGAGGCCCGCGAGGCCGCCCGGCTCCTTTCGCCGCCTGCCCCAGTGGTCAGCGGCGGCTCCGGCCGCGAGGTTCGCCGCGCGTGCCCCCGGTGCCGCCGAGCTCGCCCGTCCGGCGCCTCGCCTTCTCGCCAAACCGCCGTCGCCGCCGCGAAGCCCCGCCTCGCCGCCGCCGCCAACCTTCTCCCACAGCCGATCGACAAAACACCATACACACCTCCAAATTGAAGCCCATTCTATTTGCTCCTCATTCTATTTCAACTAGGATCTATTCTCTCGGATGTATCAAATTGAAGCTTGTTCCATGCCTTTGTTTTCCTATCACCTTCAAGTTCACCTCATTTTGAACCTTCGATTCAAAGAAACACACGATAAACAACCACATTAAAACACAACATCAAAATACCCTAATTGCACTCAACTAGTTGAGTTAAGGCATTATAGTACCAACAACTACTACTATTTTACTAAACAATTATAGGCTAATATTTATAAATGGTTGCTAAGATGGATAGATGTAGATGTAGGAGAAACACAACTAATAGTGTGAACATGTATGGTTGCTAAGATGGATAGATGTGAACATGTATGGATACCATGAGTCCTGTACGGTGTGATCAATGTGAACATGTATGGATAGTATGAGTCAGATAATAATGTGTTTATTCAAAAAAGGACACAGAAGAAGCTAAAAAAACATTGAATCCATTTTACGTTGGAAATTAAATCGACATGCCTGTTCATTTAATTTTGCTCTGGATTTTTTTGTTCTCTTGATAATATTCATGATCGTTGACCAATTGTATCATAGAATAATAGATTAATCCTTTATAAATGTGAGGGTGTAATCTTTTTATGTATTAGTTATTAATTTCAAAGATCAAAGATCTACCGTGAATTATGTTTGTTAGGATTCAATTAATGTTAAGTTTCGTATTATTGTATTTTCTAGGAGTTTATATTAATATAATTGATTGAAAACAGACATAATGCAGCGTGAAAGGAGTTGGATGTATAATAGGAATTTACCTGAACGTCGGGGTTTAACTGATGAATTTATGAGTGGGTTGAAAGAGTTTTTAAATTTCGCAGCTAGTAATGTTGAGTTTATGGATGGTAATCAGATAAGGTGTCCGTGCAGAAAGTGTCACAATGGTAGATTTTTACCGTCTAGCAAAGTTTCAGAGCATCTTTGTAGATTTGGTTTTACTGCAAATTACTATAACTGGACATGTCATGGTGAACCATTTATATCTGATGAGGAGTATCATAGACACAACACACAAGTCTCTAGGGATCAAAGTGATTATAATCAATTAAATCCATTTCAGAGGATGATATATGATGTAGCGGGCCCGAATTTGATTCCCCAATCACAAGGTGCAGCTTCAAGTTGTCCTCCAACAATTGAGCAAATGTTTACTAATGCATCACCCTTGGAAGAGGTACAAGTAACAGATATCGGTGAAAATATGAATAATGAAGCATATCTCAAATTTCAGGAGGTGTTGAGTGCTGCAGATGAACCATTATGGGTTGGTTGTGAGACTCACACTAAACTATCGTTCACCGCAAGACTGTTGAATGTCAAGGCAGAGCATAATGTGTCTGAAGATTGTTTTAATAATTTTGTTCAAGCTTTTGAAGAGGCATTGCCGCGTGATCATATACTGCCCAATGATTTGTACAGTATGAAAAAACTGATGAAAGAATTAGGTCTTCCAGTGGAAAGAATTGATGTGTGCAGAGATGGTTGTATGTTATATTGGGGAGATGATGCAGATGTAGATGTTTGTAAATTCTGTAATCAAGATAGGTACAAGAGCACTAGTAGGAGGCAGCAACGACGTAAATCATATAGTCAGTTGTTTTATTTGCCTTTAACTCCTAGGTTACAAAGGCTTTATGCATCAAAGACAACTGCTGAACACATGACTTGACATGCAAATCATCGAACAGAAGAGGGACTAATGTGTCATCCATCAGATGCAGAGGTGTGGAAAAATTTTGATAGAACATATCCTGATTTTGCGAAGGAGACTCGAAATATTAGGTTAGGTCTCTGTGCTGACGGATTTGCTCCATTTGGTAAATCAGGAAGACACTATTCTTGTTGGCCAGTTATATTAACTCCGTATAATCTTCCGCCTGGGATGTGCATGAAAACACCGTATATGTTTTTAACATTGGTTGTGCATAGCACAAAAAATCCGAAGAAGTTAATAGATGTTTATATGCAACCATTGATTGCAGAGCTAAAACAACTATGGGATGAAGGTTTTCCTACATACGACGTTCATACTAATCAGATGTTTGTAATGAAGGCTGCTCTTCTTTGGACCATAAATGACTTTCCGACTTATGGTATGCTATCAGGTTGGAGTACTGCAGGGATCTTAGGATGCCCAATATGTATGGAGAGATCAAAGTCGATTAGATTGAAACATGGTAAGAAGCCGAGTTATTTTGATTGTCATAGACAATTTTTACCACTAAATCACAATTTCAGAAGGAATAAAGATGAATTCACTAGGAATCGAATTGAAAGAACACCTCTGCCATTGAGATTGACAGGTCAAGATATTTGGTACAGAGTTCTTCACTTTCCATCTGTTATTGAAGAGTCACATGGTACAACTTATGAATATGGAAGCAACCATAAATGGACCAAACGAAGTATATTTTGGGAGTTACCGTATTGGTTTAGTAATTTGATTCATCATAATCTCGATGTTATGCATATTGAGAAGAATATTTTTGATAATCTGATAAATACAATGATGGATATCACCGGAAAAACAAAAGATAATCTAAATGCAAGAAAAGATATGCGACTCATTTGTAAACGACCCACCCTTGATGTTGATGAAAATAGTAGGGGACCAAAACCAAAGGTAGTTTATACATTGAATAAGGAACAGAGACGTGTTGTTTGTGAATGGTTGAAGTCATTGAGATTTCCTGATGGGTATGTTTCTAATCTTGGGAGATGTGTCAATATGAAGGAATGCAAATTGATGGGTTTGAAAAAGCCATGATTGTCATATATTCATGGAAAGACTAATTCCTATTGCCTTTAAAGAACTCTTACCGAATTTTGTATGGGGTGCCATTACAGAGTTAAGTATTTTTCTTCATGATATATGCTCAACAGTTTTGGGATATTCACACATGGAGAAGTTAGAGAGAGACATTCCAATCATTTTGTGTAATTTAGAAAGGATTTTTCCGCCAGTATTTTTTGATTCAATGGAACATCTATTGGTTCACTTGCCATATGAGGCCAAAGTTGGAGGACCAGTTCATTATCGATGGATGTATCCTTTTGAAAGGTATAATTTGCATATTCTATACTTCGTTATTATTGCATAAAAATTTATAATTTTTTTATATATTCATTTCTAATACAATTTTTTATATTACAATCAGATTCTTATATCATTTGAAGAAAAAAGTGAAAAATAAGGCACATGTTGAAGCCTCTATTGTGAATGCATATATTGTGGAGGAAGTAACAACTTTTGCATCTTATTATTTTGAGCCTCACATTCAGACCAAAAGATGGAAATCCGGAAGGAATGATGAAGGTCCTGTCGATCCCAATTTGAATTCATTCTCAATTTTTAATTATCTTGGTCGACCAAGTGGACCGTGTAAGCAACGATACTTAACTGATCAAGAATGGCGGGCATCCCAGACATATGTTTTACTTAATTGTCCAGAAGTATCGCCATATTTCGAGTTAGTATATATTTCCTATTTCTTCGTTAAGTGTTAATTTTTTTATGTTATAATTCAATTTTTTATTATAGGATTTTCCAAAACTTATATTCTGAAATCCCGACACGTGAGTTTGATCACTTCTGCGATCAAGAATTTGCACCATGGTTTAAATCATATGTAAGCAGTTTTAATTACCTCATTTTTGTTTACACATATCTTAGCTTTTAAATAAATATCATTTTCATTTGAGTATAGGTTTATGCTAATCAAACTCACGTTCAGCAAGAATTGCTAATCCATCTATCATGGGGTCCAAAAGCAATAATGGTACGCACTTGGCAAAGATATTTCATAACGCTATAATTTCCATACTCAAGAATATGGAAATGGAAAGAGTACAATGAATAGTGGAGTATGTGTTCATCTTCGATGATGGAGGTGCAATGAATTTTATGGTTTCTTTGGATGAAATTATAGAGATTGAATATCCTGGTCCAGAAATGCGAGTTATCTTATTTATATGTCGCTGGTTTGACCCCGTCAGAGGGATGAAGGTGCATCCACAGTATAATTTGGTTGAAATAAATCATAAAAGATTGTATAAGAGATATGAACCATTTATTTTGGCACAACAAGCGATTCAAGTTTTCTATGCTCCATATCCTAGTTTGAAGCGTGACAAAAATGAATGGTGGGCTGTTTGTAAAACAAAAGCACGGGAAAAAAATGAAAAGCTGGCAAGTCATTGCATTTCGACCAGACAAAGTTACAAATATGTTTCATACCGAGGAATATATTATTCCAACGTTACGAGATCCCAGCGGAGTAGTGATAAACGTGGATGCAACTGAAATTGATGATGATGAGGAGGAGGAGGAGGGGGAGGAGGACGAGGACGAGGAGGACGAGGAGGAGGAGACCGAGGATGAGGATACCGATGAGGATGAAGAAGATGATAATGAGGACTTTGAATTTTGACATCTAGGGTAAGTTTTTTTATATATAATTTTAGTTTTAAACTATAATTTTATCAAATTTCTTAGCTCAATTATTTGTTTATATAATGTCTCATTGTTAAATTTATATTTTTTGTCTCTGTATGTTGTGTATATTTTGTTCTTATAGGTTATCAGAGGTGACATCATCGTAGCTTCTCGCAGTCTCTCATATCTTCATTATGAATATTGTAAGTTTTTCATGTTCTTCATTAAGCATAAAAGTTTTATTTGCTTTATTCTAATTTTTATTTTGGTTGATAGTTTCGACATGGTGGCTAGAGACAACACAGTACTAGTACTGGCCAGACTGATTCACCGCCTGCCAGGACTATACCTACATGCCCCCCTGATCAGGCTGGACCTTCACATGATCAGTCGCTAGTACCATCTCATTCGCCGGCAGGGCCTTCCCATTCAAATTCACCTGTACCCGCCAGACACTCCTCTACCGAGAACATCGAAAATTGACCGTATATATTTCCGATTGGAGATTCGTAAGTAATATAAATATTATAATTTTTAAACTATCTTAATTATTTATCCAATTTTTTTCACTTTATCATAGGTTTGAAAATTCTGTAACTGTTATTCGTGAGATCAATAAAATCGTGAATAACTATTGGAGAGGAGACTCATTGTCATACTCAAGTATGCCAGAACCTACAAAAGAACTATGGTGGTGCGAGTTTAAGGTATAATTGATTCATTTTATATATTAAATAAGTGATTATATAATCAATTGTTTTTTTTCATATCAGTGGACATTTATTTGGGACTCATCTCAAGACTTGGAAGTTAAAAGAATTTTTTAAAAAAAATGTGGTGATCATATATGACATGTATTGAGTCATGCCAAAAGTACTGGAAAAAAACCAGCCTGTGTCACTTCGGAAAATTGGAGTAAAATCTCCAATTATTGGCAATCTGATGAGAGCAAAAAAAGGAGTCAACAGAATAAAATAAATCAAGCATGTAATTCTGGAGACTTATCTGCAACATATGCGGGAGGATCTATAAATATCGAGGAGCATTCACGTAGATTGGTAATTTTTTAATTCTACAATTAGTTTTTTAATTTATTTCAGATTATTATTTTATTTCTAACATTCTTATATTTAGTCTAAGGAATTGGGAAAGGAGCCGGAATTTATAGATACTTTCGTTCGCACTTTCCAAAAAAAAGATAAGACTTGGAGTGGAGATAGAGCTAGAGCAATTAAGGTTTGAATTAATCTTTAAACTTACTTTATAACTTTAATTCTGTTAGTTATGTATATGCTCTGATTAAATTTTTAATTTTGTGTAGGAGAGATATGATCAGTTATCCTCATCTCAGAGAATTTCAGGAGATGACGGTGATAATGAGGGATCTGAGCCATCTGTTAGTAATAATTTGGATTTATGGCTTGAGGCGAGTGGAGGAGCAAAAGGGGGAAGGATATTAGGTATGGGTTCTCTGAGCAGAATGCATAATGTTCCTCGTAGATCTATTTCTTCTACTCCACCAGCAGTAGCGGCACAGATACATAACTTAACTGAGGAGGTTAGCAATTTGAAGGGCATAATACTTGAAAGAGATCAGCAAATTCTAGAAATACAACAACAAAACTCACAAAGGGATCGAGAAATGATAGAAATCACGGCGACAACAAGCCTTTCTTATCGTGATTTCGGCCAATTTAGTTCCGGTCCAAGTCATATTCCTCCTAGTAATGACGATGATGGTGGCGACGATGATGATATTGTATGCATGTTTGGAATTAGTACTTTTAAAATTTTTTAGTTTATTGAGTTTGTTAATCCTTCATTTTTTTAATTTTTGATTAGTACTTTTTATTTTGCTTTAAACAGGAATGATCGATGAAGTCAATCCTTATGGCGGTTGAAAATGCACATCATTGTAAGTCTTTGCATATTTATTTTCGTGTTAGTATATAGTTTTTTTTAATGTATGATACTTTTTGTTTGTTTCTTTTCTAATGCAGGTAGAAGAATGTCGGCCATTGCTTAGCAGATGATCTTTTCTTTTTTCTTTCGCATGTGTTGAGATCTTTTGCGTGGACATTGTTATTTGGATATCAGAACTATGTTGATGTTTGAAATGTTGTACGATATAACTTTTTATTTGGAATGTTGTATTGTTCTTAACTTATTGTGTTAGTTTGTATTTATTTGGATATGAAATATTTTTGGATATTATTGAATATTATTTTGTTGTATTGAATGTGTGTGTGTTTTGTTTGTATTGAATGTATTTATTTGGATATCAGAACTTATTGTGTTTTGTTTTGTGTGTGTGAACTTTGTATATACGATAGAGTATCGAAACGGATGGAACCTGTTAAAATTTTTTTTATTTAGCGACAAATTTAGCGACAAAAATACAAATTCGTTGCTAAATTCTGAGAATTCTACGACGAATTCTGCGACGAATTTTATTTTCGTCGCAAATTAGCGACGAATTTAGCAACGAAACTAACTTGCGAGAAATTCTACAACGAATTTTTGCAGAAATTCTGACGAAATTTAATTAAATCATAATTTTTGCAACGAAAAAAGAATTCATCGCAAAATATGTTTTTTTGCGACGAAATTTGCGACGAATTTAGCGATGAATTTGTATCAGTCGCAAATTTACCAATGAAATCGTTATTTCGTCGCGAATTTTCTGCGATTAATTTATTTTTTCGTCGTAAGGTTTTGCGACGAATTTTTTTTTGTCGCGAAAATTAGCAACGAAAATATTAATTCGTCGCAAATTTTTGCGACAAAAATTGCAACGAATTTTTGAATTCTTCGTAACTTCTGCAACAAAATTAGGGACGAAAATTTAAATTCGTCACAAATTTTCGTCGCAAGAATTCGTCGCTATTTTTGTCGCTAATATTTGCGACGCTTTATCCGTAACGAAAATATTTTTGTCGCTAAATTCATCGCTAATTTATTTTGCAACGATTTTTTTTTAAAATTCGTCGCTAATGACTATATTTTTTGTAGTGAAGGTGAATGATCAGTTTAGTGTAATTGAATGATTAATCAAGTGTTAATCGGTTTAATAGATTATTGAGGTTAATCGAGTTAGGTATGAATTCTATTACCGAATGTATGTTAGAACTTAGTTATATGTTGTATTTCTTGTTACACAGCTTTGGTTCGAGGTAGGTTCACAGACATGAAAATCATCAGTACAAGCTACATATTAGGTGGGTAGTTCCTGCTTGACTCATATAGATCATTAATCTTAGGGCATGAACCATGTTATATTATTAGATGGAACTATCTTGACTTCACTCTTTATCATACTTGAGTTTGATACTTACTTGCTTGATCTTAGAGAAGATCTACTTGATGTCTATACAGTTTCTTTTGCTATCCATGCAATTTAGTATTGTTTATACCGGTTACTCTTATGTACATTGTTTACAGCTCATTCTTCTGGATATGATCGTGTTATTATTGTACATAGAGGACTATACTTGTGCTTATAATTGTTTATTTCATTGCTTATCGTTGCATTGTATACTTGCTATTGACCATGTCTTTCATTCGTAGTTGAGAGAGTTTGCAGTAGGGTTTGCTTATCATTGCATTGTATACTTGCTGTAGGTCATGTCTCCCATTCGTGGTTGAGAGAGCCTATAGTAGAGTTTGCTTATCATTACATTGTATACTTGTTGTTGACCATGCCTCCCATTTATGGTTGAGAGAGTTTGTAGTCGAGTTTTCTTATCGTTGCATTATATACTTGCTATTGACCATATTATTGCATTGTATATTTGTTGTTGACTATGTCTTCCATTTGTGATTGAGAGAGTCGTCAGTTATATCTATCCACCCGGCCACTCGGGGTAGCGGGAGCGGGAGTTGTGGGCAGCTGATATTTGTCCACCCGACCACTCTGGGGTAGTGGTAGTGGGAGTTGTGGGAAGCTGATATATGTCCACCCGCCCACTCGAGGCAGTGGTAGAGAGAGTTGTGGGAAGCTGATATTTGTCCCAAACACTCAGTGTAGTGATAGTGGAAGTTGCAGGCAGTTGGAATCTATCCACTCGACCACTCAGAGTAGTTGTAGCGGGAGTTATGGGTAGCTGGTAATGCCGTGCCACTCGCCCACTTGCCCACTCGAGGTAGTGGTAGATGGAGTTGTGTGTAGGCATGAACCCCCATGGATGTAGCTAGTTAACTACTCTATATACTTCCACCAGGTCACTCGAGAGTAGTGGTAAGCTAATGTCTGTGCAGTTGTCACATGTGCACCACTCTATCACTCAGGGTTGTGGTAGCTGAAGGAGGTGTAGGCAGTGACCATGCATATACATGTGATGTGTGTTGCATATATTACTGTTAATTATTGCATTATGTTTGTGATATATTGCACATGTGTGATGTTCATGCATGTTATTCACATATGTTATGTTGTTATATGTTGCTCATGTGATTATGAGTTTTACTCATATGTGATATTGTTCATGTATGTTATTTGCATATGTTGTGCTGTTATATAGTGCTTATGTTATTACGAGTTGTACCATTGCAGATCCTTAGTTCTCTACATTGTATCTTATGGATCAGGTTGGTATATGCATTTTGGTATATTCTTACTGTTGGTTACTAATATTACCTTTGAGATTGTATATCTTTTGATTTCCATATATATATTTAGTTCATGTACTATCTTCTTATACTTGCTACCAGAGGGAATTGGAACGAATCAGAATGGAACACCCCCATTTGCAACAACAATCAGGTTTGGGAGCAGGAAGGGGTCATAGACCTCCTGCCACTCGTCCAGGGCCTTACAACAGGAGACCACATGCCCTCCCATCACAAGGACAAACTCATCTAAATCAAGGAGTCATCCCTCAAGAAGGAGGGGCGAGCAACGGGACCATGGTCGCTCTTGAAGACACCCCCCACTAGCGGCGTTATCAATGTTATCGCTGGAGGACCCACTGATGGAGACTCCAATAGAGCTCGAAAGTCTTATGCCCGCCTAATGGAGAGTCTGGCCATCGGAGAGGACCAGATAGCTTAGGAGGCACCTCAATTAAGCTTTGGACCAACACGATTTGCAAGGTATCTTTCTCCCTCATACTAATGCTTTGGTGATTAGGGTTACTCTTGCAAATTATGAAGTGGCACGAGCCTTGGTGAACTTGAGAAGTTCTGTTAACATACTGTTTCAAGAAGCTTTCATTCAAATGCAGTTAGAGGATGTCCAACTGGAGGATGTGGCCACACCGCTATTTGGGTTTGTAAGTCACATGGTGAATCCTGTAGAACAAATATCTTTACCTCTCACTCTGGGGAAGAAGCCAAGCCAAAAGACAAGTATCACGCCTTTCTTGGTGGTTGACACTCCTTCATCCTACAATGCCATCTTGGGTCGACCCTTCCTTTTACCATTCAAGGTGGTGGCTTTTCCTTACCATTATAAGGTGAAATTTCTTGTGGGTTGACTTGTGGGTGAAGTCAAAGGTGAGCAAAAGACAACCCGAAGATGTTATGTACAGATGGTCTGAGCTAATCAGAAAAGAGCTTGAACAAAAGATCCCAAAAGAAAAGCCCCTATACTTTCTGAAGTCTATGTGTTGGAGGAGGTGGCTCCCAAGAACGAAACAATGGAAGAAAGGGAGTCAATGGAAATAACCCCGGAGAAACTGACTCGGTGGCAAAGCAGCTAGAGATGAAGGAAGACCTCATTTCCTTCTTGAGAAGAAACGAGAATATTTTCGCCAAGGATGTACATGACTTGACCGAGATCAATCCTCAAGTGGATGAAAATCACTTTCACATCTCCCGAGGAGTTCGGTTGGTCCAACAGAAGGGACGACACTTTGGGCTTAAAAAAGACAAGGTCATTGCTGAAGAGGTGGAGAAGTTGTTGCAAGCAGTGCATGCAAAAGAAATTCAATTTCCTGAGTGGGTGTCTAATGTATTGGTCCCCAAGCCCTCAGAGCAGTGACGTATATGTGTTGATTTTCATGATTTAAATAAAGTCCACCCTAAGACTGCTACCCCTTGCCTCATATTGAACAACTTGTTGATTCTACAGTAGGTTATGAAGTTGTCTCACTTATGGATGCATAACAGGGATATCATCAGATTCCTTTAGCTCGGGAAGATCAGATAAAAATTAGCTTTGTGACAGCAGGGAGGTTATATTCTTATGTGGTGATGCCTTTTGGACTTAAGAATATTGGGGCCACATATCAAAGGCTCATTGACAAGATGTTTGTCGAACATATGGGAAGGAATATGGAGGTATATGTTGATGATATCTTAGTGAAGTCTTGACTCAGTCATGATTTAATACAAGACTTAGATGAAACTTTTGTCACACTAAGGCATTATAACATGAAGTTGAATCCAAAAAAGTACTTGTTCGGAGTGAAAAGTTTTTGGGATATATTGTTACAGAGAAGGGGTTGCAAGCTAATTCGAGAAGGTTCAAGTATTATGAAACATGAAGTCACCTACCAATCGACAAGAGACATAGAGACTTGTTAGAAGAATTATTTCATTATTTCATTTCATTGCTCGGTCAGTAGACCAGGGGTTACCCTTCTTTCGGATCCTTAGAAAGGTGACTTAGTTCCAGTGGGATGATCAATGTGAATAGACCTTCCAGGAATTGAAGAAGTATTTGACTCATCTTCCTTTGTTATCTAAACCTATCTCCGGGGAACCTTCATGGGTGTATTTAGCAATTTTCTGAAGGGGTAATCAGTTCGGTCTTATTAAGGCATGAATGTTCTTAGCAACAACCTATCTATTATACAAGTCATATATTAAAAGGAGTCGAGCTGAGGTACATTGAGTTAGAAAAACTAGCCTATATTTTGGAGTTGACTGCTTGAAAATTAAGACCCTATTTTCTGGCTCATCCGATGAATGTGTTAACTAACAATGAGCTGGGTCGAGTGGTTACTAAACCTAATTCTTTAGGAAGATTGGCTAAATGGGTTGTGTAACTGAGTGAATATGATATTCATTATCATCCTCGTACTACTATCAAGGCTCAGTCTTTGACTGATTTTCTGGTATAGGTGTCGATTGATCCTAAAATCAGCTCGACAAAGGAAGGAGGGACAACCACATGGAGAGTTTTTGTAGATGGGTCTTCAGGGGCTTGAGGAAGTGGAGTAGGGGTATTGTTGGTGTCTCCTTCAGAAGAGGAAACTCGTATATCCATACGTCTAGGGTATAAGACTTCTAATAATGAAGCCAAATATGAAGTTATTTTGTTAGGATTGCAAGCAGCTCGGGCAGTAGGAGTCGACTCATGGTGCACTCAAATTCTCAACTAGTTAATTCCCAACTTCAAGGTGCTTTCGCTGTCCGAGAAGAGAGATTGTGGAAATATTTTGAGGCCTTTGAGAAATTAAAAGCTCATTTTCGAGAGGTGCATTTGTAGGGACTGATTTGTATGCACTAGAGGGGGGGAGGGGTGAGCATTTCATCGATTTCTCACTTCGATTCGATCGATTATGTGCTCGTCTACAAAACTTGTTAATGCATAGTGTAATATACAACAATAGAAATGCACAATAAGAATAAAAACAAACACACAATCACAACAACAAGATTTTTACGTGGTTCGGAACTAGGGTTCCTACTCCATGGAGGTGCTATAGTGATCTACTGTCACTATGAACCTCTCCTTCTCGATATGACACTGGAGGTGGAGAAACCTCGTAATGAGAGCTTACAACAATAAGCAATGAAATACAACCAAATACACTAAGCAAATAAAAAGAAAACTTTACAAGTTGCTTGAATGCTCTTTGGTTGCTTTGGAATGTATTTGAAGACCTGAAATGCAGCAGCACTTCGCCTCAAAATCGCTCTAGAATCACTGCTGAAGTCTCCGCCGAGCTCCTTCCTTTATAGCCTTATGTCGGAGTTGATTTTTGCTGAGCAATCGACTGCAAAAAGATCCCATTGACTACCCACCTATTCATTGTGAGACAACGAACTATTCCACGTTGGCATTCTGCCCAACGTATATCTGAGCAGTCAACTACTGCACCACTAGTCAATTGTCTAGTTGACTAACAAATAATATGTGGGTTGCTATAGTGCCATCAGTCAACTTCCCTATACACAATAGTCGATTACTCCATCGGAACACTGTTTCCCACTCGCCCGAGCACCCTTTAGATTTCCTAAGCTCAACTGACCAGTCGACTGTAGAGCACCTATCTCATTTGTCGACTCACCGCGGCCAGCCGACTTCTTCTCCACAATAGTTGACTGTCGAGCTATTTCCCGAGCCACCCATGACCAGTCGAATGTTTCTCTACGACAGTTGACTTCCTGAGTTGCATAGCTCATTTTCCGACTCATCAGTGGTCGGTCGATTGCTCTCCACCAGTAGTCAATTACCTGAGCTACATAGCTCGAGTTGGGATTCCCACTAGGCTAGTCGACTGGTAAATCTCAAATATAAGGTTTAACCTAAGTATGATCCTCTCATACTTGATAAATCACCCATAGCTGAGACTTAAGCCTTCTAGCCATCTCCATCAGTCTCACACCCTCAGGGTCCCTCCGAGTCCTCCACGACTTCTTCACCTTTAGCACTAGCCTTTAGGTGCTTCTATCGGCTATGTCATGTCATCGGGTCCTCCTTTGCCAAGCATGGTCTCCTTGAACTGCTGGGACTTCACTCACTAAGCATGGTGTCCTTGACCTGCCGGGACTTCACTCGTCAAAACTTCTCATTCGGGTCTTCACTTGCCAAGAGGTCACACCTCCGGGACTTCACTCGCCAAGACTTCTCGTCCGGGTCTTCACTTGCCAAGAGGTCACACCTCTGGGACTTCCATTGCCAAGTGTCCATACATGGACTTTCCCTGGCCAAGGCTCCATATTGGATTTTCCAACACCAAATGTCCAGTCATCCTAGACCGACTTGGATTTCCTTTGTCAATTCCAACTTGAGTCCCACTCAAGTTTGGTCAACCTTGACCTGAGGTTGATTACACCAACAATCTCCCCCAAATAGTCTCCCTCATATGACCTTGGATATTTCAATCCTCTACTAGTCATATGGTCAACATTTGGTTAAACCCATATTGTCAAACATCAAAATCCTACTCGAGTACTACTCCAGTCTGGTCAATCATGACTTGGGCTGATTGCACCAATAACATCTAAAATAAATTCCAAGGGTGGAGAATATGAAGGCAGATGAATTGGCTCGGCTAGCCAGTGCATTAATAGAATGGATATCTTGGGATCCTTTGTGCTAGGAGGTTCTGTATCTTTAACATTTTACTATACGGAGAATGTGATGATTGAAGGGAGTGGCACGCCCGACTGGAGGACTAATATAATAGCCTATCTTCAACAGGGAAGTCTTCCAGGTGATTCTCGGGCAGCATCATCCTTGATGAGAAGAGTAAAGCGTTTTATGCTTATTGATGAAGTTTTATACAAATCATCATTCGACAAACCTTTATTAAAATGTCTAGGAAAGGAGGATGCTGATTGGATGCTGCAGAAGATTCATAAAGGTTGTTGTGATAATCATTTAGAGGGCCGAGTGTAAAATACCACAAAAAAAATAGTATGGTTAGGAGTTAATTACATCTAACCTAGCTTAAGGAATTTTATTAACCTAGATTTAATTAAATCTAGGGTTAATGGCTTATTGGATTTAAAGCCCAACCCGTTAAAAAGCCACCCAAACCGATAATCCCTCAACTTCGCCGTTTTTCCCTTTCCGATTCTCGTCGACGAATTTGCCTCGTCTGAGCGTTTCGCGCACGTCGCGAAATGCTTCCACCGACTCTGCCGCCCAGCGCTGCCCTTTCCCAAGCCTCACTTCCTCTTCTTCCTCATGCACGGAGACATCTCCACTTCCTCACAGCATGCACACAAGCGACTCCTCTCTCTCACAACATCTTTCCTCTCGCGACCTCACTGACTTCTGCCGTCCCAGATCCCGTCAGTTTCTTTGCACGAGGGGACAGCGAGATTTCTACCACGGCTGAACACCGACTACAAGTAAGTTGACTTTGTTCCTCAAAGGTTCTGACCTTAGCAGTTTGTAGAGTGCCGGACCATAGTTGGCGCAGTACCCGTAGGTGGATGATTTGAGTTCTTCTCCCATTTTTTCGGTCACCACAGCAGGCTTGAGGGATATTTAGATTTTGGAAAGAGCACTGATGAATTCCCCCTCTTCTCAATCGGTGAACAGAGGGTAGAGGGAGGTGGTCGCCGGTGAGCAGAGCCGTCGGTTGGGGTTTCTCACTGCCGATCAGTGCCGGAGCTAGGGCACCGGAGATCTTGGCAGGCGAATAGGGTAGGTGAGCTTGAATCTCTCCATCAGTAGGTTTCTTTTCCCCATCTACGATGAGTTTCATCTCCGACCAATTTCGTTCATTAACTGGATATTGTTTTGGGCAGTGGGTTCCGGTGAACAGGGGTGGTTGCCGGTTGTTGGGGATTCTAATTGCCAGTGAAGTTCAACATCTGGAAAGGAAGAGGAACTTTCTTTGTTTTGTTCTGTGAAGTGTTGAACGGTATATAAGGGTTGTTGGCTGTGATGGGTTGTGATTGGAATCGACCGATTGTGAATGGTCCGATGGGTATCGGTGTGGATGTGAGTGGAGGTTAGTCGGTTGTGAGGTTTTGTTGGGTGTTTGACCGGCTATGAAGCAGTAGCTTTGTTTGGGATACGAATAGGGAGGTGTATCAGTGTGAATATGGGTTAGATTTATACTTAATTTGTTGGCGATCCAATTACATCAAATTAAGTGTAAAAATATTAAATCTTCATGAGATCGACTTGGTTGAGTGGGTATGGAGTTGGATGAGTAGGTTAGCACTTTTGCTAATTGAAACGGTGGGTTAAATTAAATAGTCAAGCTTGACTATTTGAGCTTCTAATTCATATTTCGATAAGGGATACAGATATGGGGATAACGTAGTAGATAATTCGTATTTTTTTATTGTATGCTTTCACTAAAATGTAATTAATGATATTTGCAGGACGTGGATACGAGATAGGTCCGCGGCCGTGAGGATTTCATTACTACGAGCATATACAACAGGTGGGTAATTCCTACCTTGGTCAGGTAATTTAATGCATATAGATTTAGATGCATGATCATCTTATATGATCATGTTACCTTGACTCCGTTCTTATTTATCGTATGCTTGATACTTTACCATTGGCTATTAACTCCATTGCTGCTATCATGTTTATTTTACCATGATTAGGAGTTATACATATAGATGATGTAAGTAACTTAGAATTTGTTTAAGTTAAGTGCAAGTAGTAAAGTCTGGATGACAACCTGATTGTAAATTGGGCAAAAAAGGTCATCCGTAGGTAGATAATGTCTTGAACCTAAGGTTAATTCTAGTACCCTTAGGTTGCATGTTTACTACCAACCATGCATTATGTAAATGGTCAGGTGAATGGTATTTAGTGTGTCGCTATGGACCGGTGGTCCTAGCCTGATATGATCAGTTTGAGTATGACTCTCTACAGGATAGAGAGTGCGTTGATCTGGTTAGTATTACTCTCTGTAGAATAGAGAGTCTATTGTGGATGTCTGTATGTGAGACATTGCATTCATGTCATTTGCATGAACGCTGGCGACGAGGTCTCCCTTGTGGTTGAGAGTGTCTCTAGTCATCCTGCCTCCACGGTTATTCATAGGAGGAGTAACCGGTGTGAGGGCAGAGCATTGTGGTGCCGCACTCTATCACTATAGATGGTGATAGTTGGATTTGCGTGCCGTAGTTCTGCGTGTGTGGCACTCGACCACTCATGGGTAGTGACTGTCGGAGTGACCAACAGCAGGGACCTCCATCGTGTAGCTTGCTCTTAACGCTTATATGCTACTCGATCATACTGCCCACTCGGCCACTCGAGAGTAGTGGTTGGTGTTGAGTTGGGACAGTTGTCATGCTCGAGCCACTGAGGCCACACTGGGGTCGTGGTAGCTTTAGGGTGAGCCGACATGACCATGCATGCTGCATTGCCGACTTATGATATTTTGCATATTGCCATATATATATATATATATATATGGATGATTGTAATTAGTATACATATATAGATGCAGTCTATATATATATGCTTATTGTGATGCTGCATTTGTATGTACTATGCTTGTTGCATTTGTTTGTACATATTCATACATGCTATTGCATTTTCTGTATGGTAGTAGGTCGGTACTTGTATACTTTTTGGTTATTCACTGTGATACCCTCGACCCATATCAGGATGTAGTATGAGTTAGTACTATTCTTTATACCTTATGTTGTGGATATGTGTTCAGGTTGGATAGGTATAGCGTAGCAGACGTTCAGGTATGTCTGCATTTCATATTGGCTTTTGGTTAGAAGGTATATACATAGATATGTTATCATGCTAGTGATACATGTAGATTTTTCTATCAAAATACATGTGATATTAATATATACATGTTTTTCTATTACCTGCTGAGTTTTACTCACTACCACGGACCCTGGGTTTTGTTGTCGCCTGCAATAGCAGTTGAAGTCTTCGTGTGGCTTGAGTCATGCCGACGATCCATCCCATCTCCGCTTTTCTGAGTCTCCCGAGGATTTGTGTTTATGTTATGGATTTTGTTCTATGTTATTGACTCTAGTTTATGTATGGACTTTGTCTTTATGTTGTGGACTTTGTTTTGTGTCGATGCTTTATGTACGATTTTAGTACTATAGTCTTGTCAGGTGGTGTACACCTGTATGTTTTGGTATATTTGTTGTGGGTATGTACTTTCTATTTCCGCTGTGGTTGTTATGTTATATTATGTTATTGTTGTGGGCCTACGGGCCTTGTTTTAACCCGAAATGTTGCCACGTATAAGGGAGATGCCGTCCGTTTGATTTTCGGCACGACATACTCTCGGAGCGTGACAACTTTATTGGTATCAGAGCCGAAGGTTCTGTGATGCCATACAATGATTTTTGTTTTTGAGTCTTGGATTCTCGGGAGTCGGTATATTTTTCGGATTTGGTTTTTGTGAGATGGGATTGACATCGACATAAGCTCCAGGCAGCACGATGTGAGTATTTCTGATAACTCATATTTCAGATAGTTACTTATCTAAATTTGTTCAACAGGTGTATATCGTCAAAGATTATGACACCTATGCAGACTCGCAGTAGAGGTCGTCCATCAAGGTGATCTGTCGGAGCCGAGGGACAGGAGGCTACTACTACTGAACCCGTTATTCGAGAACAACCTCAGCTTTCCCCTATTGGTGATTCAGAGCCTCAGAATCTGGATATACCACTGACTATGCCAGAGCCTGCAGAGTTCGGTTGGCTCAATGATAAGGCACGGATACTCGTGTTAGCACGTTCGGACAAGGAAAAGTTCACCTTGTTCCGAGGGGAGTCCGACACATGGATTGCCCGGTCTTGGCTGGAAAATATGGAAGACACCTTCGAGTACATGAACTGTACAGATGTGGAGAAGGTGGGCCTTGCGGCATATCATCTCAGAGATCAGGCTGCCACTTGGTGGAAATTGCAGAAGACTCTACTCAGGGAGCGTGGGATTACTTGGGCCATCTTTTGAGACGCTTTCTGGAGATAGTACTTTCCTTCGGTGTTTTCTATAGCACGTCGTCAGGAATTTCTGAGCCTGAAGCAAGATGACCGTTCCGTCATGGAGTACAATGTAGAGTTTACCAGACTATCAGAGTTCTGCTCTCATCTGGTAGCACATGATGCAGATCGAATGTACCAGTTCACACAGGGCCTAGCAGCTTATATCCGAGCGAGGATGTCAGGATCTAGCATTACCTCATACAGGGAGGCATTGGACCGTGCCCTCTTCATCGAGATGACTTCCCAGCAAATTGCCAAGGAGAAAGATATCGAGAAGCAGATGACTAAGGGCAAGCAGCAGAACCAGGGTTCAGCTCAGGGGACTCAGAAGAAAGGGGAGCGAAAAGGAACTACGCGAGGTGCTGCAGAAGGGTCAGCTAGATCGCAGAAGGGGAAGCATCCAACATCAGAGTTTTCTAGAGGGTCTCAGAAGAACCGTAAGAGTCAGAACAGAACTAGATGTTATAAATATGGATCCGGAAGTCATAGAGCTCCAGAGTGTCCTTTGGAGCAGCCTGTTTGCTACTATTGCAAGCAACCTGGACATACCGGTCGAGAGTGTATATTGAGAGCGCAGCTGGAGTTTTCGGATAGCTCTAGCAAGGGAAGATAGTCCAACCAGCAGCGACAATAGACGGCACGCGGATGCGATCTTATGGTCGAGCGGCAGTGCCTCCAGTAGGCGATTGTATCGAATGCGAGAGGTGCCTTCAGTGATGCCGACGGCTATCCAGTATCCTACATCTCCAGTAATCTACTATCCAGGGGTATCTAAACCGCCGATGTTACCAGCCAGATCTCAGAGTTATCTGATGCCTACACCAGTGACTCAGTCTTCAGCACCTCAGAGTCAAACTCAGCCCGAGTGGAGGCACACTACTTCTTCGTCGGGGATGCAGCCGACAAATATCGAGACTGGATGAGTTTTTGCTATCACCAGAGATGAGGCGCAGCGGGATGAGGGATCAGTCATACGGGATATGGTTTCATTTTATTTTATATACGCTGATACTTTGATTGATACTGGTAGTTCTCATTCATTCGTATCTAGAATATTTTTGGGTAGAGTCGGAAGGATTCCAATGGTTCGTTCTTGTGGATTAGAAGTATCTTTGCCATCAGGAGAGGTGCTGACTAGCCACCAAGAAATCAAGGGTTGCCCATTAGATTTTGATGGGCATATCCTTACAGTGGACCTCCAGGTGTTGGAAATGATAGAGTTCGATATTATTCTCGGTATGGATTGGTTGGCCGCTTATCATGCTATAGTGGATTGTAGAGCAAGGGTGGTGACATTTTGACCACCAGATCAACCAACCTGGGAATTTGTTGGTACTAGAGATGATGAATTATCCATTATATCGGCTTTACAGGCTCAGAGGTTATTGGCCCAGGGTTGTCAAGGTTATTTACTATCTCTGGTCAAAGTTGAGAACGAAGGACTACCACCTCTCTCTGATGTGCGAGTAGTCCGAGAATATCCAGATGTATTTCCAGATGAACTTCCAGGCTTGCCACCTCCTAGGCAAGTTAAATTTGTGATAGAGGTGATTCCAGGAACCGCGCCTATATCGAAACCTCCTTATTGGATGGCGCCAAAGGAGATGAATGAACTTAAAGTTCAACTGCAGGAGTTGCTGGATAATGGATTCATCCGCTCTAGTGTTTCACCATGGGGAGCACCGGTACTCTTTGTCAAAAAGAAGGATGGATCATTGCGGTTAGGTATTGACTATCGGCAACTGAATGCAGTCACAATTAAGAACAAATATCCACTGTCGAGGATAGAAGATTTGTTCGATTAACTTAAGGATACATGTGTGTATTCTAAAATCGATCTTTCGAGATATCATCGACCGGATAAGAGATGAGGATGTTCAGAAAATAGCTTTCCGCACCCGTTATGGGCATTACGAGTTTCTAGTGATGCCGTTCGGTCTCATGAATGCCCCAGCTGCATTTATGGACTTAATGAACCGGATATTCTTGAGGTATATAGATCAGTTCGTCATAGTGTTCATCGATGATATATTGATTTATTCTCGATCCAAGGAAGATCATGAACAACATCTGCGGATAGTATTGGAGACATTGCGACGGGAGTAGTTGTATGCCAAGTTTAGCAAGTGTGCGTTCTGGTTATCCTCAGTGGGTTTTCTTGGACATGTGGTGTCCAACAGAGGTATTTCTATAGATCCTCAGAAGATTGAGGTGATTACCAGTTGGGAGCAGCCAAAATCAGTGCAGGAGGTCCATAGTTTCCTTGGTCTGGCCGGGTATTATCGGAGATTCGTGGAGGGATTCTCGAGTATCGCCATGCCACTCACTCGCCTGACTCGGAAAGGGGTCAAATTCACCTGGTCAGAGGCCTGTGAAACTAGCTTTCAGGAGCTTAAGCGACGATTAGTTTCTGCACCAATCTTAGTGATTCCTTCTGGTATTGATGGGATGGTTCTTTATACGGATGCTTCTATCCAAGGGTTGGGTGCGATTGATGCGATCGCAAGTGTGGTATCTTATGCCTCCCGTCAACTAAAAGATCACGAGAGAAATTACCCAGTGCACTATCTGGAGTTAGCCGCCATTATTTTCGCATTGAAGATATGGAGGCACTACTTGTATGGGATTACCTTTGAGATATACATAGACCATAAAAGTCTAAAGTATCTGTTCACACAGAAAGAGATGAATCTGAGACAGAGACGGTGGATGGAATATCTGAAAGATTACGACTGCACAATCCAGTATCATCCAGGAAAAGCTAATGTGGTAGCAGATCACGGCGAAGTCTCGTGGAGTTCGGCGATCATCCGGCGATTCTTGATCTAGTTCGGCCGAGTTCTCGAGTTGTTTCTATGGTTGCTCATTCCGCTATTGCTGAGAGGATCAAGGAAGCACAAGTCAACAACCAACATCTGCAGTTCTTGAGCAGCACGATAGACTCAGAATGTCAGATGGATTTCTCGAGTGACGAGAATGGTGTACTTCATTTCCGAGGACGACTATGTGTTCTGGACACACATCCAGTTAAGGAAGAATTGCTACAGGAAGCACATCAGTCGAGATTTGCTATACATCCTGGTGGTACTCGGATGTACCGAGATTTGAAGTGTTTATACTGGTGGAACGATATGAAACGGGATATTGCAGACTTTGTTGCACGATGTCTAGTATGCCAGCAAGTGAAGGCTGAACATCAGAAACCTGCTGGGTTACTTCAGAAAATTCCGATCCCGGAATGGAGTGAGAAAATATCACGATGGATTTCATTACGGGATTGCCCAGAACCAGTAAAGGACATGATGCAATTTGGGTGATCGTGGATCGATTAACCAAATCAGCTCACTTCCTTCCGATTCGTGAGACGGACTCATTGGATCGTCTAGCGAAATTGTACTACCGAGAGATCATCAGATTGCATGGTGTACCATTGAGTATCATATCTGATAGAGATCCGTGATTTACTTTGCGATTCTGGCAGAGTCTGCAGCAGGCCATGGGCACAGAGCTTCGACTCTGTACAACCTTTCATCCGCAGACAGATGGACAGTCTGAACGTACCATTCAGACTCTGGAGGATCTATTGAGATCTTGCATCATGGATTTCGGTGGCAGTTGGGAGGATCACATTCCTTTAGTAGAGTTTGCCTACAACAACAACAACTACTCTTCTATCCAGATGGCTCCTTTCGAGGCATTATACGGCAGACCCAGCAGATCTCCTGTGTTATGGGAGGAAGTTGGGAAACGACAGATATTGGGGCCTCAGAGAATCTAGCATGATGCAGAGTTGGTATGAGTCATCAGATGACGATTATCAGAGGCACAGGATAGACAGAAAAGTTATGCGGACCGGAGGCGAAGGCCTTTGAAATTCTCAGTCGGGGACCATGTATTCCTACGAGTGTCACCCACCAAAGGAGTCAAGAGATTTGGGCTAAAAGGAAAATTAGCTCCACGTTACATTGGTCCATTTGAGGTATTGGAGCGGATTGGAGGTGTTGCTTATCAGTTGGCTTTACCTCCGACACTTGTGGGTGTTCACAACGTATTCCATGTATCTATGCTGAGGAAATACGTACCGCGATCTGACCATGTTCTAAAAGAGGTTCCGATACCACTCTAGGCGAATGCGACTTATGAGGAGATTCCGATGTAGATTCTTGGTCGCAAGGAGCGACAGTTGCGGAACAAAACCATCCGACTTGTAAAGGTGGGATGACAACATCATACAGATGAGGAGGCTACATGGGAGTTGGAAGATACTATCCGAGCTCGATACCCTCATCTGTTTACTTGAGGTATGTTGATATTTCGGAATATGCTTGAATTAATTTTTGCATTTAAGTACGAAATTTGGGGACCAAATTTTTAATAAGTTGGGGAGAATGTAAGATACCACAAAAAAAAATAGTATGGTTAGGAGTTAATTACATCTAACCTAGCTTAAGGAATTTTATTAGTTTAATTAACCTAGATTTAATTAAATCTAGGGTCAATGGCTTATTGGATTTAAAGCCCAACTCGTTAAAAAGCCACCCGAACCGTTAATCCCTCAACTCCGCCGTTTTTCCCTTTCCGATTCTCGCCGACGAATTCGCCTCATCCGAGCGGTTTGCACATGCTGCGAAACGCTTTCGCCGACTCCGCCGCCCGGCGCTGCCCTTTCCCAAGCCTCACTTCCTCTTCTTCCTCACGTGCGGCAACATCTCCACTTCCTCACAGCACGCACACGAGTGACTCCTCTCCCTCACAACGTCTTTCCTCTCGTGACCTCGCTGACTTCTGCCATCCCAGATCCCGTCGATTTCTTTGCGCGAGGGGACGACAAGATTTGTAGAGCGCCGGCTACAGGTCAGTTGACTTTGTTCCTCAAAGGTTCCGGCCTTAGCAGTTTGTAGAGCGCCGGACCATAGTTGGTGCAGTACCCATAGGTGACTAATTTGAGTTCTTCTCCCATTTTTCCAGTCACCACAGCAGTCTTGAGGGATCTTTGGATTTTGGGAAGAGCACTGACGAATTCCCCCTCTCTCAATCGGTGAACAGAGGGTAGAGGGAGGTGGTCGCCGGTGAGCAGAGCCGTCGATTGGGGTTTCTCACTGCCGATCAGCGCCGGAGCTAGGGCACCAGAGATCTTGGCAGGCGAATAGGGTAGGTGAGCTTGAATCTCTCCATCAGTAGGTTTCTTTTACCCATCTACGATGAGTTTCATCTCCGACCAATTTCGTTCGTTAACTGGATATTGTTTTGGGTAGTGGGTTCCGGTGAACAGGGGTGGTTGCCGATTGTTGGGGATTCTAATTGCCGGTGAAGTTCAACATCTGGTAAAGAAGAGGAACTTTCTTTGTTTTGTTCTATGAAGTGTTGAACGGTATATGAGGGCTGTTGGCTGTGATGGGTTGTGATTAGAATCGGCCGATTGTGAATGGTCTGATGGGTATCGGTGTGGATGTGAGTGGAGGTTAGTCAGTTGTGAGGTTTTGTTGGGTGTTTGACTGGCTGTGAAGCAGTAGCTTTGTTTGGGCTACGAATAGGGAGGTGTATCGGTGTGAATATGGGTTAGATTTATACTTAATTTGTTGGCGATCCTATTACATCAAATTAAGTATAAAAAGATTAAATCTTCATGAGATCGACTTGGTTGAGTGGGTATGGAGTTGGATGAGTAGGTTAGCACTTTTGCTAATTGAAACAGTGGGTTAAATTAAATAGTCAATCTTGACTATTTGAGCTTCTAATTCATATTTCGATAAGGGATACGGATATGGGGATAACGTAGTAGATAATTCGTATTTTTTTATTGTATGCTTTCACTAAAATGTAATTAATGATATTTGCAGGACGTGGATACGAGACAGGTCCGCGGCCGTGAGGATTTCATTACTACGAGTATATACAGCAGGTGGGTAATTCCTACCTTGGTCAGGTAGTTTAATGCATACAGATTTAGATGCATGATCATCTTATATGATCATGTTACCTTGACTCCGTTCTTATTTATCGTATGCTTGATACTTTACCGTTGGCTATTAACTCCATTGCTGCTATCATGTTTATTTTACCATGATTAGGAGTTATACATATAGATGATGTAAGTAACTTAGAATTTGTTTAAGTTAAGTGCAAGTAGTAAAGTCTGGATGACAACCTGATTATAAATTGGGCAAAAAAGGTCATCCGTAGATAGATAATGTCTTGAACCTAAGGTTAATTCTAGTACCCTTAGGTTGCATGTTTACTACCGACCATGCATTGTGTAAATGGTCAGGTGAATGGTATTTAGTGTGTCGCTACGGACCAATGGTCCTAGCCTGATACGATCAGTTTGAGTATGACTCTCTACAGGATAGAGAGTGCATTGATCTGGTTAGTATTACTCTCTGTAGAATAGAGAGTCTATGGTGGATGTCTGTATGTGAGACATTGCATTCATGTCATTTGCATGCACGCTGGCGACGAGGTCTCCCTTGTGGTTGAGAGTGTCTCTAGTCATCCTGCCTCCACGGTTATTCATAGGAGGAGTAACCGATGTGAGGGCAGAGCATTGTGGTGCCGCACTCTATCACTATAGACGGTGATAGTTGGATTTGCGTGTTGTAGTCCTGCGTGTGTGGCACTCGACCACTTATGGGTAGTGACTGTTGGAGTGGCCAACAGCAGAGACCCCCATCGTGTAGCTTGCTCTTTACGCTTATATGCTACTTGATCATACTGCCCACTCGGCCACTCAAGAGTAGTGGTTGGTGTTGAGTTGGGACAGTTGTCATGCTCGAGCCACCGAGGCCACATTGGGGTCGTGGTAGCTTTAGGGTGAGCCGACATGACCATGCATGTTGCATTGCCAACTTATGTCATTTTGCATATTGCTATATATATATATATATATATATATATATGGATGATTGTGATTAGTATACATATATAGATGCAGTATATATATATATGCTTATTGTGATGCTGCATTTGTATGTACTATGCTTGTTGCATTTGTTTGTACATATTCATACATGCTATTGCATTTTCTGTATGGTAGTAGGTCGGTCCTTGTATACTTGTTGGTTATTCTCTGTGATACCCTCGACCCATATCAGGATGTAGTATGAGTTAGTACTATTCTTTATACCTTATGTTGTGGATATGTCTTCAGGTTGGATAGGTGTAGCATAGCATACCTTTTGTTGGTCGAAGCTTACAATCCCCGTGCGATGGTGGAACGGAAGAGTCAGGTTTAAGGTAGACTTCACTATAGAAGAATGATGGAGTATATTTCTATAGCTGACCAAGGCAGTTTGTAAGCCCTTGAGTCGGTCTACATTCTTATTCAGCTCGGCATTGGCCGAAGCTTATAATCCCCATGTGGTGGTGGAACGGAGGATTCGAGTTTAAGGTAGGATACACTTTAGAAAAATGGTGGAGTATATTACTATGATTGACTGAGGCAGTTTGTGTAATGCCCGAAAAATAAAATAAAATAAAATAAAAATATGTTTCATTATAGCTAGGATTCGAACCATGAACCTTCTAATTGTGAGATAGCTTTGATACCACTATGCCATAGGATGCTTCTTGTCTAGGATGTGCAAAGATTATATAACATAAGTATGAGAAGAAGAGGAGTTTTTTTTCATATCCCTAAGTATTAAAGGAGAATTAAAAGAGGGAAAATTGAAATTTTCTTCCTCCTTCTCCCCTTCTCCACCGAAATTTTCTTCCTCCTTCTCCCCTTCTCCACCGAAATTCTTCTTCCTCCTTCTTCCTCTTCACTGAACCTATGCTCCCCTTGTTTTGGTGTTCTTGAGAGGGTTTTCAGTATATGCTAGGGGATCATTCCTAAGGTTAAGGAATAGAGGAAGGTCTTCATCTCACAAAAACCCTAGCGGTATATTAGTAAGATAGCGAGAGGATGTAAGTATTTCTCACCTTCAGTATAAGTAGCTATTCGATTATTTTATCTAGCTTCTTTTTCCATGTTTTATTTAGATTATATGTTTTATTCAGATTGTATTTGTTCAGATTTATAGGCATTATATGTATATTTCTTTTGAAGCAAAACATAAGATCGCAATGATGCTTCTCCTACGAGTTTTGGAGACAAAGAGCATGATCAAATGTCTTGAAATGCTTCCTATATAGGTTTTTGGAGTATGATCATGTTAAATGTTTGTTAAATGAAAAAATCAGTAGGTCATATATAAAGAAAGTATTTTACTTTAAAGTGGCATGTATCGGGCCCTTAGATCGGCCATGGGCCCTAAGACCGCCCTTAGTAAGTTGCCCTAGTAAGTTCGGTGGCTAGCTACCCCAAATTCCATTAGGGTTGCACGCAAATTGATACTATGCTGGGCTGCCCAGACAAGGATGTTTACTGATTTTAAAGTGTATATATATATATATATATATATATATATATATATATGGTTTCTAAAGTTAACCAAAACACAAGGTTTACAAGCTTAAGTATATCTCATGTGCATGTCTCTACAAGCGAAGCATATTTCAAAATCATGTATTGCAAGTTGTGTATTTCAAATTCATGCATTGTGTTATGTACAAGTGTTTCTATATGTTTAATGTAGAAAGTTCATGCATTTCAAGTTGAATCATTGTGTTAGGTACAAGTGTTTCTAAATGTTTAATGCATATGAGCATATGTTTGCATGCAAGTATTCTAATATCATGTTTTCTTAATGCAATGTTTTATGAGAATAGGAGGTACTTACTAAACATCATTGCTTATAGTTTGCATTCCTTATACTATAGATAAGGGTAAAGCAAGGTTTGAGTAAGAGGGGGCAGCGAATTACGATTCTGAACTTGCTAGTATTATGTTATGTTAAGACCTTTGAACTTGCTAGTGTGCTAGTGTTTATGTTATGTGCTTGATTATGTTGTGTCTAAGAATGTCAAACTTGCTAGTATTATGTTATGTTATGACCTTTGAACTTGCTAGTGTGCTAGTGTTCATGTTATGTGCTAGTGTTCATGTTAGGTGCTAGTGTTGATGTTATGTATTATTATTTACGTTATTTTTATGTCAAAGATGCATATCTTTACTACCGCCATGCATGAGGCTGAATTACTTAAGAATGTTTTATGTTAGAACTCTAGCGAATGTGCATGCTTAGATATGTTAAGAACTTGTGTAATATCCCTGTGTCAACATGCCAATGTAGTGATTTATTTCTTTAGCTTCTGCTGTTTCAAGTTAAGAGTTTGAATTATGATACTTGTTTAGAAACCATGTTTAGATCTTGTTACGAGTTATTGATACTCTTTTGTTTTAAATCTAGGATTAGAAAAAGATAAAGTATGATGGTAACACCTCCTTTATTAGAGTAAAGAGAGGGGGGGGGGTGTTACAGTATACAAGAACCATCCTATGGCATAGTGGTATCAAGGCTATCTGACATAAAGAGAGGGGGGGTGTTACAGTATGGTATCAGAGCTAGTTCCGCCACACGCATATTGAGCATCAAATCCTGTCACTTCCAAGTAAGAAAGTACACATATGTTTTACTTTCTTCTATGCTTAGTAAAGAATGTTTTTTTTTGATAAACATGCTTACATATGTAGGTGATGATGATAGAAAGTAAGTAATAGTAGTAGTCTTATATTGGTCTTACTTTATGAAGAAAAATGGCTAGAAGACGGACGAATGGAAATCATAGGACAGATGAAGCAGTACCACTACCTGACTTCATGTAGGTAGTCACTCAGCTTTAGCATCAAGTTGCAGAGCAGCAGTAGGTTATCAATGTTGAGGATTCGGTGACCGCTAGAGGGGGGGGTGAATAGCCCATTTCGATGCTCGATGGAATTCGTTCGCGTTTGATTGTCTACAATCTTGTTAGCACAGCGGAATGATAATAACAAATATAAACAACAAGATACACAAACCACAATGTGAGATATAATATGGTTCGGAACCAAATGGTTCATACTCCACGGATCGGGCTCTAAAAGCCCTAGCAATGTAAACATGCACTACTAATCATAAATACTCCTTCTCGACACAAGTCAGAGGTGGAGAAACCTCGTACAAATGATTACAACAGTAATACGAAATACAACAAGAAAATACAAGTGAATACAACAAAAAAAATGCAAAGAAAACTTTATAATCGATCTTTTGGAAGCTTGCTTGTTTGGTTGGTTGAGTTGCACTTGGAGACCCTGAATTACACCAACAATTCACCCCAAAAACTCCTCAAAGAATCATTGCCAAATCCTCCTTCACGAGCTCCCTTTAAAGCTGCTCCTTGGGCTGATTTTTGCCTGGCAATCGACTGATCAGGACCATCAGTCGACTGCCTCTGTAGCCATTATCTCACAACGACATGATCCACGTTGGAAAAATCTAACAGATCCATCATCAGTCGACTGATCATACCCATCAGTCGACTGATCATACCCATCGATCAGCGGTGACTCAATCGATCAGTGGTCGCCAATCACTCACCAGACCATTCTGGCAACATCGAGCACCGATCGACATTCAGCAGTTGACTGCGCACCTCTGGCAGTCGACTGCCAGGAAACTCTTCGTAGTCAAATCCTAGTTGACTCACTCCAGTCGATAGCCCATAGGTTTCAGTCGACTGATACACCTTAAACATGAGGTTTTAACCTCAAACATGAGGTTTAACCCAAGTATGGTGCCCTCATACTTGCTAGACCACCCGTAGCCTAGACCTAAGCCTTCTAGCCACCTCCATTAGCCTCGCACCTATCGGATCCCTCCAAGTCATCCATGACTTGTTCATCCATATGCTAGCCTTCATGCTAATGGTGTCTACATCGCCAAGGCACATTAGACTTACGCTGCCAAGACTCCGCTTGGACTTTACGCCGCCAACTATTAGACTTATGCTGCCAAAACTTCACCCTTGGACTTTACTGTAGGACCGTTGGCATCGCTAGAAGGGGGGGATAAATAGCAATACTCGATTCTTCGATTCGTTGTGCTCGTCTACAATTGTTAGTATGCAGCAGAAACAAGAATACAAGTACAAATACAAATACAAACACAACACAAAGAATTTACGTGGTTCGAAATCCAAATTCCTACTCCACGGTTGAGCCCTAGTCGGCTCTAGTGATGACCACCACAACTATAATACTTCTTCTTCTCGGTGATACACCGGAGGTGGAGAAACCTCTTAATATAAATTTTCAAATGTTTATACACACCTTACAGCAGTAGGAACAGAAGAAGAATAGATTATAAACTTGCAATGAGAGTTAGGGCCCTAGTTCTTTTTAGAATCGTTGATTTCCTTCAAGAATATAGAGAATCAAGGAACTTTACTTCAAGTAATCACTTCCTCCGTTGTATTAAGCAGTCACAACTTGTATATCAAAAAATAGCCGTGGAAATCTTTTAAATCGAGTTTGATTAGGGCTTTTTCGGCCCGTGTAGTTGAGTCGCCTCGACAGGTGCATTAACTCGCATTTAATGAGGGTTCCAATGGTAAGTTTTTCACCAGAATTAGACTGATTTACCCATTAAAACATTGGTCCAGTCGAGGCACTGGTTCATTGCCTCAACTGGTAGGCTTCTATTTCAACCGAACAATGCAACAGTCGAGCTTGCAGTCGACAGGCCCTTGCGTCTGTTTAATTGAACCAAAGCTCCAGTCGAGGAGGTGCCTCGACTGCTGTAGGTTTTTCCTTCGAACACACAGTCCCCAGTCAAGGCACTAATCGACTGCGGCTTGCTTCTGTTCATGAGAAACAACCCGATCGAGATCTTTGCCTCGTTATGGTCTTCTCAAGATTTTGCATGACAAGGTAAATGATCAGTCTTTGCCGACCCGTAAAATACCGTAAAAATAAAATAAAATAAAAGAAATGTTGGGTAATTAGGAGAATACCCTATGAAATTTTTCCAGGAATTTTTTTTAGGAATTTTGTCTGGACTCGAATGGAGATTCCTTCTAAGCCTCTTTGGCAGGAGGTTTAAAGGGCTTATGAACAAATTAGAGCCGGATTATACGCTAATCGACCGTTCATTAGCGGAGCGTAGGACTTTAATTCTTACCGGTGAGCATTTCCCGATCGCGATATTCCTTATCTCTTCCGCGACCATAGCTTCCCCGATCAATTTCTTCTCTCCAACAGACTCTGCTTTCTCCTCCGCGACCTCCTCAATCCTGGGGTTCTTCTCTCACTCGAGTGGATGGTGTTGGATCGAAGTGTCATGGAGTGAATAGCGATCGGTGTCTTTAAAAAAACTTTTGCAATAAGTAAAAGCAAGTAGAGAGTGCAGTGAAATATAAAGTAGACAAGATATTTTTACGTGGTTCACAATCTTTCGATTGCTAATCCACGGCCCTAGTGATCCTTGATCACGTACGGAGGGCAATTCACTAAAACCACTCCTCCTCGTTGGAAGTAGGAGCAACGATCACAAAAAGAAATCAAGGCAAAGGGACACTCCCCCTTTCCTTGTTACGATTAAAGCACAAAGACAATTTAAAGAAGTAGAACTTAAATAAATATACCGACAACTCTTATAAGTAGAAGATGTAGCTTTCGTTGTCGGCGGCACTTCGTCGTAGCAAATGTGAGTAGTAGTAGCGGCATTACGACGGCGTGTTGAGAGCTCTTGATTTCTTGTAATTTGCTTGGCTTGAACATGTCTATTTATGGATATTGATCTATGAATTTAGACATAGGTAGTGTCCAAGGTGAGGTTCTTATCCCAACTCAAGTATGAGGTGTTTCATCCAACCACCTTGTGCCACCTCCAACCTTCTTGTGCGCCAACTCAAGGATGAGGTGTTTCATCCAACCACCTTGTGCCACCTCCAACCTTCTTGTGCGCCAACTCAAGGATGAGGTGTTTCATCCAACCACCTTGTGCCACCTCCAACCTCCTTGGGCGCCAACTTGAGGATGAGGTGTTTCATCCAACCACCTTGTGCCACCTCCAACCTCCTTGGGCGCCAACTTGTTGGAGCCATTCAACTTGTGCCACATCATGGGAGCCAACCATCTTGTGCCAACTCTCCTCATTTTGGGCGTCCAAGCTTGATGGTGGTTTGCCAACCATCTTGTGCCAACTCACCTTATTTTGGGCGTCCAACTTGAAGGCCACCTTGATGCCACATCACCTAATTTTGGGGGTCCAAGCTTGGTGATGGTTTGGATGTCCACCTTGATGCCACATCACCCTTTGTACCAAAACACGAGTCAAGTCCAAATTCACCCCCTTGAAATTCGAGCTCTTCTCATGGAACTAGACCAGATTGGTGTAGTGGTCAAAGGGTTTTGTACAAGTTAGCTTAAAATATAAAATCGATGGTTCTAACCAACCTTCCATTGGAGGTATTGGGTCGGATCTACGCTAACGACCTTGCCGCTTTCACACGAGCTTACCTTGTAGCCTCGCTTGGTCTTCACCCAGTACCTCGGCTTCCTCCGAATCCTCTGGCGTTGCCCGACCACCTCGGTTCCCACCGGGTGTCAGAACCTTCCGCCAACTTTAGCATTTACGCACATAATTGAGCTCGTAAGATAACAAATATACCCTTAACTATTGAGCCTTTTGCCATAATCAAAATGCGGTTCGACTTTGGTGCCTTTGCACCAACAATCTCCCCCTTTTGATTCATGGCAAACCGACACTAAAAGTTAAGGAAAAATTAAGCTAGCATAATGATTAAGCATGAATGAGCTAGCATAAAGATTAAATATGAATGAGCTAGCATAATGATTAAATATGAATGAGAAATATTATTGTTTCAAGTTCTCTCCCTTTGAGAGTAACCTCCCCCTTGAGAAGGTGAGTTCTTGAAAAATAATTTTTACTCCCCTTAATAGTTGCTTAAGTAATGATTACTTAATATAAAAGGTAATAATTTTGTTTACTTTCTTCCCCTTTAATTTTGGTTAATTTTGGTTACTTTTGTGACTTTCTCCCCTTTTGCCATATCTCACAAATTTTTTAAATATATTTTTGGGTTTGTTAGTCCCAGATAGTTCCCTATATATATATATATATATATATATATATATATATATATATATATATATAATATATATATATATATATATATATATTTTTTTTAAAATAATAATAAGCTTGAAAATATGTTCATCTAAAATGTACAACTCCGGTTTGACTTGATTGATATAGAATGATCAATAAGTCTTGAAGGAGTTGATTAATTTTAAATAATTATACTCCATGGTTCATATCGATGCTTTGAATCTACATCTGGAACGGGAGTAAGGTCCTAACATCTCACGCCGTCACGTGGCTAAGTACACAAACACATTAGTCCTATGTGTTGTGAGATGTGTTAGCTCCTTAAATCTATAGGTATATGATTTCTAAGGTAAGACTTAGGCTAATTTCATAAAAGAAGCAAAAATAGAGTACATATATAGAAAAATTTAAATCCTACTCTATTACGCACATACCTAACTTTCGTCTTAATAAACTAAATTAAACCTTGGGTAGTGGTTTGGTGAAGATGTCGCTAGGTTTGATTTGGACTCAACATACTCTAGTTGTATAGTTCCATTAGTTACATGTTCCCTAATGAAGTGGTGTTTAACTTCTATATGTTTTGTCCTAGAATGACATATTGGATTTTTAGTTAAGTTAATTGAACTAATGTTATCTATGTAGGTTTTAATGTTGTTAAAGATTAAGCTAAAGTCTTGGAGAGTGTGCTTCATCCACAGGTGAGAGACACACTCACCCATCGCATAGCGTATTCGGCTGGTAGATAAGGCAACGCATAATCTTTGCTTCCCTCACTCACTAGACTCGAGTAGGATTTGACAACAACCACTCGTGCTCTTTCTATCGAGTTTACTACCGGCATAGTCGGTCAGATAGCCGATTAGATTAAACTCGGTAGATCTAGGGTACCAAATACCTCGTTTAGCGTGCCCTTTAGATATCTAAGGATACGCTTGACTAGGGTTAGGTGAGACTCCTTGGCACAGTTTGTAACCTTGCGCATACTTACCCTGAATAAAATGTCGAATTCGGCTCGCGGTTAAGTATAGGAGACTTCCTATTGCGCTCCTATAGTATTTTTAGGTCAACGGGTTTTCCTTCTACATCTTCGTTTATATTAACATTAGTTGCTATAGGTGTATTAATTATTTTAGCATCTTGCATTCCAAATCGATTTATTAAGTCCTTAGTATATTTTGTTGATGTAAATATATTCCATCTTTAGTTTGTTTAATTTGTAAACCTAAGAAGAAACTTAACTCTCCTACTAAATTCATTTCAAATTCACTTTCCATAAGTGAGATGAATTACGTTTAGCGAGGATCGAGTTGGTAGTTCCAAAAATTATATCATCTACATAGATTTGGGCTATAAAGATTTCTTTTCCTACGGTTTTTTGAATAAGGTTGGGTCGACTAAACCTTGGTTGAATCCTTTGGACTTAAGATAGATCGAAAGCCTTTTCGTACCAAGCTCTTGGGGCTTGTTTGAGTCCATATAGGGCTTTCTTAAGTCTAAGGACATGGTCGGGTTTATCTAGATTTTGAATCCGGAGGTTGGTAGCGTAAACTTCTTCCTTAATGTATCCATTCAAAAATGCTGACTTGACATCCATTTGAAACAATTTAAAACCTCGATGTGCGGCATATGCTAACAACATTCGGATGGACTCTAGTCTTGCTCAGGCGTAGGTCTCATCGTAATCTAAACCTTCGACTTGACTAAACCCTTTTGCGACTAACCTAGCTTTATTTCTAACTACTTCACCTTTATCATCAAGTTTATTTGAAATACCCACCTTGTTCCAATAATTGATTTTTCTTTAGGTGGTGGTACTAATTCCCGGACTTCATTTCTAGTGAATTGAGCTAGCTCTTCTTGCATAGCAATAATCGGTCGGGATCAAGAAGTGCTTGTTCAATAGTTTTGGGTTCGATTTTGGAAATTAACGAGATTTGACTAAGGTTTCGATATGAAGCTCTAGTTCGAACCCTAAATTTGGATCACCTATAACTTGATTGATAGGATGACTTGGGTTAGGGTCATCTATCACTTGGTCGATAGGATGACTTGGGTTAGGACGAGATTCAAGTTCAAGATCAGAGTCGGGTTTGCTATAAGTTGATTTGCTAGTTGGTTTTGTTAAGGATTGAACGGGTTCGTGTCCTTCGTCGAAAACTATATTAATGGTTTCTTCGACTCTAAGAGTGTCGTGATTGTATACCCTATAAGCTCTCTTGGTGGTTGAGTATCCTAGAAAGGTTCAGTGAGGTTTTGGATTTGAATTTCCTAGGTAATCCTTAGTGTTTAAGATATGTACCTTGCATCCAAATACCTAAAGTATTTGATGTTGGTATTTTATCGTGATAAATCGTCTGAGGACTTTTGGTGCCTCTTTACCATAAGGATCCTATTTTGGACATAGCAAGCCGTACTAACGGCCTCTGCCAAAAATCTATCGGGTAGGTTATACTCGTTTAACATTGTCCTAGCGGCTTCTTGTAGGGTTCTATTTTTCCGTTCGACTAACCCATTTTGTTGTGGGGTTCTAGGACATGAAAACTCATGGTGGTATCCGTTTAGATTACAGAAATCTGTAAACACTGTGGTTTGAATTCACCACCATGATAAACTTCTAAGTCTTTTAATCTTAAGGTTCTTTTGATTTTGATTAACCTACAAAGATTGATTAGTTGGTCTAGTATCATTTTTATGTTTGATAAACCTAACCCAAGTAAATCTAGAATAGTAAATCAATTATGACTAAGCAAAATTGACTACCATTGAGTGACTTAGCTCCATGTGAATCAAATAGATCCATGTGTAGGAGCTCAAGAACACTTTTGGTTCGTTCTTGATTAGTTAATTGATGTTGTGTCCTAGATTGTTTACCTTGTTGACAAGCATTACATATTTTATTATCCAAGTTGTTTAGTTTAGGCAAACCTATAAGCAAGCCACTCTGACTCATCTTGTGGGCCGAGTCTTGGGTGCAGTGTCAGGAGTCTTGATTGCCATAACCAAGATTCCTCTTCTTTGTGTCATAAGACACTTGGTTGAGGAGTTAGGTAAATTTATTGTGTAGATGTTGCTATTCCTAGTTCCTTTAAGTATTATTTTAGATGTTGCATTTATCTTGATTACGCATTCATTTTCTAGAAATATGACCTTATAATTGTTATCACACAATTGGCTTACACTAAGTAAATTATATTGAAAGTTTTCTACTAATAAGACATTTTGAATTGTAAAGTTAGAGTTGAGCTCAATATCACTGATCCGATGATTTTGAGCTTGCGTTATTTCGAAGGCTACGATCCTTGTCGTTTGAATCGTAACCGAAAATTTGAGTTGATCCCGGTCATGTGTCGGGAGCAACCAGCATCAACATCCATTGATCCTACATATAAGGTAGTTGGATCGGATATTGGAATTACTAAAGGGTTGTTTGTAAGTTTTTAAACCTAAATCATCTCACCAATATCTACATGATCAAAACATGTTATTCCTATGTGTTATTGTGAGATGACTTTCAATTTTACTTGATTAATTTTAATGAATTTAAATTAACCAACATTAGGTTAGATTCGGATTTAGTCTAAGCTCATCAAGTAATCTTTTCAAGAGATTAGCTTCGGTCGTGGCGAGGCCACGAGGCCTTCTTTGATCGGAACAACGACCACTTCCTTAGACAAAGCTAATTTCAAGAAATTGATAACTCGACTTACTTGAGACTACATCTTGGTCTAACTAGTTATTTTTGAAAAGAGGCTCCCCGAGGCTCAATCTTTTCGTAGGATTTTAGTTGATTATGAGTCCTATCTAACCATTCTAAAAATAAAGGAAAAACTAAGCATGCAATTTCTAAGACTTAACAAAAATACATTTTGTATTGGCTCCCCCTGGACCATTGAATCAAGTGGGTCTATTCACATAGTGAATTTGGTCCTTGGGAACCCAATACATGTTAGATCCTAAAGTTGAAATCAAAGTGATCTTAGGGACCCATGCTTGGACATTTTTCTTATGTTGGTTTACTATAGACATATATGACTTATTGGTTGTATTTGAGTTAAACCGAGTCAGGCCTTGTTGTACCACGGCCCTTTGTGATCAAGTAAGAGGTCAAGTCCCTTGGATCCCAAAGTGAACCTTTCCAACGTGTTCCTAAGGTCTTGACTTGTGTTTTCAAGCGAGTTCTCAACTTCAAGCTTTTCAGCAGGTTGAGTCCTCCTCTTGAATCTGAGTAGTCGAAGAGGTTAGGAGACCTCATGTTTGAGAGGTTAACCTCCTCAATTAGGGTCTCGACCTTGGACTCGGACTTAGCTAGTTTCTTATTTAAAAATTTAATTGCACCATACAAAGTATTAAGTAACGACCGACTTACCCTTAATGATTCTTTTGAACCGGATACGGATCGTGGCTTGTCTTGAATGGAAGCTCATCGCCATTCGGACTCGGACTCTTCTTGGTTTGAGTCGTGCTCGGTCGGCTTAGCCATTAGAGCTTGGATATATCGTCTTCTTCCTTGAGCTTGCTTCCCAAGTAGCTTCTTCTTCTTGGAACACAGTCTTTGATCGTTACTCTTTAGCTTTGGGCACTCGGACTTAGTTTGCTCATGTAATTCAAGCATTACGAAAACAATTAGTCTAATAATTTTAGAAAGGTCCTTGGAGACCTTGTAGGCATCGACCATGGATGCCCACAAGGTGGTCTAGATTGAGCGAGTTAAGAGAATTCTATTCGAGTCTACTTCGCGATTCTCGACCTTTTGTCCGATGGCATGGAGTTGGTTGCGGGCTTCTTCTTCTTGGAACACTGAGCATGTAGTTGAGTTCTCGGCTTTGGACCAAGTTATACAATTTATTTAAAAGTAAATCTCTTTTACATACCTTCGTGTAATCGGTGCCTTGTGTAGTTCCACTAGCTTGGTCCATAAGTCCTTTGCACTAATGAAGGGGCCGGCGGTTGAGCTCTTCCTTGGACAACCCACATTGCAAGATTTGAGTTGCCTTGGCATCGGCTTCTACTTGTTTTTCATGGAATTTGACCATTGATCGTAACCCAAAGATTCACCATCTTCATTAATAGGAAGTGTGAAACCGGTTTGGATTACGATCCACATCTCGATTTGGGTTTTAAGAAAGCATTCCATCCGACCCTTCCAATAACGAAAGTCATTACCGTTGTAAAACGGGGGTCAGTGATGCTAAACCCTTCGAGATGGGCCATTTAAAACAAGAAGAAGAGCACGAAAAGAATCTTGCAAAACACACACGAAAGAATATTCCAAGACTTTCGTCTTGGATTAGTAGTCTTGAGAAGTAAAAAGAAAAAATATATATATAAAATGTAACTTGCAAAAAGAAATAAACAATCAAATGCGAATGTCGTTGAAGTTCCGGAGGACAACCTTACTCGGGATCTAACCCGAAGGACAACCTTATCCGGATCCTAAAGCCTCTAATGCAATTCTATATGTAGGAGAAGATAAGCAAGTGAAATAATTATACGAAAACAGAAATAAATAAATAAAAAATCTGTGAAAAAAAAAACAAAGCTAGATTGGTGGTTTCACGAATCTTAGCGCCCCGACTCGATACCAATTGTTGGATCGAAAGTGTGCTAGAGGGGGTGAATAAGCGATACAGTGTCGTTAAAAAAAACTTTTGCAATAAGTAAAAAGCAAGTAGAGAGTGCACAGCGGAAATATAAAGTAGACAAGATATTTTTACGTGGTTCACAATCTTTCGATTGCTAATCCACGGCCCTAGTGATCCTTGATCACGTACGGAGGGCAATTCACTAAAACCACTCCTCCTCGTTGGAAGTAGAACAACGATCACAAAAGAAATCAAGGCAAAGGGACACTCCCCTTTCCTTGTTACGATTAAAGCACAAAGACAATTTAAAGTAGAACTTAAATAAATATACCGACAACTCTTATAAGTAGAAGATGTAGCTTTCGTTTGTCGTGCAAATGTGAGTAGTAGTAGCGGCGTTACGACGGCGTGTTGAGAGCTCTTGATTTCTTGTAATTTGCTTGGCTTGAACATGTCTATTTATGGATATTGATCTATGAATTTAGACATAGGTAGTGTCCAAGGTGAGGTTCTTATCCCAACTCAAGGATGAGGTGTTTCATCCAACCACCTTGTGCCACCTCCAACCTTCTTGTGCGCCAACTCAAGGATGAGGTGTTTCATCCAACCACCTTGTGCCACCTCCAACCTTCTTGTGCGCCAACTCAAGGATGAGGTGTTTCATCCAACCACCTTGTGCCACCTCCAACCTCCTTGGGCGCCAACTTGAGGATGAGGTGTTTCATCCAACCACCTTGTGCCACCTCCAACCTCCTTGGGCGCCAACTTGTTGGAGCCATTCAACTTGTGCCACATCATGGGAGCCAACCATCTTGTGCCAACTCTCCTCATTTTGGGCGTCCAAGCTTGATGGTGGTTTGCCAACCATCTTGTGCCAACTCACCTTATTTTGGGCGTCCAACTTGATGATGGTTTTGGATGTCCACCTTGATGCCACATCACCTAATTTTGGGGGTCCAAGCTTGGTGATGGTTTGGATGTCCACCTTGATGCCACATCACCCTTTGTACCAAAACACGAGTCAAGTCCAAATTCACCCCCTTGAAATTCGAGCTCTTCTCGATTTGGAACTTAGACCATTGGTGTAGTAGACGTAGTCAAAGGGTTTTGGGACCGATACAAGTTAGCTTAAAATATAAAGTACGATGGTTCTAACCAACTGATCTCGACCTAGACCTTCCATTGGAGGTATTGGGTCGGATCTACGCTTAACGTCCTTGCTTCGCTTTCACACGAGCTTACCTTGTAGCCTCGCTTCCGGTCTTCACCCGAGTACCTCGGCTTCCTCCGAAATCCCTCTGGCGTTGCCCGACCACCTCGGTTCCCACCGGGTGTCGCAGACCTTCCGCTCAACTTTAGCATTTCTGCACACTTAATTGAGCTCGTAAGATAACAAATATACCCTTAACTATTGAGCCTTTTGCCATAATCAAAATACCGGTTCGACTTTGGTGCCCACTGTACCAATAGATGGCGACAGGCGAAGGTGCTCGCGGACAGACCAGAGCAACAAAGGAGGCTCGCGATTTGGGGTCTTGGGTCGACGGCGATGGCACGATGCTCGGGTAGGGAAGACGACAATTGGCTGTTGGAGCCGGAGGTTCCAGTGTGAGCTAGAGTAGTGCGTCGGGGGGGGGGGGCATTGACTTCGTCGGTGAACAAAGTCATCGGTTGGAGGCTTGGACTGACGATAGCATCACTTGCACTCGATTTCACGCTGTCGAAGGTGGGTTTGGTTTGATCGAAGTGGAGGCTACGCTGGTTGTCGTCGGAGCAAGGTAAGGCATAGACTTTTCTTACAGTAGACGGGATTTTGGAGTCCTCTGGATTTGCTGCGGCTAAACCCGAATTTTTGTTGTTTTAGGAAGCAACATTTCTATGGGTTGTCGGTTATTGGGGTTTCTCACTGTCGATCAGCGCCGGAGTTAGGACACCGGAGATCGGCGGTAATAGAGGCGCGTTTACGTGGCTGCCGTCGATGGGGATCTGCCATTGAGGTTTCAATTATGGTAAGAAAAATCAGTTCCCCCTCTTGTGCTGTGAATCCAGTTCAATTCATTTGATGGACAGGAGATGAGTGCTTAATGAGGTGTTGATATGTTTTGGTCAGTAAGTTGGTGGGTGAAAGGAAGCTACTAGGTTTTGGGGATTAGCTGCCAGTGAAGTTGACTTCAGGTATACTCCCGGTTGCTTCCTCTTCTTTGCTATTTAGCATGGTTATTTTGGATTTATGTAGTTGTTCTTATGTTGTCTACTGGATGAGGGGGGGGGGGTTTATGTTGTTGCAATTGGTGTTGGAGTTTTGGCCGATTGGGATTGTGTGGGGAGGAACGAAAGAGTGTTGGTTTTGACGAAGTGTGTCAATAGTTAAATCCCTAATCGAAATGGCTATAAACGGTTATAGGTTAGAATACTTGTTAACCGAGAATGATGGATGTTAATTATAGAATTAATTATAGTAGGGAGGCAACTGTGATTTAAGTGTTGTGTTTATGAATTAGATTTATAATTGATTCTGTTGGTGATACTATTACAATAGGTTGGGGGTAAAAGGTTAAATTTTTATGAGATTAACTTTGTTAAGTTGGATATAGAATTGGATGAGGGAGTTAGCACTTTTGCTAATTGAAACCGATGAGTTTAAATTAAATGGTCAAGTCTGGCTTATTGGGGTTTCTAATTCGTATTCGATTAAGGGACGCGAATATAGAAACGGGAGAATAGCGAATTTATATATATATTGTTGTATGCTTGAACATGACCACAATGTTTGAAATGTGCAGGACGTGAATACGAGATCGGTCCGTGGACGTGAGGACTTTATTACTACGAGCATTGACAGCAGGTGGGTAATTTCCTACCTGGTCAGGTAGATGTAATGGTTTTTAGATTTAGACAGCATGTTAGGTGTTCATATTATCTTGACCCTGCTCTGATTATCGTATGCTTGAACTTATCATTGGATATATATATGCTCAATTGTTGATATCACATATTCCCTATCATGATTTAGGAGTACAGATGTGATGTAAGTAAGTCTAAATGTTTAGTAGGGTGTAGATGTCAGAGTACGGAGGATGACCCAAAATTGTAAATTTGGCAAAATGGTTCTCCGTGGGTAGGTAATGCCCTATATGTAGGACTTATTCCATACCTGTATGTTGCACATTTATTTACCAACCACGTGTTGTGTAAATGGTCAGGTGAGTCGTGGATAGTGTGTCGCTACGGACCGATGGTCCTAGCTTGCCATGATTAGATGAGTACGACTCTCTACAGGATAGAGAGTGTACTGATCAAATGGGCGTGACTCTCTGTTGAACAGAGAGTCTATGGTAGATGTCTGTATGTGAGACAGTACTCTCATGTCATTGCATGCATATGATGACATCGTCTCCTCTTGGGGTTGAGAGAGAGTCGTCAGTCATCCTGCCTCCCAGGTTACTCCCAGAGGAGTAATTGGTGTGAGGGCATATCATCTGTTGTGCCGCACTCTACCATTATAGACGATGGTAGTTGGAGTTGCATGCAGTTGTCCTGGGTGCATGACACTCGACCACTCATGGGTAGTGTCAGTCGGAGTGGCCAGCAGCAGGGACCCCCATTGCGTAGGGAGCTCTTTACGCTCATATGCTACTTGATCATACTGCCCACTTGGCCACTCTATAGCAGTGGTTGATGTGAGATGGGATAGTTATCATGTCGTGCCACCTAGGCCACACTGGGGTCATGGTAGCGAGTAGGGGTGAGTAGGCATGACCATGCATGCTGCATTGCCGTATCATACGGTGCTTTGCATATGGTTATATATATATACATACTTGCTTGTATATATATATAGATGGATGATGGTGATTTGTATACATACATATACAGTCTATATGAATACTCATTTTGATGATGCATTTGTATGTACTATGCTTGTTGCATTTGTTTGTACATATTCATACATGCTATTGCATTTCCTGTATGGTAGTAGACCGGTACTTGTATACCTATTGGTTATTCACGGTGATACTCTTGACCCATATCAGGATATTGTGTGAGTTAGTACTATTCTTTATACCCTATGTTGTGGTTATATGCCCAGGTTGGATGAGGATAGAGTAGCTGACTGTCAGGTATGTCAGCATCGTTGTTGTTCAGTTTATTTAGTGTATGCATGCATATATACCTGTTATGCTGATGTATACCTGTTGTACGAGTAGATTAAACTGTTGAATGACATGTAATATTGATACATATATTTACATGTTCTATCTTATTACTTGCTGAGTTTTACTCACCACCACAGCACTCGGTTTTTCACGCCTGTAATGTGTAAGTCTTCGTGATGACTTGAGTCGCTCTTGACGATCCATCCCATCTCCGTTTTTTGAGTCTCCCGAGGAGTTCGTTTTAGGTCTTGGACTTTGATATGTTATGGACTTATTTTTATTATGGATTTTGTCGTGATGTCGTGGACTCTATTTGTGTAGTCGTTGTTTTATTTACAGTTTTATGACTGTGGACTTGTCAGGTGGAGTACACCTGTATATTTTTGGTATGTATGTTGTGGGTATGTGGTTTCTATTTCCGATGTTGTTGTTATGTTTATATTATGTTGCTGTTGTGGGCCTACGGGCCTTGTATTAACCCGAAATATTGCTACGTACAGGGGAGATGATGTCCGTTTGATTTTTGGCACGACATACTCTCGGGGCGTGACAACTTTATTGGTATCAGAGCCGAAGGTTTTGTGATTCCATACAATGATTTTTGTTTTTGAGTCTTGGATTCTCGGGAGTCGGTATATTTTTCGGATTTGGTTTTGTGAGATGGGATTGACAGCGACATAAGCTCTAGGCAGCATGAAGTGAGTATTTCTGATAACTCATATTTCAGATAGTTACTTATCTAAATTTGTTCAACAGGTGTATATCGTCAAAGATTATGACACCTATGTAGACTTGTAGTAGAGGTCATCCATCAAGGTGATCTGTCGGAGCTGAGGGACAGGAGGCTGCTACTACTGAGCCCGTTATTTGGGAACATCCTCAGCTTTACCCTATTGGTGATTCGGAGCCTCAGAATCTGGATGTACCACTGACTATGCCAGAGCCTGCAGAGTCCAGTTGGCTCAATGATAAGGCACGGATACTCGTGTTAGCACGTTCGGCCAAGGAAAAGTTCACCTTGTTCCGAGGGGAGTCCAACCCATGGATTGCCCGATCTTGGCTGGAAAATATGGAAGACACCTTCGAGTACATGAACTGTATAGATGTGGAGAAGGTGGGCCTTGCTGCATATCATCTCAGAGATCAGGCTGTCACTTGGTGGAAATTGCAAAAGACTCTATTCAGGGAGCGTGGGATTACTTAGGCCATCTTTCGAGACGCTTTTTGGAGACAGTACTTTCCTTCGGCGTTTGCTACAGCACGTCGTCAGGAATTTCTGAGCCTGAAGCAAGGTGATCGTTCTGTCATGTAGTACAACGCAGAGTTTACCAAACTATCAGAGTTCTGCTCTCACCTGGTAGCACAGGATGCAGATCGGATGTACCAGTTCACACAGGGACTTGCTACCTATATACGGAGCCGGATGTCAGGATCTATCATTACCTCATACAGGGAGGCATTGGACCGCGCCCTCTTCATCGAGATGACTTCCCAGCAAATTTCCAGGGAGAAAGATATCGAGAAGCAGATGACTAAGGGCAAGCAGCAAAACCAGGGTTCAGCTCAGGGGACTCAGAAGAAAGGGGAGCAAAAAGGAACTATGCGAGGTGCTGCAGAAGGGCCAGCTAGATCGTAGAAGGGGAAGCGTCCAACATCAGAGTATTCTTGAGGGTCTCAGAGTAGCCGTAAGGGCCGAAGTAGGAATGGATGTTATAAATGTAGATCTGAAAGCCAAAGAGTATCAGAGTGTCCTTTGGAGCAGCTGTTTTGCTATTATTGCAAACAACTGGGTTATACTAGTCATGATTGTACATCAAAGAGCGTTGGAGTTTCTGGCGGCTCCAACAAGGAAGAAGTCTACCCGGCGGAGAGGATAGCTGCGGACTCGGACATATGGGCAGAGGGCCCGATGCCTCCACCGATCTGTTGTACGGATGGGTGCCCATCTGATGATGAAATCGATCCATCCTGCATCTCCGGTGATCTACTACCCAGGAGTATCTGCACCATAACAGTTCTTACCAGCCAACTCTTAGGGATATCTTATGCCTACACCAGCGACTCAACCTCCAGTACCACAGAGCCAGATCTAGCCAAAGTGGAGGCACACTATTTCTTTGTCGGGGATGCACGGTAGCGAATATCGAGGCCCAGGACGAGTTTTGCCATCATCGAGAGATGAGGCACGGTAATTTGAGGATCAGTCATACGCGGTATGGTTTCAGTTTATTCTATATACGCTGATACTTTGATTGATACCGGTAGTTCCCATTCATTTGTATCTAGAGTATTTTTGGGTAGAGTTGGAAGAATCCCAATGGTGTGTTCTTGTGGGTTAGCAGTATCCTTGCCATCAGGATAGGTGCTGACTAGCCACCAAGAAATCAAGGGTTGCCCATTAGATTTTGACGGGCATATCCTTACAGTGGACCTTCAGGTTTTGGAAATGATAGAGTTCGATATTATTCTCGGTATGGACTGGTTGATCGCTTATCATGCTATAGTGGATTGTAGAGCAAGGGTGGTGACATTTCAACCACCGGATCAACCAGATTGGGAATTTGTTGGTACTAGAGATGATGGATTATCTATTATATCGGCTTTACAGGCTCAGAAGCTATTGGCTCAGGGTTGTCAGGGTTATTTGTTATCTCTAGTCAAAGTTGAGAATGAAGGACTACCACCCCTCTCTGATGTGCGAGTAGTCCGGGAGTATCCATACGTATTTCCAGATGAACTTCCAGGCTTACCACCTCCTAGGCAAGTGGAATTTGCGATAGAGGTGATTCCAGGAACTGCGCCTATATCGAAACCTCCTTATCGGATGGCACTAAAAGAGCTGAATGAACTTAAAGTTCAACTGTAGGAGTTGCTGGATAATGGATTCATCCGCCTTAGTGTTTCACCATGGGGAGCACCGGTACTCTTTGTCAAAAAGAAGGATGGATCGTTGCGGTTATGTATTGACTATCGACAACTGAATGCAATCACAGTTAAGAACAAATATCCACTGCCGAGGATAGAAGATTTGTTCGATCAGCTTAAGGATACATGTGTGTATTCAAAAATTGATCTGCGCTCAGGATATCATCATCTTCGGATAAGAGATGAGGATGTTCAGAAAACAACTTTTCGCACCCGTTATGGGCATTACGAGTTTCTTGTGATGCCTTTCGGTCTCACGAATGCCCCAGCTGCATTTATGGACTTAATGAATCGGGTATTCCTGAGGTATATAGATCAGTTTGTGATAGTGTTCATCGATGATATATTGATTTATTCTCGATCCGAGGAGGAGCATGAACAACATCTGCGGATAGTATTAAAGACGTTGCGACAGGAGTAGTTGTATGCCAAGTTTAGCAAGTGTGCATTTTGGTTATCCTCAGTGGGTTTTCTTGGACATGTAGTGTCCAACAGAGGTATTTCTGTAGATCCTCAGAGGCGATTACCAGTTGGGAGCAGCCAAAATCAGTGCATAAGGTTCGTAGTTTCCTTGGTCTGGCTGGGTATTATCAGAGATTCGTGGAAGGATTCTCGAGTATCACCATGCCACTCACTCGCCTGACTCGGAAAGGGGTCAAGTTCACTTGGTCAGAGGCCTGTGAAACTAGCTTCCAGGAGCTTAAGCGACGGCTAGTTTCTGCACCAATCTTAGTGATTCCTTCTGCTGTTGATGGGATGGTTCTCTATACGGATGCTTCTATCCAAGGGTTGGGGGCAGTTCTGATGCAGTCCAACCGTATGGTATCTTATGCCTCCCATCAACTAAAAGATCACGAGAGAAATTACCCAGTGCACGATCTGGAGTTAGCCGCCATTATTTTCACATTGAAGATATGGAGGCACTACTTGTATGGGATTACCTTTGAGATCTACACAGACCATAAAAGTCTGAAGTATTTCTTCACATAGAAAGAGCTAAATCTGAGACAGAGACAGTGGATGGAATATCTGAAGGATTACGACTGCACCATCCAGTATCATCCGGGAAAGGCTAATGTGGTAGTAGATGCGCTGAGTAGGAAGTCTCGTGGAGTTCTGGCCAGTCATCTGACAGCAGTTACCGATCTAGTTCGACAATTCTCAGAGTTGGAATTGTTTGAACACGGTCAAACATCCCGGAGGATATTAGTTTCTATGGTTACCCATTCCGCTATTACCGAGAGGATCAAGGAAGCACAAGTCAGTGACCAGCGTCTGTAGTTTTTGAGCAGCACGATAGACTCAGAATGCTAGACGGATTTCTCGAGTGACGAGAATGGTGTACTTCATTTTCGAGGACGACTATGTGTTCCGGACACACACCCAGTTAAGGAAGAATTGCTACAGGAAGCACATCAGTCGAGATTTGCTATACATCCTGGTGGTACTCGGATGTACCGAGATTTGAAGCGTTTATACTGGTGGAACGGTATGAAACGAGATATTGCAGACTTTGTTGCACGATGTCTTGTATGCCATCAAGTGAAGGCAGAACATCAGAAACCTACTGGCTTACTTCAATAAATTCCGATCCCGAAATGGAAGTGGGAAAAATATCACGATGGATTTCATTACGGGATTACCCAGAATTCGTAAAGGACATGATACGATTTGGGTGATCGTTGATCGATTAACCAAATCAGCTCACTTCCTTCCGATTCGTGAGACGAACTCATTGGATCGTCTAGCGGAATTGTACTGCCGAGAGATCATCAGATTTCATGGTGTACCATTGAGTATCATATCTGATAGAGATCCGCGATTTACTTCGCGATTCTGGCAGAGTCTACAGCAGGCCATGGGCACAGAGCTTCGACTCAGTACAACCTTTCATCCGCAGACAGACAGACAGTTCGAACGTACCATTCAGACTCTAGAGGATCTATTGAGATCTCGCGTCATGGATTTCGGTGGCAGTTGGGAGCATCACATTCCTTTAGTGGAGTTTGCCTACAACAACAGCTACCACTCTTCTATCCAGATGGCTCCTTTCGAGGCATTATATGGCAGACCCTGCAGATCTCCTATGTTATGGGAGGAAGGTGAGGAACGACAGATATTGGGGCCTCCGAGTATCCAGCATGATGCAGAGTTAGTATGAGTAATCAGACGATGGTTATCTGAGGCATAGGACCGACAGAAGAGTTATGTGTTGAGATGTATATTGAAAAGTCTATCTTTTGTATGAACATCTTTATTTTGAAATAAGAATCACATGATCATTGTTTGCATATTTTTATGTCTATGCATATTGTCTAATACATTACATTATAGATAACATGGTGTGTGGTGCCACACGGGAGATCATGTTATCGGTTCCTTGTAAAGTATAAGTAAAGGCTCACAACCGAGATGACTTTGGACAAACCATTGGTATGGTTGTAGTGTGATTTGGTATTGGTTTGTCTTGACCATAAAATCACACTAGTACACTTTGTGTGTATTGAGCAGGACCGACTTAGAGGTGATTCGATTTATTGCTGACTACATAATCGAATCAGACCTCAGATATTATATTGTACATACTCTTAATCCCGATATAATAACAGGCACATATACTTAGTAATCATTTCTTTGATTTACCAATGGGCGAGATTTATAGATTAAATCGATAGGCTCGGTAAGTTGGGAAATGATATTATTTATATGGTGTACCGTTGATTATAGGAGGAAACCGTATCCTATATATTAGGATGATGATGTCCCCTTGAGGAGCTCATAAGGTTCATCATGTAAACCCTGCAGGTGGACTTGGTCCGACATGATGAAAATGTTGAGTGGTATTACTCATGGAGTTAGATGTTGATTAATTAATGGTCAGTAAATTAATTAATCGACAGACATTCGAGATCTTAAACACGGGAAGAAAATGTACAAATAATATATGGAGCCCATATTAACTTATGGGGGTTGGTGAGGTAGATCAATGATAATCCTTTAGTGGATTGGATTATCATTAATGGATCGGACTTTATGTGGGCTTGATCCATTGGGTGGCCAAGATCCAACTCCTCCTCATGGTCCCTATTGTAGCCTATTAACACCTCATGAAGCTTTAGATCCAATGGATAGAAACAAAACTCTAGATCCAAAGGTAGAGATTAAATCTCTAGATCCGACGGTTGAGATTAAATCTCTAGATCCGACGGTTGAGATTAAATCCCTAGAACCAATGGTGGAGATTAAAACAAGGCTTATCCCTAATTCTATAAAAGGAAGGCAAGGGGTGGGCGACAACTTGAATCCAACTAGAGATAGATTTAGGGTTTTGGGCGACAAGGCTTGGAGGCTAGGGTTTAGGGGTTGACAGCACCAAATAAGGAAGGTGTTTCCTTTCTTCTTCTTCCCTCAAGGTGGCCGGCGACCTAGCTCCCCTTTCCAGCCCTTGGCCGGCGTCCAAAGCAGCCCCTCTCCCTCTCTTTGGCCGGTAAAACCTAGGCTTAGGGTTCTCCCTTGGATCTTTGGTTGGCATTCACCTATTCTCCTTTTCCTCCTTGGCTGGCGGCAAGCTCCAACCTTGGAGTTTGGTGGTTGGTTGAAAGAAGGAGAAGAGGCTTGTTTTTATTTTTCCTCTTGCTCGGAACGAGCAAGGAAGGAAGATTGGCGATCTAGGAGTTTCAACTTTTGGTAGATCATCGCCCACACGACATCCGAAAGGAGGAAGGTCATACAATATAAGATCGAGAGGTATATCGATTCTCTATTTTCTCTTGTATCATGTTTATATTTGTTTTTCAATTATGTGCATGATATATTCTATTTTGTGGCTAAATAATACTTGGATCCCGAACATAATCACAAAAGCTGACGATCCATATATCGTCTATTCCGTGGCTACTCGTAGAATAGAGGTAGGTCGCTTGAACAACAAGTTTGTTCAAGTGACCACTCTAAACGAATAGCACGACAATGACAAGGTTACTTGGGTGTTACCTTTTGTCTAGGATTAAATTTTTAATCCGGGGACATCGATGGGATCGCCATGAACAAGCGACCGAGTTGAAGTGGGAAGCGAAGTTTCCCCTCACGGATCAACCCAACAATTGGTATCAGAGCCAAGGTTTCCGGTTTTGTGTGTTTAGGATTCGATTAATTTTTATGCACTTTTCATATATTATATGTGCCGGATAATAGTAGGATATGCGTAGGTTAACTCTTTGGTTGCAGGCATAAGATCCGACTATTATGGCCATATGTGTGTATGTGATTGTATGTGTGTAAATATTTATTTTGTTGAATCCTCGGGGTTGACGAGGCTAGTATTTGTTGGATCGATATGCGCGCTAGAGGGGGGGGTGAATAGCGTTTGTAAAAACTTTTCTTTTTCGACGATTAAAACCAAGTACACAGCGAAAAACTAAAAGACAAACACAAGAAAGACACAATTTTTTTTTACTTGGTTCACAACCCACTGGCTGCTAATCCAAGGCCCTGCGATCCTTGATCGCTTCCGAAGGGCAATCACTAAAAGTCTCTTCCTCATTGGAGGTAAGAGACAAAACGATTACAATGATTATAAGGCCGGTAACAACCTTACCAGTCCTTATACAAATTAAGTATAAAAAGATAATAATAATACCGACAATTAATTAGAAGATGGCGCACGGTCGGAGTAGCGTTGTAGAGAGCATAAGCACTTGGGAGATTCTTGAATTTGGGTGTGAGTCCTCCCCTCCTTTTATAGATTTGCGCCTTGGAATTTGTCCCGATCCAGATCCAAAACTCGTGGATCTTATCTTGAGGTGGCGGCTTATCTTATCCTGAGGTGGCGGCTTATCTTATCCTGAGTTGGTGACATCAATCTCTATCTCTTTGTGATTAAATCGACATCACGATCGCCTTGATCGACTACTGACATCTCCAGTTGACTGCTGCACTTGAGAATTCCTGCAATACAAGATTAGCACAATAGATGCATAATGCCATGCAGTGTGACCGTCCTTTGACTGTCCGATCTCAACTTCAGCATTCCTCCGGAAGCCTTAGTCAGATCGACGCCTAGGATTGTCCTCTAACCGAGGGTGCGTCCTTACCACCGCTCCACACACGGAGCTTACCTTTGGTCCTCTTGACCTGTCGCTTAGCTTTCGGTCACCACTGAGGTTCCTCGACTCTCCGAGGTTCTCCTGGTGTCGCCCGACCACCATGGTTTCTCAACTTGAGATTCTCCGGATGTCGCTCGACCTTTGGCTTAGCTTAAACACTTCCTGCACACTTAGCATATCACATGAGATAACAAAATAACTTAACTTTGAATCTTTGCCATCATCAAAACAAAGGTTCAATTATCTAGTGCCCCTGCATCAACAATCTCCCCCTTTTTGATCTATGGCAAACAAATTCAAAGTTAAGAGAAAATAAGCAGTAAGCATTGAACAATCATTTTTCAAAACCTCCCCCTTAAGGGTACCTCCCCCTTAACCCTAGGTGAGTTTTGAAAAACAATTACTTTTTGGGAAAGAAAAAGTAAGTAACCTCTTAACTTTATTCTCTCTCCCCCTTTGACATATATCAAAAATAACTTTATATTGGGTACATTGCCAAGAAATAGAATTTTTAAACATGCTAATCAAGTTGATTTAATATGTTCAACTCCCTTTAATACTTAAGAGTTTAGGAGTTTAGGTTTCTAGATCTTGTACCAACAATGTATATCCTAGGTTAGAATGTGACCCCCTAACCTTTAACATTGTTATAAAATTTTGAGAAAGAATTAAAAGAAACATTTTAAAGGCTCATGTCTATTGGTTTTTATGCCAAACTGGAGGTAGCTAGATACTAAGTTTGTCCAACTTAAGTCTTCTCTCCCCCTTGGCATATTATCAAAAGAAGGATTTAAATTTAGAAAGTATTGGTTATTTTTTTTAAAAAAATATTTTTTTAACAACTTCTATGATGATTATCCAATTAGAACCTCCCCCTTAACCTAACATCCTTATTAGCCACAAGGAAGGCATATCTAGAGGGTCTCCCCTTTTGTCTGACAAACTCTTAGGACATCCTTGTTGGCCATAAAGAAGGCTCACCTAAGTGTCCAGAGGGTCTAGGTATCTAAAGTTGACCTAAGGATTTATACGTTTAGTGTTGGTCAACTAACCATCATTTTAAGAAGCATAGTTGTTTTGTTTAAGAAGCATAGTTGTTTTGAAAACTACGTATAACTACACACAATAATCATGGCAACCAATAAAAATAGTTTTAAGAATCTATTTATGTGTATATAAATTTTGAAATCATTTTCAAAATCATTTTTAATTTGTTGTCCTTACCATCTCACCCATTCTACATGATCAACCAAGTTATTCTTATAGGTATTGTGAGATGAATTTAATTTAATGCCTTAGAAATTAATTAATCCTGGGTTAGATTCGGATTTCACCTTTAGTTAGTTAAGTGAACATTTCAAAAGAGGGCTTCCAGGTCGTGGCGAGGCACAGGGGCCTTCTTTGATCGGAACAACGACCACTTCCTTAGACAAAGCCAACTTAGGAAATTACACACTTAATTCACTTAGGATTATGTCCTGGTCTAACTAGTTTAGGATGTGGTGAGGTAGCTTCAGTTAGTTCCACTTAGTTAAATGCACCAAGCTAGATACTCCTTATCCAACTCGGATACACTTGACTTCGTTTCCTTAATGTACTATTATCTCACCGCATCCTAATACTATGTTGTCAAGATTAATTAATTATTTTCTATCTAACCATCCTGTGAGAGTGAATTTAAAACTAGTATGTATGACATGACAAAATAAGCATGATAATGATATGTATGCATGAGCAAGCTACATTCAATCAATTTAAAGAAATGGTTGTTTTCTTGGGTAGACTTTTATTTGTTCTATAGTTATAAGATACTTTATTATAATTAGGTTTACAAATTTTAGTGTCTTGATTTTTTGTTAGCTTAGACTTGTAACCCAAGTCTACATATTTATTAGTTGAATTTTTAAAAGTTGAAGGTTTAATTACTAGATTATTAATTTGTGTATAATCAAATGGTACTCTATTATAATTAATTTTATTGGTTTGATTATCTAATTTTGAATTTTTAATTAAGTTAGATTGTGAATTATTTAAAATAGTATTATTAGAATTTTTTAAAATAATATTATTAGACTTTTTCAAGATAAGATTATTAGACTTTTTAAAAGTAGAATTATTAGAATTTTTTAAGATAAGATTATTAGACTTTTTAAAAATAGAATTATTAAAATTATTAGAATTTTTTAAGGTAGAATTATTCAAGATAAGATTATTAGAATTTTTAAAGGTAGAATTATTATTAGAATTATTTAAGATAAGATTGTTAGAGTTTTTAAAGGTAGAACTATTATTAGAATTATTTAAGATAAAATTGTTAGAGTTTTTAAAGGTAGAATTATTTAGATTATCTTTGGAATTTTTTAAAGTTAATTTCGATTTTTTTATGGTTGAATTTTTCAAAACAGAATTTTTTAATTCGGAATTATCTAGATTAATCAGATCTAGGATTTGATGATTATGTCCTATGGTTTGATTATTCTGATTAAGGGTTTGATTATTCTGATTAAGTCCTAGGTTGGTTTTATCTTTGACTTGATCTAGATCTATGTTGATTAAACTAAATATTTGATTAATCTCTTTGTTAATTTTATCAAATGTTAGATTAATTTGATCATTTGATATTATTATTATTATTATTTAAACTTATTAAATCTGAATTAATTAATTTTTTATTAGTTGAATTATTAATTATATTAATTAATTGACAACAATTACACAATTTATCTAAATTATCACCTATTCTAAAACTCAACTTTTCAAAATTATTAACTTTACTAATCTTTTTTTTCCGGACACCGATTCTTGTAGTGAAAGATCTTCACCAAGCACTTGATGTGCTCCTTGTTCTTCAGTTCAGCAATGGTGTCTCCTTTGCCGTCGGTTGCGTCGTTCGAATCTTACGAGTAGGACACTTATTTTTATAGTGTCCTCTCTCCCTGCATTTAAAGCAAATAATATGAAATTTAAAATTTAAATTGACATTGTTACCTTTATGCCTTGTGGGAGACTCTTCCATGGTTGGCTCGGTCAACGATTTTCTAAAACTCACAAAAAAAATACAAACCAAAAAGTCCCAAAACTTGGTCTTGGATTAGTAGTGCGGGAGATATTTAAAAATAAAAATAAAAATAAAGAAAAGAAAATGCTCGACCGGTGGTTGCACCGAATCTGAGCGCCCCCGCTTTGATACCAATTGTTGGATCGATATGCGTGCTAGAAGGGGGGGGGTGAATAGCGTTTGTAAAAACTTTTCTTTTTCGACGATTAAAACCAAGTACACAGCGGAAAACTAAAAGACAAACACAAGAAAGACACAAAGCTTTTTTTACTTGGTTCACAACCCACCGACTGCTAATCCAAGGCCCTGCGATCCTTGATCGCTTCCGAAGGGCAATCACTAAAAGTCTCTTCCTCGTTGGAGGTAAGAGACAAGACGATTACAATGATTATAAGGCCGGTAACAACCTTACCAGTCCTTATACAAATTAAGTATAAAAAGATAATAATAATACCGACAATTAATTAGAAGATGGCGCACGGTCGGAGTAGCGTTGTAGAGAGCATGAGCACTTGGGAGATTCTTGAATTTGGGTGTGAGTCCTCCCTTCCTTTTATAGATTTGTGCCTTGGAATTTGTCCCGATCCAGATCCAAAACTCATGGATCTTATCTTGAGGTGGCGGCTAATCTTATCCTGAGGTGGTGGCATCAATCTCTATCTTTTTGACCTTGTGCACTGGGCTGATTCGTCGACATTAGTCGACTGATCCTCTTAGTAGTCGACTGCCTTCAGTCGACTACTGACATCTCCAGTTGACTGTTGCACTTGAGAATTCCTACAATACAATTTTTTTTTTGATTTACATCAGGTGTCAGGTACGATTTCTCTTCCCTACTAATCCTGATGGCTGATCGGCCCCACCCCAAGGCCTTCAACGAGAGTCTCCACCGGTCAACGAGGGTAAATCAGGAGACGCGCGGCCCGCTATGTTAGAGCCCATGCTACGCCAATGGGCCGACCACGCTGCACAGAAAGGACATCGAGCATCGCTATTCTCGCAGAGCGCGGTGTCAGGCCGGAATCGAATCCTGGCTGCGCAGAGGGGGCCTTCGTAGCTTACCGTCGCGCCGTTGCCCTGGGGGCAAATTCCTACAATACAAGATTAGCACAATAGATGCATAATGCCATGCAGTGTGATAGTCCTTTGATTGTCCGATCTCAACTTCAGCATTCCTCCGGAAGCCTTAGTCGGATCGACGCCTAGGATTGTCCTCTAACCGAGGGCGCGTCCTTACCATCGCTCCACACACGGAGCTTACCTTTGGTCCTCTTGACCTGTCGCTTAGCTTTCTGTCACCACTGAGGTTCCTCGACTCCCCGAGGTTCTCCTGGTGTCACCCGACCACCACGGTTTCTCAACTTGAGATTCTCCGGATGTCGCTCGACCTTTGGCTTAGCTTAAACACTTCCTGCACACTTAGCATATCATATGAGATAACAAAATAACTTAACTTTGAATCTTTGCCATCATCAAAACCAAGGTTAAATTATCTAGTGCCCCTGCACCAATAGTATTTAATTTTTTGTAAATTAGATACGACATTATTTAGCCACTCTTTTTATTTTAGTTTACTTTCGATCTAGATTTCATGTACACTCCCTCGTGGAGTATAGGATCGATGGATATAAATTAAAATAGATTTTAGTCTCGGCTCGGATCTTCGGATGGCTCGTACATGGCGTAGGAGGAGCGGACGAAAAGGCGATGCGACGGGAGACATATTGAAGACAAAAGCCATAATAGTTCGAAAATAATTTATTTTTCATATTTATTGCTTATTGTTTGATATGCATGTTGTAGGCTAGAAAATTCCTCAATTTCAAATTACTAAGTGGGAGAGGGATATTTTTATAAATTTCCACGGTCTCCATTACAATTTGACATGTGATGCAAACAAATTTGCGCGTCGGCTCTGAGTGCCTTCCTCCCCATCAGATGAGTTTGTTTGCGGATCACAAGGTCAAATATGGTTATAGAAAATTATTTAGGAGCGTGTGTACTTCCCCATCGGAAGGCACATAACCTGAGATAATTACCTTGGTACCGAGTAATGGTGAACACTTAGATACAAATATAAGTATCCTCCCCATCGGAGTCACTGCTTTTATTTGTAGGGCCAAAGAGGAACCAACTATTAATTTTACTTGTCAAAAGTTAGGTTGACAAGATAGTAAAATTAATGGGTAAAATCTCCTCTCACAAATGTAGAATTCGTATACGTCCACACTATTGTGGCATACGATATTCTCAGTGTTTTGAGGTGTTGGTTGATTTTAAAATTTTATTGTTTAAGGAATCAATAATTTTTGAAATCTAATGTTTTGATCTATGTGATTCTTAGGTTTTCTTTCAAAATGACTTTCAACTCGCTTGCTGTGATATTGAAAGAGAATAAACTTACTAGACCCAACTATGTTGATTGGAAGAGGAATCTAGACATTGTCTTGACTACTGAGGAATACAAATATGTACTCCTCGAAGAGTGCCCTCCTAAGCCTGCGAATGATTCTGGGGAAAAGGAGAGAGAGAGTTATAAGAAGTGGATAAAGCCTGATGAGATGATGCGGTGTTACATTTTGGCATCTATGTCAAATGTACTGCAACATCAGCATCAAGCCATGCCCACAACTTATGACATGATGCTCAATCTCAAAGAGATTTTTGGACACCAGAATCGGGCTGCGAGGCAAGAAGCCATGAGAAACTTGATGACAACCACCATGATCGAGGGAACACCCGTAAGGGATCATGTTCTCAAGATGAAGGCTCATTTGAATGAGCTGGAGGTCCTTGGAGCTGAGATCGATGGGGAAACCCAGGTCGATATCATACTCCAGTCTCTACCTAGGAGTTTTGAGCAGTTTCGCCTGAACTAAACATGAACAAGAGGTTATATTCGTTGGCGGAGCTTCTGACAGAACTCCAGGCGGTAGAGGGGCTATTTCATCATAGTGCTCAGGCACATGTCATGGTGACCCAAAAGGTTTCTACTTCTAAGACGAAAGGCAAGAAGAAGAAGAAACAAATTGGGGCAAAGGCGGTGGGAGGTACTTAGGGAGGAGTGAAGAAGCCGAAAGGCAAGTGCTTCACTTGTAAGCAGCCTGGACACTGGAAGAAGGACTGCCCCAACCGCAAGCAGAACAAAGGTATATCTTTTGGTCTAGTCGTTGAAACATGTTTAGCGGTGTTATCTACCGGCACTTGGTGTGTAGATACGGGAGCCACTGATCATGTCTGCAATACTTTGCAGGGGTTCTAGGAAACTAGACGACTGGCTGAGGGGGAGATTACCGTGTACTTGGGCGATGCCACGAAGGTGACGGCTGTTGCAGTGGGAGACGTTCATTTATCTTTTGAAAAAAATAAACTTTTGGTTCTTAAGAATTGCCTTTATGTACCTTTATTTAGAAAGAATTTAATTTCGGTTTCTAAATTGTTTATGGATGGATATTCTATTTCTTTTAATGATAGAGTTGTTAGTGATATATGAGAGATGTCCTAAGACAATCGCCTTATGTTTGAACCATTTATATGATAAATGAAGATTCACTATTTGAGTATACATATTTTCATATATTTGATTAGATCTTAAACTCATTTACTGAATGTCCACGATACGATTCACAGCATGAGAGAATTTGTGATTGGATCACAACTAGTGAGTATCTCTACATGTGTAATTGTGATGTATCGGAATTATCCCTAGTCGATGAATTGATGGATTTGGACACCATTGATTCTGTCGAGATTAGCATGAGGTATACTCCTTGGTGTATCCAAGCAGCTGATTCTCACTGGCTGGAGACATTGTGATGTCCGGAGTTAATCGTGGATGCTAGTTATGGTAACTAGTTCATTGGAGTGACCAGCCGTAAGACTTTATATGATTCTCTGCATATATAGATATGTCAATGAAGTTCTTACTGCAGCTTAAGTGAGATGTTCCTTTGACTTGCGATATTCAAGTCATCTTGATCATAAAGACTTATGCTTTGACATCTTAAGCAAGCATCTCTAAGGAGATGTGGACTTGGGATGATTGGGTATAAGTCGAAGTGATCGAAGGTGTTTGAATAGACTATAAAGGATTCACCACTCCTTGCGAGGAGATGTATACCCATGACCTCTCGTCGGATTGTTACTAAAGTCTCTGGCCAAAGCATTACATGTTTAGAGTAAGGTACTCTTCGATACATGTGCAGTAACTAGAATCCGTAGGATGAGGAAATGATACTTGGGCTAGGTGTGACGTAGTCAGCCTAGTGGGGACTGACACTATAGACCATGTCCTGAACCAAGTGGGTATAAGATGAGTGAAGGGAATGAGACACGATTCATTCGAGCTGCTGAAGGGTTTCAGAAGTAGTTCTGGATCAACCGTTGATCTTTTCGGTTAATTGGGGATCATGATGTACTACTAGGTGCCACTCATGATCGTTCTATAATTAATGGTTAATTATAGACGACCAACATAAATCGAGAACCTATTTGGTCACACGCACAACGAGCGTAATCCGAAGGATTTAAAACGAACTTGAGAATGAGATTCTCAGACCGAGAGAAACTAGGTTTGGTTGGACCAAACATGGAGCGAGCATGAAATCGTTTCAGTCGCAATGGAAGCGTGGATGGGCCGTGTCTTATGAAGACATGATGGATGAACCAAATTGGTTTGGTTCTAATCCAATGGAGGAGAATAAACCAAAGGGTTTGGTTTGTTTTAAACGAATAAACCAAAGTTGGTTCGGTTCGTTTTAACTTAAAATAAACCATCATGGTTTGGTTTATTTTAACTTAAATTAATGGAGCGGGTTAACGGGCCTTTGGTTATGATCCGATAACCATTAAGAGAATTTGTTCTCTATAAAATAGGGCTTAAGGGTTTTTGTTAAACCCTAATCCAAAACCAAGCAACCCTAATAGTTGCCGCCCCCTCCACTCCTTGGTGAAGTCGGCGCCAACAACCCCCCTTGCCGCCACCCACCACCTAGCTCTCTTGCCGGCATCCAGAAGGTGCTGTCCTTCCCTCTTGTCGGCGTCGAGCTACTGCTGGAGGAGCTCCGGTGATCTCCCTTGGGTTCGGCAATAAGGTGAGCTTCAACCTTCCCTTTTTGCCGACCCTTATTCCTCCACCAAAGCTGTCCAGTTTTCTGGATAGCTTGTTTCCTTCTCATCGGAGTGTCGTTTGGATGATGTTTGGAGGTCCGGCAGTGGTAGACTTACCGGGGATTCGATCTCCGATAATTCTCATAGGTGGAGGACGAAGGATTCGTCAAACGGTTGACAAATACCTCTCCGGAGAAGCGAGTTTTTTAGGACTCGTTTTGGATTCAAATTTTGATTCGGATCGTGATCTTCTCTCGATCACATCGTCTTCAACACGAGGCTAGTAACCTGTACGAAGACGAGGCTCATGACTTAGTGAAGTCATCCTGAAGATACTCGGCGTGGATACGGATAGAGACGATTCTAGCGAGGATCGTTCCGGTTGATATCTTTCCCGCTACACGTGATACGTCAGGTATACTTAGTTTAAGTTTCCTTTTATTGCAAAATTTGAATTTACGGTTATGTCTACACATGTTGTACTATGCATGCATGTGATGTGTGTGTTGTAATAAATTAGATTTATTATTTTATTCCTTCCGTTGTGCACATGTTTACGAAACATGTTCGAACACACACTCGCTGCGGTGCCAGAAACCCAACAGTGGTATAAGAGCCCAGGTTGTGTTTCGACATAATCGTAAAATTGTTTTGCGATAGTCATAATGATATTTCTGGAAATTTTCTACTTTTGGAAAGTTAGAAGTATTTATGGAAATTTTTCAATTTTGAAAAGTCTAGAAGTATTTATGGAAATCTTCTACTTTTGGAAAGTTGGAAGTATTTATGGAAATTGATATTTTCCATAAATAAAATATTTGATTAGATTTTGGAAATTTTTTTCCTAATTTAATCATGATTTGATTTGGGAAATCAAATCTTAAAATATTTTATTTCCATAAGTAGTTTTGATGATTTAGGAAATTGGTTTCCTAAATTGACATTCCTTAATCAACTATTTCCACAAATAAAATATGTGATATGATTTGGAAATTTATTTCCTAATTTAATCATGATTTGATTTGGAGAATCAAATATTAAACATATTTTATTTCCATAAATAGTTATGACATATAAGGAAATATTGTACATGACATAATTGTATGCCATGTAATTGCATTAGATGCATATCATTATGCCATGCGTGTCGTGACATGTAGATGTATGCCATGTATGCCATATGTCATGTAGATAATAGTTATTTGCATGCAAAGAGGATGAGACATAAAAACCCTAACTTAATATTAAAGCCTACACCTTCCATTAATATGGTTAGAACCAGAGTTCCGTTTCTTGTTCGGGTTGTTGGACACTCTCCAAGCCCGGCTCGAACCCGAATATGTTCAAACTATGGAATAGTCTAATACTAATATGGTAAGAGTCAGAGGTCAATCGTTAGCTTTGATTGTTGGACTCTCTCTAAGCTGGGCTAATTGGTTGAATGCACTCTAACCATATTAAAACTATTTCTCGATTAATGGGTTGGCTTTAACCTGGAGCATCGACTTGTTGGACTCTCTCCAAGGTCGATGTAAAGGGAGGTGAAGTTGGGTGCTATGCATATGATGCATACTTGTTAATGTGTTAACAACTCGATGTATGTGTGAACATTCAATTAGTTGATAGCACATTGTGATAGTTGCATATACGTGATATGCAATCGGTATAGTTGATACCTACCATCATAGTTATGAATGGCTTGTTGGATTCTCTCCAAGGTTGTTCATATCTATGATGGATATCAGCCCATTCGGAGATGGACCTACGCTCTCCCGAAGTGATTTTGGGGTTTTTGAAATTCAAAAAATGAATGAGATTTATAAATGTATATTGATGCATTTTAAAAACATTTTCTCATATATGCTCATTTTGTATTTCTAGGTTAATCGATTGATCATGACGTCTTTGAATTTGCGTACTATTTTGGATTCAAACAAATTTACTGGGCCTAACTTCCTGGACTGGCTTAGAAACCTGAGAATTGTTCTCAAGGCGGAAAAGCTAGCATATGTCCTTGAATAGCCTCTTCCCAACCGTCTTAAGGATGATGCAACTCCAGACCAAATGTTGGTCTATCAGAAGCATGTGGCAGATTCTGAACTGGCGAGTTGCATCATTCTAGCTGTGATGGTACCTGAGCTGCAAAAGCAGCATGAGCATATGGATGCTAATACTATGGTCTTCCATCTTCATGAGTTGTTTGATGAGCAAGCGAGATCCGAAAGGTTCGAAGTCTCCAGGCTCCTCTTCACCACGAAGGTGCAAGAAGGTTCGTCTGTAGTCCAGTTTGTGCTAAAGATGAACGGGTACATTGAGCGGCTAGCCACCCTCGGGTTTGTGATGGATCATGAATTAAGTATTGACTTAATTCTGTATTGTTTGCCCAAGAGTTTCTCACAATTTGTGATGAACTATCGGATGAATAAATTAGAATCTACTATTCCTGAGCTCCTCAATATGCTGAAGACTGTGGAGCCTTCTGTGAAGCATGAGGAGAAGACAGTTCTGTTAGTTGATTCCTCAAAGAAAGGTTCTAAGAGGAAGACAAAGGAATAGAAGAAAGAGAAGAACAAGAAGTCAAAGAAGGCAGAACTAGCACAAAAGGGCACTTGCCATCATTGTGGCAAGGAAGACCACTGGCGAAGAAACTGCAAGATTTATTTTGAGTCCATGAAGAAGAAGAAGGCATCCGATGCCCCATCCTCTTCAGGTATCTTCGTTATTGATTGTCATTCTATTTCCTTAGACACTTGGGTATTGGATACTGTTGGGTTTCCGACACCGTGGTGTGTGTGTGTTCGATCACGTTTCGTAAACATGAACACAGCGGAAGCAATAAAAATAATAAATCTACATTTATTACAACACACACAACACACGCATGCATATTACAATAAGTGTAGACATAACCGTAAATTTAAATTTGCAATAAAAGGAAATTTATCTACGTTATACCTTTCGTATGACGTGTAGCGGGAACGACATCAACCGGAACGATCCTCGCTAGAATCGTCTCTATCCGTATCCACGCCGAGTTCCTCGGGATGACTTCGCTAAGCCACGAGCTTCGTCTTCGTACGGGTTACTAGCCTCGTGTTGAAGACGACGTGATCGAGAGATGATCACGATCCGAATCCAAATTCGGATCCTAATACGAGTTCTCAAAACTCGCTTCTCCGGAGAGGTATTCGTCAACCAATTGACGAATCCTTCGTCCTCCACCTTAGAGGATTACCGGAGATCGAATCCCCGGTAAGTTAGCCGCTGTCGGAGCTCTAACCGTCGTCCAAACGACGCTCCGACGAGAGGAGAACAAGCTGTCCAGAAAACTGGACAGCTTTGGTGGAGGTGATAGGCGCCGGCCAACCAAGGGAGATAGAGCTCACCTTGATGCCAAACTTGAAGGAGATCACCGGAGCACTAACCGGCAGCAGCTCGACGCCGGCGAGGGGGAAGGAAGCAGCCTTCTGGACGCCGGTTGGAGGAGCTTTGGGCGGCGGCAATAGGTTGGCACCGAGAGCTCCAAGGAGGAGGTGGGCGGCAACCTTAGGGCTAGGGGTTTATGGATTAGGGCTTAATTATCCCTTAAGCCCTCTTTTATAGAGAACTAATTCTCTTAATGGTTATTTGATCATAACCATTAGGCCCGTTAACCCGCTCCATTAAGATAAGTTAAAATAAACCAAACCATGATGGTTTATTTTAATTTAAAACGAACTGAACCAACTTTTGGTTCATCCGTTTAAAATAAACCAAACCCTTTGGTTTATTCTCCACCATTGGATTAGAACCAAACCATTTTGGTTCATCCATTATGTCTTCTAAGACATGGCTCATCCACACTTCCATTGCGACTGAAACGATTTCATGCTCGTTTTTTGTTTTGTCCAACCAAACCTAGTTTCTCTCGGTCTGAGAATCTCATTCTCAAGCTCGTTTTAAATCCTTCGGATTACGCTCATTGTGCGTGTGACCAAATAGGTTCTCGGTTTATGTTGGCCGTCTATAATTAACCATTAATTATAGAACGATCATGAGTGACACCTAGTAGTACATCATGATCCCCAATTAACCGAAAAGATCAACGGTTGATCCAGAACTATTTCTGAAACCCTTGATGGCTCGAATGAATCGTGCCCCATTCCCTTCACTCATCTTATACCCACTTGGTTGAGGACATGGTCTATTGTGTCGATCCCCACTAAATTGACTACGTCACACCTAGCCAGTATCATTTCCTCGTCTCTGATTCTAGTTACTCACATGTATCGAAGAGTACCTTACTCTAAACATGTAATGCTTTGGCCAAAGACTTTAGTAACAATCCGACGAGAGGCCATGGGTATACATCTCTCTGCAGGAGTGGTGAATCCTTTATAGGCTATTCAAACACCTTGATCACTTTGACTTATACCCAATCATCCGGGTCCACATCTCCTTAGAGATGTTTGCTTAAGATGTCAAAGCATAAGTCTCCATGATCAAGATGACTTGAATACCGCAAGTCGAAAGGAACATCGCGCCAAGCCCGATTGACATATCTATATCGAGAGAACCATATGAAGTCTTACGGTGGTCACTCGATGAACTAGTTACCATAACTAGCATCCACGATTAACTCGGACATCACAATGTCTCGGCCCGGTGAGAATCGGTGCTTGGATACACCAAGGAGTATACCTCGTGCTAGTCTCGGCGAATTGATGGTGTCCAAATCCATCAATTCATCGACTAGGATAATTGATACATCACAATTACACATGTAGAGATACTCACTAGTTGTGATCCAATCACAAATTCTCTCATCTTGAATCGTATTGTGGACATTGATAAATGAGTTTAAGATCAATCAAATACATAAAACATGTATACTCAAATAGTGAATCTTCATTTATCATATAAATGGTTCATACATAAAGCGATTGCCTTAGGACATCTCTCATATATTACTAACAGACTCCACTTGGCTAATGCCAATCGCTACGGTATCAATACCATAAGCTCTAACATGACCCTCAAACTTACTTTGAGGTAATGCCTTAGTCAAAGGATCGCTAAGTTCCTTTCGAGGAATTTTCTCGATTTGTATTTCGTTCCTCTTGATGATCTCTACGATAAGATGATAGCGGCGAAGCACATGTTTGGATCATTGATGAGACCACATCAAGTTGAGATGAACTTCTTGATCCAAACCGCTTCCTTTGCTGCTTCCAAAGCTGCAATGTATTCTGCCTTAGTGGCAGAATCCGCTATAGCGTCAAGCTTGGAACCTTTCCAACTTATTGCGCCTCCATTCTAGGTGAATACATACCCAGACTGAGACATGGAATCATCCTTGTCTGTCTGGAGCTGGCATCCGTATACCCACGTATCACCATGTACCCTTCTCCATATATTAGGAACACATCCTTAGTTCTTCTCAAGTACTTAAGGATCGTCTTAACAGCCACCCAATAATCCATTCCTGGATCAGACTGGTATCTGCTCGTGACACTCAGAGCATACGATACATCGGGCCTCGTACATAACATAGCATACATGATAGATCCTATTGCGGATGCATAGGGAATCTTACTCATGCAAATCCTCTCGTCTTCTGTGCGCGGACACATAGACTTTGAAAGGTGTATCCCATGCCTGATGGGTAGGAAACCTTTCTTGGATTCTGACATGCTAAACCTCTTTAGCACTCGGTCTATATATGTAGACTGCGAAAGACCAAGCAACCGTTTCGATCTATCTCTATAGATCTTAATCCCGAGGATGTAGGTTGCTTCTCCCAGGTCTTTCATGGAGAATGTCTTGGATAACCAAACCTTAACTGACTGTAAGATTGACACATCATTTCCTATAAGTAATATGTCATCGACATACAATACTAGGAACACGACTGCACTCCCACTAACCTTCTTGTACACACAAGGTTCGTCTGGATTTTGTGAGAAATCAAACTTTTTGATCGTCTCATCAAAACGGATATTCCATCTCCTGGATGCTTGCTTCAATCCATAAATGGACCGTCGCAATTTGCATACCTTGGTTTTATCAACCGATGTGAAACCCTCAGGCTGTATCATATACACGTCCTCAAGCAGGTTTCCATTAAGGAAAGTTGTTTTCACATCCATCTGCCATATCTCATAATCATAATGAGCCGCTATGGCCAGGAGCATCCGAATGGATTTAAGCATAGCTACAGGCGAATAGGTTTCGTCATAATCAACACCTTATTTTTGACGATATCCTTTCGCCACCAATCTAGCCTTATAGGTAATCACATTACCATCCATGTCGATTTTCTTCTTGAAAACCCACTTGCACCCTATAGGCTTTATGCCTTCAGGTGGGTCAACCAAGTTCCAAACTTGGTTTTCATACATGGAATCCATTTCCGACTTCATGGTACCAAGCCACTTATCCCTTTCTGAACTTGTCAGCACTTCTTCATAACTGGTAGGCTCCTCATCATCAATAAGTAACACGTCGTTCGATTCACTTACGAGAAATCCATATCTCTCGGGAATATTGCATGTTCTACCAGATCTACGAAGATGTGGTGTTACAATAGGTCCAGCCGATTGCTCATCACTATGAGTTGTCGGCTGTTGTGCTTCACCAGGTATCTCATCAATGTCTATTTGAGTCTCTCGAGCCTCCTCAAGCTCGACGACACTCCCACTGTGTTCGTGCAAGAGAAACTCTTTCTCTAGAAACACAGCATGCCTTGAAACAAACACCTTTTGTTCCACAGGATGATAGAATTGGTAACCCCTTGTTTCCTTAGGGTATCCAATAAATAGACATTTATCAGACTTAGCATCAATTTATGCGATCTGATCAGCTTCACATAAGCGAGGACAACCCCATATCTTCAAGTAAGATACATGAGGTTTCTTACTATTCCATATCTCATATGGAGTAGTTGAGACTACCTTAGTAGGCATTACATTTAACAAAGTAGCGGTATGCGAAGTGCATAACCCCAAAGGACTTGGGAAGAGTCGCATGATTCATCATTGACTGACCATGTCCAAGCAAGGTCGATTCGCCTCTCGGATACACCATTATCTTTGTGGCGTATATGACGGAGTCCATTGAGACAATATGCCATTGTCTCTTAGATAATCAAGAAACTCCTGACTCAAGTATTCACCACCTCGATCCGATCGAAGTATTTTAATACTCTTGTCATGTTGTTTCTCTACTTCATTTCTGAATTCTTTGAAGCTTTCAAAGGCCTCAGACTTGTGTTTCATCAAGAACACATACCCAAACCGTGAGTGATCATCGGTGAAGGTAATGAAGTAGCTATAGCCTCCTAAAGCTTGAGTTGACATAGGTCCACATACATCAGTATGTATTAGACCTAGTAACTCTCCCACTCGTTCACCTTTTCTAGTAAAAGGTAACTTAGTCATCTTGCCTTTTAAGCATGATTCGCATGTATCATATGAATCCAATTCAAACGATTCCAGAATTCCACATCGGTGTAATTCGGACATGCGTTTCTTGCTTACATGGCCAAGACGACAATGCCACATATAAGTCTATTTGATTATCCTTTCGAGCGCGTGTGTTGCTCACTTCGATATTGAAAATGTCCTTTGGATCGTCCAGCGTATAAATGTCCATTACTCAAGTTCCAATTCCATAAAGAACTCCATTCAAAGTTATATAACAACAATTGTTACTAAAGTCAAATGGAAACCATTTCTATTTAAACAAGAAATAGAAATGATGTTCTTTATTCAGCGAAGGAACATAATAGCAATTGTCGATTCTAAGACAAGTCCATTGGGAGTTTGACAAATAAGTTCGATGGCGATTCGGACAACCTTTGCTCCATTCCCAACCATAAATTTGACTCTCCTTGTCGAGTCTTCTTATATTCCATAGCCCCTGTATGTCATTACATATATGTGAGCCACACCCAGTATCCAAAGCCCAAGTGTCTAAGGAAATAGAATGACAATCAATAAAGAAGATACGAAGAAGATGGGGCATCCGATGCCTTATCCTTCTTCACGGACTCAAGATAAATCTTGCACTTTCTTCGCAAATGGCTTTCCTTGCCATAATGATGGCAAGTACCTTTTCTAGTTACGCCTTCTTGCCTTTGTTCTTCTTCTTACATTCTCCTTTGCCTTCCTCTTAGAACCTTTCTTTGAGAATCAACTAACAACTTCTCCTTGCTTTACTTCTCAGAAGGCTCCTTCACATGTTGAGCGATTGACCATGAACCTTCTTGCATCTCGGAGGTGAAGAGGGCTTTGGAGACTTGAACCTTTGAATCTCACTCTGACCAACTCATAAGATGAAGACTATATGAGCATCCATATGCTCATCTCGCTTCTTGCAAGCTTAGGTTCCATCATGGCTAGCATGATGCAACTCATTGTTGAGCTCACATGTTTACGATATCCAACAATTGGTCGAGTTGCATCATCACTAGGATGAGCGGGAAGAGGCTTCGAGGACAACATTTGCAGCTTTTCACCTTGAGAACAATTCTCAGCTTAATAGTTTCTAGCGAGAAGTTAGGCCCGGTCAATTTATTTGAATCCAAAATGGAGCATAAATTCAGACACATCATGATATATTAATCTTAGAAATACAAAAGCGAGCATATATGAGAAAATGATTTTAAAATGCATCAATATACATTTATAAATCCCATTCATTTTTTGAATTTCAAAAACCCCAAAATCACTATATGAACAACCTTGGAGAGAGTCCAACAAGCCATTCATTACTACGACGGTAGGTATCAACTATACCGATTGCATATCACGTATATGCAACTATCACAATGTGCTATCAACTAATTGAATGTTCACACATACATCGGGTTGTTAACACATTAACAAGTATGCATCATATGCATAGCACCCAACTTCACCTCCTTTACATCGACCTTGGAGAGAGTCCAACAAGCGATGCTCGGGTTAAAGCCAACCCATTAATCGAGAAATAGTTTTAATATGGTTAGGCGCAGTCAACCAATTAGCCCAGTCTTGGAGAGAGTCCAACAACCAATGATTACGATTGACATCTGACTGATACCATTTTAGTTTTAAACTATTCATTGGTTTGTACATTTTCGGGTTCTAGTCGGGCTTGGAGAGAGTCCAACAACCCAAACAAGAAACGGAACTCTGGTTCTAACCATATTAATGGAAGGTGTAGGCTTTAATATTGAGTTAGGGTTTTTATGTCTCATCCTCTTTGCATGCAAATAACTATTATCTACATGGCATGACATACATCTACATGTCACGACACGCATGGCATAATGTTATGCATCTAATCCAATTACATGACATACAATTATGTCATGTATATATTTCCTTATATGTCATAACTATTTATGGAAATAAAATATATTTAAGATTTGATTCTCCAAATAAAATCATAATTAAATTAGGAAACAAATTTCCAAATCTAATCACATATTTTATTTATTGAATTATTTGATTAAGGAAAATCTATTTAGGAAACCAATTTCCTAAATCATTAAAACTACTTATGGAAATAAAATATTTTAAGATTTGATTTCCCAAATCAAATCAAGATTAAATTAGGAAACAAATTTCCAAAATCTAATCAAATATTTTATTTATGGAAAATATCAATTTCCATAAATACTTCCAACTTTCCAAAAGTAGAAGATTTCCGTAAATACTTCTAGACTTTCCAAAATTGAAAAATTTCCATAAATACTTCTAAATTTCCAAAATTAGAAAATTTCCAGAAATAACATTATGACTATCGCAAAAACCATTTTACGATTATGTCGAAACACAACCTAGGCTCTGATACCACTGTTGGGTTTTCGGCACTGCGGCGTGTGTGTGTTCGATCACGTTTCGTAAACATGAACACAACGGAAGCAATAAAAATAATAAATCTACATTTATTACAACACACACAACACACGCATGCATATTACAACAAGTGTAGACATAACCGTAAATTTAAATTTGCAATAAAAAGAATTTATCTACGTTATACCTTTCGTATGACGTGTAGCGGGAACGGCATCAACCGGAACGATCCTCGCTAGAATCGTCTCTATCCGTATCCACGCCGAGTTCCTCGGGATGACTTCGCTAAGCCATGAGCTTCGTCTTCGTACGGGTTACTAGCCTCGTGTTGAAGACGACGTGATCGAGATGATCACGATCCGAGATCAAATTCGGATCTACGTTCTCAAAACTCGCTTCTCCGGAGAGGTATTCGTCAACCAATTGACGAATCCTTCGTCCTCCACCTCAGAGGATTACCGGAGATCGAATCCCCGGTAAGTTAGCCACTGTTGGAGCTCTAAACGTCATCCAAACGATGCTCTGACAAGAGGAGAACAAGCTGTCCAGAAAACTGGACAGCTTTGGTGGAGGTGATAGGCACCGGCCAACCAAGGGAGATAGAGCTCACCTTGATGCCAAACTTGAAGGAGATCACCGGAGCACTAACCGGCAGCAGCTCGACGCCGGCGAGGGGGAAGGAAGCAGCCTTCTGGACGCCGGTTGAAGGAGCTTTGGGCGGCGGCAATAGGTTGGCACCGAGAGCTCCAAGGAGGAGGTGGGCGGCAACCTTAGGGCTAGGGGTTTATGGATTAGGGCTTAATTATCCCTTAAGCCCTCTTTTATAGAGAACTAATTCTCTTAATGGTTATTGGATCATAACCATTAGGCCCGTTAACCCGCTCCATTAAGATAAGTTAAAATAAACCAAACCATGATGGTTTATTTTAAGTTAAAACGAACTGAACCAACTTTTGGTTCATCCGTTTAAAATAAACCAAACCCTTTGGTTTATTCTCCTCCATTAGATTAGAACCAAACCATTTTGGTTCATCCATTATGTCTTCTAAGACATGGCCCATCCAGGCTTCCATTGCAACTGAAACGATTTCATGCTCGCTTCTTGTTTTGTCCAACCAAACCTAGTTTCTCTCGGTCTGAGAATCCCATTCTCAAGCTCGTTTTAAATCCTTCGGATTACGTTCGTTGTGCGTGTGACCAAATAGGTTCTCGGTTTATGTTGGCCATCTATAATTAACCATTAATTATAGAACGATCATGAGTGGCACCTAGTAGTATATCATGATCCCCAATTCACCGAAAAGATCAACGGTTGATCTAGAACTATTTCTGAAACCCTTCAGCAGCTCGAATGATTCGTGCCCCTTTCCCTTCACTCATCTTATACCCACTTGGTTCAGGACATGGTCTGTTGCCGATCCCACTAGGACTCGTCACACCTAGCCAGTATCATTTCCTCGTCCTACAGTTCTAGTTACTCCACATGTATCGAAGAGTACCTTACTCTAAACATGTAATGCTTTGGCCAAGACTTTAGTAACAATCCGACGAGGCCATGGTATACATCTCCTCAAAGTGGTGAATCCTTTATAGGCTATTCAAACACCTTGATCATATGACTTATACCCAATCATCCGGGTCCACATCTCCTTAGAGATGTTTGCTTAAGATGTCAAAGCATAAGTCTCCATGATCAAGATGACTTGAATACATGAAGTCAGGAACATCGCACTTAAACCACGCGTAAGAACTTCATTGACATATCTATATATGCGAGAGAACCATATGAAGTCTTACGGTGGTCACTCGATGAACTAGTTACCATAACTAGCATCCACGATTAACTCGGACATCACAATGTCTCGGCCCGGTGAGAATCAACGCTTGGACACCATCAATTACAGCCGAGACTAGCGGTATACTCCTGGTGTATCCAAGCGGTTGATTCTCCGGTGAGTCATTGTGATGTCGAGTTAATCGTGGATGCTAGTTATGGTAACGTTCATTGGAGTGACGGCGTAAATAAGACTTCATATGGTTCTCTGTATATAGATATGTCAATGAAGTTCTTACTCTTATGGCAAATGCGATGTTCCTTAGACTTGTATTCAAGTCATCTTGATCATGAGACTTATGCTTTGACATCTTAAGCAAACATCTCTAAGGAGATGTGGTGAGAAGTATAAGTGATCGAAGTGTGTTTGATAGCCTATAATCCACTCTGCGAAGGATGTATACCCATGGCCTCTCGTTGAATTGTTACTAAAGTCTTTGGCCAAAGCATTACATGTTTGAAGGTACTCTTGATACATGTAAATAAAGAAATAAAATGAGCGAAATGATACTGCTAGGAATGTGTCGTGACTAGTGAACAATGCGTAGTGAGTGAGATGAAGTGAGAAAGAACAATCATTCGAGAAAGGGTTTCGAAATAGTTCTCGATCAACCGTTGATCTTTCGATGAATTGAGGATCATGATATACTACTAGATGCCACTCATGATCATCTATAATTAATGTGGTTGTTATAGATGGCCAACAAGCGAGAACCTATTTGTCACATGCATAACGGCGTAATCCGAAGGATTTAAAGCGACTTGAATGGGATTCTCGCAGCAGAGAAAACAGGGTTTTGTTGAACAGACGAAAGCGGCATGAAATCATTGCAATGGCGTGGATGAGCCGTGTCTTATGAAGACATAATGGATGGACCAAAATGGTTTGGTTCTAATCCAATGGAGGAGAATAAACCAAAGGGTTTGGTTTATTTTAAAACGGATGAACCAAAAGTTGGTTCGGTTCGTTTTAACTTAAAATAAACCATCATGGTTTGGTTTATTTTAACTTATCTTAATGGAGCGGGTTAACGGGCCTAATGGTTATGATCCAATAACCATTAAGAGAATTAGTTCTCTATAAAAGAGGGCTTAAGGGATAATTAAGCCCTAATCCATAAACACCTAGCCCTAAGGTTGCCGCCCACCTCCTCCTTGGAGCTCTCGGCGTAACCTATCGCCGCCGCCCAGCTCCTTCAACCCGGCGTCGGCGAGCTCGCTTCCCCGCCGCGGCTGCTGCCGGTTAGTGCTCGGTGATCTCCTTCGAAGTTTGGCATCAAGGTGAGCTCTATCTCCCTTGTTGGCGACGCCTATCACCTCCGCAAAGCTGTCCAGTTTTCTGACAGCTTGTTCTCCTCGGAGCATCGTTTGACGACGGTAGAGCTCGACAGCGGCAACTTGCGGATCTCGATAATCCTCTGGTGGAGGACGAGAACGTCGATTGCTGACGTCTCTCGGAAGAAGCGGTTTGAGAACTCATATTAGATCCGAATTTGGATTCGGATCGTGATCATCTCTCGATCACGTCGTCTTCAACATGAGGCTAGTAACCCGTCTGAAGAGCTCGTGACTTTAGCATCCCGGCGAACTCGGCGTGAATCGATAGAAGATTCTAGCGAGGATCGACCGTTCGTTGATGTACACGAAAGGTATAACGATAAATTCTTTATTGCATATGATGCATACTTGTTAATGTGTTAACAACCCGATGTATGTGTGAACATTCAATTAGTTGATAGCACATTGTGATAGTTGCATATACGTGATATGCAATCGGTATAGTTGATACCTACCGTCGTAGTAATGAATGGCTTGTTGGACTCTCTCCAAGGTTGTTCATATCTATGATGGATATCAGCCCATTCGGTGATAGACCTACGATCTCCCGAAGTGATTTTGGGGTTTTTGAAATTCGAAAAATGAATGGGATTTATTAATGTATATTGATGCATTTTAAATCATTTTCTCATATATGCTCGTTTTGTATTTCTAGGTCAATAAATTGATCATGACGTCTTTGAATTTGCGCACTATTTTGGATTCAAACAAACTGACTGGGCCTAACTTCCTGGACTAGCTTAGAAACCTGAGAATTGTTCTCAAGGCTGAAAAGCTTGCATATGTCCTTGAAGAGCCTCTTCCCAACCGTCCTAAGGACGATGCAACTCCAGACCAAATGTTGGTCTATCAGAAGCATGTGGCAGATTCTGAGCTGGCGAGTTGCATCATGCTAGCGGTGATGGTACCCGAGCTACAAAAGCAGTATAAGCATATGGATGCTAATACTATGGTCTTCCATCTTCATGAGTTGTTCGATGAGCAAGCGAGATCCGTAAGGTTCGAGGTCTCTAGGCTCCTCTTCACGACGAAGATGTAAGAAGGTTCGTCTGTAGTGCAGTTTGTGCTAAAGATGAACGGGTACATCGAGCGGCTAGCTACCCTCGGGTTTGTGATGGATCACGAATTAAGTATTGACTTAATTCTGCATTGTTTGTCTAAGAGTTTCTCACAATTCGTGATGAACTATCGGATGAACAAATTGGAATCCACTATTCCCGAGCTCCTCAATATGCTGAAGACTGTGGAGCCTTCTGTGAAGCATAAGGAGAAGGCGGTTCTGTTAGTTGATTCCTCAAAGAAAGGTTCTAAGAGGAAGGCAAAAGAACAGAAGAAAGAGAAGAACAAAAAGGCAAAGAAGGCGGAACCAGCGCAAAAGGGTACTTGCCATCATTGTGGCAAGGAAGGCCACTGGCGAAGAAACTGCAAGATTTATCTTGAGTCCATGAAGAAGAAGAAGGCATCCGATGCCCCATCCTCTTCAGGTATCTTCGTTATTGATTGTCATTCTATTTCCTTAGACACTTGGGTATTGGATACTGGGTGTGGCTCACATATATGTAATGACATACATGGGCTAAGGAATAGAAGAAGACTCGTCAGAGGGGAGTCAAATTTGCGAGTTGGCAATGGAGCAAAGGTTGCTGCGGTCGCCATCGGAACTTATTTGTTGAAGCTCCCTAGTGGACTAGTCTTGGAACTGGACAATTGCTATTGTGTTCCTTCTCTAATAAAGAACATTGTTTCTATTTCCTGTTTAAATAGAAATGGTTACCATTTGACGTTTAGTAACAATTATTGTTATATAACTTTGAATGGCGTACTTTATGGAACTGGAACTTTGAGCAATGCATTTATACGTTGGACGTATCCAGTAACATTTTCAATATCGAAGCGAGCAACAAGCATGCTCGAAAGGATAATCAATTAGACTCCTACATGTGGCATTGTCGTCTTGGCCATGTAAGAAAGAAATGCATGTCCGAATTACACCGATGTGGAATTCTGGAATCGTTTGAATTGGATTCATACGATACATGCGAATCATGCTTAAAAGGCAAGATGACTAAGTTACCTTTTACTGGAAAAGGTGAACGAGTGGGAGAGTTACTAGGTCTAATACATACTGATGTATGTGGACCTATGTCAACTCAAGCTTTAGGAGGCTATAGCTACTTCATTACCTTCACTGATGATCACTCACGGTTTGGGTATGTGTTCTTGATGAAACACAAGTCTGAAGCCTTTGAAAGGTTCAAAGAATTCAGAAATGAAGTAGAGAAACAACATGATAAGAGTATTAAAATACTTCGATCAGATCGAGGTGGTGAATACTTAAGTCAAGAGTTTCTTGATTATCTAAGAGACAATGGTATATTGTCTCAATGGACTCCGCCATATACACCACAGCATAATGGTATATCTGAGAGGCGTAACCGGACCATGTTGGACATGGTCAGGTCAATGATGAATCATGCGAATCTTCCCAAGTCCTTTTGGGGCTATGCACTTCAGACAGTTGTTTACTTGTTAAACAGAATGCCAACCAAGGTAGTCTCTACTACTCCATATGAGATATGGAATAGTAAGAAACCTCATGTATCTTACTTGAAGATATGGGGTTGTCCTGCTTATGTGAAGCGGATTGTATCAGACAAATTGGATGCTAAGTCTGATAAATGTCTATTTATTAGATACCCTAAGGAAATAAGGGATTACCAATTCTATCATCCTGTGGAACAAAAGGTGTTTGTTTCAAGGCATGCTGTGTTTCTAGAGAAAGAGTTTCTCTTGCAAGAAAACAGTGGGAGTGTCGTCGAGCTTAAGGAGGCTCGAGAGACTCAAATAGACATTGATGAGATACTTGGTGAAGCACAATAGCCGATAACTCATAGTGATGAGCAATCGGTTGGACCTATAGAAATACCACATCTTCGTAGATCTGGTAGACACGCAACATTCCTGAGAGATATGGATTTCTCATAAGTGAATCGAACGACGTGTTACTCATTGATGATGAGGAGCCTACCAGTTATGAAGAAGTGCTGACTGTTAGTAATATATGAGAGATGTCCTAAGGCAATCGCCTTATGTATAAATCATTTATATGATAAATAAAGATTCACTATTTGAGTATACATGTTTTATGTATATGATTGGATCTTAAACTCATTTATTGAATGTCCATGATACGATTCACAGCAAGAGAGAATTTGTGATTGGATCACAATGTGTAATTGTGATGTATCGAAATTATCCCTAGTCGATGAATTGATGGATTTGGACACCATCAATTCTGTCGAGACTAGCACGAGGTATACTCCTTGGTGTATCCAAGCAGCTGATTCTCACTGGCTGGAGACATTGTGATGTCCGGAGTTAATCGTGGATGCTAGTTATGGTAACTAGTTCATTGGAGTGACTAGCCGTAAGACTTCATATGGTTCTCTGCATATATAGATATGTCAATGAAGTTCTTACTGTGGCTTAAGTGCGATGTTCCTTTGACTTGCGGTATTCAAGTCATCTTGATCATGGAGACTTATGCTTTGACATCTTAAGCAAACATCTCTAAGGAGATGTGGACCCGGGATGATTGGGTATAAGTCGAAGTGATCGAAGGTGTTTGAATAGCCTATAAAGGATTCACCACTCCTTGCGAGGAGATGTATACCCATGGCCTCTCGTCGGATTGTTACTAAAGTCTTTGGCCAAAGCATTACATGTTTAGAGTAAGGTACTCTTCGATACATATGGAGTAACTAGAATCCGTAGGACGAGGAAATGATACTTGGGCTAGGTGTGACGTAGTCAGCCTAGTGGGGACTGACACTATAGACCATGTCCTGAACCAAGTGGGTATAAGATGAGTGAAGGGAATGGGGCACGAATCATTCGAGCTTATGAAGGGTTTCAGAAATAGTTCTGGATCAACCGTTGATCTTTTCGGTTAATTGGGGATCATGATGTACTACTAGGTGCCACTCATGATCATTCTATAATTAATGGTTAATTATAGATGGCCAACATATACCGAGAACCTATTTGGTCACACGCACAACGAGTGTAATCTGAAGGATTTAAAACGAGCTTGAGAATGGGATTCTCAGACCGAGAGAAACTAGGTTTGGTTGGACCAAACATGAAGCGGGCATGAAATCGTTTCAGTCGCAATGGAAGCATGGATGGGTCGTGTCTTATGAAGACATAATGGATGAACCAAAATGGTTTGGTTCTAATCCAATGGAGGAGAATAAACCAAAGGTTTTGGTTTATTTTAAACGAATGAACCAAAAGTTGGTTCGGTTCATTTTAACTTAAAATAAACCATCATGGTTTGGTTTATTTTAACTTATCTTAATGGAGTGGGTTAACGGGCCTAATGGTTATGATCCAATAACCATTAAGAGAATTAGTTCTCTATAAAAGAGGGCTTAAGGGATAATTAAGCCCTAATCCAAAACCCTAGCAATAGTTGCCGCCCACTTCATCCCCTCTAAGAGTTGGCGCTAACCTCCATTGCCGCCCAGTCCCTTGTGCCACCTTCCAGCTCCTTGCCGACGTCCATACTTTAGCCGGTGATCCTCCGGCGACCCTCCAGTGATCTCCTTTAGGTTTGGCATCAAGGTGAGCTTTATCTTCCCTTGGTTGGCCGGCGCCTATCTCCTCCACCAAAGCTGTCCAGTTTTCTGGACAGCTTGTTCTCCTCTCGTCGGAGCGTCGTTTGGACGACGGTTAGAGATCCGACAGCGGATAACTTATCGGGGATTCGATCTCCGGTAATCCTCTGAGGTGGAGGATGAAGGATTCGTCAATCGGTTGACGAATACCTCACCGGAAAAGCGAGTTTTGAGGACTCATTTTTGGATCCGAATTTGGATTCGGATCGTGATCATCTCTCGATCACGTCGTCTTCAACACGAGGCTAGTAACCTGTACGAAGACGAAGCTCGTGGCTTAGCGAAGTCATCCTAAGGATACTCGGCGTGGATACGGATAGAGACGATTCTAGCGAGGATCGTTCCAGTTGATGCCGTTCCCGCTACACGTAATTCGAAAGGTATAACGTAGTTAAATTTCCTTTTATTGCAAATTTAAATTTACGGTTATGTCTACACATGTTGTACTATGCATGCGTGTGATGTGTGTGTTGTAATAAATATAGATTTATTATTTTTATTGCTTCCGCTGTGTTCATGTTTACGAAACGTGATCGAACACACACACACCGCGGTGCCGGAAACCCAACAGTGGTATCAGAGCCCAGGTTGTGTTTCGACATAATCGTAAAATGGTTTTGCGATAGTAATAATGTTATTTCTGGAAATTTTCTAATTTTGAAAATTTAGAAGTATTTATGGAAATTTTTCAATTTTGGAAAGTCTAGAAGTATTTATGGAAATCTTCCACTTTTGGAAAGTTGGAAGTATTTATGGAAATTGATATTTTCCATAAATAAAATATTTGATTAGATTCTGAAAATTTGTTTCCTAATTTAATCATGATTTGATTTGGGAAATCAAATATTAAAATATTTTATTTCCATAAGTAGTTTTGATGATTTAGGAAATTGGTTTCCTAAATTGATTTTCCTTAATCAACTATTTCCATAAATAAAATATGTGATTAGATTTGGAAATTTGTTTCCTAATTTAATCATGATTTAATTTGGAGAATCAAATCTTAAACATATTTTATTTCCATAAATAGTTATGACAAATAAGGAAATTATGTACATGACATAATTGTATGCCATGTAATTGCATTAGATGCATATCATTATGCCATGCGTGTCGTGACATGTAGATGTATGTCATGCCATGTAGATAATAGTTATTTGCATGCAAAGAGGATGAGACATAAAAACCCTCACTCAATATTAAAGTATACACCTTCCATTAATATGGTTAGAACCAGAGTTCCGTTTCTTGTTTGGGTTGTTGGACTCTCTCCAAGCCCGACTCGAACCCGAACATGTTCAAACCATGGAATAGTTTAATACTAATATGGTAAGAGTCAGAGGTCAATCGTTAGCTTTGGTTGTTGGACTCTCTCCAAGCTGGGCTAATTGGTTGAATGCGCTCTAACCATATTAAAACTATTTCTCGATTAATGGGTTGGCTTTAACCTGGAGCATCGGCTTGTTGGACTCTCTCCAAGGTCGATGTAAAGGGAGGTGAAGTTGGGTGCTATGCATATGATGCATACTTGTTAATGTGTTAACAACCCGATGTATGTGTGAACATTCAATTAGTTGATAGCACATTGTGATAGTTGCATATACGTGATATGCAATCGGTATAGTTGATACCTACCGTCGTAGTAATGAATGGCTTGTTGGACTCTCTCCAAGGTTGTTCATATCTATGATGGATATCAGCCCATTCGGTGATAGACCTACGATCTCCCGAAGTGATTTTGGGGTTTTTGAAATTCGAAAAATGAATGGGATTTATGAATGTATATTGATGCATTTTAAAATCATTTTCTCATATATGCTCGTTTTGTATTTCTAGGTCAATAAATTGATCATGACGTCTTTGAATTTGCACACTATTTTGGATTCAAACAAACTGACTGGGCCTAACTTCCTGGACTGCCTTAGAAACCTGAGAATTGTTCTCAAGGCGGAAAAGCTAGCATATGTCCTTGAAGAGTCTCTTCCCAACCGTCCTAAGGACGATGCAACTCCAGACCAAATGTTGGTCTATCAGAAGCATGTGGCAGATTCTGAGCTGGCAAGTTGCATCATGCTAGCGACGATGGTACCTAAGCTGCAGAAGCAGCATGAGCATATGGATGCTAATACCATGGTCTTCCATCTTCATGAGTTGTTCGATGAGCAAGCGAGATCCGAAAGGTTCTAGGTCTCTAGGCTCCTCTTCACCACGAAGATGCAAGAAGGTTCGTCTGTAGTGCAGTTTGTGCTAAACATGAACGGGTACATCGAGCGGCTAGCTACCCTCGGGTTTGTGATGGATCATGAGTTAAGTATTGACTTAATTCTGTATTATTTGCCCAAGAGTTTCTCACAATTTGTGATGAACTATCGGATGAACAAATTAGAATCCACCATTCCCGAGCTCCTCAATATGCTGAAGACTGTGGAGCCTTCTGTGAAGCATGAGGAGAAGGCGGTTCTGTTAGTTGATTCCTCAAGTAAAGGTTCTAAGAGGAAGGCAAAAGAACAGAAGAAAGGGAAGAACAAAAAGGCGAAGAAGGCAGAACCAGCACAAAAGGGCACTTGCCATCACTGTGGCAAGGAAGGCCACTGGCGAAGAAACTGCAAGATTTATCTTGAGTCCATGAAGAAGAAGAAGGCATCCGATACCCCATCCTCTTCAGGTATCTTCGTTATTGATTGTCATTCTATTTCCTTAGACACTTGGGTATTGGATACTGGGTGTGGCTCACATATATGTAATGACATATAGGGGCTAAGGAATAGAAGAAGACTTGTCAGAGGGGAGTCAAATTTGCGAGTTGGCAATGGAGCAAAGGTTGCTGCGGTCGCCATTGGAACTTATTTGCTGAAGCTCCCTAGTGGACTAGTCTTGGAACTGGACAATTGCTATTATGTTCCTTCTCTAATAAAGAACATTGTTTCTATTTCCAGTTTAAATAGAAATGGTTTCCATTTGACGTTTAGTAACAATTGTTGTTATATAACTTTGAATGGCGTACTTTATGGAACTGGAACTTTGAGTAATGACATTTATATGTTGGACGTATCAGTGACATTTTCAATATCGAAGCGAGCAACACGCATGCTCGAAAGGATAATCAAATAGACTCCTATATGTGACATTGCCGTCTTGGCCATATAAGCAAGAAACGCATGTCCGAATTACACCGATGTGGAATTCTAGAATCGTTTGAATTGGATTCATACGATACATGCGAATCATGCTTAAAAGGCAAGATGACTAAGTTACCTTTTACTGGAAAAGGTGAACGAGTGGGAGAGTTACTAGGTCTAATACATACTGATGTATGTGGACCTATGTCAACTCAAGCTTTAGGAGGCTATAGCTACTTCATTACCTTCACCGATGATCACTCACGGTTTGGGTATGTGTTCTTGATGAAACACAAGTCCGAAGCCTTTGAAAGGTTCAAAGAATTCAGAAATGAAGTAGAGAAACAACATGACAAGAGTATTAAAATACTTCAATCGGATCGAGGTGGTGAATACTTAAGTCAAGAGTTTCTTGATTATCTAAGAGACAATGGTATATTGTCTCAATGGACTCCGCCATATACACCACAGCATAATGGTGTATCTGAGAGGCGTAACCGGACCTTGTTGGACATGGTCAGTCAATGATGAATCATGCAATCTTCCCAAGTCCTTTTGGGGCTATGCACTTGAGACATTGTTTACTTGTTAAAATGTATGTCTACCAAGGTAGTCTCAACTACTCCATATGAGATATGGAATAGTAAGAAACCTCATGTATCTTACTTGAAGATATGGGGTTGTCACTGCTTATGTGAAGCGGATGTATCGGACAAATTGGATGCTAAGTCGATAAATGTCTATTTATTGGATACCCTAAGGAAACAAGGGGTTACCAATTCTATCATCCTGTGGAACAAAAGGTGTTTGTTTCAAGGCATCTTTGTGTTTCTAGAAAGCAGTTTCTCTTGCAAGAAAGCAGTGGGAGTGTCGTCGAGCTTGAGGAGGCTCGAGAGAGACTCAAACAGACGATGACGAGATACGGTGAAAAACTCATAGTGATGAGCAATCAATTTGGACCTATTGTAACACCACATCTTCGTAGATCTGGCAGAACACGCAATATTCACGAGAGATATGGATTTCTCGTAAGTGAATCGAGCGACGTATTACTCATTGATGATGAGAGCCTACGATTATGAAAAAGTCTTGACAAGTTCGAGAAAGGATAAGTGGCTTGGTGCCATGAAGTCGAAATGGATTCCATGTATGAAAACCAAGTTTGGAACTTGGTTGACCCACCTGAAGGCATAAAGCCTATAGGGTGCAAGTGGGTTTTCAAGAAGAAAACCGACATGGATGGTAATGTGATTACCTATAAGGCTAGATTGGTGGCGAAAGGATATCGTCAAAAGAAAGGTGTTGATTATGACGAAACCTATTCGCCTGTAGCTATGCTTAAATCCATTCGGATGCTCCTGGCCATAGCGGCTCATTATGATTATGAGATATGGCAGATGGATGTGAAAACAGCTTTCCTTAATGGAAACCTGCTCGAGGACGTGTATATGATACAACCTGAGGGTTTCACATCGGTTGATAAAACCAAGGTATGCAAATTGCGACGGTCCATTTATGGATTGAAGCAAGCATCCAGGAGATGGAATATCCATTTTGATGAGACAATCAAAAAGTTTGATTTCTCACAAAATCCAGACGAACCTTGTGTGTACAAGAAGGATAGTGGGAGTGCAGTCGTATTCCTAGTATTGTATGTCGATAACATATTACTTATAGGAAACGATGTTTCAATCTTACAGTTAGTTAAGGTTTGGTTATCCAAGACATTCTCCATGAAAGACCTGGGAGAAGCAACCTACATCCTCGGGATTAAGATCTATAGAGATAGATCGAAACGATTGCTTGGACTTTCGCAGTCTACATATATAGACCGAGTGCTAAAGAGGTTTAGCATGTCGGAATCCAAGAAAGGTTTCCTTCCCATCAGGCATGGGGTACACCTTTCGAAGTCTATGTGTCCGCGCACAGAAGACGAGAGGATTTGCATGAGTAAGATTCCCTATGCATCCGCAATAGGATCTATCATGTATGCTATGTTATGTACGAGGCCCGATATATCGTATGCTCTGAGTGTCACGAGCAGATACCAGTCTGATCTAGGAATGGATCATTGGGTGGCTGTCAAGACAATCCTTAAGTACTTAAGAAGAACTAAGGATGTGTTCCTAATATATGGAGAAGGGGACATGGTGATACGCGGGTATACGGATGCCAGCTTCCAGACAGACAAGGATGATTTCAGGTCTCGATCAGATCGTGTTCACCTTGAATGGGGGCGCAGTGAGTTGGAAAAGTTCCAAACAAGACACTGTAGCGGATTCTACCACTGAGGCAGAATACATTGCAGCTTCGGAAGCAGCAAAGGAAGCGGTTTGGATCAAGAAGTTCGTTTATGAACTTGGTGTGATTCCGGCCATTGTTGAAGCAATACCGGTCTACTGTGACAATAATGCAGCAATTGCACAGGCGAAAGAGACAAGGTCTCATCAACAATCCAAACATGTGCTTCGCCGCTATCATCTTATCAGAGAGATCATCAGTAGGAACGAAATACAAATCGAGAAAATTCCCACTGAAAGGAACTTAGCGGGTCCTTTGACTAAGGCATTACCTCAAAATAAGTTTGAGGGTCATGTTAGAGCTTACGGTATTGGATACCGTAGCGATTGGCATTAGGCCAAGTGGGAGTCTGTTAGTAATATATGAGAGATGTCCTAAGGCAATCGCCTTATGTATGAACCATTTATATGATAAATGAAGATTCACTATTTGAGTATACATGTTTTATGTATTTGATTGGATCTTAAACTCATTTACTGAATGTCCACGATACGATTCACAGCATGAGAGAATTTGTGATTGGATCACAACTAGTGAGTATCTCTACATGTGTAATTGTGATGTATCAGAATTATCCCTAGTCGATGAATTGATGGATTTGGACACCATCAATTCACGAGACGAGCACGAGGTATACTCCTTGGTGTATCCAAGCAGCTGATTCTCACTGGCTGGAGACATTGTGATGTCCGGAGTTAATCGTGGATGCTAGTTATGGTAACTAGTTCATTGGAGTGACCAACCGTAAGACTTCATATGGTTCTCTGCATATATAGATATGTCAATGAAGTTCTTACTGTAGCTTAAGTGCGATGTTCCTTTGACTTGCGGTATTCAAGTCATCTTGACCATGGAGACTTATGCTTTGACATCTTAAGCAAACATCTCTAAGGAGATGTGGACTCGGGATGATTGGGTATAAGTCGAAGTGATCGAAGGTGTTTGAATAGCCTATAAAGGATTCACCACTCCTTGCGAGGAGAAGTTTACCCATGGCCTCTCATCGGATTGTTACTAAAGTCTTTGGCCAAAGCATTACATGTTTAGAGTAAGGTACTCTTCGATACATATTAGTAACTAGAATCCGTAGGACGAGGAAATGATACTTGGTCTAGGTGTGACGTAGTCAGCCTAGTGGGGACTGACACTATAGACCATGTCCTGAACCAAGTGGGTATAAGATGAGTGAAGGGAATGAGGCACGAATCATTCGAGCTGCTGAAGGGTTTCAGAAATAGTTCTGGATAAACCGTTGATCTTTTCGGTTAATTGGGGATCATGATGTACTACTTACTAGGTGCCACTCATGATCATTCTATAATTAATGGTTAATTATAGACGGCCAACATAAACCGAGAACCTATTTGGTCACACGCTCAACGAGCGTAATCCAAAGGATTTAAAACGAGCTTGAGAATGGGATTCTCAGACCGAGAGAAACTAGGTTTGGTTGGACCAAACATGAAGTGGGCATGAAATCGTTTCAGTCGCAATGGAATCATGGATGGGCCGTGTCTTATGAAGACATAATGGATGAACCAAAATGGTTTGGTTCTAATCCAATGGAAGAGAATAAACCAAAGGGTTTGGTTTATTTTAAACGAATGAACCAAAAGTTGGTTCGGTTCGTTTTAACTTAAAATAAACCATCATGGTTTGGTTTATTTTAACTTATCTTAATGGAGAGGGTTAACGGGCCTAATGGTTATGATCCAATAACCATTAAGAGAATTAGTTCTCTATAAAAGAGGGCTTAAGGGATAATTAAGCCCTAATCCAAAACCCTAGCAATAGTTGCCGCCCACTTCATCCCCTCTAAGAGTTGGCGCCAACCTCCATTGCTGCCCAGCCCCTTGTGCCGCCGTCCAGCTCCTTGTCGGCGTCCATGCTTCAGCCGGTGATCCTCCGGCGACCCTCCGGTGATCTCCTTTAGGTTTGGCATCAAGGTGAGCTTTATCTTCCCTTGGTTGGCCGGCGCCTATCTCCTCCACCAAAGCTGTCCAGTTTTCTGGACAGCTTGTTCTCCTCTCGTCGGAGCGTCATTTGGACGACGGTTAGAGCTCCGACAGCGGCTAACTTATCGGGGATTCGATCTCCAGTAATCCTCTGAGGTGGAGGACGAAGGATTCGTCAATCGGTTGACGAATACCTCACCGGAAAAGCGAGTTTTGAGGACTCATTTTTGGATCCGAATTTGGATTCGGATCGTGATCATCTCTCGATCACGTTGTCTTCAACACGAGGCTAGTAACCCGTACGAAGACGAAGCTCATGGCTTAGCGAAGTCATCCTAAGGATACTCGGCGTGGATACAGATAGAGACGATTCTAGCGAGGATCGTTCCGATTGATGCCGTTCCCGCTACACGTAATACGAAAGGTATAACGTAGTTAAATTTCCTTTTATTGCAAATTTAAATTTACGGTTATGTCTACACATGTTTACTATGCATGCGTGTGATGTGTGTGTTGTAATAAATGTAGATTTATTATTTTTATTGCTTCCGCTATGCTCATGTTTGCGAAACGTGATCGAACACACACACGCCGCGGTGCCGGAAACCCAACACTGACAAGTTTAGAAAGGGATAAGTGGCTTGATGCCATGAAGTCGGAAATGAATTCTATGTATGAAAACCAAGTTTGGAACTTGGTTGACCCACCTGAAGGCATCAAGCCTATAGGGTGCAATCGGGTTTTCAAGAAGAAAACCGACATAGATGGTAATGTGATTACCTATAAGGCTAGATTAGTGGCGAAAGGATATCGTCGAAAACAAGGTATTGATTATGATGAAACTTATTCGCCTGTAGCTATGCTTAAATCCATTCGGATGCTCCTGGCCATGCGGCTCATTATGATTATGAGATATGGAAGATGGATGTGAAAACAGCTTTCCTTAATGGAAACCTGCTCGAGGATGTGTATATGATACAGCCTGAGGGTTTCACATCGGTTGATAAAGCCAAGGTATATAAATTGCGACTGTCCATATATGGATTGAAGTAAGCATCCAGGAGCTGGAATATCCATTTTGATGAGACAATCAAAAGGTTTGATTTCTCACAAAATCCAGACGAACCTTGTGTGTACAAGAAGGTTAGTGGGAGTGCAGTCGTGTTCCTAGTATTGTATGTCGATGACATATTACTTATAGGAGACGATGTTTCAGTCTTACAGTCAGTTAAGATTTGGTTATCCAAGACATTCTCCATGAAAGACCTGGGAGAAGCAACCTATATCCTCGGGATTAAGATCTATAGAGATAGATCGAAACAGTTGCTTGGTCTTTCGCAGTCTACATATATAGACTGAGTGCTAAAGAGGTTTAGCATGTGGGAATCCAAGAAAGGTTTCCTACCCACAGAAGTCTATGTGTCCGCGCACAGAAGACGAGAGGATTTGCATGAGTAAGATTCCCTATGCATCCGCAATAGGATCTATCATGTATGCTATGTTGTGTACAAGGCCTGATGTATCGTATGCTCTGAGTGTCACGAGCAGATACCAGTCTAATTCAGGAATGGATCATTGGGCGGCTGTTAAGATGATCCTTAAGTACTTAAGAAGAACTAAGGATGTGTTCCTAATATATGGAGAAGGGGACATTGTGATACACGGGTATACGGATGCCAGCTTCCAGACAGACAAGGATGATTCCAGGTCTCAGTCTGGATACGTGTTCACTTTGAATGGGGGCGCAGTGAGTTGGAAAAGTTCCAAACAAGACACTATAGTGGATTCTACCACTGAGGCAGAATACATTGTAGCTTCGGAAGCAGCAAAGGAAGCGATTTGGATCAAGAAGTTCATTTATGAACTTGGTGTGATTCCAGCCATTGTTGAAGCAATACTGGTCTACTGCGACAACAATGGAGCAATTGCATAGGCGAAAGGGCCAAGGTCTCATCAACGATCCAAACATGTGCTTCGCTGCTATCATCTTATCAGAGAGATCATCAGTAGGAAGGAAATACAAATCGAGAAAATCCCCACTGAAAGGAACTTAGCGGATCCTTTGACTAAGGCATTACCTCAAAGTAAGTTTTAGGGTCATGTTAGAGCTTATGGTATTGGATACCGTAGCGATTGGCATTAGGCCAAGTGGGAGTTTGTTAGTGATATATGAGAGATGTCCTAAGGCAATCGCCTTATGTTTGAACCATTTATATGATAAATAAAGATTCACTATTTGAGTATACATGTTTTCATGTATTTGATTAGATCTTAAACTCATTTACTGAATGTCCACGATACGATTCACAGCATGAGAGAATTTGTGATTGGATCACTAGTGAGTATCTCTACATGTGTAATTGTGATGTATCGGAATTATCCCTAGTCGATGAATTGATGGATTTGGACACCAATGATTCTATCGAGACTAGCACGAGGTATACTCCTTGGTGTATCCAAGCAGCTGATTCTCTCTGGCTGGAGACATTGTGATATCCGGAGTTAATCGTGGATGCTAGTCATGGTAACTAGTTCATTGGAGTGACCAGCCGTAAGACTTCATATGGTTCTCTGCATATATAGATATATCAATGAAGTTCTTACTGTGGCTTAAGTGCGATGTTCCTTAGACTTGCGGTATTCAAGTCATCTTGATCATGGAGACTTATGCTTTGACATCTTAAGCAAACATCTCTAAGGAGATGTGGACCCGGGATGATTGGGTATAAGTCGAAGTGATCGAAGGTGTTTGAATAGCCTATAAAGGATTCACCACTCCTTGCGAGGAGATGTATACCCATGGTCTCTCGTCGGATTGTTACTAAAGTCTTTGGCCAAAGCATTACATGTTTAGAGTAAGGTACTCTTCGATACATGTGGAGTAACTAGAATCCGTAGGACGAGGAAATGATACTTGGCTAGGTGTGACGTAGTCAGCCTAGTGGGGACTGACACTATAGACCATGTCCTGAACCAAGTGGGTATAAGATGAGTGAAGGGAATGGGGCACGATTCATTCGAGCTGCTGAAGGGTTTCAGAAGTAGTTCTGGATCAACCGTTGATCTTTTCGGTTAATTGGGGATCATGATGTACTACTAGGTGTCACTCATGATTGTTCTATAATTAATGGTTAATTATAGACGGCCAACATAAACCGAGAACCTATTTGGTCACACGCATAACGAGCGTAATCCGAAGGATTTAAAATGAGCTTGAGAATGAGATTCTCAGACCGAGAGAAACTAGGTTTGGTTGGACTAAACATGGAGCGAGCATGAAATCGTTTCAGTCGCAATGGAAGCGTGGATGAGCCGTGTCTTATGAAGACATGATGGATGAACCAAATTGGTTTGGTTCTAATCCAATGGAGGAGAATAAACCAAAGGGTTTGGTTTGTTTTAAACGAATGAACCAAAGTTGGTTCGGTTCGTTTTAACTTAAAATAAACCATTATGGTTTGGTTTATTTTAACTTAAATTAATGGAGTGGGTTAACGGGCCTTTGGTTATGATCTGATAACCATTAAGAGAATTTTTTCTTTATAAAATAGGGCTTAAGGGTTTTTGTTAAACCCTAATTCAAAACCAAGCAACCCTAATAGTTGCCGCCCCCTCCTCTCCTTGGTGAAGTCGGCGCCAACAACCCCCGTTGCTGCCGCCCACCACCTAGCTCCCTTGCCGGCATCCAGAAGGTGTTGTCCTTCTTTCTTGCTGGCGTCGAGCTGCTGCCGGAGGAGCTCCAGTGATCTCCCTTGGGTTCGGCAATAAGGTGAGCTTTAACCTTCCCTTTTGGCCGACCCTTATTCCTCCACCAAAGCTGTCCAGTTTTCTGGACAGCTTGTTTCCTTCTCGTCGGAGCATCATTTGGACTACGTTTGGAGCTCAGACAGTAGTAGACTTGCCGGGGATTCGATCTCCGGTAATCCTCAGAGGTGGAGGACGAAGGATTCGTCAAACGGTTGACGAATACCTCTCCGGAGAAGCGAGTTTTTGAGGACTCATTTTGGATCCGAATTTTGATTCGGATTGTGATCACATCGTCTTCAACACGAGGCTAGTAACCCGTACCAAGACGAGGCTCGTGACTTAGTGAAGTCATCCCGAAGATACTCGGTGTGGATACGGATAGAGACGATTCTAGTGAGGATCGTTCCGGTTGATGCCTTTCCCGCTACACGTGATACGTCAGGTATACGTAGTTTAAGTTTTCTTTTATTGCAAAATTTGAATTTACGGTTATGTCTACACATGTTGTACTATGCATGCGTGTGATGTGTGTGTTGTAATAAATTAGATTTATTATTTTATTCCTTCCACTGTGCACATGTTTACGAATCATGTTCGAACACATACTCTCCGCGGTACCGGAAACCCAACAAGAATTGTTATAAAAAGGAATAGGGACACTATCTGTTCGGGTGCATTGATATGAAATTTATACACACTTGAACCAAAACTTTCCACGATGCAAATTGAAGTTAATAACTTATCTTCTAATTCCAATAAGAGAAAAGAACCTTCGAAGATGAACTAAACATATCTTTGGCATCTTAGGCTTGGTCATATTAACCTAAGCAGAATTCAAAGGTTGATAGCTGATGGACCTTTGTGTTCATTAGTGGTGGAGGATTTCCCAACCTGTGAATCTTGCTTGGAGGGTAAAATGACCAAGAGGCCTTTTAAGGCCAAGGGGTATAGAGCCAAAGATGTGTTGGAGTTGGTTCATTCTGATTTGTGTGGTCCTATGTCTATCCAGGCTAGAGGTGGTTTTGAGTATTTCGTCTCTTTTATAGACGATTATACAAGATATGGATACATTTATCTGATGCGCCGCAAGTCTGAATGCTTTGACAAGTTCAAAGAATTCAAGGCTGATGTGGAGAAACGTCAAGGTAAAAGTATCAAGACACTGCGATCTGATCGTGGTGGCGAGTACCTCTTAGGAGAGTTTAGGAATTACTTATCAGAGGCTGAGATTCAATCCCAATTGGCTGCACCTGGCACACCCTAGCAGAATGGTGTAGCAGAACGAAGGAATAGGACTCTTATGGATATGGCTAGTGTCACGCCCTGAGAGCATGCTGAGCCGAAAATCAAACGGACGACATCTCCCCTGTATGTGGCAACATTTCGGGTTAATACAAGGCCCGTAGGCCCACAATGACAATAATATATAAAAATATACCAAACCACAACAGTATATATATATCAAAACAACTACACACAGCGGAAACGATACAACAACAATACAAAACTACACATGCATACCAGTATGACTAACACCATAACATAAAGAAAACCTCGACAAAACCCGCACCAACATGTGCGTACATCACATAATACATAACATCACGAAAACTCCGAATGCAAAACAAGACATACGGAAAATCCAAAACAGACACGGGAGCCTCGGAGGTGAGATGAGACTATGTCAGCCGGCGGTGCTCCAAGCCGTCACGAAGTCTTCTACCTGTTACCTGGGCGACAGAAAACCCAGGGTCCGTGGGGGTGGTGAGTAAAACTCAGCAGGTAATAGAAAAACATATATATATGTCATATCACATGTATTTTCAACAACATACTCTAAAGGTACAACAGGTATATCAGCATAGTATATAAATACAAGCATATACCGTCTAACCAAATAAACAACATAAAAATGCGTATATACTCAAGTTCACATACGCTACTCTGATCCAACCTGAACATATATCCAACATATATATATATAACAGGAAGAGTAGATCAACTCACAATATACTCTAGCTACAGGTCAAGGTATCTAATGGTCTGTCCAACCCATACCAGTATCCGACACAATCGTATAACCAATGCAAGAAACATGCATGAATATGATGTACACCCAAATGCAGCAAACATAATACAATCAAATGCAACATCACAATAAGCATATATATATATACTGCATCTATATATGTATACTAATCACAATCATCCATATATATATATATACATGCATATATGTATATATATGACAATATGCAAAAATGCCATAAGTCGGCAATACAACATGCATGGTCATGTCGGCTCACCCTAAAGCTACCACGACCCTAGTGTGGCCTCGGTGGCTCGAGCATGACAACTGTCCCAACTCAACACCAACCACTACTCTCGAGTGGCCGAGTGGGCAGTATGATCGAGTAGCATATAAGCGTAAAGAGCAAGCTACACGATGGGGGTCCCTGCTGTTGGCCACTCCGACAGTCACTACCCATGAGTGGTCGAGTGCCACACACGCAGGACTACGACACGCAAATCCAACTACCACCGTCTATAGTGGTAGAGTGCAGCACCAACATGCTCTGCCCTCACACGGGTGACTCTTCCTATGAGTAACCGTGGAGACAGGATGACTGGCGACACTCTCAACCACAAGGGAGACCTCGTCGACAGCGTGCATGCAAATGCATGAATGCAATGTCTCACATACGGACATCCATCGTAGATTCTCTATTCTATAGAGAATCATACTAACCAGATCAACGCACTCTCTATCCTACAGAGAGTCGTACTCAACTAATCATAATACTCTCTATCCTGTAGAGAGTCATACCAATCTAATCAATGCACTCTCTATCTTGTAGAGAGTCGTACTCAACTGATAGACACACTCTCTATCCTGTAGAGAGTCGTACCTAACTGATCGACGCACTCTCTATCCTGTAGAGAGTCATACTCAAACCGATTATCAAGCTAGGACTACAGGTCCGTAGCGACACATTAAGTATCATTCACTTGACCATTTATACAATACATAGTCAGTGGTAAACCTGCAACCTAGGGTTACTAGAATTAACTGTAGGTTCAAGACCTTATCTACCCATGGATGACCTTTTTGCCCAATTTACAATCAGGTTGTCATCCGGACTTTACTACTTGCACTTAACTTAAACAAATTCTAAGTTACTTACATCACCTATATATATAACTCCTAATCATGGTAAAATAAACATGATAGCAGTAATGGAGTTAATAGCCAACGATAAGTTCAAACATAAGATAATAAGAGTAGGGTCAAGGTAATATGAACACCTAACATGCTCATATTTATGACTAAATCTGAATGCGATACATCTACCCAGACCAGGTAGGAAATTACCCACCTGTTTTGACGACTTGTCTGAGAATACAAATTGTCTTCACGTCCATGAACCTATCTTGAATCAAGGTCCTGAAATCAACATATACAACTAGATTATGCTATCCATTCCAATATTAGGATCAAATCCTTATCCTACATCAACTAACTGGATAATTTCTTCCATTAGCTCTTAATCACCATACCAACCATCAATATAGTCATAGCTAATCAAGCTAACTAAATAACATCTCAATCTACAGTTAAAATAACAATTCATAGCATTTACCTAGTTCCAAATCCATGATAAGAGCTTCTTGGTCCACAGTAGAAAATCAGCTCTGTACAATCAAATCTATAATTCATCACCCACCAAAACAACAACATAACCATATCAAAACTTACCTCATCCGATCTAATCAAATCAACCAGAACTCCTTGATCGGCTTAATCCAGATGAACTGAAAGCAACTTCCAAATTCAAAATATTAGACTCCTGATAACTAGATCATAAGAAACTTACGAGTTGCTTCACATACCTCCACCCCCAAACCACCGGACCGTGTCAAGTCCGTGCTCACCTTCGATCTTGCAGTGGACTCACATACAAAAACATCGACTATTACCAGCTCTGCCTCCCACCAAGATCATCAAATGGTGCACTGAGCTCCTCCCTCTTCAATCTGAGAGTGAGGAGATGACTGGTGGATGAGATCACAAATCCCAACTCGCGGTGAAGGCAATCTGGTGCTCACAGTCGACGAAGCTACAGCTATAACAGGGAAAATTCTCAGTTTTGAGGCATCGATGGCCATCGCTTGTAGGGCTACTGCAACAGTTGGAGTAGGCCAAGAACGCCGAAACAAAAAAAGTAGTAGCGAAAGGCAATTACCGGCTCTACTCACCTCCAAACGACAACACAAGAGGTCGATAATCGAAGGGGACGACGGTGATGGAGCAGCAATCAAATCTAGTAGCGACGAGTGGTTGGGCGGTGTAGTCTGGCCGTGTGACACTGCGACAGGGGATGCGACTCGGTGAGTGTGATCTGACTTGGGGAAAGGTCGATGGAAGATGAATCTTGCAGCGAGGGGAAAAAACAGCCACAACAACGATGAATGTGGAGACAGACTCGAGCGTCAACGACAAAGAGGAAGCCATAGGGCGGCGACAATCGATCTCTCACGACAGTGGCGTGTGCTCGTGAGAAGAGGAAGTGAGGCTACTGGAAGAGGAAGGAAATCGAGCAGCGATGAGCGGCGCGGAGATGAATCGGCGACCCATGGACACCGAACACTGACAGTGCTCGACCGATGCTGCCTGCTCACCGTGAAGACCGACCTCGACGAGTGGGAAGAAGCGATGGCGACGAGGTGAGGAGGGTGGCACGCGAAGTGAGGAGGGTGGCGAGAAACAGAGACGAGGGGAAGAGGAAGGGCGTTCGGCAGCTTGTGTTTCGGAGAAAAGGGAGCAGAATCAAGAATGGGAGAAGCGTTCGGGAGAAAAGAAAATGGTAATGAAAATTAATAATCGGTAATAAATGGATCGGCTTGTAAACGATCTACTTAATAAGGATCAACCTTAGGTTAGATTTCATTGACTCCAAAAGTTTAAACCTAGGTTAGATTTACATAAATCCTTAACCATCCAATACTAATTTGTTAGTTATAGCCCTAGAACCAATCATGTGATGGTTGAATAGGGAACATTTTGTATCATATTCTATAAAGGCAAAGGATTGGTTATTATATTTACATCTTGCTTGTGCCAGCTAAATTAAATATAATAATGCCCTAGAAAAGTAGGTTCTTATCGACAGCACATCAATTGGCAGAATTGATTATGAGAGGCTGTAGAGAACACTTTCCTAAATGTTCCTAGTCAAGTATTAATATGCAAGGGCAATATTAATACATAAAGACTAGCATGTAGGTCAATTGATGACTTGATCTCACAAGTCATGGATATATGATATCAAGTTGACACATGGGTATATATTAGAGAATATATACTGAACTGACCCGCCATGAGAAAGTTTCATGGATCGTCATATGAGTGTCATAAACTTTCTCATGTGACTATTGGTATGAATAGTCCTCAAACCTGAAGTCACTACGGTTCCCTACATAAGGAGTTATGTACTTTGGTATCGTCAAACGTCACCCGTAACAGGGTGGACCATAAAGGCGATTACTGGGTATATAACAAATTATGCGGAGGGATGTGAGTGATGTAGATGAGATCTATCTCTCCCATATGACGAGAGTGATATCTGTGGGCCCCTTGATTGAGTGGAACTACTAAAACGCATGGCCATGCTCGAATGAGTCAATATGAGATATTGAGCTCATTTGGATGAGTTAGTTTACTCAGGGATCAAGAAACACATAGATTGATCGAGGATGACACGGTCTATGCCTCATTGGTCAATCTGATATCAAGGCATATATTAGCTTTGAACATAAGTTTTAAAAATTAGTTTTGTGTGATTTCCGAACATCAGCTTTGTCTTAGAAGTGGTCGTTGCTCCGATATCAAAGAAGGCCTCTGTGCCTCGCCACAGCCTGGAAGCTGGTTTAGGAATAAGCATTAAACTAATCTAAACTTAACCAAAGCTATTAAAGAGTTACATCAGATGTAATTGGCAAAAGATTGCCTACCTAATCATACTACGTCTTGGGTGATTAGCCAAAGCTAACTCAAGACGAATTATGATGTAGATCTTTATCCCATATAAATTTATAGCTAAATAGAAGCTAATGATGTAAGCAAAATGTGTTTGCCTACATCAATAATTAGCTCATATCAAAGCTATGAGAATTTAGTGGGAGCCTCATTTAATTAAAGGCCTAATTAAATGACTTAGGTATGATACTTAATTTTGCATTTTAATGTTGTAGATCACCATGACATCTAACACGACACACCCCCTCAACTTGCGATCTGTCCTTGAGAAAGACAAGCTCAATGGAGCTAACTTTCTAGACTGGTATAGGAACTTCAAGGATGCTTATAAGAAGCATCAAGATGACGCATTAGATGTGTCATGTCTTATGCTTGCCACCATGAACTCTGAGCTTCAGAAGCAACATGAGAACATGGATGCCTATGATATGGTTGAGCATTTAAAACAACTATATCAAGGACAAGCTAGGCACGAGCGTTTTGAAGTGTCTAAGGCTCTTTTTGCATGCAAGATGCAAGAAGGAACACCTGTAGGAACTCACGTACTTAAAATGATTGGGTATGTTGAGAACCTTGAAAGACTAGGTTTTCCATTGAGCCAAGAATTGGCAACCGATGTTATCCTGCAATCGTTGCCGGAAGCATATAATCAATTCGTCATGAATTATAACATGAATGAAATTGATAAACCTTTGCCTGAGATTCTCAGCATGTTAAGAACTGCTGAACCGAATCTCAAAAAGAAAGTTAGTAATGTACTAATGGTCAAGAAGGGCAAAGGTAAGCGCAAAGGCAAGGCCAATTCATCCACTTCAAAGGGTAAAGGTAAAGTACCTAAGGAAGGGGACTGTTTCCATTCCGATCGACAGCGGAACTGCAAAGTCTACCTTGAGGAAGTAAAGAAGAAAAGAAGTGGGACTTCTGCCTCAGGTATACACATTATAGAAGTTAATCTATCTATTTCTTCTACATGGGTATTAGATACCGGATGTGCATCTCACATTTGTACTAATGTGCGTGGATCGAGAAATAGTAGACTAATGGCAAAAGGCTAAGTGGACCTCAGTAGGCAATGGCAAAGTTCTTGTTGTAGCCGTAGGAACATATTCTTTGTCTTTGCCACGGGCTTATCTTAGAACTAGAGGAGTGCTTTTATGTACCTGCATTAACAAAGAACATAATCTCTGTATCTTGTTTAGACAAGAAAAACTTCTCTTTTATAATAAAGGACAAATGTTGTTTCATTTATTTGAATGAAATGTTCTATTGTAATGCACCACTTATGAATGGTCTCTATGTTCTAGATTTAGAAAACCCAATTTATAACGTAAATACCAAACGGTTCAAATCGAATAATTTGAACCAAACATATCTCTGGCACTGTCGCCTAGGTCACATAAATGAAAAACGCATATCCCAACTCCATAAAGATGGATTATTGGACTCATTTGATTTTGAATCATATGAGATATGCGAATCTTGTCTTTTAGGAAAGATGACTAAAACTCCATTTAGTGGACATGGCAAGAGAGCGATGGACTTGTTAGGACTCATACATACTGATGTATGTGGCCCTTTCAATGTCGAAGCCAGAGGAGACTATAAGTACTTTATTACTTTCACTGATGATATGAGTAGATTTGGCTACTTATATTTGATGAGACATAAGTCAGAATCCTTTGAAAAGTTCAAAGAATTCAAGAATGAAGTACAAAACCAACTTGGTAAGCGTATTAAGCTACTTCGATCAGATCGAGGTGGTGAATACCTTAGTCAAGAATTTCGTCATCACCTGGCTGAGTGTGGGATAATATCCCAACTCACTCCATCTGGAACACCACAATGGAATGGTGTATCTGAAAGGAGAAATCGTACTCTATTAGATATGGTACGATCAATGATGAGCCAGACTGATCTACCTACTTCCTTTTGGGGTTTAGCTCTAGAGACAGCCGCTTTCACACTTAATCGCGTCCCATCAAAAGTCGTAGAAAAGACACCATATACGTTATGGGTGAAGAGTCCCAAAATGTCTTTTATAAAGATTTGGGGTTGTGAAGCTTATGTTAGGCGTCAAGTCTCGGATAAACTAGGACCCAAATCGGATAAGTGTTATTTTGTAGGATATCCCAAGGAAACTAAGGGATATTACTTTTACAATCCCACACTTGGCAAGGTGTTTGTTGCGAAATCTTTGTCTTTCTAGAAGAGAATTTATTTCTAGAAAAACTAGTAGTAAAATTCATCTTGAAGAAATTCGGGATGAAGATAACACTAAGGCTTCGATGGAAAATGAACAGGCACCACAAAGTGTTGTGGATGAGGAAATTGTTGCCCAAAGAGTTGTGGAGCAAACACCTGTTCAAGTAGACCAACCTCTTCGTAGATCATTAGGATCAGTCGTCAACGAGAGATATTCTTTTCTCTTGATTGAAAGCGGTGAAGTATTGCTTGTCGATCTTGGCGAGCCTACATCCTATCAAGAAGCTATGATGAGCCCGATTAGAAATGGCTAGAGGCCATGAGATCAGAAATGGAATCCATGTACACTAACCAAGTATGGACTTTGGTTGATCCACGAAGGGTAAAACCTATTGGGTGTAAGTGGGTCTTTAAAGTAAAAAACATGGATGGTAATAAGCATACCTATAAAGGTAGATTGGTGGCTAAAGGATTCAAACAAATTCATGGTATTGACTATGATGAAACCTTTTCACGATTCGATGCTTAAATCCATTCGGATCATACTTGCTATTGTAGCCTACCACGATTATGAGATCTGGCGGATGGATGTCAAACCGCTTTTACGAATGAAAGCTACTCGAGGATGTGTACATGACACGGCTGAGGTTTTGAAGATCAAAGCATCACTGGAAAGGTATGCAAGCGCAAAGGTCCATTTATGGACTAAAGCAAGCCTCTCGAAGATCTTGGAATCTTATTCGATGATGCAATCAAGGAGTTTGGTTTCATCAAGAATGAAGATGAACCTTGTGTCTACAAGAGAAATAGTGTAGAACCGAGTTGTATTTCTTGTCTTGTATGTAGATGACATACTTCTCATCGGAAATGATATTCCCTCACTCCCCACCGTGAAGATGTGGTTAGGAATTGTTTCTCGATGAAAGACTTAGGTGAAGCCGCTTATATTTTAGGCATCAAGATCTATAGAGATAGATCTAAAAGATTACTTGGCCTAAGTCGAGTACATACATTGATAAAGTGTTAGATCGCTTTGCTATGCAAAATTCCAAGAAAGGATTTCGCTTTATCACATGGTGTGAGTCTTCAAGACTCAATGTCCTCTTCTAAGGAGGAGAGAGATTGCATGGATAAGATCCCTTATGCATCCGCTATAGGGTCTATCATGTACGCCATGCTTTGTACTGTCCCGACGCCTCGTATGCTTTGAGCATGACGAGTAGATACTCCGAATCCGTGAAAGTCATCGGATAGCAAAAAAAAATATTCTTAAATACTTACGAAGAACGAAAGAATATTTCCTGATATTCGAGGCAATGAGGAGCTAGTTGTAAAGGGTTACGTTGATGCAAGCTTCCAAATGCATAAGGATGACTATAGATCGCAATCGGTATGTGTTTTGCTCGAATGGTGGAGTCTGGAGTCGGAAAAGTTCAAGCAGACACAGCTTGTCGATTCTACAACAGAGAGTATATTGTCAAGTCCGATGCAAAGAAAGGAGGTTGTTTGGCTCCGCAAGTTCATCGCTGAACTTGGAGTAGTTCCTAGCATTGCAGATCCAATAGACCTCTATTGTGACAACAATGGGGCTATTGCACAGGCTAAGGAACCTCGATCACATCAGCGGACCAAACACATACTGCGGCGCTTCCATCTCATTCGAGAGATCATCGATAGAGGAGATGTGAGGATATGCAGAGTACCGACAGAAGCTAACATCGTAGATCCATTGACCAAGGCTTTGACACAGAGGAAGCATGATGGTCACACTAGGTCACTAGGTATTAGATATCATAGTGATTGGTACTAGTGCTAGTGGGAGATTGTTAGTTATAGCCCTAGAACCAATCATGTGATGGTTGAATAGGGAACATTTTGTATCATATTCTATAAAGGCAAAGGATTGGTTATTATATTTACATCTTGCTTGTGCCAGCTAAATTAAATATAATAATGCCCTAGAAAAGTAGGTTCTTATCTACAGCACATCAATTGGCAGAATTGATTATGAGAGGTTGTAGAGAACACTTTCCTAAATGTTCCTAGTCAAGTATTAATATGCAAGGGCAATATTAATACATAAAGACTAGCATGTAGGTCAATTGATGACTTGATCTCACAAGTCATGGATATATGATATCAAGTTGACACATGGGTATATTGTAGGGATGTATACTGAAAAGTCTATCTTTTCTATAAACATCTTTATTTTTGAAATAAGAATCACATGATCATTGTTTGCATATTTTTATGGTTATGCAATATTGTCTAATACTTTACATTGTAGATAATATGGTGTGTGGTGTCACACAGGAGACCATGCTATCGGTCCCTTGAAAAGTATAAGCAAAGGCTCACAACCGAGATGACTTTGGACAAACCATCGGAATGGTTGTAGTGTGGTTTGGTATTGGTTTGTCTTAACCATAGAATCACACTAGTGCACTTTGTGTGTATTAAGCAGGACCGATTTAGAGGTGATTCGATTTATTACTGACTACATAATCGAATCGGACCTCAGATATTATTTAGTACATGCTCTTAATCCCGATATAATAACGGGCACATATACTTAGTACTCATCTCTTTGATTTACCAATGGGCGAGATTTATAGATTAAATCGATAGACTCGGTAAGTTGGGAGATGATAATATTTATATGGTGTGCCGTTGATTATAGGAGGAAACCGTGTCCTATATATTAGGATGATGATGTCCCCTTGAGGAGCTCATAAGGTTCATCATGTAAACCCTGCAGGTGGACTTGGACCGGCATGATGAAAAGGTTGAGTGGTACTACTCAAGGAGTTAGATGTTGATTAATTAATGGTTAGTAAATTAATTAATCGACGGACATTCGAGATCTTAAACACGGGGAGAAAATGTACAAATAATATATGGAGCCCATATTATCATATGGGGGTTGGTGAGGTAGATCAATGATGGACCTTTAGTGGATTGGACCATCATTAGTGGATCGGACTTTATGTGGGCTTGATCCATGGGTGGCCAAGACCCAACTCCTCCTCATGGTCCCTAATGTAGCCTATTAACACCTCATGATGCTTAGATCCAATGGATAGAAACAAAACTCTAAGATCCATTGGTAGAGATTAAATCTCTAAGATCCGACGGTTGAGATTAAATCTCTAGATCCGACGGTTGAGATTAAATCCCTTGAACCAATGGTGGAGATTAAACCAAGACTTATCCCTAAACTCTATATAAGGGTGGCTTAGGGATTGTTGGCGTGGAGAACACAAGGGATGAGGGGATTAGGGTTTGCTTCCTTTGGTGGCTAGGAATCCTAGTTGGTTTAGGATTGGGTTTGGTGGCTAGGGTTTTGGAGCAAGGGTGGGCGGCAACTAATGGAGGTTGTTCTTCTTCTTCCTTGGGTTGGCGGCCACTATGCTGCTCCTATCTACCTTAGCTTGAACTTATCCTATTCTTCTTCCCTCTTCCATGGATATAAGGTAAGTTAGGATTAGGGTTTGGGTGGCTAGGTTTTTGGGAGAAAAGGGTGGGCGGCAACTATAGGAGATGTTCTTCTTCTTCCTAAGGGTTGGTCGGCCACTATGGTTCTCCTCTTTACCTTGGCTTGAGCTCATCCTAATCTTCTTCCTCACTTCCATGGCCGGCCACAAGGTGAGCTTGGATTAGGGTTTGGAAGCTTAGGGTTTAGGAGGTTTGGGTGGCACCAAATAAGGAAAGTTTCTTCCTTTCTTCTTCATAGTTTGGTGGCCGGCGCCCATATCACCTTCTCCAACCCTTGGACAGCATCTAAAGACCCCTTCTCCCTCTCCTTGGGTGGTGGAAACAAGACTAAGGGGTTTCCCTTGATGTCTTGGTCGGTTTCCACCATTATCTCCTTCTCCTTGTTGGCCAGTGCAAGCATTTCTTTTGTTGCTTGTTGGTTGGCCATAGGGAGGAGATGAGCCTTGTTTCTATTCTTCCTCTTGCTTTGGATGAGCAAGGAAGGAAGATGTGTGATCTAGGAGCTTCGACTTTTGGTAGAGCGTCGCCCACACGACGTCCGAAAGGAGGAAGGACATACATTAGAAGATCGAGAGGTATATCGATTCTCTAATTTTATATGTTACATGTTTGTATTTGTTTTTCATTTATGAGCATGATATATTTCTGTGAATGGCTAAATAATATTTGGATCCCGAGCATAAACACAAAAATCGGCGATCCAGACATCGTCTATTCCGCGGCTACTCGTAGAATAGAGGATGGTCGCTTGAACAACTAGTTTGTTCAAGTGACCTCTCTAAACGAATAGCACGACGATGACTTGGTTTCTTTGGGAATCCCTTTTGTCTAGGATTAAATTTTTAATCCGGGGACATCGAAGGGATCACCATGGTCAAGCAACCGAGGTGAAGGGGAAGCGAAGTTTCCCCTCACGGATCAACCCCAACAATTGGTATCAGAGCCAAGGTTTCCGGTTTTGTGTGTTTAGGATTCGGTTAATTTTTATGCACTTTTTCATATATTAAATGTGTCGGATAATAGTAGGATATGCGTAGCTTAACTCTTTGGTTGCAGGCATAAGATTCCACTATTATGGCATGTGTGTGTATGTGATTGTATGTGTGTAAATGTTTATTTTGTTGAATCCTCGGGGTTGACGAGGCTAGTATTTAGTTTTTGTAAATCAAATACGACATTGTTTAGCCGCTCTTTATTTTATTTTACTTTCGATCTAGATTTCATGTACACTCCCTCATGGAGTATAGGATCGATGGATGTAAATTAAAATAGGATTTAGTCTCGGCTCGGATCTCCGGATGGCTCGTACATGGCGTAGGAGGAGCGGACGAGATGGCGATGCGACGGGAGTCATATTGAAGACAAAAGCCATAATAGTTGGAAAATAATTTATTTTTCATATTTATTGCTTTTTGTTTAATATGCATGTCGTAGGCTAGGAAAATTCCTCAATTTTAAATTACTAAGTGGGAGAGGGATAATTTTATAAATTCCCACGGCCTCCATTACAATTTGACAAGTGATGCAAACAAACTTGCACGTCGGCTCTGAGTGCCTTCCTCCCCATCGGATGAGTTTGTTTGTGGATCACTAGGTCAAATAATGGTTATAGGAAATTATTTAGGAGCGTGTGTACTTCCCCATCGGTAAGGCACATAATCCGAAATAATTCCCTTAGTACCGTGTAATGGTGCACACTTAGATGCAAATAAAAAGTATCCTCCCCATCGGAGTCACTGCTTTTATTTGTAGGGCCAAAGAGGAACCAACTATTAATTTTATTTGTCAAAAAGTAAGGTTGACAAGATAATAAAATTAATGGATAAAACCTCCTCTTACAAATGTAGAATTCGTATACGTCCACACTATCGTGGCATGCGATATTCTCGGTGTTTTGAGGTGTTGGTTGATTTCGAAATTTTATTGTTTGAGGAATCAATAATTTTTTGAAATCTAAAGTAATGATCTATGTGATTCTTAGGATTTTCAAAATTGACTTTCAGTCCACTTATTTTGATACTAAAGGAAATAAACTTATTGTACCCAAATTATATTGATTGGAAATGAATCCAAATATTGTCTTATCTGCTAGTATGCACTCTTCGAAGAGTGTCCTCAAGCCATCATTGCTCAAAAGAGTTTCTACTTCTAAGCCGAAAGGCAAGAAGAAGAAGAAACAAGGTGAAGCAAAGATGGTGGGAGGATCTCAGGGAAGAGTGAAGAAGCCGAAAGGCAAGTACTTCACTTGCAAGCAGGATGGACATTGGAAGAAGGACTGTCCCAATCCAAAACAGAACATAGGTATATCTTTTGGACTAGCCATTAAAACATGATTAGCGGTGATATCTACCGCAAGACTGTGAGTAGATACAGGAGCCACTAATCATGTCTGCAACAATTTGCAGGGGTTCCAGGAAACCCGATGACTAGTTGAAGGGGAGATTACCATTTACTTGGGCAATGCCATGATGATGGCGGCTATTGCAGTGGGAGAAGTTTTATTTATCTCTTGAAAATAATAAAACTTTGGTTCTGGAAAATTCCCTTTATGTACCTTTATTTAGAAAGAATTTAGTTTCAGTTTCTAAATTATTATGGATGGATATTCTATTTCTTTTAATGACAGAGTTGTTATAAAAGGGAATAGGGAGAATATCTATTCAGGTACATTGAAAGGAAATTTGAACCAAAACCTCCCACGATGCAAATTGAAGTTAATAACTCATCTTCTAATTCCAATAAGAGAAAAGAACCTTCGAAGATGAACCAAACATATCTTTGGCTTCTTAGGCTTGGTCACATTAACGTAGAAGCGTAATTCAAAGGTTGATAGCTGATGGACCTTTGGGTTCATTAGTGGTGGAGGATCTCCCAACCTACGAATCTTGCTTGGAAGGTAAGATGACCAAGAGGCCTTTTTAAGGCCAAGGGGTATAGAGCCAAAGATGTGTTAGAAATGGTTCATTCTGATTTGTGTGGTCCTATGGCTATCTAGGCAAGAGGTAATCTTGAATATTTCATCTCTTTTATAGATGATTATTCAAGATGTGGATGACACTACGATCTGATCATGGTGGTGACAACCTCTTGGGAGAGTTTAGGAACTACTTATCAGAGGTTGGGATTCAATCCCAATTGATTGCACCTGGCACACCCCAGCAGAACGGTGTAGCAGAGCGAAGGAATAGGACTCTTATGGAGATGGTTAGATCGATGATGAGTTATTCTGACTTGTTTTATAGTCCTAGAGATCAGAGGGTGATCGTTAACACGAATGCTAGATTTCTAGAGGAAGACTATGTGTTAAGCCACAAGCCCAAAGGTAAAATTGTTCTGGAGGAGTTAAAAAGGGAAGTCACTTCTTTAGTACCACCGGTACAAGAGGACATACCACATGTCACTGCACCGCGTGTCACAGAGGATACACAGAAGATACCTCGTCGTAGTGGGAGGGTTGTTAGACAACCTCTTAGATTCATGTTTTTGGACAAATCTTCTGATTTGGTCCCTAGCAAACATGAACCTGATCCCTAGACATACGACAAGGCAATCCAAGATATAAATACAGCATCTTTGCAAAGTGCAATGAATACTGAGATTGAATCTATGGATTCAAGACAGGTCTGGGAGCTCTTATGCATAACAACTCATATGGATTATGAGGTGTGACAGATGGATATCAAGACAGCATTCCTTAGTGGAAGTCTTGAGGAATCCATCTACATGAAGCGACCAGAGGGATTCATTGCTAAAAGCAAAGAGTGTATTGTATGTAAGCTTAATCGGTTCGCTGATGGACTGAAGCAAGCTTTGAGGTCTTGGAACATCCGCTTTGATGAGGTAATCCAGTCATATGGATTTATTCAAAGTCCGGATGAGTCTTGTGTATACAATAGATGTGACGGAAATGTATTGGTATTTCTTGTACTATACGTAGATGACATTTTGGTAGTTGGCAACAATATCAGAGTGTTATCAGACGTAGGGGTATGGTTGTCCAAACAGTTTTGAAGGACTTGAGAGAAGTGGGTCACAACCTTGGGATCAAGGTTGTTGTGCTTATCCCAAGCTTCATACATAGACATGATTTTGGATCGTTTTAGCATGCAGAACTCCAAGAAGGGTTTTCTACCTTTCAGGCATGGAGTTCCTTTATCTAAGGAGATGTGTCCTAGATCATCTGAGGAGATAGAGGAGATGAAGGCGGTTCCTTATGCTTCGGCAGTAGGAAGCCTCATGTATGCGATGCTCTGTACGAGACCAGATATCTGCTTTGCCGTAGGCATGGTCAGCAGATATCAGAGTAATCCAGGACAGGGACATTGAACTGCGGTAAAGCATATATTGTAGTGCCTGAGAAGGACTAGGGATTATATGCTAGTTTACCGGGCAGACCAATTACTCCCTGTGGGTTACACGGATTCTGATTTCCAATCTGATAGGGATAACAGTAAGTCTACCTCAGGTTTTGTGTTTACTTTGGGAGGTGGAGCCATTGTATGGAGGAGTGTCAAGCAGAAATGCGTGGCGGACTCCACCATGGAAGCTGAGTATGTGGCGGCCTCTGAGGCGACCTAAGAAGAAATGTGGCTCAGGAACTTCCTGATGGACTTGGATGTGATTCCTGGTTTGCCCAGAACTATCACAATTTATTGTGATAATAGTGGTGCAGTTGCAAACTCGAAGGAACCACGAGCCCATAAGGTAAGTAAATGCATAGAGCGCAAGTACCACCTGATACGAGAAATCGTAAAGGAGGTAGAAGTTGCTGTCGCCTAGATTGCATCAGAGGATGACCTGGTAGACCCTTTTCACTAAGGCCCTTCTAGCGAGAGCTTTGATAGGCATGTGGAGGGAAAGGGAATCAGATGTATGGCAATATGAGAACAGCATAGTCTTTTAGTATAAGTGGGAGATTATAGGGATGTATACTGAAAAGTCTATCTTTTCTATAAACATCTTTATTTTTGAAATAAGAATCACATGATCATTATTTGCATATTTTTATGGTTATGCAATATTGTCTAATACTTTACATTGTAGATAACATGGTGTGTGGTGTCACACAGGAGACCATGCTATCGGTCCCTTGAAAAGTATAAGCAAAGGCTCACAACCGAGATGACTTTGGACAAACCATCGGAATGGTTGTAGTGTGGTTTGGTATTGGTTTGTCTTAACCATAGAATCACACTAGTGCACTTTGTGTGTATTAAGCAGGACTGATTTAGAGGTGATTCGATTTATTGCTGACTACATAATCGAATCGGACCTCAGATATTATTTAGTACATGCTCTTAATCCCGATATAATAACGGGCACATATACTTAGTACTCATCTCTTTGATTTACCAATGGGCGAGATTTATAGATTAAATCGATAGACTCGGTAAGTTGGGAGATGATATTATTTATATGGTGTGTTGTTGATTATAGGAGGAAACCGTGTCCTATATATTAGGATGATGATGTCCCCTTGAGGAGCTCATAAGGTTCATCATGTAAACCCTGCAGGTGGACTTGGACCGGCATGATGAAAAGGTTGAGTGGTACAACTCAAGGAGTTAGATGTTGATTAATTAATGGTTAGTAAATTAATTAATCGACGGACATTCGAGATCTTAAACACGGGGAGAAAATGTACAAATAATATATGGAGCCCATATTATCATATGGGGGTTGGTGAGGTAGATCAATGATGGACCTTTAGTGGATTGGACCATCATTAGTGGATCGGACTTTATGTGGGCTTGATCCATGGGTGGCCAAGACCCAACTCCTCCTCATGGTCCCTAATGTAGCCTATTAACACCTCATGATGCTTAGATCCAATGGATAGAAACAAAACTCTAAGATCCATTGGTAGAGATTAAATCTCTAAGATCCGACGGTTGAGATTAAATCTCTAGATCCGACGGTTGAGATTAAATCCCTTGAACCAATGGTGGAGATTAAACCAAGACTTATCCCTAAACTCTATATAAGGGTGGCTTAGGGATTGTTGGCGTGGAGAACACAAGGGATGAGGGGATTAGGGTTTGCTTCCTTTGGTGGCAAGGGTGGGCGTGCAACCAATGGAGGCTGTTCTTCTTCTTCCTTGGGTTGGCCGCCACTATGCTCCCTATCTACCTTAACTTGAACTTATCCTATTCTTCTTCCCCTTCCATGGCCGGATATAAGGTAAGTTAGGATTAGGGTTTGGGTGGCTAGGTTTTTGGGAGAAAAGGGTGGGCGGAAACTATAGGAGATGTTCTTCTTCTTCCTAAGGGCTCGGCCACTATGGTTCTCCTCTTTACCTTGGCTTGAGCTCATCCTAATCTTCTTCCTCACTTCCATGGCGGCCACAAGGTGAGCTTGGATTAGGGTTTGGAAGCTTAGGGTTTAGGAGGTTTGGGTGGCACCAAATAAGGAAAGTTTCTTCTTTCTTCTTCTTCATGGTTTGGTGGCAGCGCCATATCACCTTCTCTAACCCTTGGACAGCATCTAAAGACCCCTTCTCCCTCTCCTTGGGTGGTGGAAACAAGACTAAGGGGTTTCCCTTGATGTCTTGGTCGGTTTCCACCATTATCTCATTCTCCTTGTTGGCCGGCGGCAAGCATTTCTTTTGTTGCTTGTTGGTTGGCCATAGGAAGGAGATGAGCCTTGTTTCTATTCTTCCTCTTGCTTTGGATGAGCAAGGAAGGAAGATGTGTGATCTAGGAGCTTCGACTTTTGGTAGAGCGTCGCCCACACGACGTCCGAAAGGAGGAAGGACATACATTAGAAGATCGAGAGGTATATCGATTCTCTAATTTTATATGTTACATGTTTGTATTTGTTTTTCATTTATGAGCATGATATATTTCTGTGAATGGCTAAATAATATTTGGATCCCGAGCATAAACACAAAAACCGGCGATCCGGACATCGTCTATTCCGCGGCTACTCGTAGAATAGAGGATGGTCGCTTGAACAACTAGTTTGTTCAAGTGACCTCTCTAAACGAATAGCACGACGATGACTTGGTTGCTTTGGGAATCTCTTTTGTCTAGGATTAAATTTTTAATCCGGGGACATCGAAGGGATCACCATGGTCAAGCAACCGAGGTGAAGGGGAAGCGAAGTTTCCCCTCACGGATCAACCCCAACATATATATTAGAGAATATATACTGAACTGACCCGCCATGAGAAAGTTTCATGGATCGTCATATGAGTGTCATAAACTTTCTCATGTGACTATTGGTATGAATAGTCCTCAAACCTGAAGTCACTACGGTTCCCTACATAAGGAGTTATGTACTTTGGTATCGTCAAACGTCACCCGTAACAGGGTGGACCATAAAGGCGATTACTGGGTATATAACAAATTATGCGGAGGGATGTGAGTGATGTAGATGGGATCTATCCCTCCCATATGACGGGAGTGATATCAGTGGGCCCCTTGATTGAGTGGAACTACTAAAATGCATGGCCATGCTCGAATGAGTCAATATGAGATATTGAGCTCATTTGGATGAGTTAGTTTACTCAGGGATCAAGAAACACATAGATTGATCGAGGATGACACGGTCTATGCCTCATTGGTCAATCTGATATCAAGGATAGAAGGACACGGTCATACATTATAGTAGTCACGGAAAGGTTAGTCGGATCTTGACTTATCTCGTAACTTGGGTAGCAATGATGTATTGCTAGATGCCGCTCATTGCTTGTGTATATAAAAGAGTTTAGATCCACTGCCAACGTTATGAGAGCCTATAGGGTCACACACAAAGAGCATGATGATTAGAAGAATTAGTGCATTCTAGTTTGACTAGAATAATTTGGGAATAAGCTTAAGTACAAAATGGTTTTTGGACTTTAAGCTTAAAGAGAATTTTAGCTTATTGATTTAATGAGATTAATTCAATATGCTAAGCTTAATTGATTTAATAAGATTAATTCAATATGTTACCTTATTGATTTAATGAGATTAATTCAATATGATAACATAAGCTTATTGAATTAATAAGATTAATTCAACATCCATGAATGCCACATAAGCATGCCACCTAAGCATGCCACATAAGCATGCCACCTAAGCTTGATGAGTTGGAAGGAGACAAAGGGTTTTGACCCTTGGATTTCCCACATGTGAGCCAAAACAAGGAGGATAACTCCTTGTTTAATTATCTTTCAATGCCATTGATTGCATTGAATGTGATAGGAGATGAAAGGTTTTTCAAATCCTATAAAACACCCCATGGGGTGGCCGGCCAAATGGGTTGAGTGGAGCTTAAGGCTTGGTGAGAGCTTGGTGGGAGAGGCTTTTGTTGTGTGGTTTTGTGAGTGTAAGCTAGCAAGAAGAGTAGTCTTCTTCTTCCTTTCTCTTCTTCCCTACCTTCCTCTCCTTTAGGGACTTCTCTAGCAAGAAGTAAAGGAGAGATCTTCTAGTTTTCTTTTGTGAGACAAGAGCTTGCTCGTGTGGATACATATAGAGGCACGGACATTTGAACGTGCTAAAAGATCCAACACATCCAAGGAAAAGCGGGATTGCAAAGGGCACACAACAAAGGTAGAACTCTCCTATAAGATAGGTTTTCTTTTGAGAAATTTATTTTTGTACGAGTTTTTCTTTCGCAAGGATCACTTGGAAGGGATCCTAATTTTTCCGTTGCGCATATGCTATTTTGCATAAAGAGATCCCAACATAATTTAATTTATCCAATAATATATTCTCTATTTAAAGAATAATAAAAATACTATTCTATCAAGAGAAATGAAAAAAATTATTTGTGGTATTTTACAGTTAGATCAATGATGAGTTATTCTGAGTTGCCAGGTTCGTTCTGGGGATATGCTCTAGATAATGCTGTGTACATTCTGAACTTGGTTCCATCTAAATCAGTGCCTTCTACTCCCACAAAGTTATGGACTGGGCGAAAGCCTAGTCTAAGACATATTTGGATATGGGGGAGTCCAACACATGTGTTGAAGGCAGATACTGATAAGTTGGAACCTTGTACAGAAGTACGCATGTTCGTTGGCTATCCTAGAGGAATGAAGGGTGGTTTGTTTTATAGTCCTAAAGATCAGAGGGTGATCATTAGCACGAACGCCAGATTTCTAGAGGAAGACTATATGATGAGCCACAAGCCCAAGAGTAAAATTGTTCTGGAGGAATTAAAAGGGAAAGTCACTTCTTCAGTACCACCGATACAAGAGGATATACCACAAGTCATTGCACTGCGTGTCACAGAGGATACACAGGTGATACCTCATTGTAGTGGGAGGGTTATGAGACAGCCTGATAGATTCATGTTCTTGGGAGAATCTTCTTATTTGGTCCCTGACGAACATGAACCTGATCCCTGGACATATGACGAGGCAATCCAAGATATATATGCAGCATCATGGCAAAGTGCAATGAATACTGAGATTGAATCTATGGATTCAAATCAGGTCTGGAAGCTAGTGGAACCACCCGATGGTGTAAAAACCATTGGATGCAAGTGGATCTACAAAAGAAAGAGAGGAATAGATGGGAAGGTTGAGACCTTCAAAGCGAGGCTTGTTGTGAAGGGGTATACTCAGAAAGAGGGTATCGATTATGAGGAGACCTTTTCGTCGGTAGCCATGCTTAAGTCTATCCGGATTCTCTTATGCATTGCAGCTCATATGGATTATGAGGTGTGGCAGATGGATGTCAAGACAGCTTTCCTGAATGGAAGTCTTGAGGAAGACATCTAAATGAAGCAACCAGAGGGATTCATTGCAAAGGGCAAAGAGCATCTTGTATGTAAGCTTAATCGGTCCATTTATGGATTGAAGCAAGCTTCGAGGTCTTGGAACATCCGCTTTGATAAAGTAATCCAATCTTATGGATTTATTCAAAGTCCGGATGAGTCTTGTGTATACAAGAGATGTGACGGAAACATAGTGGTATTTCTTGTACTATACGTAGATGACATTTTGTTGATTGGCAACAATATCAAGGTGTTATCGGACATAAGGGTATGGTTGTCCAAACAGTTTGATATGAAAGACTTGGGAGAGGTGGGACACATCCTTGGGATCAAAGTTATAAGGGATCGCAGAAAAAGGATGTTGTGCTTATCCCAAGCTTCATACATAGACACGATTATGGATCGTTTTAGCATGCAGAACTCCAAGAAGGGTTTTCTACCTTTCAGGCATGGAGTGCCTTTATCTAAGGAGATGTGTCCTAGAACATCTGAGGAGATAGAGGAGATGAAGGCGGTTCCTTATGCTTCGGCAGTAGAAAGCCTCGTGTATGCGATGCTATGTACGAGACCAGATATCTGCTTTACCGTGGGCATGGCCAACAGATATCAGAGTAATCCAGGATAGGGACATTGGACTACGGTAAAGCATATATTTAAGTACCTGAGAAGGACTAGGGATTATATGCTGGTTTACTAGGCAGACCAATTACTCCCTGTGGGTTACATGGATTCCGACCTCCAATCTGATAGAGATAATAGTAAGTCTACCTCAGGTTTTGTGTTTACTTTGGGAGGTGGAGCCATTGTATGGAGGAGTGTCAAGCAGAAATGTGTGGCAACCTCTGAGGCGGCCAAAGAAGTTGTGTGGCTCAGGAACTTCCTAATGGACTTGGATGTGATTCCTGGTTTGCCCAGAACTATCACAATTTATTGTGATAATAGTGGTGCAGTTGCAAACTCAAAGGAACCACGGGCCCATAAGGCTAGTAAACACATAGAGCGCAAGTACCACCTGATATGAGAAATCGTAAAGAGAGGAGAAGTTGTTGCCAAGATTGCATCGGAGGATAACCTGACAGATCCTTTCACTAAGGGCCTTCCGGCGAGAGCTTTTGATAGGCATGTGGAGGGAATGTGGATCAGATGTATTACAGTTTGAGGATAGCATAGTCTTTTAGTATAAGTGGGAGATTGTTGGGATGTATACTGAAAAGTCTATCTTTTGTATGAACATCTTTATTTTGAAATAAGAATCACATGATCATTGTTTGCATATTTTTATGGCTATGCATATTGTCTAATACATTACATTGTAGATAACATGGTGTGTGGTGTCACACGGGAGATCATGTTATCGATTCCTTGTAAAGTATAAGTAAAGGCTCACAACCGAGATGACTTTAGACAAACCATTGGTATGGTTGTAGTGTGATTTGGTATTGGTTTGTCTTGACCATAAAATCACACTAGTATACTTTGTGTGTATTGAACAGGACCGACTTAGAGGTGATTCGATTTATTGCTGACTACATAATCGAATCAGACCTCAGATATTATATTGTACATACTCTTAATCCCGATATAATAATGGGCACATATACTTAGTAGTCATTTCTTTGATTTACCAATGGGCAAGATTTATAGATTAAATCAATAGGCTCGGTAAGTTGGGAAATGATATTATTTATATGGTGTGCCGTTGATTATAGGAGGAAACCGTGTCCTATATATTAGGATGATGATGTCCCCTTGAGGAGCTCATAAGGTTCATAATGTAAACTCTGTAGGTGGACTTGGTCCGACATGATGAAAAGGTTGAGTGGTACTACTTGTTGGTGCAGGGGCACTAGATAATCGAACCTGTGTTTTGATTATGGCAAAGACACAAAGTTAAGTTTATATTGTTATCTCACGAGCTAAATCAAGTGTGCAGAAAAGTACTAAAGCTGGAGCTGAAGGCTAGCGACACCCGGAGGAAGCCGTGGTGGTCGGGCGACACTTGAGTGAATTCGGAGGGAGCCGAAGGAATCGAGTGGAAGGCCGGAAGCGAGAGCTACTATCGAGGTAAGCTCGTGTGAGTGAGAGATTGTAAGGTCGTGTCCTCTTTATGGGGACGACCGTAGGCGACGATTCGACTAAGACTTCCTGTGGAAGGTCTAGGTCGAGATCGGACGGTTAGAAACCGTCGTATTTATCATTTTCCGAGCTAATCTCTTACTGCAGGGAAGTGGCCAGGCTGGCAATGATCCGGACATTGGGAAGTCGATCGTTATCGCTGATCGATGAGATGCATCAGTCGACTGTCATCAGTCGACTGATGAGAGGCATCAGTCGACTGATGGCGACGATTCAGCTTTTGCGCTAGGTCAAAACGGATAACGTTTGACGCGGCCACTTCGCGATAAAAATTTGGAAAAATTCATGATCCATTCCAAAGAAATAGGAGACAAATTCAGAGGCTAAAGTCTATAAAAGGAGGGGAGGATTCATCTCCAAATCACATCAATTATTCATCAAGTGCTCCTACAACGCCAACGCTTCAACACCGTCATAACGCCGACGCGACGCCAAGTTTTGATCTTCTTCGTCGGCAGCAGATTCAAGTAATATTTTTGATATTATATTCTGTATTTTTATCTTCATAACGAGGTGAGGTAGGATTGTTGCCTCATCCTCGTATATTCGGTTTTTGTAATCGTTGTCTCCTACCTCCAACGAGGAGGAGACGTTTTAGTGCTTTGCCCTCCGTACGCGGTCTAGGACCGATAGGGCCTTGGAGTAGCAACCGCTGGGTTGTGAACCAAGTAAAATAAATGTGTTCATTTATTTTCCGCTGTGCTTACTTTGCGTATCGAACGAACGAAAAGGAAAGTTTTACGATCGCTATTCACCCCCCCTCTAGCGACGCTTCTCGATCCAACACTACTCATGGAGTTAGATGTTGATTAATTAATGGTCAGTAAATTAATTAATCGACAGACATTCGAGATCTTAAATACGGGGAGAAAATGTACAAATAATATATGAAGCCCATATTAACTTATGGGGGTTGGTGAGGTAGATAAATGATAATCCTTTAGTGGATTGGATTATCATTAATGGATCGGACTTTATGTGGGCTTGATCCATTGGGTGGCCAAGATCCAACTCCTCCTCATGGTCCCTATTTACAGCCTATTAACACCTCATGAAGCTTTAGATCCAATGGATAGAAACAAAACTCTAGATCCAAAGGTAGAGATTAAATCTCTAGATCCGACGGTTGAGATTAAATCTCTAGATCCGACGGTTGAGATTAAATCCCTAAAACAATGGTGGAGATTAAAATAAGGCTTATCCTTAACTCTATAAAAGGAGGGCAAGGGGTGGGCGGCAACTTGAATCCAACTAGAGATAGGATTAGGGTTTTGGGCGGCAAGGCTTGGAGGCTAGGGTTTAGGGGTTGGCGGCACCAAATAAGGAAGGTGTTTCCTTTCTTCTTCTTCCCTCAAGGTGGCCGGCGACCTAGCTCCCCTTTCCAGCCCTTGGCCGACATCCAAAGCAGCCCCTCTCCCTCTCTTTGGCTGGTAAAACCTAGGCTTAGGGTTCTCCCTTGGAGCTTTGGTTGGCATTCACCTATTCTCCTCTTCCTCCTTGGCCGGCAGCAAGCTCCAACCTTGGAGTTTGGTGGTTGGTTGAAAGAAGGAGAAGAGGATTGTTTCTATTCTTCCTCTTGCTTTGGAAAAGCAAGGAAGGAAGATTGGTGATCTAGGAGCTTCAACTTTTGGTAGATCGTCGCCCACACGACGTCCGAAAGGAGGAAGGTCATACAATAGAAGATCGAGAGGTATATCGATTCTCTATTCTCTTTTGTATCATGTTTATATTTGTTTTTCAATTATGTGCATGATATATTCTATTTTGTGGCTAAATAATACTTGGATCCCAAACATAAACACAAAAGCCGGCAATCCATGCATCGTCTATTCCGCGGCTACTCATAGAATAGAGGTAGGTTGCTTGAACAACAAGTTTGTTCAAGTGACCACTCTAAACGAATAGCACGACAATGACAATGTTGCTTGGGTGTTTCCTTTTGTCTAGGATTAAATTTTTAATCCAGGGACATCGATGGGATCGCCATGAACAAGCGATTGAGTTGAAGTGGGAAGCAAAGTTTCCCCTCACGGATCAACCCAACATTATGCAGACCGGAGGCGAAGGCCTCTGAAATTTTTAGTCGGGGACCATGTATTCCTACGAGTGTCACCCACCAAAGGAGTCAAGAGATTTGGGTTAAAAGGAAAATTAGCTCCACGTTACATTGGTCCATTTGACATATTGGAGTGGTTTGTAGGTGTTGCTTATCGATTGGCTTTACCTCCGACACTTGTGGGTGTTCACAACGTATTCCATGTTTCTATGTTGAGGAAATACGTGTTGTGATCTGACCATGTTCTAAAAGAGGTTCCGATACCACTCTATGCGAATGCGTCTTATGAGGAGATTCCGGTGTGGATTCTTGGTCGCAAGGAGCGACAGTTGCGGAAAAAAACTATCTGACTTGTAAAGGTGGGATGGCAACATCATACAGATGAGGAGGCTACATGGGAGCTGGAAGATACTATCCGAGCTCGATACCCTCATTTGTTTGCTTGAGGTATGTGGTTATTTCAGAATATGCTTGAATTAATTTTTGCATTTAAGTACGAAATTTGGGGACCAAATTTTAATAAGTGAGGGAGAATGTAAAATACCAGAAAAATAAAATAAAATAAATGTTGGGTAATTAGGAGAATACCCTATGGAATTTTTTCAGGAATTTTTTTTAGGAATTTTTCTGGACTCGAATGGAGATTCCTAATACCCTCTTTGCTTAGAAGGGGTTAAAGGGCTTAACGGGTCTGAAATTCAACCCGTTATCTGACAAATCTGACCCGTTCATTAACGGAGCCGTCCGCACCGCTGACTTTAATTCTTTTTCAGCGAGTGTTTCCCGATCGCGATATTCCTTATCTCTTCCACGACCATAGCTTCCCCAATCAATTTCTTCTCTCCGCATGAACAGAATCTCGCTTTCTCTCTTCCTCCGCGAGACCTCCTCGACTCCTGTCGGCTGGAGTTCGTGGGCCCCTCTACGTGAGTGGACGGCGGTAGGCGAAGGTACTCATGGACAGACCAGAGCAACAAAGGAGGCTCGCGATTTGGGGACTTGGGTCGACGGCGATAGCATGGTGCTCGGGTAGGGAAGATGACGATTGGCTGTCGAAGCCGGAGGTTCCAGTGTGAGCTAGAGCAGTGTGTCGGGGGGAGCATTGATTTTGCCGGTGAGTAGAGTCATCGGTTGGAGGCTTGGACCGACGACAGTATCACTTGCACTCGATTTCACGCTGTCGAAGGTGGGTTTGGTCCGATCGAAGTGGAGGCTACGCTGGTGGTCGCCGGAGCAAGGTAAGGCATGGACTTTTCTTACAGTAGACGGGATTTTGGAGTCCTCTGGATTTGCCACGGCTAAACCCGAATTTTTGTTGTTTTGGGCAACAATGTTTCTGTGGGTTGTCGATTATTGGGGTTTCTCATCGCCACCAAAGGCCGAGTTAGGCATCGGAGATCGTGGCGCGAGCTAATAGGGCCGACGCTTCGTAGGTTGCCGATCGCTGGGATCTTGGCCGCCGCTGAGGTTTCAATTGTGGTAAGCAAAATCAGTTTCCCCTCTTGTGCTGTGAATCCAGTTCAATTCATTTGATGGACAGGAGATGAGTGCTTAATGAGGTGTTGATATGTTTTGGGCAGTAAGTTGGTTGGTGAAAGGAAGCTGCTAGGTTTTGGGGATCGTCCACGAAGTGAAGATTATACTCGTATACCCCTGCTTCCTCTTCTCTGCTATTTAGCATGATTATTTTGGATTTATGTAGTTGTTCTTATGTTGTCTACCAGATGAGGGAAGGTGGTTCTGTGTTGTTGCGATCGGTGTTGGAGTTTTGGCTGATTGGGATTGTGTGGGGAGGAACGGAAGAGTGTCGGTTTTGACGAAGTGTGTCAATAGTTAAATCCCTAATTGAAATGGCTGTAAATGGTTATAGGTTAGCATACTTGTTAACCGAGAATGATGAATGTTAATTATAGTAGGGAGGCAGCTGTGATTTAAGTGTTGTGTTTATGAATTAGATTTATAACTGATTCTGTTGGTGATACTATTACAATAGGTTGGGGGGTAAAAGGTTAAATCTTTATGAGATTAACTTTGTTGATATAGAATTGGATGAGGGAGTTAGCACTTTTGCTAATTGAAACCGATGGGTTTAAATTAAATGGTCAAGTCTGGCTAATTGGGGTTTCTAATTCATATTCGATTAAGGGACGCAAATATAGAAACGGGAGAATAGCGAATTTATATATATATTATTGTATGCTTGAACATGACCACAATGTTTGAAATGTGCAGGACGTGGATACGAGACCGGTCTGCGGACGTGAGGACTCTATTACTATGAGCATTGACAGCAGGTGGGTAATTTCCTACCTGGTCAGGTAGATGTAATGGTTTTCAAATTTAGACATAGATATGAGCATGTTAGGTGTTCATATTATCTTGACCCTGCTCTGATTATCATATGCTTGAACTTATCGTTGGATATATATATGCTCAATTATTGATATCACATATTCTCTATCATGATTTAGGAGTACAGATGTGATGTAAGTAAGTCTAAATGTTTAGTAAGGTGTAGATGTCAGAGTACGGAGGATGACCCAAAATTGTAAATTTGGCAAAAAGGTCCTCCGTGAGTAGGTAATGCCCTATATGTAGGACTTATTCCATACCTGTATGTTGCACATTTATTTACCAACCACGTGTTGTGTAAATGGTCAGGTGAGTCGTGGATAGTGTGTCGCTACGGACCGATGGTCCTAGCTTGCTATGATCAAATGAGTACGACTCTCTACAGGATAGAGAGTGTACTGATCAAATGGGCCTGACTCTCTGTTGAACAGAGAGTCTATGGTAGATGCCTATATGTGAGACAGTACTCTCATGTCATTGCATGCATACTGACGAAATCGTCTCCCCTTGGGGTTGAGAGAGAGTCGTCAGTCATCCTGCCTCCCAGGTTACTCCCAGAGGAGTAACTGGTGTGAGGGCATATCATCTGTTGTGCCGCACTCTACCATTATAGACGATGGTAGTTGGAGTTGCGTGCAGTTATCCTGGGTGGTGGCACTCGACCACTCATGGGTAGTGTCAGTTGGAGTGGCCAGCAGCAAGGACCCTCATTGCGTAGCGAGCTATTTACGCTCATATGCTACTTGATCATACTGGCCACTCTGCCACTCTATAGCAGTGGTTGGTGTGAGTTGGGATAATTGTCATGTCGTGCCACCTAGGCCACACTGGGGTCGTGATAGCGAGTAGGGGTGAATAGGCATGACCATGCATGATGCATTGTCATATCATATGGTGCTTTGCATATGGTTATATATATATATACATACCTACTTGTATATATATATACATGGATGATGGTGATTTTTATACATACAGATACAGTCTATATGTATACTCACTTTGATGATGCATTTGTATGTACTATGCTTGTTACATTTGTTTGTATATATTCATACATGCTATTGCATTTCCTGTATGGTAGTAGGCCGGTACTTGTATACCTGTTGGTTATTCACGGTGATACCCTTGACCCATATTAGGATATTGTGTGAGTTAGTACTATTCTTTATACCCTATATTGTGGTTATCAGGTATGTCAGCATCGTTGTTGTTCAGTTTATTTAGTGTATGCATGCATATATACCTGTTATGCTGATGTATACCTGTTGTACGAGTAAATTAAACTGTTGAATGACATGTAATATTGATACATATATTTACATGTTCTATCTTATTACCTGCTGAGTTTTACTCACCACCACAGACCCTGGGTTTTTCTGTCGCCTAGGTAACAGGTAGAAGTCTTCGTGACGACTTGGAGTTGCGCCGACGATCCATCCCATCTCCGTTTTCTGAGTCTCCCGAGGAGTTCGTTTTAGGTCTTGGACTTTGATATGTTATGGACTTGTTTTTATTATGGATTTTGTCGTGATGTCGTGGACTCTATTTGTGTAGTCGTTGTTTTATTTACGGTTTTATGACTGTGGACTTGTCAGGTGGTGTACACCTGTATGTTTTTGGTATGTATGTTGTGGGTATGTGGTTTCTATTTCCGTTGTTGTTGTTATGTTTATATTATGTTGTTGTTGTGGGCCTACGGGCCTTGTATTAACCCAAAATATTGCTACGTACAGGGGAGATGTCGTCCGTTTGATTTTCGGCACGGCGTACTCTCGGGGCGTGACAACCACTGCCTTGACTCTTGACCGTTTCAACTTGTCTAGTGTTGAAACCATGCATAAGAAAGGTTCTATCTTGTACCCTTCACCTGATGCCTGTGAACCACTGTTCATAGGTCTTCCGTGCCAAGAATTTCTTCCGGGACTTCATGCCAAGACTCATTGTCTGTGTCTTCATGCCAGGACTCCTCATCTGGGTCTTCATGCCTGGACTCCTCGTCTGGGTCTTCACTTGCTAGGACTCCTCATCTGGGTCTTCACTCCAGGACTCCTCATCCGAGTCTTCATGCCAGGACTCCTCGTCCGGGTCTTCACTTGTCAGGACTCCTTGTCCGGGACTTCACTTGCCAGGACTCCTCGTCCTATAAGAAACTTCCTGAAAATACATCTCAACCAAAACACATGAGATAACACATAGTTATCACCTTGACTTAACCCCTTGTCAAACATCAAAACATAATTTGGGTCTAATTGCACCAATAATCTCCCCCTTTTTGATGTTTGATAACATGATTTAAGTTTAGGTGATGCAATTATAGAAAAATATAATATTCTCAGATTTGTTCAAAATTTTCAGTATTTAAGAACTTCATCAAATCAAGATGTGTAATAAGACTTTCATTTCAAACATAGATTTGCAATGAATTCTAAAACTTCCATATAAGGTTAAAGATTAACAAACCCTACTTTAGCTTAAGCTCCACTTCCACTTATCTTCCGTCTTAAACTTAAAACCACTCATCTCTCCCCCTTTGGCAAACAGAAAAAAATAGGGTCACTCCCCCTGAATTCATTACTCTTAGTTATCTAATGAACCAAACAATTGTATGTTTTAACCAAGTAGATAACAATCATGCATATATATGGAAAAGTACAGACAATCGGAAAAATTTTTTTGGCAGAATTTCCCTTAAAAATGGTTGTGATAAACCTGTTAATACATCTAAACACACATCTGAATACACAATAACTATCATATTAAATGACAACATATATGAAGTCAACATTTTATACATAAAACTCAATTGTTAAACAAACATACTGACATTTATGTTTCTCGAATTCAAAAGTTTACATATATAAAATGATATCCCTAAAAACTACATGGCTGGCGACAATGGTTCCGATGAATCTGTCATCATGGTACATAGGAGAGTAAGAATCTCCTGCTGTTGGGCAGATATTTCTGAAAACCGTGTATCCATCTTGATTTGAAGCTCTTCGAATCTAGTATCAATCGTTATACGAATATTCTCGAACTTAGTATCAACCTCGTCCACGAACCCAACATAGTCACTGCGCAGACCCTCTAGCTGCTCAGACACGGAAGAATACGGTTCGTCAGCTAGGGCTAGATTTGCTTCTTCTTGTTCTTCTTCTTCCATATCCCATCTCTCACCAGCCTGATGCCCATCAGCCCACTCAACACTTCTACCGACTTGGGACATGCCGGCCAAAGAAAAATTTCTCCACTTTATGAAATCGAAGTCAGTCATTTGCTTAATTTTGCCCCTGTTTGTGTTGATGCCTATGGATTCTAGCCAAAATGTGATGATATGTCCAAAAGGCATGTAAATTTTCTTTTGGACTGGGACAGTGAAATGAACGATGCAAAGAAACATGTTCAATGCTATGTTAAAATCTAGATGATTCTTAAGGATATGCAATGTCAGTAAATGATGTGGCCTTATTTTGGCCTGCCCCTAGTGACAATGGGATGTATGCAACCTACTATGACCTTATATAGAACATTATCAGGGGCAGCCAGTGCCAAGGCTGGAAACAAATTAACAATGGGTTTGCGTGGTTTTTTAAAGAAGGACTCATGAATGGCATTGATTGAGTAATCCTCAAGTGGTTCTTGAATGCTTGGATAGCATTCAAGGGTTGAGTTCGATTCTCGACACTCTAGAAATGCCCTAAGGATATCAGGAGTGAATGATATGTCCATTCTGGCCACTCTACTCTTATAGATAAGTCTATCGCCTGTAGGCTGTAGGTTATTGTAGAATTCACTAACTAAGTCTACATTGATGTTGTGATCACAATAGAAAATTTTATTGAGCCCATAGTAGTCAACTATCTCTACGACATTTTGGGCATACTTATCAAAGAAATCCTTATCCAAAGACCTAGTATACATCAACTTAAATTTGTGGGCAACGAAAGTATGCTGATGGTGCACGGAGGGAAATCTGGGATCCGAAGACAGATTCTCCCGGGTTGTTGCCCTCCTATTGGTTTCGCCTATCTTACATTTTTGTCTAATGAATGCAAGCATCATGATCAAAATGCAAGATGAATGCAATATGATGTATGATGCGTGTCACAGAAGAATACCTGATTAGTTAATCCAGGTATTTCTAAATTGTGAAACCAAAAAGAGGAGTTTAGAAATTTACTTTGGTGTCATTTTTGTTGATCAGGAAGAACAATGGGACCTTATGTGAGATGACCTTCTCCGGTGAAAGAGGAAAAATAAAAATCGGCGAACCCTAGAAAATTCGGTGAATCCTAGGTTTGGAGTAACTGGGGATTAGGGTTAGGGATTTTAGTTAGGTTTGAAGAAATGAGAAGTTGGAGGACTTACTCAAGGTCGATTAGGGCTCAAAAAAATTGTCTAAGCCTTTGTCTAAGCCTTGGTCATAGTCGATCTGGCTGGAAGTGAGGGAGGCGACAGTGAGTGCGACGGGATCGAAAGCTTCGGGGAGAACAGTTGAGGCAAAAATCGGATATTAGAGAAGCGGAAAATGGGTTTCCTTATAAATCCGAGTTGTGCAGTCAAGTCAATTAGTTGAACGCCTTAACTATATAATTCAGTCGAGTGCGCCTCGCTATTGTGCTTTCATCGGAATGAACAGTCGAGGCGTGGGTCGAGTTTACCTCAATTCTATGCTTGACTTCTTAAACCCGCCTGACTTCTAAACCACCCTGAAATTTAAACCGCCCTGAATTTAAAATCGTCCTGAAATCTACCCGCTTTGAAATCTAAACTGACCTAAACACTATACCGTCCTGAAATCAAACCACTCTGAAATCCAAACCAGTTTGAAGTTTTTAAAGTAGCCTGGATTTAAACCAATCTAGAATCAAACTGTCCTGGCATCAAACCACCCTGACTTGGCATTAAACCGCCCTGACCTGACATTAAACCACCCTGGGATTAACGAAAACTAGTCTGGATTTCTTAAAATCTGGTCTGGAATAGCACCAACTGGTCTGGAATTGTGGAAAAACTTGTTTGAAATTGTGTAAAACTTGTCTGGAATTGCACAAAACCGGTCTGAAATTCCTAAAGTCGCTCAGTTTCGAACATTTGGAAAATTCTATAGGCTTGTCAAAATGTCCAGTTGAGACGCTGGTCGAGCGCATCTCGATTCTGTTCGCTTGTGGCTATAACCAAGGGTGCCAGTTGAGGCGCTGGTCAAGTGTGCCTTGCTTCTGTTTGCTCGCAGTAGCTAGCAGTCGAGATGCTGGTCGAGTGTGCCTCGCTTATGTTTGCTCGCAGTAGATAGCAGTTGAGATAAATACTGAAATGCCTCGACTGTTAATCTAAAATTTAATTTTCTTAGGTATTTTAAGTCCTAAATCCGTTTTATTTAGGTCCTTAAACCATTTTCCAAGTAACATTACACTTAATAAACAATTTCTAACATATTTTTGATGTTTTAGTTATGTTTTATCATTGCTTAGGATGCCCAACCAATTTGACTTGGTTGGAATGTCCAATTATGATATTAGAACCATATACACATGAATTATGTATTGGTCTTCCCCATAATTGGTCAAATTAGTGATTTATGCAATTTTCAACCTCATTACTCAAGTCATGCATCATAACAAGCATTTTGAGTAAATTGGTTGCTCCTAACATCTCACCCCTATCTGGCAATACACAAGCATAGTTAATCCTATGGTTTGTGTGAGATGTTTCCCCAAGGTATCCCTAAAATTATTTTCCCATCTCTTTTGTACTTAAGGATTAGTCCTTATGATCAAGGAGAGTTTTTTTTTTTCACTCAGCGGCACACATTCCCAACTCGCTTCTTAAATAGCTAAATTCATTTTATGGAAGAGATTTTGTGAAAATCAACAAGATTAGCCTTAGACTCAACATAATTGAGTATAATATCTCCTTTTGCTACATGATCCCTAATGAAGTGATGTCTCACTTCAATGTGTTTTGTTCTGGAATGATGGACTGAGTTTTTCGTTAAATTTATAGTGTTAATATTGTCACAAAGCAATTGTATGTTCTTATAAGAAAAACCATAATCTTCCAATGTGTGACTCATCCATAACAATTGTGACACACTCTCTTCCATGGCTATGTATTCAGCCTCAGTGGTGGAGAGAGCAACACAATGTTGCTTTCGACTTGACCAACTAACTAATGCTGAACCTAAGAATTGACAACCCCCGCTAGTACTTTTCCTATCTAGTTTGCATCCTGCATAATCTGAATCTGTATAGCCTACTAAATCAAAAGACTCAGTTTGGGGATACCACAATCCAACTGATATGGTTGTTTTAAGATATCTCATGATTCTTTTAACAGCAACCCAATGAGACTCTTTCGAACACGATTGATAACGTGCACACATACCTACAACAAACACTATATCAGGTCTACTTGCTGTAAGGTATAAAAGACTACCGATGGAACTCCTATAAAGCTTCAAATCAATAGGTTTTCCATTTATATCACTATCTAAATGAGTGTTCTGTGCCATTGGAGTGAAAACCTCCTTAATATTTTCCATGTTGAATCTTTTCAGCAGCTCCATGGCATATTTTGATTGAGAGACATGAATTCCTTCTTTGTTTTTTTTGATTTGCAGTCCAAGAAAAAATGTCAATTCTCCTACTAGACTCATCTCAAACTCACTCTCTATGTGTTCTATGAATTCATTGAGGTAATCCCTATTGTTTGAACCACAAATTATGTCATCAACATAAATCTGAGCTACAAATATATCTTCACCATTTCTTTTTAGAAATAGTGTGGGATCGATTTTACCTCTTCTAAAACCTCTCTCAACTAGAAAAGTTGACAACCTTTCGTACAAAGCACGAGGTGCTTGTTTCAGCCCATAAAGAGCCTTCTTAAGCTTATACACGTGATTTGGAAATGTAGAATTTTCAAATCCCGATGGTTGTTCATCATAGACTTCCTCCTTTATAAAACTGTTCAAAAATGCTGACTTCACATCCATTTGATATAATTTAAATCCTTTATATGCTGCAAATGCTAGCATAATTCTAATAGATTCTAATCTGGCCACGAGTGCATAAGTCTCACTATAATCAAGTCCCTCAACTTGATTGTACCCTTTGACAACTAATCTAGCTTTATTTCTAACTATTTCTCCCTTATCATTCATTTTATTTTTGAATACCCATTTGGTTCCTATTATAGTAGCTTGATCAGGTCTTGGGACTAAGTCCCAAACTTGACTTCTCTCAAATTGTCCCAATTCATCTTGCATGCTATAATCCAGTCCGGATCAAACAAAGCTTCGTCAATTACTTTTGGTTCAATTTCAGATATTAACGCTACTTGATTCACTTCATTCCTAAAGTATGATCTTGTCCTCACTCCATGATGAATGTCTCCAATAACTTGGTCTAGGGGATGACTAGTGACCATTCTGGTGGGTCTTGGTACTTGAGATGTTTCTTGAGCCTCACAATCTGGCACAAGCTCAAGTGATGACCCTTCATATCTAGATTTTTCATTATCAGCATCAGATTTTACTCCCCCCACATTAGTGTTATCATCCAAATTCAATCTCTTGAGTTCAAACTCAACTTCATTGCTCTTATCCTTAGGGTCACTTCACTTTTTATATTCTTACAAAACTACATTTGACGATTCCTCAACTAAATTCGTTCTTTTGTTATAAACTCGATAAGCTTTACTAGTGAGAGAGTATCCTAGAAGTATACCCTCATCTGCTTTTGCAGTGAATTTTCCTAGATGATCCTTAGTGTTTAAAATAAAAACCTTGCAACCAAATACCCTAAGATGTTTGATTGTTGGTGGTTTTCCAAACCATAGTTCATGAGGCATTTTTCCTAAGAATCTATGTATCAAATCTCGATTTTGAACATAGCATGCAGTATTAATCGCCTCGGCCCATAAGTAACTAGGAAGAGCATACTCATTTAGCACACTCCTCGCAACTTCTTGTAAAACTCTATTCTTCCTCTCTACCACACCATTCTGTTGTGGTGTCCTAGGAGTGGAAAACTCATGTTTATACCCTTTCTCTAAACAAAAATCCTTAAACCTCATATTTTCAAATTCTCCTCCATGATCACTTCTAATTGTTTTAATTGATGCATTTTTTCATTCTCAATTCTTCTACAAAAAGAAATAAAAATCTCTAACATTTGATCCTTATGTTTGAGAAAGAAAGTCCATGTATATCTTGTATAGTCATCTAATACTACCAAGCAATATCTACTACCATTCAAAGATGTAGTTGAGCTACTGTCAAACAAATCCATATGCAATAAATCTAAAGCACTTGACGTACTTACAGCGGTTTTGCTTTTGTGTGAAGCTCTTATTTGTTTACCTCTTTGACACACATCACATAATTTGTCCTTTTCATATTTGAGCAATGGTAGTCCTCGCACAAGCTCTTCCTTGGCCAACCTCTTAATACTCTTCATGTTGACATGTGCGAGTCTTCGATGCCATAACCATGAGTTATCTTCTTTGGACAACAAACACTTCACACACATGTTAGTAGCACTACTAAACTAAACTTGATAGATATTTTCCTTCCTAGTCTCTACTAGCATGATAGTATTGGATTCATTTTGTTTAATTAAGCATTGAGTCGAATAAAACTCTACTCCATATCCTTCATCACATAATTAACTAACACTCAATAAATTGAAAGCCATTCCTTTAACTAGCAGGACATTCTTTATCCTAAATTGTTCAGAAATGACAATATCTCCTACTTCTATAACTTTCAGTTTACCACTATTACCAAATGAAACAGTACCTTTACTCCTGTTTTTAATTGTTGCAAACTTTGAAGAATCCCTGGTCATGTGCTTGGAGCATCCGCTATCCACAACCCATATCATTGGACACTCCCCCTCGACCGGTACCTAATCAAACACGAAATACAAGATCTTTTGGAACCCAGATTTTGGGTCCATTAGCATTCACAACATATTGTTTAGGAACCCATGCTTTGGTTACTTTAGCTTTAACACAATAAGTTCTATTAACTAAGGACATGAAACTAAATTCCTTTTGTTTCGATTTATACCCTATTCCAGCTTTGTTATAGACTGCCCTTTGGGCATCTAATATCATGTTAAGTGTTTTAGAGCTTGTTGTGATTTCTCAAGTGTGCACTTGAGATCATCAACTTATGCTCTCAAAGAATTGTTTTCTTCTCTAAGTCATTCAATTTGAGAGGTATCAGTCCTATTTTTTGCAGTAATTGAAGTATGGTTTCTAAGTTCTTCCGCCTTAGATTTCAACACTTTAACCTTATTTTTAGATCTACTCAAGGAATTAGTTAAGCATGCTATTGTTTCATATAACTTATCTAATTCAGAAGATGTTACCTCATCATCATCAGATGATGATGTGACTTCCGGTAAGGTTTCTATCTGACTTTCATCTCCCTTTGAATATTATCTGTCAAAGGCCATCTCCCGGTAAGGTGCATCATGCTTGGTCCCTTTTTCCTTGACTTCATCCTCTGAGGAGCTGGAAGAAGACTCATCCCATGTCTCCCTCAATGCCTTCTTTTTCCTAGGCTTGTCCTCTTTCTTTGTGAGGTCAGGACACTCACTTTTAATGTGCCCCTTCCTGTTACATTCAAAACATACGACATCAGATTTCCCCCTGTATTTATGTGATGTCTTACCCTTCTTCTTATCTGCAAAAATTTTCTTCACATCCTTCTTATTGTATTTTCTACTTCTCCTCATCATTCTCCTCATGAAATTTACTATCTCGCTGGATGAGGACTCATCATCACTATCACTGCTTGTCTCAGATGAGGATGAAGATGACTCCCTCTTCTTCTCCTTTTTCTTGTTCTCCTTGCCCCTATCCTCCTTGTATTGCTCACCTGCAATAAAGGCAATACCTTTCTCTTTTGGACCCTTATTAACTTGCTCATGCAGTTCCATTTCACAAAATAATTCATCTAATTTTACTGTAGATAAATCCCTTGAAACTTTGTAGGCATTTACCATAGATGACCACAAAGCATTTCGGGGAAACGATTTAAGAACATACCTGATGTTGTCCCGGTTTTCTAACTCCTCTCCAATCGAATGTAGGCCATTAAGCAACTCCTTGAACCTTCCGTGCAATTCACCAACAATCTCGCCGTCCCTCATAACAAAGTTCTGCATCTGGTTCATGTAGAGATCTCATTTCGCTATTCTGGAGTCCCTTATACCTTCATTTAGTTCAATCAGTTTGTTCTAGAGCTCTTGTGCGCTGCAGAACGACCCAATCTTGTTGAGCTGGTCTTCTGCCAAACCACATTGCAGTGTTACAGTGGCCTTGGCATTTGCTTGCGCTTTGCATTTTTGCTCTGCAGTCCACTTAGTAGATTCAAGTGTCCTGCCTTCTGCATCCATCAGTGGTGTGAAGCCGTCGGTCACGGAGAACCACATATCTATCTCAGTCATGAGATAGTACTCCATTCGACTTCGCCAGTATTGGAAATTGGTTCCATCGAAAAAGGGAGGTCTGTTCGTGTTATAGCCTTCTTGCATCGCCATTATAACTTGCTCTTACGGTTGTGAATCCGGGAAGAGCACCTGGATCTGATACCACTTGTAGGACCGTTGGTGTCGCTAGAAGGGGGGATGAATAGCGATACTCGATTCTTCGATTCATTGTGCTCGTCTACAGTTGTTAGTATGCAGCGGAAACAAGAATACAAGTACAAATACGAATACAAACACAACACAAAGGATTTACGTGGTTCGGAATCCAAATTCCTACTCCACGATTGAGCCATAGTCGGCTCTAGTGATGACCACCACCACTATAATACTTCTCCTTCTCAATGATACACTGGAGGTGGAGAAACCTCTTAATATAGATTTTCAAATGTTTATACACACCTTACAGTAGTAGGAACAGAAGAAGAACAAATTACAAACTTGCAGTGAGAGTTAGGGCCCTTCTTCTTTTCAGAATCGTTGATTTCCTTCAAGAATATGGAGAATCAAAGAACTTTACTTCAAGTAATCTCTTCCTCAGTTGTATTAAGCAGTCACAACTTGTATATCAAAAAATAGCCGTGGAAACCACTGCCTTGACTCTTGACCGTTTCAACTTGTTTAGTGTTGAAACCATGCATAAGAAAGGTTCTATCATGTACCCTTCACTTGATGCCTGTGAACCACTGTTCATAGATCTTCCGTGCCAAGAATTGCTTCCGGGACTTCGTGCCAAGACTCCTTGTCTTGGTCTTCATGCCAGGACTCCTTGGCCGGGTCTTCATGCCTTGACTCCTCGTCTGGGTCTTCACTTGCCAGGACTCCTCATCCGAATCTTCACGCCCGGACTCCTCGTCCGGGTCTTCACGTCAGGACTCCTCGTCCGGATCTTCACTTGCTAGGACTCCTTGTCCGGGACTTCACTTGCCAGGACTCCTCGTCCTACAAGAAAATTCCTGAAAATACATCCCAACCAAAATGCATGAGATAACACATAGTTATCACCTTGACTTAACCCCTTGTCAAACTTCAAAACATCATTTGGGTTTGATTGCACCAACATTTACGTCGCCAATATTAAACCTTTTGGACTTTCCAAATGCTAAGTACCCATGACTTGAACTTTCATCGCCAAGACTACACCCTTGGACTTACATGGCCAAGACTACACCCTTAGACTTTCCAAATGCCAAGACTCAAGCTTGGACTTTCCCTTGCCAACCCATGTTGGACTTTTCCTTGCCAAGACCCATGCTTGGACTTTACATGCCAAGTACTCAAGACTTGGACTTTCCATGACATAGTCAACCCCAGTAAACCATCAAAATCCCCCTCGAGTCAAACTCGAGTCCAGTCAATCATGACCCGGGTCGATTGCTCCAACAATCTCCCCAAAACATTATCAGACATCAATGTCAAACCTTTATGTCAAACATCAAAACATCGCTCGAGTCAAACTCGAGTCCGGTCAATCGTGACTTGGGCCGATTGCACTAACAATCTCCCCCTTTTTGATGTTTGACAAAACCACATACCTTTGAGTTAGAACACTAACTCAAATTACCTTACCAATTATCCCAAATTGGTAATTTAACCTTTCTCCCCCTTTTTGACTAACATCAAAAAAGTTCTCTCCAAGGAGGTCAATGTCTTATGTCTCAATGAGATCTTACAATCTCTCCCTTGGTCCAAAAATATCTAGGATGCCTACAATCTTCCTAGTGATAAGTCCTATATCACTCAAGAGAGGCAATCCTACACACTCTCCCAATTTCTAAATTAGGTATCTTAAAATCCCATTTCCCCTACTCATGAGGAGAAATAACATCTATCATCCCATGATGGATATCCCTCTAAAGACTTGCTCCCCCTTGACCATTACACCAACAATGTCCTTGGGAAGTCCTTAAGCCAATAGGAACTCTAAACCATAAAAAATAACGTCTAAAGTTCAACATTGAACTTTTCCATACCTTAAATTTGATACATCACCCTAACACCTCTCCTAATCCATATCCAATGAATTTTCACCCTTTATAATGCTTCCCAAAGCATATCCTAGGGTTAGGAGTAGTTAGGGAACCCAAACATAGCTGAACACGGGCTAAACAACCTTATTTTTCCCAAAATCAGCCTGGCAGCTGACTCTATCAGAGATCAGTCAATTGCCGTGTCCATCAGTCGACTGCCAACAAGGGCAATTGACTGATAACTAAAATTTCTGATTTTCAATTATCAGAGTCGAATTTCATAAATTCATAAATAATTATACGTAATTCTAAAAATCATGAAATTTCATACGTATATTACTTATGACCAATACAATGGGTGAAAAATGTTAGAAAAATATTTTACCCATAAAATATCGAAATTGATACAAAGTTCAAAAGTGAAGAAAAACTTCAATGTTTTAGCTCACTTTGCATCAACTTTATCAATGGTGATTGCTATCAAAAGATAGACTTCACCAAGGTTTTCTAAAAGGATTTTAAAAATATTTTTGAAAACCTATATTGAATCATATTCCTTGGGCTTAATGTACATGACTTGTATACAAGCTTTCCCAATGATCCACAAATATGATAAGATGAGTTTTAGTTTATCTAGATGCAAAAAACTATGCACCTTGAACTTAACACATATCCTAGCATCTCACATATATCTAAAGTATATGAAAACACATTCAAGTCAATGTGATGTGAGATGTGAGTTTTGTTTAATCTTAAACTAAGGTCTCATGCATTTTCTAAGGCAACGCTACTTAATTCCCTTATAAATGAGACTCCAAGTCATGTCATTATCCTTAAATCAATTTTAATCAAATTAAATGCATGAATGATCATAGCATAAATAATAACATAATTAAGCATGACCAATGATCATGATGTCATGACATGTGATATAATCTAAATATTCATGACATTAGAAACTAACCCTAAACATGATTATGACATATTAAATGATTAAAAATAGATATGATGTCATGACATGTTATATGACAAACAATGCATGACAAATAAGATGTATAGGTATAATAATACCTAAAATTTAATATTAATTGTCATTTGATATAATTAAGTATATTTTGTCGATTACTTAAATTTCCCAAAGTGTGCCAAAAATCCAAAATGGCACACAAGACCTCTAAACCTAAATTGTGCCAATTCGATTGATTTATCATAATTCCAAGAATATATTGGCACATCCTAAAAACCTTTAGAATTTAAAATCAAATTTATTTCCAAGATACCCATAATCTTGGAAATGACCTAAAGTGTTACCTTTACCATGGTTAGGTTAACTACCCATCCATTCAAGGTTGGCACACCTAAACCCATTTAGCATGAATCGATCACGCTCCTAGGAACTCAAAACCTATTTGAGCTCCTTGGGTTAATTATGTGTCACGCCCCGAGAGCATGCCGAGCCGAAAATCAAACGGTCGACATCTCCCCTGTACGTGGCAACATTTCGGGTTAATACAAGGCTCGTAGGCCCACAACAACAACAATATATATAACAAATAACAGCAGTGGAAATAAAGAGCGCATACCCACAACATACATAACAAAAATATACAGGTGTACACCACCTGACAAGACCACAGTACTAAAACCGTACATAAAACATCGACGTCACGACAAATCCATAATAACAACAAGTCCATACATATCAAAGTCCAAGACATAACCAAAAACGAACTCCTCGGGAGACTCGGAAAACGAAGATGGGATGGATCGGTCGGCACAGCTCCAAGTCGTCACAAAGGCATCTACCTGTTACCTGGGCGATAGAAAAATCCAGGGTTGGAGGTGGTGAGTAAAACTCAGCAGGTAATCAGAGAAAACATGTAAATATATATATCAATATTACATGTCATTCAACAGTCTAAATCTACTCGAACAACAGGTATACATCAGCATAAAAGGTATATATGCATGCATACACTAAATAAACTGAACAATAACGATGCTGACATACCTGACCGTCAGCTACTCTATCCTGATCCAACCTGGGCATATAACCACATCATAGGGTATAAAAGAATAGTACTAAATGGTTCTTACTCCACGAATTGGGCTCTAAAAGCCCTAGCAATACAAACACACACTACTAATTAAAAAAACTCCTTCTTGACACAAGTCGGAGGTGGAGAAACCTCGTACAAATGATTACAATAGTAATACGAAATACAACAAGAAAATACAAGTAAATACAACAAAAGAAATGCAAAGAAAACTTTACAATCGATCTTTTAGAAGCTTGCTTGTTTGGTTGGTTGATTTGAACTTGGAGACCCTGAATTACACCAGCAATTTGCCCCAAAAACTCCTCAAAGAACCATTGCCAAATCCCCCTTCACGAGCTCCCTTTAAAGTTGCTTCTTGGGCTGATTTTCGCTTGGCAATCAACTGATTGGGACCATCAGTCGACTGCCCCTGTAGCCGTTGTCTCACAACGGCATGATCCATGTTGGAAAAATCCAACGGATGCATCATCAGTCAACTGGTGACTCAATCAGTTGAGTGGTTGGGTCGATCACTCAATTGGAGACCATTCTGTGCCTGAAATACTGAGCACCAGTCGACTGATCACAAGATCAGTCGACTGCCAGGACACTCCCCGCAGTCAAACCCTAGTTGACTCACTCCAGTCGACTTTCCATAGGTTTCAGTCGACTGATATACCTCAAACATGAGATTTTGACCTCAAATATGAGGTTTAACCCAAGTATGGTGCCCCCATACTTGCTAGACCACCCGTAGCCTAGACCTAAGTCTTCTAGCCACCTCCATCAGCCTCGCGCCTATCATATCCCTCCAAGTCATCCATGACTTGTTCATCCATACGCTAGCCTTCAGGTGTTTCCATCGGCTATGTCATGCTAACGGTGTCTACACCGCCAAGGCACATTGGACTTATGTTGCCAAGACTCCGCTTGGAATTTATACTGCCAACCATTGGACTTATGCTGCCAAGACATCACCCTTAGACTTTACGCCACCAATATCAAACCTCTTGGACTTTCCAAATGCCAAGTACCCATGACTTGGACTTTCACCGCCAAGACTACACCCTTGGACTTACATGGCCAAGACTACACCCTTGGACTTTCCAAATTCCAAGACTCAAGCTTAGACTTTCCCTTGCCAACCCATGTTGGACTTTTCCTTGCCAAGACCCATGCTTGGACTTTTCCTTGCCAAGACCCATGCTTGGACTTTACATGCCAAGTACTCAAGACTTGGACTTTCCATGACATGGTCAACCCCAGTCAACCATCAAAATCCCCCTCGAGTCAAACTCGAGTCTGGTCAATTTTGACCCAGTGATTGCTCCAATAATCTCTCCAAAACATTATCAGACATCAATGTCAAACATCAAAACATCACTCGAGTCAAACTCGAGTCCGGTCAATTGTGACCTGGGCCGATTGCATCAACAATCAATACCTTGATGATGAACTAATAAGATAATCCTGTTACTCCACCAGTTGCTCAAAATGTCATACCGGCTGCACCCCTTGCCCCACCAGTTCCCCTAATATCCCCAGCGGTGGGGGTGAGGCAAGAGGCGTACTTAATTCAATGGAAAAAGCTGAAGCCAGAGAGTTTTGCTGGTACAAGTGAACCATGGGATGCTTAAGCCTGGTTCAAGATGTTAGAAAGTATTGTAGAACTACTGGATTGACCTAAAAATGAGAAAGTCAAATGTGCATCATTCTGCTTAACTGGAGATGCCAGAATGTGGTGGGAATGAGTAAAGGTCAAAAGAGTGATTAATCAAATGACATGGGCTAACTTTGAAACGGAGTTATTTGAGGAGTTTTTCTATATGCGAGTCATGAATAAGCACTACGATGAGTTCATGGAATTCTGACAAGGGGACTTGTCAGTTAATAAAGCTGTGAATAAATTCAATAGACTAGCTTGCTTATGTCCAAAGCTAGTCAGCACTGAATGAGAAAGGGATAGACTTATGCTCAAAATACTGAGACCTGAGATAGCTCTGAATGTGGCCAGTGGAATTAATAGACCTCAGACTGTAGAAGAGTTAATCAGTAGTGCTTTGATCATGGAGTATTACCTGAACAACATCAAGCAACAGAAACAGGCCTCGACTGAAAATAGAAGTCATGGAAGTTCTGGAGGTCAGAAATCTCAGAGCAATAATTCTAACTGGAAGGGAAATAACAATGGCAAGAGAAAGCAATGGAATAACTTAAAGGGAGGTAACAAGCAAGTAGCCTAAGTATCCTACATGTTCTAAGTGTGGGAAGATGCATCCAGGAGTTTGTCGCCAGGGCACGAGTGGGTGTTATACATGTGGCTTAGAGGGACACTTGGCCAGATATTGCCCTACCAAGATCAATCCACCTCCACCACAACCAAATCAGTACAGGGGTAAATTTTCTTAGTTACACCAAATGCAAGTAGCACTGGAGGGTCCTCACATTAGTCAAGGAAGATTAGAGGCTCCACCAGTTACACCGAATGCTCGGATCTTTTCTCTCACTAAAGAAGAGGTAGCAAATGCTTCTACTGTTGTCACAGGTCAGATACTTATCTTTAATCAATATGCTATTGTGCTATTTGATATTGGGGCAATCCATTCGTTTGTTTCCATGATATTTGCTAAGAAGATAAATATACCTCCGGATGTCCTGGATCTTAAGTTTGTAATGACATTGTCTTCGGGAGAGGTAATGACATCTATGCATTGGTTACGTGTCGCACCAGTTAGAATTTTAGAAAGAGAACTTTATAGTGATCTGATAATGTTGTACATGCATGATTATGATGTCATTTTGGGAATGGACTTTCTGAGCAAGTACGGTGCTTCCATTGAGTGTCGTAAGCGAAGAGTCGTATTCCAACCTGAGGTAGAGTCTAAGTTTGAATTTATAGGAGAACCAAAGAAAAGAACTAAGAAGTTCTTATCTTCCATAAAAGCCCAAAAGATGTTAGTCAGTGGATGTGTTGGGTATCTAGCACATGTGGTGAATACAAGGCAAGAAAAAGGTCAAAAGCTCGAAGAAGTCCAAGTTGTATGTGACTACCCAGAAGTATTCCCTGATGAGTTGCCAGGGTTGGCTCCTAAAAGAGAAATCAAGTTTGAGATTGAACTTATTCCTGGTACCAAACCAATCTCAAAAACACCCTATCGTATGGCTCCGGCAGAATTGAAAGAGCTTCAGGAACAATTACAGGAGTTACTCGACAAGGGATTCATTCGCCCTAGTCACTCACCGTGGGGAGCTCCATTATTGTTCATGAAGAAGAAAGATGGGTCTATGAGAATGTGCATAGATTATAAGGTGACAATCAAAATAGATATTCCTTGCCAAGGATTGATGATTTGTTTGATCAATTGAAGGGAGCCATAGTTTTCTCCAAGATTGACTTGCGGTCCAGTTATCATCAAGTAAAAGTTAAAGAGGATGATATACCGAAAATGACTTTCTGAATGAGGTATGGACACTATGAGTTCGTGGTCATGCCTTTCGGAGTGACAAATGCTCCAGCAACATTTATGGACTTAATGAATCGGGTATTTAAGGCATTCGTGGACAAGTTTGTTATCGTCTTCATTAACGATATCCTTATTTACTCAAGAACTCAGGAAGACCGTGCCAAACATTTGAAGATAGTGTTATAGACCCTTTAGCAAAGACAATTGTATGCAAAGTTCTCCAAGTGTGAATTTTGGCTCGATCGAGTATCTTTCCTGGGTCACATTATTTCAAAAGATGGGGTTATAGTAGACCCGACAAAGATAGAAGCTGTTAGTAACTGGAGTCAACCAAAGAATGCCAATGAAATCAAAAGTTTCCTTGGATTAGCAAGGTACTACAGAAAATTTATAGAAGACTTCTCGAGGATAGCTTCACCACTGACGGTTCTTACCAGAAAGAACAAAAAGTTTGAATGGACTGAGGATTGTGAGAAAAGTTTCCTTAAATTAAAGAGTATATTAACAAGTGCTCCAATTCTTACTCTTCCAGAAAGTAATGAAAGCTTTGATATGTATAGTGATGCATCCAAAATGGGACTCGGAGCTGTGCTTATGCAGAATGGTAAAGTCGTTGCCTATGCATCTAGACAACTCAAGAATTATGAAAAGAATTTTCCCACTCATGACCTTGAGTTGGCAGCAGTGGTCTTCACTCTCAAAATTTGGAGACATTATTTGTATGGAGTCCAATGCAAGATTTATACAGATCACCAGATTCTGAAATATTTCTTCACTCAGAAGGATTTAAACGTGAGACAACGTAGATGGCTTGAGTTGGTTAAAGATTATGACTGTGAAATCTTCTACCATCCTGGAAAGGGAAACAAAGTTGCATACACACTGAGTAGGAAATCCTGTGCCACCTTAATGTTATGATCTTCATTATCCTAACCATTGGAGAAAGAGATGTTGAATTTTGGGGTTGAGATCATTTCTGGACAGCTTTCTACCCTGACAATAGCGGCAACATTGTTTGATGATATACTAGCAAAGCAAGATGAAGATCCAAGAAGGAAAGGATGAAGGATTTTGTATCTCTAACAGTGGGTACTATATCTTGGTGAACACTTATGTATTCCCAATGATCTAGAATTAAGAAAGAGAATTTTAGAAGAAGCTCATGGGACCCCATATTCAATGCATCTTGGATCTATCAAGATGTATCAAGATTTGAAAGAAAAGTTCTGGTGGTTCGGTATGAAAAAGGATGTGGCTAAATATGTCAGCACCTGTCTGACATGTCAAAGAGTCAAAGTAGAACATCAGAGACCTGGAGGAGTTCTGCAGCCTATTCAGATCCCAAAATGGAAGTGAGAGGATATAGCTATGGATTTCATAGTAGGACTACCCAAAACAACTAATGGTTATGATGCTATTTGGGCGATTGTTGATAGATTGACAAAATCTGCTCATTTTCTAGCAATCAAAATATTGTACTCAATGGAACAACTTGCTCAGTTGTATGTTAAGGAGGTGATCAGATTGCATGGAGTTTCTAAGACCATCATTTCTGATAGGGATAGTCGATTTACTTCACACTTTTGGGAGTGTGTGCAGAATGCCCTTGGCACTAAGTTACGATTCAGCACAACATTTCATTCTCAAACAGATGGGTAAATCGAATGAGTAAATCAAATTCTAGATGATATGCTACGATCTTGTGCCTTAAATTTTAAAGAAAGCTGGTGCCAATACCTATGTTTGGCAGAGTTTGCTTACAATAACAGCTACCAAGCTACAATTGGAATGACACCCTATGAAGCTTTATATGGAAGAAAGTGTAGGTCTCCTATTTGTTGGTATGAAGGTGGTGAGAAGAAAGAAATGTGGCTCAAGGAAGACTTTATAGATGACACCACTAAAGCTATAAAGAGCATCCGCCAAAGAATAGAGACTGCTCAGAGTCGGCAGAAAAGTTATGCCGATGTACAACATAGACCATTTGAATTCGAAGCTAGGGATTATGTATTTCTTAAAGTAGCTCCTATGAAGGGGGTGATGAGATTTGGAAAGAAAGGCAAGCTGAGTCCACGTTATGTAGGACCTTACCTGATCACAAATAGAGTTGGCAAAGTAGCTTATGAGTTAGAGCTACCTCAAGAAATGTCAGCTATTCACAATGTATTTCATGTCTCGATGCTGAAAAAGTACGTTCCTAATGAAGACCATGTGATTGAGCCACAGACAGTACAAGTTCAAGCAAATTTGAGTTATGAAAGTCGACCTATTCAGATAATAGATAGAGAAATTGAGAAATTGAGAAGCAAAGAGGTATTCTTAGTGAAGGTCATGTGGCAAAATCAAGGGTTTGAAGAAGCAACTTGGGAGCACGAGGATGACATGAAACAAAAGTATCCAGAGTTGTTCTAAGTTTCAAGGACAAAACTTTTATAAGGTATGAAGGATTGTAACACCCGAAAATAAAATAAAATAATATAAAATAAAATAAAATATGGTTTGTTATAGCTAGGATTCGAACCATGAACCTTCTAATTGTGAGATAGCCTTGATACCACTATGCCATAGGATGCTTCTTGTTTAGGATGTACAAAGATTATATAATATAAGTATGAGAAGATGAGGAGTTTTCTTTCATCTCCCTAAGTATTAAAGGGGAATTAAGAGAGGGAAAACTGAAATTTTCTTCCTCCTTCTCCCCTTCTCCACCAAAATTTTCTTCCTCCTTCTTCCTCTTCACCGAACCTATGCTCCCCTTGTTTTGGTGTTCTTGAGAGGGTTTTCAAGGGGGTTTTCTCACAAGGGCTTAGAGATTGCTCGGAGATAGCTTGGAGACATCTTCTATAAAGTCCATTCAGTTTATTTTTTTTTTTAGTATTATCTATTATTTATGCATTTTGAGATTTTAACATTTTTTTTATTTTGCATGAGTTAGTGTGTTAGTCATGTCATGATGTAGTCAAGTTAGTATTTTGGGACCAACATGTAGTTACATTATTCCACATCATTTAATAAAGTATTGCATATTTATGTCCGTACAACCTTGTGTACCCTTCTTGGGTATTCTTTGTAGTTTTTGGTACAGAGATGAATATTGTCCGAGCAGAGAAGTTATCCCTTATAACACTGATCGAACCTTGACAATTGCCTCAAGTCTGTGAATCTGGAGGTTAAAGGAATGGAGAGTGAGCACAATGTCCACAGTGGAGGAAAGACGTGCATGAATATATATAATTCAAGAGGGCAACAACAAAAGAAAGCATTTATATTTTTAGATTTTATACACCATTGATTATTACTCCGTTCTCATTAATTTAACTCTTATTCACTCTGTAATGAATTTCATCGATTTTCTCAATTTCTTATTTCAACATTAAACACATATTTCTCTTACATAAATATATAACTCAAACATAAACATTTAATAGGTGAATGACCTGCAATCCACCCTTCTAGAATATGTCATATATGTCAAGCGAACGACCTACAAGCCGCTTGATATAAAACATATCCTATATAAATAAAAAATAAGAGTGAGCAACCCGCAACCCACCCTGTAAAGATGCAACGTATATGCATAGGATGAACGACCTGCAATCCATCCAATACGAAATACATCTTATGTATGTATATATACATACATAGATATGAGGTGAACAACCTGCAATCCACCCGAAATGTCTCACATAAAAATAGGATGAACGACCTACAATCCATCCCGTGAGGTGCCTCACACAAAAAAAATAGGGTGAATGACCCGCAATCCACCTAGTGAGATAAGTTATTTATTTTTTTTATGCACGAAGCAAAATCTCTATATTTATAGAGCATTACTTAGTTATCTAATTTTAATAATCTCATCTTTACAAAATCATTTTCGCTATGGATTTCCTTCAAATTTCTCATAAAGTTTTGAGTTCTTCTTAAAAGAATTATTCTAAGTTTCTGTACTTCACTTTTAAATTTCAAAATTTGACCACTGTATCATGTATAATTTTTTTCCCAATGTACAACAATAACCAAGAATATACAAGGTCAAGCCAATATAAAAGAACTTGATCGAACCACATAGATATAAAAGAGTATATAAATAAATCTTCATTTAAAGAACAATATAAACCATAAACAATTTATTCCTAATATTATTCTATTTAAAATCTAATTGTATATATTCAATGTACCCGATAATTATTTTCTTATATCATATACTCAAGTAATTTATAAACACATTTATACAATTAAACAAAATTCTTAATCTACTTATATCTCAAGATTGGGAAATCATAAATTATTTTTATTTTTATCATGGTAAAATTAATCATTCACAAGGTCGTTAAAAAGAAACCAAGCAGGAAGAACTCCACCTCAATTAGATTTTTTTTTCCAAGGAGTCATAACGGTGCGCCGATAACAACGTTAGCAGCCATGGCGAGCAATGTCGATGACGGGAAGCAAGGATGATGGTGTTGGCAACGACGACGATAGGGATGAGGTTAGCAATGATCATGGTGATGAGGTTTATATAGAGGTTGATTAGAGATATTTTAGGGTTAACAGAATAAAAAAAATTGGAAAAGAGAAAAAAAAAAGAAAAAAAAGCAAAAAGGGAAAAAGTCGGTGACGAAAGAGTAAAAAAAAAGAAAGGAAAAAAAACTAGAGTTACAATTCACATGAGGTTTTATTTTGTTTTGGTCATATTATAAAAAACCCTAGAGGTATATTAGTAAGATTGCGAGAGGATGTAAGTATTTCTCACTTGCAGTATAAGTGGCTATTCGATTGTTTTATATAGCTTCTTTTTCTATGTTTTATTTAGATTATATATTTTGTTCAGATTTATAGGCATTATATGTATATTTCTTTTGAAGCAAGACATAAGATCGCAAGGATGCTTCCCCTACGAGGTTTGGGGACAAAGATCATGATCAAATATCTTGAAATGCTTCCTATATGGGTTTTTGGAGTATGATCATGTTAAATGTTTGTTAAATGAAAAAATCAGTAGGTCATATATAAAGAAAGTATTTTACTTTAAAGTGGCATGTACCGGACCCTTAGATTGCCCACGGGCCCTAGACCGCCCTTAGTAAGTTGCCCTAGTAAGTTCGGTGGCTAGCTACCCCGAATTCCATTAGAGTTGCACGCAAATTGGTACTATGCCGAGCTACCCAAATAAGGATGTTTACTGATTTTAAAGTATATATATATATATATATATCATGTGCATGTCTCTACAAGTGAAGCATATTTCGAAATATGCATTGCAAGTTGTGTATTTCAAGTTTATGCATTGTGTTATGTACAAGTGTTTCTATATGTTTAATACAGAAAGTTCATACATTTCAAGTTGAATCATTGTGTTAGGTACAAGTGTTTCTAAATGTTTAATGCAGAATTTTCTTAATGGCAAGTATGAGCTTGTGTTTGCATGCAAGTATTCTAATATCATGTTTTCTTAATGCAATGTTTTGTGAGAATAGGAGGTACTTATTAAGCATCATTGCTTATAGTTTGCATTCTTTATACTGCAGATAAGGGTAAAGCAAGGTTTGAGTAAGAGGGGGCAGCGGATGAAGTGTTTGGTGTGTGTGGCGACGGAACAGTGTATTATGATTCTGAACTTGCTAGTATTATGTTATGTTAAGACCTTTGAACTTGCTAGTGTGCTAGTTTTCATGTTATGTGCTTGATTATGTTGTGTCTAAGAATGTCGAACTTGCTAATATTATGTTATGTTAAGACCTTTGAACTTGCTAGTGTGCTAGTGTTCATGTTATGTGCTAGTGTTCATGTTAGGTGCTAGTGTTGATGTTATGTATTATTGTTTACGTTATTTTTATGTCAAAGATGCATATCTTTACTACCACCATGCATGAGGTTGAGTTACTTAAGAATGTTTTATGTTAGAACTCTAGCGAATGTGCATGCTTAGATATGTTAAGAACTTGTGTAATATCCATGTGTCAACATGCCAATGTAGTGATTTATTTCTTTATCTTTCGCTGTTTCAAGTTAAGAGTTTGAATTATGATACTTGTTTAGAAACCATGTTTAGATCTTGTTACGAGTTGTTGATACTCTTTTGTTTTAAATATGGGATTAGAAAAAGATAAAGTATGATGGTAACACCTCCTTTATTAGAGTAAAGAGAGGGGGGTGTTACAGTTTGTAAGCCCTCGAGTCGATCTACATTCTTATTTAGCTCGGCGTTGACCAAAGCTTACAATCCCAGTGCGGTGGTGGAACGGAGGAGTTGAGTTTAAGGTAAAATTCACTATGGAAGAAAGATGGAGCATATTACTACAGTCGGTCGAGGCAATTCGTAAGCCTTCGAGTTTGTCTACATTCTTATTCAGCTTGGCATTGACCGAAGATTAGATTCCTTGTGTGGTGGTGGAATGAAGGAGTTAGGTTCAAGGTAGGATTCACTTTGGAAGAACGATGGAGTATATTACTATGGCTGATTGAGATAGTTTGTTAGCCCTCGAGTCGATCTATATTCTTATTCAGCTCAGGGTTGGCCAAAGTTTATAGTCCTCGTGCAGTGGTGGAATGGAGGAGTCGAGTTTAATTTAGAATTCACTATGGAAGAACGATGGAGTATATTACTATGGTCGATCGAGGTAGTTTGGAATCCCTCGAGTCGATTTACATTCTTATTCAGCTCGACATTCGTTGAAGCTAATAGTCCCCATGTGGTGGCGGATCAGAGGAGTCGAATTTAAGGTAGGATTCACTTTGGAAAAATGACATAGCATATTACTATGGTCAGTCAAGGCAGTTTGTAAGCCCTCGAGTCGGTCTATATTCTTATTCAGTTTTGCATTGGCTAAAGCTTATAGTCCCCGTGCGGTTATGGAACTGAGGATTCGGGTTTAAGGTAGAATTCACTATAGAAGAATGGCAAAGTATATTACTATGACTGACCGAGGTAGTTCGTAAGCCCTTGAGTCGGTCTACATTCTTATTTAGCTCGGCGTTGGCCGAAGCCTACAGTCCACGTGAGGCGGTGGAACGGAGGAGTTGGGTTTAAAGTTGAATTCACTATAGAGGAATGATGGAGTATATTACTACGGTCGATCGAGGCAGTTTGTAAGCCCTCAAGTTGGTCTACATACTTATTCAACTCGGTGTTGGTTGAAGCCTACAGTTCCCATGCGGTGGAGGATCGGAGGAGTCGAGTTTAAGACAAAATTCACTTTGGGAGAACTGTGGAGAATATTACTATAGTCGTTCGAGACAGTTTGTAAGCCTTCGAGTCAGTCTTCATTCTCATTCAGCTTGGCGTGGGCAATACCTTAACAATCCTCGTGTGGTGGAGGATCGAAGGAGTCTAAGTAAAGGTAGGGATCACATTGGAAGAACACTGGAACATGTACCTCCACTGACTAAGGTCATTCATAAGCTCTCAAGGTGATCTTCATTATTATGCAACTCAGTAGATCGAGGCAGTTCATAAGCCCTCGAGTCGGTCCTCATTCTCACTCAGCTAAGTTGTTTGAGGCAATTCATAAGCCCTCAAGTTAAGTCTTATTGCTTATTTGGCTCAAGGGTCAAGGCCACTTATGCATCCCGGATAGGTCTTCATTCTTTCACTCAGCTTACCTAACTAAGGATATTCATCTCCCTTATCTTTTTTTTTTTTGTTGAGGCAGTCTATATTATATATATATAACATGTTTCTGAAGTTTATTGGCAAGTTAATTATATCATTATGGGAGTCATACAAGGAATTAAAGAACAAACTCTGAAAGTATAATCCTCAAAAAGAGGTACGGGTGTCTACTATCAAATTTTGATTTTCTTTATGAAGTGCGGTGCAAGTGATTGAATAGAAGAAGTAGTAATACAACATATTTATTTGAAGTCATAAAGGCAAACACAGTTATTCTTTGACATTAAGGAGGGAAAGATATAGTCTAAAAAGGGAAGAAGTTAAGGAGCCTCTCGAATTATTTTTTTTTCTATTGGGATAGCTAGGGGTGGAGTGACCAGAGGAGGCATTTGAGAGAAGCGACATCTCAGGAGAGTTATGTATGCTTCATGAGCCCTTGCCAGGTTACGTTGAGTAACCACCTATTCTTAATGCAAAGAGTAGGTACAAATAGATGTAGAACGCAATTGAGAGCGTAGACTCTCCACTACTTCCTCTAATTCTGTTATACGCCATTGATCAGGATTTGGGTGGCCCATAGGAAATCCCTCCCTCAGTAGGGAATTATCAATCATGTATTAAGAAGTGTTCAGGGAGAAAGAGAGGAGACAAAATATGAGAGTAGAGGGTTGAAAAGAAGGGTTATTTATAAAGCTGGAAGAGGTGTTAAATTGGGTTCTTGGGAAGAGGTGCAGAGGAAGTTAAAGAGGTGGATAACGAATGCTTAGAAGAGTAGGCAATTTGGTGAAGTATTCAAAGAGTATCGTACATTAAAGGGGAAGATGAATGGAGCGTGCTAATTAATGGTTGGTGTATTCTAGGAATGCAAGTTAGATATAATTGGGAAGCTAGAAGTGCAAGACAGAGAATTCTGCAAGAGTTCATATGATCATGCTAATAATCATTAGCCAATTAAGATCTTTGAGAATAATTTATTGCTGCAGAAAGCATCACTCTTTAGTTTTGATGTATGAACCATAGTTAAAGTTAGAATTATCTTGTGATCTAACGTGAAGTTAAGTGTGCAGACTTAACACAAAATCCTAGTAGGTCATGTTGACCAGATATTAGACAGAAGATTTGACAGATCAGGAGAATCGGACACTAGACAAGAAGCCTAGATGGGTTGTGTGGATCGAACATCTGGAAGAAGACTAGCTAGGTCAAGGAGAACGGATAGCCAACAGGAAGCCCAGCTGGGTCAGGGTGTAAGATACCGGAAAAAAAATTCTTGCTAATTAAGAAATTGGCTTATGGAATTTTTCAGGAATTTTTAGACATTTTTCTGGATTTAAATGGAGGTTCTATGGATATTTCGTGGGAATAAAGCAAACAGGCTTTTGTAAAGCCTATTTATATTGGGGTATTAAATGGGTTTAATTATCTCCGTTTCCCCGTCAGTTTCATTTTCCCTGCGACGCCCCTTTCTCTCACGATTTTCCTTCTTCGACACCGCCGCTCCCTTTCCTCCTCTCCACCAGCGCCGCCTTCTCCCTCGTGCGCCAACACGCCGCTGCCACTGCCAATGCCGCTGCGAGCTCCTCGGCTCTTCAATCGCCGGCACCCCAAGCCAGTCGCTACGCCACTGCCGCTCGCCGCCACTCGCCGCCGCCACGAGAGATCTGCCGCAGCCCCTTCGTCGTAGCCCTACCGCCACCGCTGGGTCGCCGCGACGCAGCCTCACCGTCACGCGGCTGCCGCCTACTCGTCGCTACCCTTCCCTGTGCCCATGGTCGTCGCCTCGTGCTCACGGTCAACGCCGCCGACGAGCCAACTTGCTGTGCTCTCACTGTCACCGGTCGTCGTCCCCACGTCGCTGCCACCACGAGTGGGGTTAGCTATTGCCGTCGGTGCTGATCCAGTTCGATCTCTGCCCAAATCGCGACTTCCTTTTTCTCTGGAGTGATGTCGATCTCCACCGCCTTGTCATCGTTGGAGATCCTACCGATAGCCGACGTCGTCGCCCGGTTCTCTCTTCTCCCTCACGCACCCGACCACGCCCAGCCGTTGACTTGTCTCTGCTTTGCAGCCATCGCCCGCTCGCCGCTTGCCTGATCTGCTGCCGTCTTCCTCCGATCCCGACAGCAACATGTCGATCAGCCGCTGATCAACAGTTCACTCCGATTTCCAAAGGAGGAACCAGTGAATTTGTAATTTCTGGGGGTTCCAACGATGTTGAAGTCTTCACCACGATCGTGTGCAGCCTCTTGTTCAATACCTCAATCGCTGTGGTGCTCGATCAGTGTTGTCTTCCTATGGATTGGATCCAGGGGTGGGTGTGATTCCAGCTTCCGTGATTGAGTGATGGTAAGGCGATAAAGGTGAGGGAAAACAGATTCAATAGGTTACAGATTATGAACTTTGTGATGAATTGTTAGTTATTAGTTGGAATTCAGTTTATGAATTAGGTGTGGATCTGAATGAATGGTGTGGGTCGGATGGTGCAGATTCAAGGTTCTACACCGGATCAAGAGGCCAATGTGATTAAATCGACGTTTGAGGTAAGTTCATATGTGAATAGTTGCAAATGCTTATCGTTGATAGGTTATTAGTTAATCTAAGTGTGATGGATGCTACTTCCAGTTCGGCTATGGATTTGGAGTTGATACCTTACTATTGGGTCAGAAGGTTTCGTGATTTAGCTGGACTAGGTGAGTGATTTACAGCTAAATAATTATCGAAGAATTTATACATTCTATAGAGAACCGGTATATGGTTTAATGGGAATGCTTGATTAGTATGATGGAATGGAATGAGGTTATGCCACTGTGAGATTTGGTTAATTAATCAGGGATTAAGATTGGTTTAGATTCTTATTCCTACAATTTGATTATGCTAGCATGTGATTATATTGGATTCTACCGTTTCAGATATTGGATTCGAGGTAGAGATCTTGGAGGCGGAGACCGTCAACATGAGCTTCCTAGCAGGTGGGTAATTTCCTACCTGGTCTGGGTAGTTGTATTTCATTCAGATTTAGTCATTGATATGAGCATGTTAGGTGTTCATATTACCTTGACCCTGTTCTTTTTATCGTATGCTTGATCCTTTACCGTTGGCTATTAACTCTATTACTGATATCATGTTTATTTTATCATGATTAGGAGTTATACATATAGGTGATGCAAGTAACTTAGAATTTGTTTAAGTTAAGTGCAAATGGTAAAGTCCGGATGACAACCTGATTGTACATTGGGCAAAAAGGTCATCCGTAGGTAGATAAGGACTTTAACCTAGGGTTAGTTCTAGTACCCTTAGGTTGTATGTTACCACCGAACATGTGTTGTGTAAAAGGGTCAGAGGAATGATACTTAGGGTATCGCTACGGACCGGTGGTCCTAGCTTGTTATAATCAGATGAGTACGACTCTCTACAGGATAGAGAGTGCGTCGAGTAGATTAGTATGACTCTCTACAGGATAGAGAGTATTATGATCAGTTGAGTACGACTCTCTACAAGATAGAGAGTGCGTCGAGTAGATTGGTATGACTCTCTACAGGATAGAGAGTGTAAAATACCGAAAAAAAAAAATTTACATGTAATTGATAAAATTTCTTGTGGAATTTTTCAGGAATTTTTAGAAATTTTTCTGGATTTAAACGGGTGTTTTATGGATATTTCATGGGGATAAAATGAACAGGCTTTTATAAAGCTTGTTTACGCTATCTTTTATGAGGTATTAAATAGTTAATTAGACCAAATATTTCCGTTTCTTTCTCAAGCCGCTTCTTTTCCTCTCCGCGCAGCTTTTCCTCTCCTTCACCGCGCGAAGCAGCCGATCATCTCCCCTTCGTCTCCGAAGCAACCAGAGGCCCCTTTCCTTCTCTCCACCGTCGTTGCTCGAGCCCGTGCTCGCTGCCGCCTCCTCCCTCACGTGCCGGTGGTGACAGTCGTTGTCGCCGTGCCCTCTCCTCTTCGTCCCCGAGGTGATCAGAGCCTGCGTCTCCTTCCTTCGAGCCCGTGCTCACTGCCGCCTTCACCCTCGCCACAGTGCCCTTTCGCCATGCCCTCTTCCACCATCCAGCCAGTCGCTGCCATCAGCCACCTCACCGTCGCTGGCTTCCTTTTTCCTCCGATCCAACAACAGCGAGTGCCGACGCCCTTGAACTCGACTCGCCGCCGCCGTGCCCTTCGTCGCTTGCCTCGCCGCCGTGAGAGAGTGTTGTCGCCGGTGCCGATCTCCACCCCGTGCTCACTGCCGAGCGCCTTCTTATGAGTCTGCCATCCACTCTCTGCCCTGTGGCTGGTGCTTAGCCGACGGGAGGGAAGGAAAGCCGACCCGAGCAACGTTTCCTCCTCCAGCCGACGCGAACGCTGTCGCTCGAGCCCAGCATCGTTGCCCTCCTCACCTTGCTCAACCGCTGCCCTCCATCTGGTGAGCCAACCTTCGTCGGTCGTTTCCTCTGCCTTACAGCTTGATCGATTCCGATTTAGGAGCATGGATTTGCTCCAATGAACAGGGGAGCAGGAGGAGATTAGCGTAGGTGGAGTTGCTAGGGCTAGGAGTTTTCCATCGGCAGCAATTCGACTGGAGGTTTTCACGGTTGTCGCCGGAGCAAGCAAGGTGACCACATCACTGCGATTGGTTGTTCCATCCGGAGGTGGAGCTATGGTCGGTGAACAAAGTAGTGGGGAGGAGAGCTGGGAGGTTCTATTGCTGGCATAGATCTTGATTCCCTTTGTATATTTGCAGTCTATTTCGGTTCTGTGTTATGGTTGTGATGATAGATGGCAGCTACGGCTAAATTCATCTGGTTGGTATAAGTTGCTATTTCAGATATGGAACAAGAAGCTGTGAAGGAAGTTAGGCTTGGTAAGTCCAAACCTGAATGTTTTGGATGTATACCAATATTATTTTTGTTAACAGATATGGTGGTTGCTTCTAAATTGCCTTTTTGTGCAGGTGATGAAGACAAATGGGGATAAGCTTGTCATTTCCTATTTGGATGTGGAGCTTCTCAGAGGAATTTTAGTAGCAGGTGGGTAATTTCCTACCTGGTCCGGGTAGTTGTATTTCATTCAGATTTAGTCATTGATATGAGCATGTTAGGTGTTCATATTACCTTGACCCTATTCTTTTTATCGTATGCTTGATCCTTTTCTGTTGGCTATTAACTCTATTGCTGATATCATGTTTATTTTACCATGATTAGGAGTTATACATATAGGTGATGCAAGTAACTTAGAATTTGCTTAAGTTAAGTGCAAATAGTAAAGTTCGGATGACAACCTGATTGTACATTGGGAAAAAAGGTCATCCGTAGGTAGATAATGTCTTTAACCTAGGGTTAGTTCTAGTACCCTTAGGTTGTATGTTACCACCGAACATGTATTGTGTAAATGGTCAGAGGAATGATACTTAGGGTATCGCTACGGACCGGTGGTCCTAGCTTGTTATAATTAGATGAGTACGACTCTCTACAGGATAGAGAGTGCGCCGAGTAGATTAGTACGACTCTCTACAGAATAGAGAGTGCGTCGAGTAGATTGGTATGACTCTCTACAGGATAGAGAGTCTATGGTGGATGTCTGTATGTGAGACATTGCATTCATGCATTTACATGCACGCTGGCGACGAGGTCTCCCTTGTGGTTGAGAGGGTCGCCAGTCATCCTGCCTCTACGGTTACTCATAGGAGGAGTAACCGGTGTGAGGGCAGAGCATTGAGGTGCCGCACTCTACCACTATAGACGGTGGTAGTTGGATTTGTGTCTCGTAGTCCTGCGTGTGTGGTACTCGACCACTCATGGGTAGTGACTGTCGGAGTGACCAACAGCAGGGACCCCCATCGTGTAGCTTGCTCTTTACGCTTATATGCTACTCGATCATACTGCCCACTCGGCCACTCGAGAGTAGTGGTTGGTATTGAGTTGGGACAGTTGTCATGCTCGGGCCACCGAGGCCACACTGGGGTCGTGGTAGCTTTAGGTTGAGCCGACATGACCATGCATGCTGCATTGCCGACTGATGGCATTTTTGCATATTGCCATATATATACATATATGCATGTATATATATATATGGATGATTGTGATTAGTATACATATATAGATATAGTCTATATATATATGCTTATTGTGATGTTGTATTTGTTTGTACTATGCTTGTTGCATTTGGGTGGACATCATATTCATGCATGTTTCTTACATATGTTATACGATTGTGTCGGATATTGGTATGTGTTGGACATACCACTAGATACCTTGACCTGTAGCTAGAGTATATTTAGAGTTAATCTACTCTTCCTGTTATATATATATATGTTGGATATATGTTCAGGTTGGATCAGAGTAGCGTGGCAAACTTCAGGTATGTCTGCATTTTATGATATTCATTTCAGTTAGACGGTATATGCTTGTATGTATATACTATGCTGATATACCCATTGTACATCTAGATTATGTTGTCGAAATACATGTGATATTACATATATACATGTTTTCTATTACCTGCTGAGTTTTACTCACCACCCCCCGCGGACCCTGGGTTTTATGTCACTCAGGTAACAGGTAGAAGACTTCGTGACAGCTTTGAGCACCGCCGGCTGACGTCATCTCATCTCACGAGGCTCCCATGTTTTATTTTGGGCCTGTTGTCCGCCGTGTATTGTATTTGGAGTTTTCTTGATGTACATATTGTATATTCGGATTTTGTCGAGGTTCTGTGTTGTTGTGTTGTGTTAGTCATACCGGTATGCATGTGTGGGATTGATATCCCATTGTTGTAGTATGTTTCCGCTGTGTCTTGTGTAGTTTTTATTTTCATACATATATATTGTTGTTATTGTGGGCCTACGGGCCTTGTATTAACCCGAAATGTTGCCACGTACAGGGGAGGTGTCGTCCGTTTGATTTTCGACTCGGTATGCTCTCGGGGCGTGACAACTTTAGTGGTATCAGAGCCCAAGGTTCTGCGATGCCATACAATGTTGTTTTGAGTCGAGTCTTGGATTCTCGGGAGTCGTTTTATTCGATTTTGGTTTTTGAGATGAGATGGACAGCGGCCTGAGCTCCAAGCAACACGAGGTAAGAATTCCTGATAACTTATGGTTTAGTAGATATTTATCTAAACTTGATCAGTAGGTGTATACAGTATAGTTATGACACCTGTGCAGACTTGTAGTAGGGGTCGTCCACCGAGACGACCAACCGGAGTTACCTTAGTGTTTATACTCCCAGTTTTATTGCCTATGCATTTAGATGCTTATACCAGGGAATAACCTGTAGTGTGTTGGTTATTATTCGTAACCGTGGTATGAGTTGACCACGGAAATGACCTGTTGAGTCTGTGAGTCTTGAACCTGTGTCGAGAAGGTAATTTACCTTTGAGCCGGATCTGGTCGGAAAAACATGGGTCAAGTCGTCACATTTCTGGTTGAAATCATAGATTTCAGCCTTAGAGATTTTCACTAACTGTGCTAGTCAGATCATTACCTGTGGGTAATGAACAGACTTGTAGACTATTGTGATGCAGATAGCGGAAGGCTAGGTTACGGTGTTTCATAGGGATTTTATCCCTGAGTTGTTAGTACTGAGATGTATAACTTTGAGAGTACTTTTGAGTACTTAACTCATGTTATACCGAGAAAGAAGAGTTGTTTGCATACCATTATCGGGATCAAGCCGGTATTTGGTGATAAATGCAAAAAATAACCTTCGGGGAAATAATATATCACTTGATCATGGTTTAGTGATGTTGAAAGAGAGTATTTCCCCGTGTCACTTTTAGTGACGCATTGTAAGGAATTCTTGAGCTTCAAGAAAAAGGGTGATCAGTTAGTAATAGTGTACTGTGCAGAGTCGTGAGGCTTGCAGAGGTTACGACCACCTAATAGCTCAAGAAGATGAATGGATATTTTAAGCCACCTATGATTGTTGGCTTACAGTTGGATTAAGATGACGGGATCTTCTACCAGATCTTGTCGGAAGACGTTGGATTGAGACAGGAGTTTAGAAATGACTCCGTACAAGTGTTTAAGAGTTGGAGACCGATAAGAAAATATTACAGGTCAACTTAATAGAGTTAGAAGTCTCCGAATGTTGGATAAAAGGAGCAAGATCAGGGTCACAGGCCTTGAGCTACATTTCGATTATAGAAGACCAATCACAGACCATCAGAATGTTATTGTGGATATCAGCAAAAATCAGAACAAAGACTCCTAAGGGATTGTGGGCGTGCAGTGCAGATCACGAAGACACGCGAAGTCAGATTATCTGTTGGAACAATTCATCTGTTGCTATTGTGAGCAACTAGTACAGTGGAGGAAGTGTACTTTGAAGACTCAGTTGAAGACTATCCGGGATATTCCGGGAAGATGATACACCGTCTCGACAGCAGAGATCAGCACAGAAGATTTGGGTTATCTCAACAACAACAACCTACTACCTCAGGCATGGTTGGAGTTCCTTGATACTCCCCTTCAGCAGAGATCAGCACAGAAGCAGCATCAGCAGAAGACATTATAGAAGACTCAGCAGACAACAACAAGTAGTTATCCCTAGATGTGATTTGATTAGTATAGAGGAGAGAGTATACGACGATGGTCGTATTTATTCAGTATTCTATAGTTGTAGCTCGTAGGATTAAGGGATGGATTAGATGATCTAGGAAAAATCCTTGGATCATTCATCGCAGAAATGCGACCGTTTTGTCGCGGACTGTTGGATCTGATCTTATTCTCTTCGGAGAAAGGCCGAGACCTGCGTGGAGCCTTTGGGATCGGATCGACAGATATATCATCGTTCAGGGTATTACTCTAGTTTTACCCTCTGGGTTAATATGTTGGGAGATACTTGTAGTTTACATGTATCTTTGTCTAGAACATTCCTAGTGTGGATTAGAAGGTCCTATACATCGACTTGTGGGTCGGTGTTATCTCTACCATCTGGTGAGATGTGGATCAATAATTAAGAAGTCGAGGGATGCCCTTAGACTTTGATATACATACTTTTACTGTGGACATATCCTTATGGATGGTCCAATTGTTGGAAGTATGGTACGATATGTCTCTCGGATGTGCGTATAATCTGAGAGTGTTCGGATATAGTTTCGAATGAACTCCTAGGCTTGCCACTGCATAGGCAAGTGGAGAAGGCGATCGAAATGATTGCGAAAATAATTCTGGTATCGAAGATCACATACCGAGTGATAGTGTTGTTGGAATTAGTGTTGTTAAACACTATAGAAATAGGAAGAACGTAAGTTGCGATTATAGGAGATATTGGAAGGGATATTTATATATCCCAGTATTCCTCCTTGAGAAGATTCGGAACTCTTTGTTGAAAGAGAGATGAACCTTTGAAATTATGCATCGATTATCGATGATGGAATGCGATAATCGATAGTTGTTGAAAAGAATATTCTTCGTTGTGGATAAATGATCTATTTAGATCAGTAAAGACACCTGTGTATACTCTAGGATTGGTTTATGACTGGAGTGTTGATATTGTAGTGACATTGTGTCATACAATTATCATAGTCGTTGTGATGATTGATATATCATCAACTTAGAGTAAGCAGGATGCAGGTGTATGGAGGACGACAATTTCATACTTAGTATGGATTGTATGAATTTTGATTAAGTTGCTAGACAATTAATGATTTAGTCGTTACTGGATATGAGAATCGTGTATTCTTAACACGATTGGATCCTTTTTGTAGTTGTTGGAGTTGCGTAACCTGGCCACTGTTGATTGTGGTAGTTGGAGTTGCGCACTCGACCACCATAGATGGTGGTTTTCCTTGTATGTTTTGGTTAGTACTGTAGATGTGGATAGAATGTCTTAGCATTACTATACCACGGACTTGTTTGACAAAGGTGATGATAGAAATCATGTAGTCGGAAGCTGGTGAAACCAGTTACAAGACCTAGACGATGGTTAACTTTTACATGAGTATTAGTTAACCCTTCCGGAGTGGATAAAAAGGATGATGTACGCAAATGGGTCGTTTCAGGGATCGGAACAATTCCGATGCAGTTGAATGAGACATATCTTATGCTTATGTCAGTTAAGGAACTACGAGATAAGCGGTCATACTTATGACGTGGGCTTAGTAGTTATTATCCTGATTAGTAGATGTATGGAGCAGGAATGCTCATGGGATTTTGGATTAGCTACTGGGTAGCTACTATAGAGTTGTTGGAACTCGAACAGTTGCAACAAGTGAGATTAGTCGCTCTAGTCTTCCATGCACTTACGGAGTGCGGTGGAGAGGATTTTGGACGGTAGATGAACTTCTCTTGTGAGAAGATGATTTTCCATCTCTAATAGGGATAGGTGTTCTGGACACGCATCCAGTGTTTAAGGAAGAGTTGCTACAGAAAGCACATCATTCGAGATGGGCTATATACCTTGGTGGTACTCAGATGTACTGAGATTGGAAACGTTTATACTGGTGGAATGGTGTAAAGAGAGTTATAGCAGATTTTGCTGCTCGATGTTTAGTATGCCAGTAGGTGAAGGCTGAACATCAAAAACTTGCTAGATTGCTCTAGAAAATTCCGATTCCGGAATGGAAGTGGGAGTATATCACGATTGATTGCGTTACGGGATTGCCTAGAACCCGTAAAGGACGTGATGCAATTTGGGTGATTGTGGATCAACTGACCAAATCACCTCATTTCCTTCCTAACTCGTGGGTCGTACTCGTTGGACCATACGACAAAGTTGTATTATCGAAAGATTATCAGATTGCGTGGGGTACTTTTAAGTACCATATCGGATAGAGATTCGCGATTTATCTCACGATTTTGACAGAGTCTACACCAGACTATGGGCACAGAGCTTTGGCTTAGTGCAACATGTCATCCGTGGACTGATGAACTGTCTGAGAGTACCATTCAGACTCTGAAGGATCTATTAAGATCTTGTGTCATGGATTTCAGAGGTAGTTAGGAGGACCACGTTCATTCAGTGGAATCTGACTATAATGACAGAAGAGTTACGTACACCGGGGACGAAGACCATCCGACTCGTCAAGGTTGGATGACAGCATCATACCGATGAGGAGGCTATGTGGCTAGAAGACACTATTTGAGCTCGATAGTCTCATCTGTTCACTTGAGGAAGGTATGAGGTCCTTTCGAAAACTTACTTGAAGTAATTTTTGTAGGTTAGTACGAAATTTGGGGACCAAATTTTTATTAGGGGGGAGAATGTAAAATACCGAGAAAAAAAAAATTACATGTAATTGATAAAATTTCTTGTGGAATTTTTCAGGAATTTTTAGAAATTTTTCTGGATTTAAACGGGTGTTTTATGGATATTTCATGGGGATAAAATGAACAGGCTTTTATAAAGCCTGTTTAGGCTATCTTTTATGAGGTATTGAATGGTTAATTAGACCAAATATTTCCGTTTCTTTCTCAAGCCGCTTCTTTTCCTCTCCGCGCAGCTTTTCCTCTCCTTCACCGCGCGAAGCAGCCGATCATCTCCCCTTCGTCTCCGAAGCAACCAGAGGCCCCTTTCCTTCTCTCCACCGTCGTCGCTCGAGCCCGTGCTCGCTGCCACCTCCTCCCTCGCTTGTCGGTGGCGACAGTCGTTGTCGCCGTGCCCTCTCCTCTTCGTCCCCGAGGCGATCAGAGCTCGCGTCTCCTTCCTTCGAGCCCGTGCTCACTGCCGCCTTCACCCTCGCCGCAGTGCCCTTTCGCCATGCCCTCTTCCACCATCCGGCCAGTCGCTGCCATCAGCCACCTCACCGCCGCCGGCTTCCTTTTTCCTCCGATCAACAGCGAGTGCCGACGCCCTTGAACTCGACTCGCCGCTGCCGTGCCCTTCGCCGCTTGCCTCGCCGCCGCGAGAGAGTGCTGTCGCCGGTCCTGATCTCCACCCCGTGCTCACTGTCGAGCGCCTTCTTATGAGTCTGCCATCCACTCTCTGCCCTGTGGCTGGTGCTTAGCCGACGGGAGGGAAGGAAAGCCGACGCGAGCAACGTTTCCTCCTCCAGCCGATGCGAACGCTGTCGCTCGAGCCCAACATCGTTGCCCTCCTCACCTTGCTCAACCGCTTCCCTCCATCTGGTGAGCCAACCTTCGTCGGTCGTTTCCTCTGCCTTACAGCTTGATCGATTCCGATTTAGGAGCGTGGATTTGCTTCGATGAACAGGGGAGCAGGAGGAGATTAGCATAGGTGGAGTTGCTAGGGCTAGGAGTTTTCCGTCGGCAGCAATTCGACTGGAGGTTTTCATGGTTGTCGCCGGAGCAAGCAGGACCGTGATCATCGCGATTGGTTGTTCCCGAGGAGGAGGAGCGTGGTCGTAACGCAGAGCAAAGGGGGGAGGAGAGCTGGGAGGTTCTATTGCTGGTATAGATCTTGATTCCCTTTGTATATTTGTAGTCTATTTCGGTTCTGTGTTATGGTTGTGATGATAGATGGCAACTATGGCTAAATTCATCTGGTTGGTATAAGTTGCTATTTCATATATGGAACAAGAAGCTGTGAAGGAAGTTAGGCTTGGTAAGTCCAAACCTGAATGTTTTGGATGTATACCAATATTATTTTTGTTAACAGATATGGTGGTTGTTTCTAAATTGCCTTTTTGTGCAGGTGATGAAGACAAATGGGGATAAGCTTGTCATTTCCTATTTGGATGTGGAGCTTCTCAGAGGAATTTTAGTAGCAGGTGGGTAATTTCCTACCTGGTCCGGGTAGTTGTATTTCATTCAGATTTAGTCATTGATATGAGCATGTTAGGTGTTCATATTACCTTGACCCTGTTCTTTTTATCGTATGCTTGATCCTTTTCCGTTGGGTATTAACTCTATTGCTGATATCATATTTATTTTACCATGATTAGGAGTTATACATATAGGTGATGCAAGTAACTTAGAATTTGCTTAAGTTAAGTGCAAATAGTAAAGTTCGGATGACAACCTGATTGTACATTGGGCAAAAAGGTCATCCGTAGGTAGATAATGTCTTTAACCTAGGGTTAGTTCTAGTACCCTTAGGTTGTATGTTACCACCGAACATGTATTGTGTAAATGGTCAGAGGAATGATACTTAGGGTATCGCTACGGACCGATGGTCCTAGCTTGTTATAATCAGATGAGTACGACTCTCTACAGGATAGAGAGTGCGTCGAGTAGATTAGTACGACTCTCTATAGGATAGAGAGTGTGTCAAGTAGATTGGTATGACTCTCTACAGGATAGAGAGTCTATGGTGGATGTCTGTATGTGAGACATTGCATTCATGCATTTACATGCACGCTGGCGACGAGGTATCCCTTTTGGTTGAGAGGGTCGCCAGTCATCCTGCCTCTACAGTTACTCATAGGAGGAGTAACCAGTGTGAGGGCAGAGCATTGAGGTGCCGCACTCTACCACTATAGACGGTGGTAGTTGGATTTGCGTGTCGTAGTCCTTCGTGTGTGGTACTCGACCACTCATGGGTAGTGATGGAGTGACCACAGCGTGGACCACCCCATCGTGTAGCTTGCTCTTTACGCTTATATGCTACTCGATCATACTGCCCACTCGGCCACTCGAGAGTAGTGGTTGGTATTGAGTTGGGACAGTTGTCATGCTCGAGCCACCGAGGCCACACTGGGGTCGTGGTAGCTTTAGGGTGAGCCGACATGACCATGCATGCTGCATTGCCGACTGATGGCATTTTTTCATATTGCCATATATATACATATATGCATGTATATATATATATGGATGATTGTGATTAGTATACATATATAGATATAGTCTATATATATATGCTTATTGTGATGTTGCATTTGTTTGTACTATGCTTGCTGTATTTGGGTGGACATCATATTCATGCATGTTTCTTACATATGTTATACGATTGTGTCGGATATTGGTATGTGTTGGACAGACCACTAGATACCTTGACCTGTAGCTAGAGTATATTTAGAGTTGATCTACTCTTCCTGTTATATATATATATGTTGGATATATGTTCAGGTTGGATCAGAGTAGCGTGGCAGACTTCGGGTATGTCTGCATTTTATGTTATTCATTTCAGTTAGACGGTATATGCTTGTATGTATATACTATGCTGATATACCCATTGTACATCTAGATTATGTTGTCGAAATACATGTGATATTACATATATACATGTTTTCTATTACCTGCTGAGTTTTACTCACCACCCCGCGGACCACGGTTTTATGTCGCCAGTAGCAGTAGAAGACTTCGTGATGACTTGAGCACCGCTACGACGCTATCTCATCTCACGAGGCTCCCATGTTTTATTTTGGGCCTGCTGTCCGCCGTGTATTGTATTTGGAGTTTTCTTGATGTACATATTGTATATTCGGATTTTGTCGAGGTTATGTGTTGTTGTGTTGTGTTAGTCCTACCGGTATGCATGTGTGGGATTGATATCCCATTGTTGTAGTATATTTCCGCTGTGTCTTGTGTAGTTTTTGTTTTCATACATATATATTGTTGTTATTGTGGACCTACGGGCCTTGTATTAACTCGAAATGTTGCCACGTACAGGGGAGGTGCCATCCGTTTGATTTTTGGCTCGGTATGCTCTCGGGCCGTGACAGAGAGTCTATGGTGGATGTCTGTATGTGAGACATTGCATTCATGCATTTACATGCACGCTGGCGACGAGGTCTCCCTTGTGGTTGAGAGGGTCGCCAGTCATCCTGCCTCCACGGTTACTCATAGGAGGAGTAACCAGTGTGAGGGCAGAGCATTTAGGTGCCGCACTCTACCACTATAGACGGTGGTAGTTGGATTTGCGTGCTGTAGTCCTGCGTGTGTGTTACTCGACCACTCATGGGTAGTGACTGTCGGAGTGACCAACAGCAGGGACCCCCATCGTGTAGCTTGCTCTTTACGCTTATATGCTACTCGATCATACTGCCCACTCGGCCACTCGAGAGTAGTGGTTGGTGTTGAGTTGGGACAGTTGTCATGCTCGAGCCACCGAGGCCACACTGGGGTCGTGGTAGCTTTAGGGTGAGCCGACATGACCATGCATGCCGCATTGCCGTATCTGATGGCGCTTTGCATATTACCATATATATATATACATATATGCATGTATATATATATATATATATATATATATATATATATATATATATGGATGGTTGAGATTAATATATATATGGATACAGTCTATATATATGTGATTATTGTGATGTTGCATTTGTTTGTACTATGCTTGCAGCATTTGGGTGGACATCATATTCATGCATGTCTCTTACATTTGTTATACGATTGAGTCGGATATTGGTATGTGTTGGACATACCACTAGGTACCTTGACCTGTAGCTAGAGTATATTTTGAGTTGATTTACTCTTCCTGTTATATATATATATGTTGGATATATATTCAGGTTGGATCAGAGTAGCGTAGCAGACTTCAGGTATGTCCGCATTTTTATGTTATTCATTTCAGTTATACGGTATATGCTTGTATTTATATACTATGCTGATATACCTGTTGTACATCTAGATTATATTGTCGAAATACATGTGATATTACATATATACATGTTTTCTATTACCTGCTGAGTTTTACTCACCACCCCCCGCGGACCACGGTTTTCATGCGCCTGTAATGTAGAAGACTTCGTGATGACATTGGAGCACCGCTGGCTGACATCGTCTCATCTCACCTCCGAGGCTCCCGTGTGTATTTGGGCTTTGCGTTCGCCGTGTATTGTATTTGGAGTTTTCTTGATGTACATATTGTATATTCGAATTTTGTCAAGGTTCTGTGTTGTTGTGTTGTGTTAGTCATACTGGTATGCATGTGTGGGATTGATATCCTATTGTTGTAGTATGTTTCCGCTGTGTCTTGTGTAGTTTTTGTTTTCATACATATATATTGTTGTTATTGTGGGCCTACGGGCCTTGTATTAACCCGAAATGTTGCCACGTACAGGGGAGGTGCCGTCCGTTTGATTTTCGGCTCGGTATGCTCTCGGGGCATGACACAGGGAGACCGGACATCTGGCATGAAGCCTTGGTGGGTCAGATTGGATGTCAAGTAAGGTAAGTCTCGAGTGAAGAGGTGAGGTTGAGTCCTCAGGTGGGAGCAAAGCTAGGCATCGATTCGACGGAGGGTTCGTATTGGACTCAGAAGTCGAGATCGGACAGTATTACTACTACCACAAAATATTATACTATATATTATGCTAATATAGGTTTGCAGGTATCCAGGCGACTGGATGGTTTCCAGTTGACTCATACCCAGTAGACTGGTAGGGTCTAGTCGATTGGGATACCAAGTTGACAACCCAGGCTAGTGATTTACTAGATATCATGCAACCAAGATGACAAGTATTCCAGTCGACTCGGGAGGTCTAGTTGATTGGGGAGGTTCAGTCGATTAGAATAGAAAATTTCCCGAACTATGGAGGAGCAGAGCCAGGTGACCTGGAGTCGACTGGAAAAGCTGAAATACTAAATCGACAAGCTGATTTGGAATGACTGGAGAGTGTTCCAGTCGACTGGAAAAGGCTTATAAAAGAAATGGAAGAACAACTCCAAAAATAACAATTCTATTACTCTGAAGTGTTGTCCTTCTCATTCCTCATCCACAAGAGCTTCATGATGCCAAAGCTTCGACCATTCGATACTACGAGATTCATTTACATTTGCATAAGTGTCGGTATATTTATAGCTTTCATTTAGCTTTTGTACTTCATTTTTAAAGGGAAGGTAGATTGTTACCTAACCTTATTTCTTGTAAAAAGCGACCCCCTCAGAAGTCAACAATTCTTGAGTCGGAGGGTCTTTTAGTGGATTGCCTATCGAGGTGACTCTCAAAGAGTTACGGGCCTTGAAGTAGCAACCCGGTTCGGGTTATGAACCAAGTAAACTATCTTGTGCTATTTACTTTATTTCCTCTATAAATTTCTCTTCAAGAGAAAAATAATAGTTTTATAAAAGATAAAGAAAGTTTTTATTCTCTGAGATTCACCCCCTCTCTCGATAGAACTAGATCCTACAATTGGTAGAGCAGGGGGTGCTCCGATTTTGGTGAAACCACCAAAGAGAGCAAATTAGAAAATTTTATTTAATTTTTTTTTGCATTATTTTTAATTTTTTTCACTAGAATAATTTTTTTGATACTTGTCCACATTGCTGTAATATAAGTTAATTTTTTTTTTTTGCAATAGTCTAATCTTACTCTATTCTTGTAACTCTAGAAATATTTTTAAAATAATAAATATTCTATAAATTTTTAAAATAAAAAATATCACATTTAGAGGGTTATAGCACCGTTCGTCCTCCTCTCTTTAATGGAGAGGACTTTAGCTATTGAAAACGACGAATGAAGTGCTTCTTGAAAATCGATCTAGAGGTTTGATTTTCAATTAGGAAAGAGTTTACTTCTCTGGTAGATGACTCGGGTGAGTTGTTAGTTCCGAAAAAATGGACCATGGATATTAGGAAAAGAGCTCAAGTCTCTTAAAACCTTGCAATGCGGACTAACCAAAGAAGAGCTCAATAGAGTTGGACCCTTTGAAAACTCTAAGAAACTTTGGGATAAACTAATAGAATTACATGAAGGCACTAATGACACAAGGATAACTAATAGAGACATGTTACTTAATAAATTATTTAATTATAAAATGTTTGAAAATGAAAGTGTGACTCAACTACACACTAGGATAAAAGACATATTAAATGGATTACACCTAATAGATCATCAAATTGAAAATAGGGATATAATTAGGTACACCCTTAAGGCATTTCCTCGGAACACCTTATGAACATCCATCGTCAATGCTCATAAGGTCTCTCGGGATCTTTCCATAATTAAGTTAGACGAATTATTTTGCGAGCTTGAACTACACGAACAAGCTAACTCGGGTCAAACCAAGGATGATATAGCTTTAGTGGTAGGATCAACTAAAAAGGATAAAGGAAAGAAAACAAAGAGTGAGTTTGAAGACGAGTCAGAGTTGGACCTAAATAGAGAGGAGCATATCGTCAACATGGTCTAGAAGATGTTCAACCACAAAAAGAGGTTCAAAAAGAAAGATGTCAAAAAGATAGTCGACAACAAACCAAGACCTAGATCGAAAGTCACTTCTACGAGTGCAATGGGAAGGGTCACTACAAGTCTAAATGAGCAAACCTAAAAAAGGAAGAAAAGCCTAATAAGGAAAAGAAGAAGAAGGCAACTTGGGACGAGTCATCTTCAGAGGAGTCGAATGCCGAAGAACCAAAGAGGAGCTTCATAGCTTTCATGGCTGAAGACGAGTTAGAGGACAAATCAAGTTCCGAGTCCGAGTCCAAGTCTGAGAAAAGCCACGGATCTGCATCGGTTTTTGAAGGACCAGACGAGCTAGGTAACCTCACTCTTAGAAGATAAATTGTATAACATAATAGCATGCCTAGGTAGGAAGTTAGCTAAGTCTGAGAATCGAGCAGACTTACTTCTTAAGGAAGTCTAAGTACTTAAGAAGCAAGTTGACTCGTAGACTTTAACTTGCTAAGTTGAGGATAGAGACTCAACTCAAGTTGCAAAGCTTAAGGAAGAGAACTCCGTCTTAAAAAGGCAAGTAGAAGATCTCACCAGGACGTTGAAAATGATTACCTCGGGCTTCAAGTATCTCAACATGATATTTGAGTCTCAACGAGCCATGTAAAACAAGTCTGGCCTTAGATACAAAGCTAAGTCATCCTATAAATCATACATGTCATTGCTTATCCAAAACACTAAGATTCAAGACCAAGCATGGGTCCCCAAGAGTCAAATTCACTTAGTGAATAAAACTCATATGAGCTATTACTCAAGGGGAGCTAAATCTTTGCTTGTTTCTACACTTCATTAAACTCTTGCATGTTTAGTTTACTTACTTAATTTATAATGGACTAGATAGGAAACAAGTATTTTAAATTTGAACAACTGAGTACTAAGACGAAATGAACTAATAGTAAGTTAGGGAAGCTCTTCGAAGGGCATGTCTAGCTAGGAAGTGGTCCACCCAATATCCAAGAAGGTCATATGCCTTGCCACTATCTGGTGCACTAAGTGTTGGAGATTCTGGGATAATACACAGTGGAATAAAGTAAATAAAATAATTTTTATTACATTCCAAACATCCCCTGGGGGCCAGGAATACTTGCTTTGGCATAATCACATGAAAACACACAAAAAGATAAGGAGAAGTTATACCTTTGAGATTCTTTCGAATCCGTCGAAACTATAAGCAAGACCAACAAGCCTTGCCTCTATAAGTATCCATGTCGGGATCACCTAAGACAACTCCTAGAGAAGCAAGCCTTTGTCTCCGATTTGTGCTAGCCAACCGGTGAAGACAAGAGAAGAAGAGAGAGGAAGACAACTACCAAGGAAGAAGACCTAAGAAAAACTCTTCTTCCAAAGATTATCAAGGGTTCTATTTATAGATCTTTTGATTATGGCATCTTAGGAGGCTTAAACCGAACCTATCTTACCCTAATTATCCCACAATTAAAGTAAGAACAATCCAGAAAATTTCCATAAGAGAAATCTCTAAAAACGGTAAAATTGTGACACCACTGTGTGTCTTACACACGGTTGACCGTACCAAAAGGCTTGGCCTTACCAGGACACATGACTAGCTGTGTGTCCTTCTAGGCACAACCCAAGCTTTGGCCATTTTTGGGCAGAGCCAAGCACAACACGTGCCTGATTAGGCACGACCATGTGAGGCTCTATATAGTTTGTTTGACTTTGTTTAGGTGTGATATGGCCGTGCTAAGTTCGACAAGGTCATAGGAGATTCCATAGCCTCCGTTTCGCACCCCCTTGGTCTGGTTTAACTAGATATATCCTCTCTCATCGAGAATCTCATTCTCAGACTTGTTTTACATCTCGAGATCACCCGTAGTGTGTGTGACCCAATAGATTCTCGGTTATGTTGGTCATTCATAATTAACCCATTAATTATGAATAAATCATAAGTGTCACTTAGCAGTGCATCATGACCCCCAATTGATCGAAAAGTCTAAATTGACTCCAGAACATTTCTGAACCCTTAGTAGCTATAATTGTTTGTGTCTTGTTCCTTTCACTTATACTATATCCATTTGGTTCAGGACATGGTCTATGTGTTCGCCTCCACTAGGCTGACTACATCACACCTAGCCCAAGTTAGTTTCCTTATCCTATTGATTCAAGTTACTATTTCATGTTCGCAAGAAGACCATCTTCTTAACATGTTTGCTCTGGTCAGAGACTTATGAGTAACAATCCTAACAAGAAGCCTAGGGTATACATCTCCTTTATCAGGAGTGGTGAATCCTCTATGGGCTATTCAAACACCTTCGATTACTTTGGCTCATACCCAATCTTCCCAGAGTTACATCTCCTATGGAGATGGCTACGAAGAAGTCAAAGTATAAGGCGCTATAATCAAGGTGACTTGAATACCTCAAGTCTAAGGAAGCTTGCGCTCGAGATGCAATGCAATCTTCAATGACATATAGAACCATATGAAGTCTCATAGCAGGTCATTCCAATGAACTAGTTACCATAATTAGCATCCACACGTTCACTCTCAGCATCCCTATGCTTTTATTCAGTGAGTACCAAATGCTTAGATAAACCAAGGAGCATAACATATGCTAGTCTCACAGAATTGATGATGTCCAATCTCATCAATTCATCGACTAGGGATAGTTTCAATACTTGCATATTTACACATGATGAGATACCCACTAACTGTGATCCAATCACAATTTATCTCATGTTATGCATCGTATTGTGAACTTCAGTACATGAGTTAAGATCCAATCAAATACATAGATAATGTATACTCAAATAGTGAATTTTATTAATAACTTCTAAGGCGATTGTCTTAGGACACCTCTCAATTACATCACTAAGTTGAGTGAAACTAATTGAAGCTAACTTACTAAGTGTTTAACTATAGTTAGATCAATGTTTAATCAAAGCGAGTCAAGTATTTTATTCCTTGATTGACTTTGTCTTAGGAAGTGGTCCACCCTGATTATTAGTGCAGGGGCACCAGATAATCGAACCTATGTTTTGATTATGGCAAAGACATAAAGTTAAGTTCATTTTGTTATCTCACGAGCTGAATCAAGTCTGCAGGAATGCTAAGCTAAGCTGAAGGTTAGCAACACTCGGAGGAAACCATGGTGGTTAGGCGACACCAGGAGGACTTCGGAGAGAGTCGAAGAACTCAGGTGAAGATCGGAAGCGAAGCTTCAAAGGTAAAAGGTTGAGGTAAGCTCGTGTGAGTGAGCGTAAGTAAGGTTGTGTCCTCTGTACGGGGAAGTCCTTAGGCGACGATCCGACTAAGACATCCCATGGAAGGTCTAAGCCGAGATCAGATGGTAAATGACCATTAAATTTACTTATATTAACTGCATTTTTGAGCTAACTCTTCATTGCAGCTGGAAACCCTAGCAACAGTCGACTGCCGACTATTGGCAGTCGACTGCTGCCTCCATCAGTCGACTGCTGGTCAAGGGTTAACCTCGAGGAGAGTCAAAGCTTATCACCATTTCTCAAGGGCTAAGTGGCATCACCTCATGAAACTTCATCTCAACGATTAGGATTTCTCAAGGCTATAAAAGAAGGGGTTCTCCACACCATTTTCATCATCAAAAAGCTCTCCAAAAGCCTCCACAATGCCACGACTCTCTGACGACTCTACGATGACGAAGTTATAATACTCTGACGATCAAAGCTTGAGTTCTTATTCTTCTTTCATCAGTATAAGTTTAATTTAGTTCGTCTCTTTCAAATTCTTGTATTACTCTTTTTGTCTCAGAGCTTTTTATCATAACGAGGAGAGGGGGAGGGTACCTCGAGTCTTTGCTTTTTCTTGTACTCGCTTACTCCTATCTCCAACGAGGAGGAGTATTTTAGTGATTTACCCTCCATACACGGTCTAGGATCGTTAGGGCCTTGGATTAGCAGCCGAATGTTGTGAACCAAGTAAAAACAAAAGTATTTTATTTACTTTTCCGCTATGTACTCTTTTCTTAATCGAACAAATTCGAAAATTTGTTTTGCGCTATTCACCCCCTCCCCTCTAGTGCTCAAATCGATCTAACACTGATATCCAAGGAGGTCATATGCCTCGCCACTACCTGAAAGTCAATTTTGGAAAAAATTATTTGATTAGCTCAAGCTAAACTTGAATCTAACACAAGTTTAAAATATTTTCAAGTCTCATTAAAATTTAATCAAGATAAAAACAAATCCTCATCTCACAAAACATATGAAGCTAACATACTTTGAAAATCTAGTTTGGGTGAAATGCTTAAGGTTAATTTATTTTCAAAGGGGAACCTAAGAACAATTAATTAACTTTAAAAAAAACTATTTTTCGAAGAAAGTTAAAGTCCAAAATCAATATATCCTATTATAAAAGTCTAAATTATTTTTCAAAAAGTTCAAACCTTCATAAAATCCAAAATTAATTTCAAGATAAAAAAGTATCATCAAATATCAACAAATTGAAAAAAACCTTTGGAAATCCAAAAGTTTGTACACTTAAATAAAATTTTGAAAATTACTTATCCAGTTGACTGGACTCTAACTAGCAGACTGGACTATATTCAGGCGACTGGACCATGTCCAGTTGCTTGAGAAGGACAAACTGACTATGGCGGTGAAAAATACGAACCCAGTCATCTGGAATTTTATAATCGATTGGAATCCCTCCGTAATTAAGTGATAAGTCTAACCCAGTTGACTTAATCTAATGCAGTTGACTGGGGAGTGGGAAAAGTAAATGGTAAAACTAGTACAACCAACTGGATCAAATTCAGTCAACCCAAATCCAATCAACCGAACTGTTTCAAGTCGACTGGATTCCCATTATAAAGTTGGCACCGAGGCAGTATCGAGTCGACTCAAACCAGTCTTCAAGCCTCCAAAAAATCATGTTTCCAGACTTTTGAAGCATTTAGGTCGTCAATTCTTACTCATAAAATTGTCTACAATGCCTAGGTAACTTTCCTAAACTTCTCTTCCAAATTTTTGTTGAATTAATATTAAAACTTGCAATTTAATTAGGGGAAAGAAAAGAGCAATTGAGACTGAGACATCATCTAAACCAACTGTGGATATTAGGTTTTCCACTGAGGGACATAAGATTAGATTTAATACGACCACTTATACCCCTATGCCTACTAAATATCTAAGTAGATCATTTTTCAATAGATCATGCATACCAAGTGTAGAAGTTATAGATCATTATGGCTTAGGTAACTTAGTTTATTGCGAAAACTCAGTCAACATAGACTTATGTGTTGAGTTTTGCAATAATTTTATTAGGATTGATGACTTCACATACTCTACTAGAGTACAAAGTAGAGATATTATCTTTACCCCTTCCATGCTAAGAGATCATTTGGGTCTCTTGCATTCATCATGTTTAGTTATTTGTTTCCCTCCCAGGGAATTACCATATGGTGATCCCTACTCTCACATTACATTAGATAGGATGCATTTGTATTTTTTATGTCGAGGAGAAGACTCCATATGTGAGTCTATTCAGTTCCACTAGACTCAGAGTATAGGACTATGCCCTGTACAGAGTTATAGTGAACTGTGTTTTTCCACTCACTACTAGGGACATCGCTATGATGCATCCTTATCATTCATTTTTTACTTTATGCATTCATTCACTAATTAGACATAGACATCAGTCTACATATATTCCAATCTATCATTCATCACTCTTGGGTCATTACTAGTGGCAGGGCACATTTGTCTTACTACCACATCATCACATCTTTATTAGCTACACTACAGTTTGACGTTACCGCAGGTAACGTTAAATAGCTTAATGAGTATGACATGATAGGTTCTAGATAGTTTGCATTAGCGAAGATAGACTTAGATGAAAATAATATCCTGACTTGGAGGAGAGATGGACCACAACATCAACCCTAACCTCAGCCTGAGCCTGACCCTGAGCATCAGCCAGATAGGACTGAGGAGACACTAGACTATGAGATCCATGCCCTATCTCTCTTTCTTGGACTTCCTGCTCCTCCTACAGTAGTCGAGAGATTATCTAGACTGGAGGATGCAATGCAACATTAGGAGCAATAGCATCTAGAGATGTGCAAATGCTCCAGCAGCAAAGGGATGAGCATAGAGAGATGATGGAGATGCTTCGATCTTGGGGCATGAGTCATCCTCATCCACCTCCCTTGTAAAATACCGGAAAAATAAAATAAAATAATATAATATAATATTCCTCGGTAATGGATAAAACATCTTGTGGAATTTTTCAGAAATTTTTAGAAATTTTTCTTGACTCCAATGGAAATTTCTATAGTAGTTTACGGGGAATGATTTAAATAGGCTTTGGGAAAGCCTGTTTGAGTTATCTGCATTTGAGGGATGGTTGGGGATATAATTAAACCTAACCTAGTCTAAGAATTTAAATGGTTAAGAATTTATTTAAACCTAGCCTAAGTTTAAATCTTATGGATTAATTAAATGGATCTAGAGTTAAATTGCTTATAGGATCCAAACCCGACCCATTTAAATTGGACCCGACCGCTTCATTTCTATAACACCAACCGTTTCTTCATTTACTTCGTCGTTCTCTCCAGTTCCCAAATCACGTTTTCTTCATTATCCACCGCGCGACTTCACAGTTCCCCCAATCTCGCCACCGCAGACCTTTCTTCTCCTCCCTCTCGGAAGCTCGCGCGCCGCCCTCCTCACCTCGCCGTCGCCCTGTGACCCACTGACGCTCGCGATCCTCGATCATAGCATCTCGCGATCCCCTTCTTCTCTCGATCTTTCTCCCTGCGGCAAGCAGCGATGACCCGCCTTGACGATGCCACGGACGCGCCGGCGGTGAAAGGGCGCGTAGCTGGGAGTCTGCGTCGACAGCGGTTCAATGGGAAGCCGTTCTTCACGGTGATCGCCGAAGCAAGGTAAGAGTAATTTTCCTCCTCAATCCTGGACGAGATCTAGGTTCTAGCTTTGGTAATTTCTCGTTCTGAGTTTGATCAGTAGCTATGGGCAGTGGTATGATCCAGCGAGCAGAACAGGGGATAGGAGGGAGTGCTGCCGGTGGAGGTTCCAACCGCTGGTAAGTCGATCTGTTTCGATTTTTCTTTCGTTGATGTTGTTAATCCTGGTTGTCTATGGCTGGGATTTGATCTGTGATGTATTGCTGCCGATGGTGCCTACCGGAGGGATGACTATGTGGCTGTGAGCAGGGGGTTGTGCGTGTGTTGTGGAGTGGGCTAGCGTTGGAGATGTGGTAGGCTATTCTTGAATGGAGGGTTACGGTGAGGATGAGGCAGTAGAGGAGAACCGTACAAAGGTCCTGTTTGTGCCATGTATATGGTCTGGGGGGGGTTGGTCATATGAGCAGGGAATGGTCAACTGTGATGATGAATTGGTATATGGGGTTTTGTGGAGAGGAATCGATGAGGGATGTTTCGGTGAATAGAACAGGCTGGGATGGCTATGGAAGCTGTGATCAAGGTAAGCTTCGATATGGTAATGATATGGTTGGAGAATTAATGAATGGTATGTGATTTGGTCAATCAATCGCTTATTAAGATCGGGTGGGATCCTTATTCCTCCGATTTGATTATGCTAGTGTTTGGCTATATGATGTATTTTGGTCACAGGTATTTGAATTGAGATAGAGTTTTCTGGACATGATTATCAGCACGATCTACATTAGATGGGTTGTTACCTCCGCTCATTGGAATTGTATAGATCGATGTTTCCTATGGTGAAGCTGTGGACGATGGCTTGAGTGTTAAGATTAGTTGAAGTGGAAAATATTTCGGGTGTGAGCTAAGGGATGATTACTGATCTGAAATGTGAATTAGTGTAAGACTCGAATGAGTTTTAGCATGTTGTACTCATTGAGATATAGTCGGGGTCACAAAGGGTGGGTGATCAAGATTTTATTTCGTATTCGGTAGATTGAGTGAATATGAAAGGAAGTAGGGTTTGATTTAAATTATTGTCATGTGTTGGGATTTAATGATGGTTTATGTTATGTGCAGGACTTGGTTACGAGGCAGGTCCACGAGCATGAAGATTATTATCACGAGCTCCTTATCAGGTAGGTAATTTCCTACTGGTCGGGTAGATGTAATGATTTCTAGATTTAGACATAGATATGAACATGTTAGGTGTTCATATTACCTTGATCATGCTCTGCTTATCGTATGCTTGAACTTACCGTTGATATATATGTGTGCTCGATTATTGATAACACATATTCCCTAGCATAATCTAGAAGTTACAGATGTGATGTAAGTAGGTCTAACTGTTTAGTAGGGTGTAGATGTTAGAGTACGGAGGATGACCTAAGTTGTAAATTTGGCAAAAAGGTCCTCTGTGGATAAGTATGGCCCTAGATGTAGGACTTATTCTATACCTGTATGTTGCACATTTATTCACCAACCATGGGTTGTGTGAATGGTCATGTGAGTCGTGAACAGTGTGTCACTACGGACCAATGGTCCTAGCTTGTCATGATCAGATGAGTGACTCTCTACAGGGTAGAGAGTGTACTGATCAATTGGGTGTGACTCTTTGTTGAACAGAGAGTCTAGGGTAGATGTTCTGTATGTGAGACAGTACCCTCATGTCATTGCATGTATCTTCGACATCGTCTCCCCTTGGGGTTGAGAGAGAGTCGTCAGTCATCCTGCCTCCCAGGTTACTTCCAGAGGAGTAACTGGTGTGAGGGCATAGCATTTGTTGTGCCGCACTCTACCATTATTGACGATGGTTGTTGGAGTTGCGTGCAGTTGTCCTGGGTGCGTGGCACTCGACCGCTCATTGGCAGTGTCACGGAGGCCCGAGGACCCCCGCTTGATCATACTACCCAACTCGGTCACTCGAGAGTGGTGGCGGCTGGAGTCGGGATAGTTGTCATGTCGTGCCACCTAGGCCACACTGGGGTCATGGTAGCGAGTAGGGGTGAGCAGGCATGACCATGCATGTTGCATTGTTGTATCATACGGTGTTTGGCATATGATTATATATATATACATACCTGCTTGTATATATATATATATATGGATGATGGTGATTAGTATACATACAGATATAGTCTATATGTATACTCACTTTGATGATGCATTTGTATGTACTATGCCTGTTGCATTTGTTTGTACATATTCATACATGCTATTGCATATTCCTGTATGGTAGTAGGTTAATATTTGTATACCTATCGGGTATTCACAGTGATACCCTTGACTCAGGTTAGGATATTGTGTTAGTACTATACTGTTATACCCTATGATGTGATTATATGCCCAGGTTGGATCAGGATAGAGTAGCTGACTGCTAGGTATGTCAGCATCGTTGATGTTCAGTTTATTTAGTGTATGCATGCATATATACCTTTTATGCTGATGTATACCTGTTGTTCGAGTAGACTTAGACTGTTGAATGACATGTAATATTGATACATATATTTACATGTTTTCTCTGATTACCTGCTGAGTTTTACTCACCACCTCCGACCCTGGGTTTTTCTGTCGCCCAGGTAACAGGTAGAGGTCTTCGTGATGACTTGGAGCTGCGCCGACCGATCCATCCCATCTCCATTTTCCGATGTCTCCCGAGGAGTTTATTTTGTTTCTCTCTTATGGTTATGGATTTTGGTCCTATGTCATGGACCCTTGTTTTGTTATGGACTTGTCGTGATGTCGATGTTTTATGTACGGTTTTAGTACTGTGGTCTTGTCAGGTGGTGTACACCTGTATATTTTTGTTATGTATGTTGTGGGTATGCGCTCTTTATTTCCGCTGCTGTTATTTGTTATTTGTTATATATATTGTTGTTGTTGTGGGCCTACGGGCCTTGTATTAACCCGAAATGTTGCCACGTACAGGGGAGATGTCGTCCGTTTGATTTTCGGCTCGGCATGCTCTCGGGGTGTGACATCCCTCTTCCTTATATTAGGACTTTGTTAGATGTAGTAGTTGACTTACTATGAACATATGTAGTTAATATTTTAATATTTATTTTATCTTAAAGTCTTGATTGTTGAATTAACAGTTAATTGAGTTTATGCTTGGTAGAATAGGTTTATTTAATGTTTTGTCATTTCAAACCTATTTTTTACTAAGTAAATATTATTTTTCACTAAGAAAATTAAAATTGAGCTAGCCTAGGTTGAACCTAGAATTCATGATCCTATAGATCTCGGTAAGCCATCGCATCTCATAAACACCTAGGACTACTTGTTTGTGTATTGAGTCACAAAGATGGGCGTGAGATGCTAGGACTTCACCCCAAGTTTCAAATGTAGACTTAATGCATTGACATGAACCAAAAGATAAAGCAAATCGATCACTTCGGTGACTAACTCTTACCCAAAATTTAATGATAATCTTATATCATTTGAGTTTCTCAAAAGTTAGACACTTGCTTTAAGGACAATTTTTAGATGTTTAATTTAAATATATTATTTAGTCAATTATTATGAAAAGGGATTCATATTTGGACAACTTTTATTGCATTTGTATTTTTGAAAGAATATAAAATATGATTTTTAAATTAAAGGGGAGAAAACATTTTTCAAGTTTATTTGGAGTTTTAAACTATTATTGAGAAGGAGAAAATACTTTTCTAAGTATATTGGGAGTTTCAAAGTTTAAAACTTTATGTCTAGCTTGAAAAAGGATAAACCTTGAATTTTTCAAGAACTTTAGAAGTTTAGCTTATGTACTTAATTATAACACCCTGAAAAGCTTTGATTAAGGGGGAGTTTTAAATATTTTTTTTAAACTTTAGATTTTCCGAGGAGAAATTTTTTATGTTTACAAGGTGTTTTTCAAGAAATAGTTTAAAAGTCTGGAAAACTTATATATTCTTTAAAAAGCTTAGTTTGAAAAGCTTGCAATGCATATGTGTTCTTTTGAAAAACTTATGCATAATTGAAATGTGAAACTAACCTAGCTTTTGAACCATTTTATTTGTAAAACTTACTTTGGAAGGTAAGCACTTGAATATAGTTATTATTTTTGAACAAATAATATATATGTGTTTTGATGTATGCCAAAGGGAGGGGGAGAGAGAGAGAGAGAGAGAGAGAGAGAGAGAGAGTAAGGTTTAAGTGAACTTGATATTGCATATAAACTTATTAGTTCATTTTAATCTTGATGCATTGCATGTGAATTTAATAGTGCATTTTGAGGTTATTATTATATTTTGCAATATTCTCCCTAACTTTAACTAATGTATTGTCATACATAAAAAAAAAAGAGATTATTCGTGCAGAAAGCACCACTCCTTAGTTTTGATGTATGAATCATAGTTAAAGTTAGGATCATCTTGTGTCTAACATGGAGTTAAGTGTGTAGACTTAACAGAAAGTCCTAACAGATCATGTTTGTTGGAGGATCGGTGGCCGGCTAGAGGGGGGTGAATAGTCTTTAATCATAGATGGAGATCATTTATTGCTTAATCGTCTACAATTAGGTTAGCATAGCGGAATAATAAAATCAAAGACAATTAAGTAAATGCAAGAAGTAAAGGAGACAATATTCTAACAAGAATACGTAACGTGGTTCATGGCCCTTGCCGCTGATCCACGACCTGATTCGTTCTAGGCGAATCACGCCTTAACTAATTCACTAATCTCTCCTTTACACAAAGCTAGGTGGAGGTAACCTTTCTTACACAAGAATCACTCCTCTTACAATATGATTAAAATAAGCTCAAGGAAGAGGACTGAAAACATGTTGGGCACTTGGGAGAGGTTTAGAAGTTAAGTATTAACCCCTCAAGATGCCCCAAGGCCTCTTCTTATAGGGAAGAGGTCATTCTTCCCGTTGGGCAGCTAGCAGTCGACTGATGCAGCCATCAGTCGACTGCTGCTGTAGTCGTTGCCTCGCAACGACTTCATCCACATTGGATTTTAACCAACGGCTCCCACATCAGTCGACTGATCTTCCCATCAGTCGACTGATGGAGCCAATAGTCGAGTGGTCGACGAGATCACTCAACTGCCAAAGCTTTTGTGTCCGAAACCCTCGACATCAGTGGACTGCCAACCCTTGGCAGTCGACTGGTGGAGCAATCAATCGACTTTCATTCCTTGGCAGTCAACTATTCGGCCAGAAATCAGACTTGAACACCAGTCGAGTCTTCAATCGACTTGGAGCAGTCGACTGTCATATCATGGCAGTCGACTGATGTTGGGAAAACCTCAAACCAACTTTGGTTTGAACATCTGACGGTTGGCTAAACCTCAACCCTTTTGGTTGAGCATCTGACACTTAGCCATTTGGCCAAGTTCACCTATGAGCTACCCCGTCGCGGGTTACAATCGCTCACTCTCATCTTCCCTTGGAGTCCCTCGCCTTGAAGTTCTCTTCGTCCGACCATGTCCCTCGGTGCACCAAGCGGATAGCTTCGCAATGTCATCCTTCGCGTCTTGCCTTGAAGTCTACTTCCTTTGGCTTCACTCCAATGCTCCTCATCCAGCGGTTCCTCGAATGCACCAAGCGCACGACTTCCGCAATGCTATCCTTCACCGACTCAAGGACAGAGTCATGAGATGGTGATTTGCCAATGCTTTCGCCATGTGTGAATTACTATGTCCTGCACAACTTCAACAAACATATTAAATCCATAATCAACCTAACTTAAACCCTTTGTCATACACATCAAAACACATCATTCATGAGTTGATTGCCCTAACAATCTCCCTCTTTTTGATGTGTGGCAATTCGTTTAAGTTAGGTAAAACATTTAACCAAAATGCATAAGGAAGAAAGCATGTAAAACATGGATATCAAATACTCCTCCTAAATACATGCAACTCCCCCTTAACCCATGCTAATTCCCTCTAGCATGATAAACTTAAACCCTCATATTTCTCCCCCTTTGACACCATCAAAAACATCTAACATATGTTGTATAAGCATGGCATCAAGTCTAGGGAAAGAAAGATACCAAAATCCAACTCAAAACCTGATAAAATAGGTTACTGTGCTCGTGCACAATATATCAGTCGGCTAAATCAGAGCATCAGTCGACTAGCACTAAAAATCAGCCTTTTTTGATTTTTCGAATGAACTTCATAAATGCACCAGAAATTATAAAAAATTCAAAAAATCGTGAAATTTCGAAAACATAGCTCTTGTAAGTTTCTTTATCAGTGAAAAATAGTTTTTCATGGAAATTCATTCTATTTTTTAAAGTTTGGCAAAAACTCAAAATGTTGAAAATAACTCAATTTTGTATCAACTTGAAAGCTAATTTTGCCTTAGAACCTTTTCAAAACATGAACATATAGATTATCAAACATGAAATGGTTTTAAAACATTTGAAAATATCCAACTATGATCTATGGACAATATGTCCATTGATTAAACATTTGCTTTCCCCATAGTTGGTATATGATTAATATGACATGATACATGTAAATGACCATCTAAATGTCATAAGCATTAGTGGACCATTTGTATCAACCTAACATCTCACTCATGCTATGTTTTCAATCAAAGTAGCCTATAGTGAGTGTGAGATGAACCTAAAGGTATTTATACTTAACCAACAATTTTCATGCAATTCTACCAAGGTTAAGTATCTATATCCTAAAATACTCAACATGATCATAAAATCACATATTATCAATCATGATAAAAAAAATCAATTATTGCATATCATGATCAAAAATCAAATATTATTATGATTCCATATTATGATAACATTATCATCACCCAACACTTAATCAAAAAATCATGAATTATGGTCATTTGTCAAGTATGAAATTAAGTATCAAGGATCATGATTCAAGCATTATTATCAAAACATCTACCATGCTCATAAATAAAAAATCATAAGTCTAGAACTAACATCCTCATCATCCTAAGTCAACCATTTATCATGATATAAGTAAAGTCCACTATGGTTGACTATCCTAGGATTTTTCTAACCCTTGAGGATGGATTTGGGAACCCAATATAAGTTCTTTCCTATAGGGTTCACCAAAAACTCCTTAGGGATCCATTTCCTAGCTACCATGGTGGTTTTTGCTTGACCCCTAGCAATTAGGAAACGATAGGCTTTTTCATTTTTGGTCCCCTTATAGCCTAATCCTTTCTTGTTGAAGCTAGCCCTTTGACTCCCAATAATCATGTTTAGGGTGTTGGAGCCAATTGTGAATTTTTTTAAGGCCTTAGTTAAATGATCTACCTTTTCCCTTAAGACCTTATTTTCCTCAATACATGCATCATTAACATTAAAAGGAATATAATCATCATGTGAGCATGCATCACTAGTCATAGAAGAAGAAGCATTATTATTAACATTTAAACATGCATTTTCTAACTTTTCTTCTAATTTTCTAATTTCATCGAGCATGCTTTTATTTTTATTTTTATCCCTAAATAGTTCCTTAGTTAAACTCGAAATCATAGACATAATCTTTTTTGGAAGAAGATTCGTTACCTTACTTACCAAATCCTCTTCTGATGATGAGGATGAAGATGAAACTCCCCCTTCACTTGAGCTCTTCTCCTCACTTGTACTTCTTTCTTCTTGCTCGAAGGAGGTGGAGTCCAAATCTTTTATTGCCATGAGTGCAAGGCTTGTGAAGGCTTGATCTTCTTCCGATGATGAAGATGGATCATCTCATGTTGCCTTGTGTGCCTTGGCCTTTCCTTTTTCTTTAGTTTTCTTGTCTTCTTCCTTTTTCTTGCTCTCCTTCTTCTTCTCTTCTTTCTTTCTCTTTTCCTCCTTGCTTTTGTTCAAGAGGGGACAATCATCCCTTATGTGCCCCTCTCATTGGCAATTGTAGCATATTATCTTTCTTCTTGCCCTTCTTCTCCTATCATTAGACTTGTTAAATCTAAAACTTTTAAGTGCACATCTTACCTTCCTTACCATGTAGGCCTCTTCATTGCTATCCATGGAGGAGGAGGAATCTTCATCGGATGAGGAGGGTGAAGGCATCTTCTTCTTTCCTTTATTTGCTATTAGTGCCACTCCCCTTGGTTGACTCCTTGGTTCCTCTACTATACCTTCAAGTCTAGTTTCGTGAAGTTCCATAGTAGAGAAAAATTTATCTAGAGTACTTACCTCTAGATTCTTTGAAATATAAAAGGAGTCCACTATGGAGCTCCATTTGGATGATCGAGGGAAGGCATTTATGACCTTCATTATCATGCCTCTATTTGAGAGCTTCTCCCCTACACTTGTTAGACCATTAATAACTTCTTTAAAGCGTGAATGAAGAGATATTACCTTCTCTCCCTTATCGAGTTTGATGTTGTTGAGTTGGGAGTGGAGAAGGTCCCTTCTTGCTAGTTTGGCTTCCGAGGTGCCTTCATGAAGTTCTACAAGTCTCTCTCACATTTCCTTAGCGCTTGAGCATTTACCAATTTTATTAATCTCTTGTTGAGGGAGCACATTGTATAGGTGATGCTTCGCTTTTGAATTCGCCAAGTGCTCCTCTCTTTGCTTCTTGGTCCACCTTGACTTTTCTAGCATTCTCCCCTCTTCATCCCTAGGAACTTCGAAACCATTTTCCATAGTGAGCATTATATCAAAATTGGTCTCGAAGAATACCTCCATTCGCTTTTTCCACCAAGCGAATTCCCCCTCGAACTTGGATGGATGGATGTTTAAGCCGACCATCTTTGTTGTCGTTCTTGTTGCGACGGTGAGTCTGGTGACAAGCAACCTTGGCTCTGATACCACTTGTTGGAGGATCGGTGGCCGGCTAGAGGGGGTGAATATCCTTTAATCGTAGATGGAGATCGTTTGTTGCTTAATCATCTACAATTAGGTTAGCACAGCAGAATAATAAAATCAAAGACAATTAAGTAAATGCAAGAAGTAAAGGAGACAATACTCTAACAAGAATACGTAACGTGGTTCACGACCCTTGCCGCTAATCTAGGACCCGATTCGTTCCAGGTGAATCATGCCTTAACCAATTCACTAATCTCTCCTTTGCACAAAGCTAGGTGGAGGTAACCTTTCTTACACAAGAATCACTCCTCTTACAATATGATTGAAATAAGCTCAAGGAAGAGGATTGAAAACGTGTTGGGCACTTCGGAGATGTTTAGAAGTTAAGCATTAACCCTCCAAGATGACCCAAGGTCTCTTCTTATAGGAAAGAGGTCATTCTTCCCGTTGGACAGCTAGCAGTCGATTGATGCAGCCATCAGTCGATTGCTGCTGTAGTCGTTGCCTCACAACGGCTTCATCCACGTTGGATTTTAACCAACGGCTCCCACTGTCACGCCCCCGAGGGAGTCCCCGCCAGACAAAAATCCGACAACACCTCCCCTGTATGGGTGACAATATGGAACTTGCATACAAGGCCTACACGACCACTATACATCGGTCAACACGACCGGAACAAAAACATCAACACACGCAGGTCATAAGGCCTCAGGCCAACAATCAAAGGAAATAACCAAATGTCTATCACATCTAGACTTACCCCTTCTGCCATCTGGGTAGGAATACCTAACCAAATCCAATCGAAATAAAATCCAAATATAGGTCCATAAGGACATACCAAATATCCACGAGTACATAAATCAAACATTAGACCTAAACATATCTTCTATACAAAATCCAAAACCATAAATCAACTAACTAATAAACTATCACGACGAGGGGGTTTAGCAGCTGGACTCTCCTGACAGCTTCATCCTGAAATAAATATAGAACAACGGGGTAAGTTCAAAGAACTCAGCGGATATAGTCGATATGCAAAGTAAGATATAGCTAACAATAATAATCATGCAAGTACAGTCTCATATATAGGGTATGCAAGAAAGAAATACAAAAGAATTGTACTTACCTGAATCTCCTACCCTGATATAGGAGCGTGTGCCATACTAGAAGAAATAAAGTCACCAGACCATATAAAAATATGTATCCTGTATGCATGACAATCATATGCAACATCCAAGGCAGCAATAAAAATGCAGCAAACACAATACAAATGTTATCCATGCAAAATGCATGCGGTACAAATGACATGGTCACCCCTGACGCCAGTCAGCCGCCTCACACGCGATGGTGAAGCCGAGTAGGTAGGGCTATGACAACTGTGCACTCTGCCATCACTGCTCCTGAGTGACCGAGTGGACAGGATGTTGTCGGAGTACACCAATCCTCCTGCCCCAAACAAAGTGGGGGAGCAAAGCTCTCATCTCCCAGTGTCATAGACCAGAGGAGGGATCCCTGCCCGCTACCAGGTTGCCTCATCGCTACCCATGAGCGGACCAATGGAGTCTGACAGAGCAACGGCACACACCCTCCTGATGTACCACTAACCCATGAGTGGCAGCGTGTGCAGACCATGTAACTGGTTGCGGGCTCAACTATAAAGGAACTCCGTCCAGCCAGCATACAATCATGCAAGATGGTGCATCATACTAAAGCATGTAATACCAACTAAAATCCATATCCGAATAATATGCACAACCAATAGGTACATATCAATGATCCAAGTAAAACAGGGAAGGTATAACCATAAACCGATCAAATGCATGTATCAAGTAGGCACAAAAATATGCAAGACAGATAAACATGAAAATTATTGCAAGCTATACTAACTAGCATACCAACATGACTATATCTAAGAGATAAGTCAAAATACCCGCGCTGCTATGAAACTCGTTATAACTATCTTTACACCCGTGGACCTGTCTCGTGACTGAAACCTGTATAAAATAGACATTTTGAATAAGTGCTAGCATACAACAAATAATCGAATCGAATCCTACATCGACTTCATAGCCCGATCAACTAGATTGATCTAGTTATCCCCGTAACCTAAACAAGTCTTCACATCAATCCCTATCGACCATTAAACCAATTAGCAACCTATTATTGCATTTATAAACACCCATATCTGAACCTACCAATTTCCCTCTTAATTCTCACCGCCCCTTCACCGAAAAGAAACACCACCCACGGCAGTAAACAACCGAACCGAAACAACCGGCAGACGACAAAAAGGAGATAGTCTGAGATATACATGCCTTGGACTTCCCCAATTCTGCTCGGCTTGTCGGAAAAACCACTACCCAACACCGCTGCCCTATTCCTCTGTTCTGCTCGCCGGAAGAAGACCACTGCCCAAACACACACCTTGCTCCGGCGACAGTCAACCGTAAAACAACCCCCTTCACTCTGACCCTCTTCTCACTGCTGCCCCTAGCCGCTGCCACTTGCCCAAGCTAGCCGATGAACTGGAAAGGGGAAAAGAGACCAGAGGGGTCGGCGTCGCCTGCCTGGGTGTAGCAGAAGTGTCGAAGGTCGGACGCAAGGCCGTCGACGGATGGCGCTGCGGCGGCGGATGCAGAGAAGGCTACGGCGACGGCGAGGCTGTCACCCCCGGCGACGGCGACTTAGGTGCAACGAATGATGATGACTATATCGAGGAGGTAGCGATAGACGACGAGAGGATCGGCGGCCATGGGCACTGCCGGAGCCGCGTGCGTGTGAGGCGGGGCTGACGACCGTGACCAATAGTCGCGCAAAGGCTAGTGTGTGTGCAGTGACTGGAGGCGATGCATGCGCAGCGACGAGATGGACGACGAAGAGGAGGCGGCGACAGTATGCGTGAGGAGAAGGGCTCGGAGAAAACCGTCATGAGAGCGAAGCCTGCGGCGCACAGAGAAAGAGATCGGGGTAATTAGAAAGTAAAAACCTAGGTTTATTAATCCTATTAACTAATCTAAATAGACCATTTAAAAGCCTATTTTTCTTATCCCCGTAATTATCTCGTACATGCTCCATTTAAATCCAGAAAAATTCTGGAAAAATTCCTAAAATTCTCCAAAAATCCCGAAATAATTCCCAGGATTATTTTTCCTAAATTTTGGCCATAAAATTTTATATTTTAAATTTTTTGTATTTAATATTCTCTCCTACTAATAAAAATTTGGTCTCAAAATTTCCAACTCAAGTACAAGTAAACATATCACACTACTCGACTCCAGTACTTGGAGAAAAATCACACACTTCAAGTAAGAAGGTGGGGGTATTAAGCTCTGATCTTTTCCTCAAGCTCTCATGTAGCCTCCTCATCGGTGTGGTGACTCCACTAGACTTTAACAAGTCGCACAGTCTTGTTCTACAATTATCGTTCTTTGTGATCCAGAATCTATACCGGAACCTCTGCGTAAATAGCATCAGGTTGAATGGAACCTGACACATCTGACAAAACATGTGTAGAGGCTGACATATACTTCCTCATCATGGACACATGAAACACATCATGGATACCAGCCAAGGACGGTGGTATCGTTAGGCGATAAGCGACTACTCCGATCCTCTCCAAAATCTCAAACGAACCAATGTACCTTGGAGCTAGCTTACCACTAAGGCCAAAACTCTTCACCCCCTTTCGTGGGTGAGACTCGCAGGAATACATGATCACCAATAGAGAACTCCAGAGGTCTCCATCTCCGATCTGCACAACTCTTCTGATGATCCTGCGCCTCTACCATCTTAAGTCTGATAGTACGGACCAACTCTGCCTCATGCTGAGCTCTCTGGGGTCCTAGCAACTGGGCCTCCCCAACCTCCTCTCAGAAGGTGGATGTACGACATTGTCTACCATACAATGCTTTAAACGGGGCCATTTGGATAGTCGAATGATAGCTGTTGTTGTAGGCGAATTCCACTAATAGCCAAAATCCATAACACAAAACCTCAACAAGTCCTCTAGAATCTGAATGGTCTGCTCAAACTATCCATCGATCTGAGGATGGAATGTTGTACTAAAACGGACCTGTGTACCTAAGGCCTGCTGTAGACTCTGCTAGAATCGGGACGTGAACCGAGGATCTCTATCTGATATAATGCTCAAAGGAACACCATGCAATCTGATGATATCCCGACAATATAACACTGTTAAATGATCCAAAGAGTCAGTCTTCCGAATCGCTAAGAAGTGCACGGATTTGGTTAGTCGGTCAATGACTACCCAAATCGCATCATGACCTTGACGTGTCCTAAGCAAACCCACCACAAAATCCATAATAATACACTTCCACTTCCATTCCGAAATCGGAATTTCCTGAAGCATCTGTTCCTTAAACTAATGCAACTCCGAAAACCCTTATCCTCCTCGGAGTCAAAGACGGTAGTCCACCTACCGTCCAAAATTCACTCCACCACACACTCTGTAAGTGCATGGGAGGCTATCGCGACCAAACTTCCTTATTACAACCGTTTGTGTTCCAGCTACTCTATAGTAGCTAGCCAAAACTCCATGATCATTTCTGCTCCTCACCTCTTTAAAACAACATAATAACTGCGAAGTCCATGTCATATATATGACAGCTTATCTCGCATTCCTTTAATTGTCGTAAGCTTAGGATATGTCTTATTCAATAGCATCGGAATTACTCTGATCCCTGAAATGATGCATCCATGTACACTACTCCTCCATCCATACCAGAATGATTAATCAACACTGGCGTAAAAGTCAATCATCGTCTGATCCCTGAAACTAGTTTCACAAGCTTCAGACCAAGTAAATTCCATCACCTTCCTAGTCCAACTAGTCAGCGATGTAGTACCGCTAGAGCATCCTATCCATATCTATGGTAATAATCAAATCAATACCAAGAAACCACCATCTACGGTGGCTGAGTGTGTAACCCCAATTACCACCATCAACAGTGGCCAAGTTATGCAACTCCAACGACCACAACTGATCCAATCGTGTCCCGAATACACGACTTTCCAAATCCCTGAACAACTAAGTCGTCAATAAATCTATTAAGATAATCAAAAGCTCATTCAATTCATACCAAGTATGAAATTGTCATCGCTACACACCTGCATTCTCTTTACTCTAGGCTGATGATATAACAATCATCACAACGACAATGATAATTGTATGACACCATGTCACTACAATATCAACACACCAATCAAAAATCAATCCTAGAGTATACACCGGTGTCCTATAGCTGATCTAAATAGATCTTCTATCCACAATGAAGGATATTCATTTCCTTCCGCAACTACCGCATTCTATCAACAATAATCGATACATAATCTCAAAGGTCCATCTCTCTTTTAACAAAGAGTTCCGAATCTTCTCTAGAAAAATACTGGGACAGATAAATATCCCATCCAACACCTCCTATAATAAGGTAAAACTATCTTTCATCGTCTTGACCAGTGTAGGTAAAACTATCTTTCATCACCTTATCCATAACCAAATCACTAATAGTAGGGACTGATATTTTCTGAGGGTTTACTCCTTGTCCTTCAAATTGGTGGCTAGCAGGCCAAATCCCTACCTTCCTAATTCGGCATTAGTCGGCACCTCTAAAGAGTCCGTACTTCTGAAATCATCGTTAGATTCCGCAAGGTCAATACGTCATCGACCTTGTCCTCGACCATGAGTTGGGGCAATTTCACTAAGCCAATACTTTTCCTAACCACTAAAGTACAGTAACCCCTAAAGATAATACTCTTCCTATAGATCAGAGATATCCTTCAGTTTGCCTGGTCCCAAAACACGAGAACTCCCAAGAATCCAAGGAAAAGAAAATCCTCGAAACACAAAACCCACAAACCAAAATCATAAACCAATAAAATTGTCACGTTCTGGGGGCATATCAGTCATCCAAATGATGGAGGAGCCCCTTAGTGACAATATTCTGAAATACATGGACCAAATCTGGTAAAAACCTCAAAATAATAATAGAAATAAAAGTATTTTATTAACTGCATGCATGCACGACTAAACATAATCAATTAAAGTAAAATAGTTTTATGACACCAATTCAAATTGCGTCATAATCCAAAAGGCATAAACAAAATGCGATACCAATAAAGTAAATAAAGCGGCATCCCGACGATGCAGGGAGACAAGCACAGTAAGGGACTCTCTGAGTGACACGAAGGTAGGTCAACAGGACACGTCCTCCATCAGTTAACCTAAAGGATAAGTGAGGAGAGGGTAAGTATAACCACTCAGTGGATGGATAGACAATAGTGCATACTCATAATGCACATAATGGAAGTCAAAGGAAACAACTAGAGTAACCCAACCCTCAAAGTACCAATATCAGTCTGCTACTAACCTGGTCGGTGGTATAACAAATATACCCGTAACATACACAACCACTGTAATCTACAAGCAATGCACATCCAGATACCACGACAAAGCTTCGTGGCTCTCAAGGTAATACAAAGGGAACTGTCTATGAGCTACCGCGAACGTAACTCGTGGGTCGACAATCAATAGCACTGTCTACGTGCAACTACATACTACCACGAATGAGACTCGTGGATAGACAGGCAGTATATAAATATCTAGTTATTGACTAGACACACTAACATACTACCACTAATAGGTCGCGTGGGCAGTCGATTATCCTAGGTTGTTAAACCTAGGGTTATCCAATACATCCAGCATAAAACGACCATCAACGTCGACAAAGATCATCGATCTACAATTAAACCCATTGAAGCGGTCAAGCGAGGGTTTCAACATCTCTAATATGAAATGTTTACCAAAGTCGGTAAAGATCATCGACTTATAAATAAATAAGTTGAGATGGTTAAGTCTAGCGTTCCAATCCTTCTAACATGATCAGTTATCAAGGTCGATAAAAATCACAAGTCCACTAATAAACACGTCGAGACGATTGATCATAGGGTTTCGTCCCAACTAACAAGAAACGCCTATCAAGGCCAATAAAGACAACCCCTCTACTAACAAGCACGACAAGAGGGTTAAGCCTAAATTATATCATTTCTACCAGTTTAATCATGCATGCTGTAACATGCTACCCCAAACAGATCTCGTGGGTACTTAAGATGTAAAGTAGCTATCTAGCTACAGACATCATACGAATCCGATTATCACCAACTCCGAGCGGATAACGCAAGAATATAACCTTACAGTAGATTATCTCAACCATGCATGGGAGACATATTCGACCACAGATATACAAAGCAACCATAGAGAGACTCTACTGCAGACTCTCTCTCAACCAAGAATGGGAGATATAGTAAAGACTAATCGCATCCTAACCATACGAACTCTACTAGTCCGATCACCATATCACTGAAATAGTAAATGGATAAACATATATCATTAAGCACACGGGTTATTACGCCTAGGGTTCCAACACCTAGGGTTCTACTAATGTTGTTTCATTCCTGATATCCGCTCCTACAGAATAACCTCATCTAAGTTATTCTATCTCTACTAGTCTTAATCATGGTATCCACTGCAAAAACACATAACCATATAATCACATAACACGCTATCTAATAAATGACAACATAGTCATACTAATGGCAATCAATGGCTGAAATTAATTAGGGTATAACTAAAGGGTCATGCCAGAACAAAGTCAAGGCAATACTAAATAAAGCATCAGATGCCTATATATACCCTACACTACGTAAGCAATGTAATCATGTCATCATGCACTAGGATCTAGGGAGTCAAAGAACCTATATGTATACCTTCTATGAATTTATCCATCTTAGTCATATTATTCAACTAGTCTAATCCCAATACTAGTCCAATCCTAATACTAGTCCAAAAAGTAAGAGGTAAACATCTTCCAATAATATCTAATCATTTATATCACAATGATAACTAGCTACGTATAGCAGTAATAACAATTAATAACCATATGCTAACGAAAAACCAGCAACCTAAAAAAAAATCTAACAGTCTAACAGATATAAGGTTAAAACAATACTAGACAAAACATAACCAATATAACCAATACAAATATGCACTAAATCTAGAAAATTTTCTAGAATTTATTCACCTGTTAGCCGTCTGGAGATGTCCTGTCGCCGCCAAATCCCCAAATTGACCTCGTCAATAATACCTCGAATTAGCAACCTATTATTGCATTTATAAACACCCATATCTGAACCTACCAATTTCCCTCTTAATTCTCACCACCCCTTCACCGAAAAGAAACACCACCCACGGCAGTAAACAACCGAACCGAAACAACCGGCAGACGACAAAAAGGAGATAGTCTGAGATATACATGCCTTGGACTTTCCCAATTCTGCTCGGCTTGTCGGAAGAGACCACTACCCAACACCGCTGCCCTATTCCTCTGTTCTGCTCGCCGAAAGAAGACCACTGCCCAAACACACATCAAGCTCAACCAAAGGAAAAATCCCTAAATCTCGTCCAAAGCAAAAGGTATCACTGCCTCACCTTGCTCCGGCGACAGTCAACCGTAAAACAACCCCCTTCACTCCGACGCTCTCCTCACTACTGCCCCTAGCCGCTGCCACTTGCCCAAGCTAGCCGATGAACTGGAAATGGGAAAAGAGACCAGAGGGGTCGGCATCGCCTGCCTGGGTGTAGCAGAAGTGCCGGAGGTCGAACGCAAGGCCGTCGGCGGATGGCGCTGCGGCGGCGGATGCAGAGAAGGCTACGGCGACCACGAGGCTATCACCCCCAGCGACGGCGATGGCGACCTAGGTGCAACGAATGACGACGACTGTCTCGGGGAGGCAGCGATGGACGACGAGAGGGTCAGCGGCCATGGGCACTGCAAGAGCCGCGTACGTGCGTGGCAGGGCTGGCGACCGTGAGCAATAGTCGCGCAAAGGCTAGTGTGTGTGCAGCGACCAAAGGCGACGTGTGCACAGCGACGAGATGGACAGCGAAGAGGAGGTGGCGGTAGTATGCATGAGGAGAAGGGCTTGGACAAAACCGTCGCGAGGGCGAAGCCTACGGCGCACGGAGAAAGATATCGGGGTAATTAGAAAGTAAAAAACCTAGGTTTATTAATCCTATTAACTAATCTAAACAGACCCTTTAAAAGTCTGTTTTTCTTATCCCCGTAATTATCTCATACAGGCTCCGTTTAAATCCAGAAAAATTCTGAAAAAATTCCTGAAATTCTCCAAAAATCCTAAAATAATTCTCAGGATTATTTTTCCTAAATTTTGGCCTTAAAATTTTATATTTTAAATTTTCCGTATTTAACACCCACATCAGTCGACTGATCTTCCCATCAGTCGACTGATGGAGCCAACAGTCGAGTGGTCGACAAGATCACTCAACTGTCAAAGCTTCTGTGCTCGAAACCCTCGACATCAGTTGATTGCCAACCCTTGGCAGTCGACTGATGATGTGATCAGTCGACTGCCATTCCTTGGCAGTCGACTGTTCGACCAGAAACCAGACTCGAACACCAGTTGAGTCTTCAGTCGACTTGGAGTAGTCGACTTCCATATCATGGCAGTCGACTGATGTCGGGAAAACCTCAAACCAACTTTGGTTTGAACATCCGATGGTCGAGTAACCCTCAACCCTCTTGGTTGAGCATCCGACACTTACCCATTTGGCCAAGTTCACCTATGAGATACCTTGTCCCGGGTTACAATTGCTCACTTGGAGTCCCTCACCTTGAATTTCTCTTCGTCCGGCCACGTCCCTCGGATGCACCAAGCGCACGGCTTCACAATGTCATCCTTCGCGTCTCACCCTGAAGTCTACTTCCTTTGGCTTCACTCCAATTCTCCTCGTTCGGCGGTCCCTCAGATGCACCAAGTGCATGGCTTCCGCAATACTATCCTTCACCGACTCAAGGACGGAGTCATGAGATGGTGACTTGCCAATGCTTTCGCCATGTGTGAATTACTAAGTCCTGCACAACTTCAACACACATATTAAATCCATAATCAACCTAGCTTAAACCCTTTTCCACACACATCAAAACACATCATTCATGGGTTGATTGCCCTAACAGTGTTGACCGAATATTAGGTAGAAGACTTGACAGATCAGGACACTAAGCAGGAAGTCAAGATGGGTCATGTGGACTGGACATGTGGAAAATGATTGGCTAGGTTAGGGAGACCGGACAATCGACAGGAAGTCCAGCTGGGTTAGGGAGACAGGACAACTGACATGAATCCTGGTGGGTCAGATCAGATGTCAAGCAAGGTAAGTCCGACAGGATAGTCAACAGGTAAGCCTCGAGTCCTCAGGTGGGGACAAAGCTAGGCATCGATCCGACAAAGGGTCCGTGTTTGACTCAGAAGTCGAGGTAAGACAGTATTACTATTGCTTAATATATTATACTAATATAGTTTTGCAGGTATCCAGGCAACTAGATGGTTTACAGTAGACTCATACTCAGTCAACTGGGTAGGGTTCAGTCAATTGGGATGCCAAGTTGGTAACCCAGTCTGGTGATCGACCGGATATCATGCAACCAAGATGGCAAGTATTCTAGATGACTGGGGAGGTCAAGTCGATTGGGATAGAAAATTTCTCGAACTAGGAGGAGTGGAGCCAAGTGACCTGGAGTTGACTAGACCAAGTCTAGTCAACTAGAAATGCCAAAATACTAAATCGACAGGCTAATTTGGAGTCGACTGGAGAGTGTTCCAGTCAACTGGAAAATGCTTAAAAAAGAAATGGAGGACCAACTTGAAAATAATAATTCTACTAATCTGAAGTGTTGTCATTTTCATTCCTCATCCGCAAGAGCTTTGTGATGGCAAAGCCTCAACCATTTGCTGACACTACGAGCTTCATTTACATTTGCATAAGTGTCGGTATATTTATAGCTTTCATTTAGCTTTTGTACTTCATTTCTAAGGGGAAGATAGATTGTTACCTAATCTTATTTCTTGTAAAAAGTGTCCCCCTCCGAAGTCGACAGTTCTCGAGTCAGAGGATCTTTTAGTGGATTGCCTATCGAGGCGACTCTTGAAGAGTTGCGGGCCTTGGAGTAGCAACCCAGTTTGGTTATGAACCAAGTAAACTATCTTGTGCTATTCATTTTATTTCCATTGTAAATTTCTCTAAGTTTTCAAAAGCAAAGGAATAGTTTTATAAAAGATAAAGAAAATTTTTATTCTCCGATATTCACTCCGCTTTGGTAGAACTTGATCCTACATAATTATCCTATCAGTCGACTGATACTGGTGATGCATGCGAGCATGACCTCAAATCTCTGACGAGAATCGCCGAGGATTCGATGAGCACACTCGCGCTCAACGCCTGTAAGTGCACGATTATCGTCAAGTAATAAAATATTGATCCCACAGGGACTGAAAATTGAGTATCGATTTACTAAGTGAATATAGATTGTTTAGACCTAATCAGTTGGTTGATAAGCAAAGAAGGTCGAAAGGAAAATGAGAGGGTTGGAAGATCACTTTTACAGGGACGCACTGTCACTGGGTCCTTGATATAATTGACGGAATGATTCTATATTTTCGGTTTCACCTAAATGATTGTAAACATATATCTTACTTCTAACTCTTAATGGTTATTCATGTAGGTAAGATATTCTATTTTATCTGACGTGATCTTTTGAAACTACACCGGATTTCTCTATTCCTAGTCAAGTTTTTTTTTCGGATTGTTAGAGCTAAGGGGGTTGCTATCTTTGGGAAGCCCTTGTCACTGGGTCCTACAACCATTCTAGAGTTATTTTCTCCAAGTTTGGGCCTTCTACTAGAATAAGTACATTACATTCTATGATACCTATGGGTCCTCACGGTGAATCAATCTAATTGTGGGGTAACCTTAGTCGCACAGGGAACCTGTCACTAGAACCCCAATGGATTAACCCCTCATTTGTAGTCGATTCCCCCACGTCTCGATTCTTTATGGGTCAGAGGATGGGTTCTCCTTTCGGTCATTCCCCATACCTCTAAAATATGACCTAATGCTTTTGACATCTAAATCGGGTTAACACGATAAGCCGGACTATGAATAATCATATCATAGAATAAAAAGAAAGTATAAATATATAACAATCAAAAACAATGCAAGCAAACATGGATTCATTGCAATATATTGTTTGCAAATTAAGATAGACTACTCCCTAATCAAAGAATCACATAAATCTACTCCATAAGATGGAGATCCAACCACAAGACATCGACAAACCAAGAGTAAACCAAAAGGAATTGCATAAAAGGAAAAAAGACGGCTTAGTCTCGATGTGAAGAAGGTCTTGGGGTGCAGCTCGCATTTAGAACAGGAGTCATGGCAAAGAAATCTTCATCAATCTGATCTCGCCAAAAAGAGAAGCTCTAAAATAGCAATCTCTGGCGGGTTGGGGGCCTTGGCGGCCCCCTTTCGGGGCTTGGGAGCCCTAGGGTTGCTCCTCTCTCGATCCTCCCGATCCAAAATGATCCTAGCCTCTTAGATGAGTTTCCTATATATAGAGGTGGATCCGGCTTTTTATAAATGCTTAAAAAACCCTAATTCCTCGAATTTGCAGCGCCACCACACGATCGTGTGAATTTCACATGGTCGGGCCATGTGCAAGGCTGGAAACGGCTAAAATCTAGGCTGAAAATTGAGCTAAAAATTTAACATGACCATGCTAGTTTAACATGATTGATCGTGTGACACTCTGGAGCCTCCATTTTGATCTGTTTCGCTTTAGGAACATGCTTGTGTCTTGGGACACAACTAGAGCATGTCCCCTAAAGTCCATGCTCCATAAAATGCTCTATTTTTGCTCCAAAAATGTCATCCTACACATAAATTTACAAAAGTAGATCTCCGAATGAAAAATATAGAAAAATGGAGTAAACAAAGATAATATGCAATGAATACCCTAAAAATGAGGTAATATGTGCACTAAAATGATAGCTAAACCCTATATAAAATGCTCACATCACAACCCCCAGACTTAAACTTTGCTTGTCTTCAAGCAAACTTTCGTATTCAGCTCAATGCATATAAATGAATAACTTCATTATCCATTATGTTCATCTAATCCTATAAAGTGGTGCTACTATTAAATTAAATAAATAAGTTTACCAAGTCTACAATGAAAGTTTTTCATGAAAGTGTAAAATATTATCCTAGAGTTTTCAAATTACATGTTAAGTCAAGTCATCATCTCATTCATTGTGTTCCTAAGGTATCTAGCTCTGGGCACTTACTTGTCCTAAGCGAGGATCATTCTCCCAAACTAACACAATGTCTCAAAGGCATGTTCGGTATTGAAAGAAATTGATAGGTGTTTTCCCAGTAACCTAATTCGGTCTTAAAGGGGCACCAAACCATTTCTACCCACGACAACTATTTTCTATCCCTCAAAAAAAATTTCTCTCTTCTTTTTTTTTAACCTCACAAATTTTCTATTTGCTCTCTCTCTCTTTTCTTTTTTCTCTTTTTTTCCTTTTCAAAGAACTTTTGTTCCTCTCTTGCTCATAGGGATTTTGATTTTTTTGAATGGGCTTACACAATCCGAGTATCTCCAGTAACTAAAATGATAATTGAAAGTTACCTATGGATTCAAAAGTACTAGTCCAACGAGATGAATCATGGCTAATAATGTACTAGATCAACTTTTCGGAATTCAATTAAAGTGTAAGTGAAAAATAAAAACTAGCTAGTAGAACTTGGTAAACACTCATATAACTTTTATAAAATTTGCACCACAAGATAGAAGAGTATGAATTACTAAAAAATAATAAAGTATATCAACATGATACCATCAAAATAGTACACATTGAAGTCTACTTAAAGGACAAGTAGATGCATGCACTCATAGTAAGTAAATTCATAAACCTAATGCATCTTGGAAACATAACGAAAACTAAATCTAAAAATAATTAAAGAAACAACTAAACTACGCAAGTAAGAAAACTAAATGAGCACACGAAGAGTTATATCAAAATGAAATCCCCCTCGACTTGCATTGAAGTATACTTCTGCAAGTGAAGCAACTGAATAGGTCGAGGAGGAAGATAAGGTAGTTAAAGCGTCTGTGTATTCATGTGCACCATTAGTCACCTGAAAAATGAAATGAAAGAAAGCAATAAAATAGAAAAGGGAAATTGCAGTGATAATTGAAATAGAAAAAAATGAAAAAGACGATACTAGAAAAAGAAGAACTAAAAATAAAGTGGTCTAATCCAATCAATTCACCTTTCGACCAATATCAATTTAAACCAGTCCCCAGCAACGATGCCAAAAACTTGATGCATGCGAGCACGACCTCAAATCTTCGACGAGGATCTGTGAGGATTCGATGCGCGCGCTCACACTCAACGCCTGCAAGTGCACGATTGTCGTCAAATAATAAAATATCGATCCTACAGGGACTGAAAATCAAGTACCGATTTACTAAGAAAATATAGATTGTTTAGACCTAATCAGTTGGTTGATAAGAAAAGAAGGTCAAAAGGAAAATGAGACGGATGGGAGATCACTTTTACAGGGATGCCACTATCACTAGGTCCTTGTTATGATTGACAGAATGATTCTATCTTTTCGATTTCACCTAAATGATTGTAAACGTATATCTTACTCCTAACTCTTAATGGTTATTCATGTAGGTAGGATATCCTATTTTATCCGACGTGATCTTTTGGAACTACATTGGATTGCCCTATTTCTAGTCAAGTTTCCCTTTCAGATCATCAGAGCTCAAGGGGTTGCTATCTTTGGAAAGCCTCCTATCACTGGGTCCCACAATTCTTCAAGAGTTAATTTCTCCTACTTTGGGCCTTCTACTAGAATATGGTCATTATGTTCTATGATACCTATGGGTCCTCACGGTGAATCAATCTAATTGTGGGATAACCTTAGTTGCATAGAAACCTGTCACTAGAACCCTAACGGATTAACCCCTCACTCATAGTTGATTCCCCCATGTCTCGGTTCTTTATGGATCAGAGAATTAGGTTCTCCTTTCCGTCCTTCCCCATACCTCTAAAATACGACCTAATGCTTTTAGCATCTAAATCAGGTTAACATGATAAGTCGGACCATGAATAATCATATTATAGAATAAAAAGGAAGTATAAATATATAGCAATCAAAAATAATGCAAGCAAACATGGATTCATTACAATATACTGTTTACAAATCAAGATAGGCTACTCCCTAATCAAAGAATCACAAAAATCTACTCCATAAGATGGAGATCCAACCACAAGACATCGACAAACCAAGAGTAAACTAAAAGGAATTGCATAAAAGGAAAAAGATGGCGTAGTCTCGATGTGAAGAAAGTCTTGGGGTGCAACTCACATTCAGAACAGGAGTCATGGCCAAGAAATCTGCATCAATCTAATATCGCCGGATAGAGAAGCTCTAGAATAGGAGCCTCCGACGGGTTGGGGACACTTGGGCAGCCCCCTTTCAGGGCTTGGGAGCCCTAGGGTAGCTCCCCTCTCAATCCTCCCGATCCAAAATGATTACAGCCTCTTAGATGAGTTTCCTATATATAGAAGCGGCTCTGACTTTCCATAAATGCTTAAAAACCCTAATTCCTCGAATTTGCAGTGCCGCCACACGACCGTGTGAATTTCACATGGCTGGGCCATGTGCAAGGCTCAAAAAGGATGAAATCTAGGCTGAAAATTGGGTTGAAAATTTAACACGACTGTGCTAATTTAATACGATCGACTGCGTGTCACTTTGGAGCCTCCGTTTTGATTTGTTTTGCTTCAGGAACATGCCCGTGTCTTGGGACACGGCCAGAGCATGCCTCTTAAAGTTTGTGTTCTATAAAAATCTCCATTTTTGCTCCAAAAATGTCATCCTATACATAAATTCACAAAAGTAGATCTTCAAATGAAAAATATAGAAAAGTTGAGTAAACAAAGATAATATGCATTGAATACCCTAAAAATGAGGTAAGATGTGTGCTAAAATGATAGCTAAAATCCTATATAAAATGCTCACATCAACTGGAAGGAGAAGAGACGGACCCACTTAGCATATAAAAACACAATTATCATATTACATTGAAACACCATCCATTCTTTTTTAAGAAATAAAAATAGATTACAAGTTGAAGGCTTCTACTGGATATCTTGATATAGTAGCCTCGACACTTAGAAAATTATCATCCTCCCCTGAGGGAGGATATCCTCTATCATCAAACTGTTTGGTGGCTCCTTCAAAACCCATTATAAAAATGTCAACAACCTTGGCACCAAATTTTTCTATCAGTTCTTACTCTCGTACCTTCCAACGAGCTTCTTCTATGGATATTTGGGTGACAAGAGCAAATTTGAGGCCGTCCTGTTCTTTAAAGACCACTGACACTCTTTGACTTAGGGCTTCCAAGTCCTAGGTGCAATACAACTGCATTGATTGTAGTCGATTTGTTACCTCTAGTAGTTCCTCGGAAGCTTCAGAGGCAAGGGAGGAAAGATAGTCTAGTTGAGTCTGAAGGGAGTGATGTTTTGCTCTGAGAGTTGCCTGAGAGTATGAGGCTTGTTCCATGCAATAAGGGTTTTTTCTTGGCTAGTCTAAGTTTCTTGAAGTTGAACTTTGCATTCTTATAATTCCTTGGCTAGGGTTTCAGTTTGCAGGGATCTATTGTTTTGAACTAGTAGTTGGGCTTGCATGAAGTCGGCCTCATGGAGAGCTTCCTCTCGATCACACCCCACAATGGATAGTTCAACCCTGAGATCATCGCACATTTTCCTCAAAGTCTCTTCCGAGCTAACTAGGTTTGCTTCATGTTGTTTAGATTGGGTCAGTTGATGCACCATCTATTTAAGCCAAGCCTCTGAAGTTGTGTGTCGGACTTCCATGATCGATTGGCATTCGACCAAATGGTATACTGCCTCATCATAATCAACAATCATTTTTACGATAGTAAAGATATGTTAAGAAAATTTCAATGGATGAAACAAGTAAAAGTAAGAAAAGAGATGTCTAAAGAACCGTAAGATTCATCTGCAGACGTTCAAAAGGACCCTACAACCCCGATTGGCTACAAAGTTTTACTCCTTGAAGAGTACGGATCCTAAGGGCAGAGTGTAAAGTAGTAGTAGGAGAATTTATTGGGGAAGGAATAGAAGGGGGAGCATCTCTTATAGTGGGATTTGGTTCGACAAGAGGAGAAGAGGACTCAAGAAGGGGGAAGTTAGGCTGGGGGGAGGAAATTGGAGGTTCTTCTAGGCCAAGGGCTAGGGGGCATGGATGATGAATTAGGTTCCATTTCCAGACCTGGAGATAAGGGTATAGGAGAGGAGGACAAAATGAGAGAACTTCCTTCTATCCTAGGAGGAGGGTCTCCGAATCTAGAAAGATCCCCCTTTGATGGGGAGGGGGTGGATTGTAGGGGCGGAGGTGACGACGATGACGAGGAGGACTAGGGGAGCAGGAGGAAGAGATTATAGGAGGGGAAGGTTGAGTAGAGGGGCCCCCTTTCAATCGGGGTGATTCCCTCTGAGGAGGAGAAGGAAGGCTTTGTTGAGATGGTTAGGGGACATGATGCTCTTTGGATGGCATGGAGGTTGCCTCGATGATCAAATCATGAAGAGGAGAGGAAGGGTGGGTCAGAGACTTTGCCCATTTACACTTTCCTTTCCCTTTCTGTACCATAGCCTCCAATATGCTAATAATTTCCTTCTGCATTAGGTCGTTTGCAACAAGGGAAAAGGTTATAAGCCATTAGTTGTTAATAGAGCTTTATATCACAAAGAGACTCATAACAACACACCACCTATCAAAATTGTGTTATCTAGAATGAAGGGAGACAATCCAAAGTGGCCTAGGAGATGAGCATCAGAAGTAGATCAGAGTTACCTTACTTTGCATATCGACTATATCCGCTAAGTTCTTTGAACTTACCCTGTTGATTTATATCTATTTCAGGATGAAGCTGTCAGGAGAGTGCAGCTGCCGGACCCCACCTGTCGTAAATGTTTTATTTGGATATTTGTTTTATGGTTTGGATATTTGGTTAGTGGACATGTATAGGTTTGGAGATTGATGTTTGTATTCGTGGATTTTTGGTGTCCTGATGGACCTTATTCAGATTTTGGTTTGGATTGGATTTTTGTTGAGTATTCTTGCCCAGATGGCAGAACGGGTAAGTATAGTTGTGATAGATATTTATCATTTATCTTGGTAGATGGCCTGAGGCCAAATTATATAATTGCGTGTGTGTTTGGATTCCGGTCGTGTTGACCGATGTATTGTGGTCGTGTAGGCCTTGTATGTAAATTGGGATTGTCACCCGTACAGGGGAGATGCTGCCGGATTTTCGTCTGGCGGGGTCTCCTTCGGGGCGTGACAATTTATTTGGTATCAGAGCGCCTAGGTTTTCGAGTTCCTAGGGGTTTTTGGATTTTTCGGAGTTCGCCATGTATTGTCAAGTTTTGTGAGGTAATCTGGAAATTTTGGATTGGTATGGATTTTCGATGATTTTTATGTTTCGGAAATTCTAGGATTTTTTATGAGATCAATATGGGGTTTTGGCGGCTACGGGACCTCTCCTAACGGTGAAATAGGTATGATGATTAATTTGATATGTTTTTATTTGTGGTAATATATGTATTCATTTAACAGATATGAGACGAGGTGGGCGTGCTTCTGCGCCGAGACGTGGTGTGGGACGGCCACGCCAGAGGACCCAGAGATCTTTGGCGACAGACTTGCCAAAGAGATCTACTGAGGATGAGCATGTTGATCAGGGTCAGATTCCATAGGGTGCTGCGGGAGTTGTGGATCCTCAGTCCTTGGCGGATCCTCCTCCCGAGATACCCACTGCTGGGGTATCCGATGTACCAGCGGGAGACCCTGCTGCTACACATCAGACACCCCGCCAAGAGGACTGTTACATTACATACCCGATGTGCCCATCGCTGAGCCGGTCGGCTCACTCAAGATCGACCCTACTTATCCCATCACGATGTAGCTGCGGCACGAGCTCAGATTCCAGGATTAGCAAAGTCGATGAAAAGCCGGTTCACTTTATTCAGTGGAGAGACTGATCCGAGTGTAGCTCAGTCTTGGATCCAGACGATGGAGCGTACCTTCTACTATATGGTCTGCTCCGAGTGGGAGAAGGCAGAGTTGGCGACCTTCCATTTACGAGGCGAGGCCGAGATTTGGTGGGATATGCAGCGCTCGATTATCGGCGAGCAGCAGGTTACCTGGTCGAGATTTAGAGAGGCTTTTGAGAGTCAGTATTTCCCACGGGCATATCAGATGATGCGTCGTCAGGATTTTCTGAGTCTACGATAGAATAATCGCTCAGTGATGGAGTATAATACAGAATTTAATCGGTTAGCCAGGTTTTGTCCAGAATTAGTTACTGAGGATAGGTCACGGATGATGCAGTTTGTTCAGGGACTAGATGGGCATCTACAGGTCAAGATGGTCGAATTTGGTAGTTCTTCCTACCGAGAGGCATTGGACAGAGCTTTGTTGATCGAGTCGGCTCAACAGAGGGTCAATACAGATAGGAAGAGGAAACAGTCCGATAGAACCACAGGTCAGACTCAAGAACCATGAGACCATCCGGACAAAGAAGAAAGTGGCCGCACCCGGTCGAGTCATTCTGGGCATCTAGTCGGCCTCGTAAATCAGACGATTTTCACCGGCCCTCCGGCCTTCTCGAGAGCCGGAGGCCGCCCACTAGTGATAGCCACTGTACTCGTTGTGGATCGAGAGAGCATATTGTCTCAGCCTGCACCTTGGGACAATCAGTTTGCTATTATTGCAAGATGCCTGGGCACATGAGCCGAGATTGTTCGTTGAAGGCTCAACATGTGGCTTCCGAGGTTTCTATCCAGGGAGGACCGTTGTGTCAGTCTGGGACTCAGAGAGGGGGCCAGACAGCCAGACCTTCGCAACGCCCGCAGAGGACAGCTCCCCCTGCAGGAGTCGCCTATGGTATTCATGGACAGGAGTACACCAGTGCCCGTACGGTGTCACAGGGTTCAGTTTCAGGACCGCAGTACCAGATGCAGTCCCAGCCACTGGTACAGTACCATTCGCAGCAGCCACTGATACTCCATTCTGACCCTCGCCCCTGGTTCAGACTAATCGCAGCTACTGCGGTGATAAGACTACGCGCATACCGGCCTTCCTATCACCACGTACGGCCTTGTATGGGCCTCAGCCCAGCACACAGCCACCTCTAGCAGTGATACCACCTCCACCGCCGTCGAAGACTGGGCGGATTCATGCGATTACCAGAGAGGATGCGCAGCGAGCTAACGAATCCATATTTTGCGGTACGGTTTCACTTTATACATTTTCAGCTATTATACTAGTTGATACTGGTAGTTCGCATTCGTTTATTTCTCGTACCTTTATGAGAGAGATTGGTAGATTACCTACTAGTAGATCACAGAGATTAGTCATCTCCCTACCGTCTGGCGATACATTAGATGTTACCCAGGAGGTCCGAGGTTGTCCCTTAGATTTTTGTAACATCATTCTTACTGTAGATTTGTTGGTACTGGACATAGTCGAGTTCGACATTATCCTTGGCATGGATTGGCTGTCAGCATATCATGCCACAGTTGATTGCCAGACGAGGGTGGTCACATTTCGACCTCTGAACCAACCCTCGTGGGATTTCACTGGCATCCGGGACGACGGCATATCAACCATTTCTGTGATTCAGGCTCAGAAGCTTTTATTGCACGGTTGCCAGGGTTTTCTATTATCTATGATCAATGTAGAAGATAGTGGTGGCTCTCAGATCGTGGACATCCCGATTGTCCGAGAGTATTCAGATGTCTTTCCAGAGGAGTTACCGGGTCTGCCTCCCAGAAGGCAAGTGGAGTTCATGATTGAGTTAATACCTGGGACGACGCCGGCATCGAAAGCTCCTTATCGTAAGGCCCCGAGAGAGTTGGACGAGTTAAAGGTTCAGCTCCATGAACTTTTGGATAGAGGTTTTATTCGCCCGAGTGCATCACCCTGGGGTTCTCCAGTTCTCTTCGTGAAGAAGAAAGATGGTTCGATGAGACTGTGCATCGACTACAGGCAGTTGAACGCTGTCACTATCAAAAATAAATATCCCCTGCCACGTATTGAGGACTTGTTTGATCAGCTCAGAGGTACATCAGTCTATTCTAAGATTGATCTGCGGTCCGGATATCATCAATTAAGGGTTAGAGATTCTGACATTCAGAAGACAGCGTTCCGTACCAGATATGGACACTATGAATTTTTGGTAATGCCATTTGGGCTTACCAATGCTCCAGCAGTATTCATGGATTTGATGAACCGTGAATTTATGGATTTCCTAGATCGGTTCTGTAACACCCCAAAATTTTTCTCCAAAATTTTTGGTATAGAATTTAATTTTTTTGTCTAGTAGATTATATATGGGATCCTGGAAAATGATGATAAAAGAATAAAAAAAAGTGGAGAGGTGGGGTTTGAACCTTAAACCTCTTGGTGAGAGTTAACTCTTACCATGCATGTGATGACCAAGTGCTCAGCAGTAGCTTACTATTGGAGATAGAGGAGAAATTGTAGATGAGTACAGAGGGTAAAATTAAGAGGCATGAAAAGAGAAGAGACACTTCTCTTCCTCCCTTTATAAATAGGAGTGAAAGTTCCATTTGGCCACTTCTTCTTCCCTCTTCTCTTCTTCTTCCTCACCGAAACTCACCTTCTCCCTTTCCATTTTCCGAAATTCATCCAAGCAAGAAGAAGACTAGGTTTGGCTTCCATTAGGTCATCTTCCAACTAAAAGCCAAGCGAAGGATGTAAGATTCCCTCACCTACAGTATATTTGTTCTTGTAGGACATGATACATGAAAGAAATATGATGCTTGATACCTTACAAGTTTCGGCCAACCAAGGTTTTTGGGCTAGGGTTGCATGAAAATGCTTCTAAGGAAATTTTGATAGGTTGTATGCTTCATGTAGGAATTTTTAAGTGACAAAAATCCAAGCTTTGATACCTTACAAGTTTCGGCCAACCAAGGTTTTTTGGCTAGGGTTGCATGAAAATGCTTCTAAGGAAATTTTGATAGGTTGTATGCTTCATGTAGGAATTTTTAGGTGACAAAAATCCAAGCTTTGTGCCCCTACAAGTTTCGGCCAACCAAGGTGTTTGGGCTAGGGTTGCATGAAAATGCTTCTAAGGAAATTTTGATAGGTTGTATGCTTCATGTAGGAATTTTTAGGTGACAAAAATCCAAGCTTTGTGCCCCTACATGTTTCGGCCAACAATGGTTTTAGGGCTAGGGTTTCATGAAAACACCCCTTATGAAGTTATATTATGTTGTATGCCTTCATGTATGAACCTTATGTGACAAAAATGAAATTTTGGTACCCTACAAGTTTCGGCCAACTAGGGTTTTAGGGCTAGAGTATCATGAAAACACCCCTTATGAAGTTATGTTATGTTGTATGCCTTCATGTATGAATTTATGTAACAAGAATAAAATTTTGGTACCCTACAAGTTTCGGCCAACAATGGTTTTAGGGCTAGGGTTGCATGAAAACACCCCTTAGGAAATTAGGATATGTTGTATACCTATGTGATGAACATGTTTATGATTTTTATATGCCATGAAATATGCCTATGTGATGAACATGTTTATGATTTTCATATGTCATGAATTATGCTTATGTGATGAATATGTTTATGATTTAATATGCTATGAAATATGCCTATGTGATGAACAAGTTGATGATTTTAATATGCCATGAAATATGCTTTAAGACCCCTTTAGGGTATTCTTAAGTTATGAATGCATATATGCTATGACTTGTCTAAAAAGATGCTTCCCCTTTTTATGTTGGGATTAAGAGCTCTCCTTATGATAAGATAAGACGGAGATGCTTCCCTTTTTAAGTAGGGATTAAGAGCTCTCCTTATGATAAGATAAGACGGAGATGCTTCCCTTTTTATGTTGGGGATTAAGAGCATTCTTTATGATATGACAAGAAAGAAAGGAATTAAATATTTTACTTTGTAAGAGGTTAAGTACCCGACCCGTTAGGTGGTCGTTAATCAAATCCAAGGGACATAAGAAGACGTAAGAGGTCTTGCCCTGGTAAGACGTAAGAGGTCTTGCTCTAGTAGGGGTCTGGTGGCTCGCTACCCCAGCCTATTAGGGAACGCGCTTTATGTGGTACTTAGCCTGGGGCCCCCCTTCAAGTTATGATTATGTTGAAGTATCTATATGTATATGTTTTGAAAAGAAAGGACTTGTGTGAAATTACGAATGCTTATGTTCAAGTTTAAGAATGCTTATGATTATGTCCTTTATGCATGTTTAGGATTTATGAATTATGAATGCTTATATTCAAGTTTAAGAATGCTTATGATTATGTACTTTATGCATGTTTAGGATTTATGATATTATGAATGCTTATGTTCAAGTTTAAGAATGCTTATGATTATGTCCTTTATGCACGCTTAGGATTGATGATGTCATGAATGCTTATGTTTAATTTATGCCCTGCTTAGATTTAATTACGCTTAGCATGCTTATGTAAATTTTATGCCATGCTTATGTTTTATTAAGTTGGTATGTTGATGATTAGTGTTGTTATGAAATACTCATGCTATTTATGCTAGTATGCTCATGTTTCTAATTGTTTGATGAAGTTTGTGGCTTTTGTGAGTAGGCAAGAATCTTACTAAGCTATATGCTTATAGTTTATGTTGTCCATATACTGCAGATAAAGGAAACATGAACTAGAGGGAGTAGCAGGAGGGGCTGAGTATGTGTGATAGTGGCATGGTGGAAAAAGACCCTATGACTCTCTGCTTTTATTTATATGCTCTATGAACAACTTAAGACATTTGCTTCCGCTTTTATGACTTGTGATTTATTAGTACCATGTTGGATGTTGCTTAGTTATGTTACTGTTCAATTACTTATGAAAGTTTGATATGATAGAACTCATGAATGGATCTTTATGTTATGCATGTTATAAAAAAAAAGATAAGACATGTTAACATGCTAATTAGGTCTATGATATGTGATGCATGTTATAAAAGAGGATTATGTCATGTTAACATGCTTGATTAGGTAGACTGTGAAATGATCCATATATGTTATGTTATAAAAAAAAAAAAGTAGCGCCGCCCTGAGAGCAGATAAGGGCGGGCGTTACAGGTTCGTCATTATTTTTATCGATGACATTCTGGTCTATTCTCGTTCCGAGGAGGAACACGCGCAACATCTTCGTCTTGTTCTAGATATGCTCCGACAGAAGCGGCTATATGCGAAGTTCAATAAGTGCGTGTTTTGGTTACACTCAGTCGGTTTTCTGGGACATGTGGTTTCGAGTAGAGGTATTTTAGTTGACCCCCAGAAGATCGAGGCTGTCACCAGTTGGGAGCAGCCGAAATCAGTTCAGGAGGTTCGCAGTTTCCTAGGCTTGGTCGGTTATTACAGACGGTTCGTTGAGGGTTTCTCGAGCATTGCTATGCCATTGACACGCCTTACCAGGAAGGGCGTGAAGTTCACGTGGACAGAGGCGTTCGAGACTAGTTTTCAGGAGTTGAAGAGGAGATTAGTGTCAGCACCGATTCTGGTATTACCATCAGGGGACGATGGTTTCGTTCTTTATACAGATGCGTCTCTACAGGGTTTAGGCACAGTATTGATGCAGCATGGTAGGGTAGTCTCTTATGCTTCTCGCCAGTTGAAGGACCATGAGAAAAACTACCCAGTTCATGATTTAGAGTTTGCCGCTATTATCTATGCCTTGAAGATTTGGAGGCATCATTTATATGGTATTACGTTTGAGATTCTCACTGATCATAAGAGTCTCAAATATCTGTTTACGCAGAAGGAACTCAATCTCCGACAGAGGAGATGGATGGAGTTCCTGAAGGATTATGACTGTACCATCAGCTACCATCCAGGGAAAGCCAATGTGGTTGCCGATGCACTTAGCCGGAAGTCCCGAGGGACTTTAGCTTCCTTCCGAGTTTTAGTCACGGATTTGATTCAGGGTTTTTCTGAGTTGAGCCTTGAGGAGCAGGGACCGACAGAGCAGGGCATTCTGGTTACCATGGTTGCTCAGTCGTCTATCCGGACGAGAGTCCGGGAGGCTCAGGCCAGTGATCAGCATTTACAGTTCATTGGCAGCCAGATAACTTCTGGACAACAGACTGAGTTCACCTGAGATGATGAGGGTATTATATATTTCCGAGGCAGATTATGCGTACCTCAACCTCACCCGGTCATGGAGGAGTTACTTCAGGAGGCTCATCGCTCTCGATTTGCGATCCACCCAGGTGGAAACCGCATGTATCGAGATTTAAAGTGTTTGTATTGGTGGAACGGTATGAAGAAAGACATCGCGGATTTTGTAGCTAGATGTCTGATTTGTCAGCAGGTCAAGGCTGAGCACCAGAGACCAGCTAGATTACTTCAGAGGATTCCTATTCCTGAGTGGAAGTGGGATCATATTACCATGGATTTTGTGATGGGATTGCCTAGGACACGTCAAGGCCATGACGCGATTTGGGTAGTCGTAGACCGACTAACCAAATCCGCGCACTTCTTATCAATTCGGAAGACTGACTCTCTGGATCGGTTGGCAGAGCTATATTGTCGGGAGATCATCAGATTGCATGGTGTTCCTTTGAGCATTATATCAGATAGAGATCCCCGGTTCACGTCTAGGTTCTGGCAGAGTCTACAGCAGGCTTTAGGCACACAGCTTCGGTTTAGTACTGCCTTCCATCCGCAGACCAATGGACAGTCTGAGCGGACAATTCAGACACTAGAGGATTTGTTGAGGTCCTGTGTTATAGATTTCGGAGGCAACTGGGAGGATCATTTGTCGTTAGTGGAATTCGCCTACAATAACAGTTATCATTCGGCTATCCAAATGGCCCCGTATGAGGCATTGTATGGTAGGCAGTGTCGTACACCCACTCTCTGGGAGGAGGTTGGGGAGGCCTAGTTGCTAGGACCCCAGAGAGCTCAGCATGAGGCAGAGTTGGTCCGTACTATCAGACGTAGGATGGCAGAGGCGCAGGATCGCCAGAAGAGTTATGCAGATCGTAGACGGAGACCTTTGGAGTTCTCTATTGGTGATCATGTATTCCTACGAGTCTCACCCACGAAAGGGGTGAAGAGGTTTGGACTCCGTGGTAAGCTAGCTCCTAGATATATTGGTCCGTTTGAGATTTTGGAGAGGATCGAAGCAGTTGCTTATCGTCTAGCGCTACCACCATCTTTGACGAGTATACATGATGTGTTCCATGTGTCTATGCTGAGGAAGTATGTGCCAGACTCTACACATATTCTGTCAGATGTATCAGGTTCCATTCAACCTGATGCTACTTACGCAGAGGTTCCGGTACGGATTTTGGATTACAAGGAATGACAGTTGCGGGACAAGGTTGTGCAACTTGTCAAGGTCGGGTGGAGTCACCACACCGACGAGGAAGCTACTTGGGAGCTCGAGGAAAAGATCAGAGCTCAATACCCCCACTTATTTACTTAAGGTACGTGAGGTATATTTTCAGTACTTGTGGTATTTCTTACTCGTTGTGCATTTGAGTAGGAAATTTGGGGACCAAATTTTAATTAGTGGGGGAGAATGTTAAATATGGGGATATTAAAATATTAAATTAAATGGCCAAATAATTAAGGAAATAATCTTGGAAATTTTTTGGGATTTTTAGGAAATTTTAGGAATTTTTCTGGAATTTTTCTGGATTTAAACGGACTCCGTACGAGATTTTTATGGGGATAAAATAAATAGGCTTTAGAGGGGTCTATTTAAAGGGGTTAAATACACGATAGAAAACCTAAAAAAAATTCTATTTTCCCTTTTATTTCTTTCCCCGCCGCGACTTCCTCCTTCGGCAGTTCCTTCACGCGCCTCGCTCTCCTCGCCGCCGCTAACAGCGCCCTCATCTCCTTTCGCGAGCCTTCTCCTTCGCCGGCGACGCCTTCTTCTCCGCCCGAGCCTTCTTCCACAAGCCGAGCAAGCCTTGCTGACTTGCCATTCAAGAGCCCGGCCGTCTCTCTGCAAGCGTCGGCAAACGCGAGCACCGACCGTGTCGTTGCCGCTCGAGCAGCCCTCGCAGACGACCAGGCCGCCGCCCCCTCTGCGACCATCCACCGTCGGCTCCTCTACCACAGGACTGTCGATGCCCCTCTCCCTCCGCAAGCGCCACCACTGCTTCTTCTCCTCGCGCGCACGCTGTCCACCGCCGACGCCACCTCCTCTGCCCTTCTGGCCGGAGGTCGCCGGAGTAGGTAAGGGTTCTTTTTACTTTTCGTTCTTGGACGAGTGGGTTAGGGAGTTTATTTTGCCCGAATGTGTTCGGTGTGAAGGGGCTACGATTAGGTTGTATAGGCTGTGTTTTGTGTAGAGGGTGTGATGTCGGTGAAGGTTCCAATGACTGGACGGAGTTTGGTTGACTGGTGTAGTGAGGAGAGTAACTAGTGGGCTGTGGGTGGATGTGTCGGCTGTGAATTTAAGAAATTGAGTTGGGAGTATCGACTGTCGGTGGAATTCCTAGGGCGGGTGAGCTTGATTGGTCGATTTGGGTTGATTCCGGTGTTATTCAGTTGATCGGTATGGTATTCGGAGGATATGGGATTTGTTGGTGCAATCGGCCCAGGTCACGATTGACCAGGACTCGAGTTTGACTCGAGTGATGTTTTGATGTTCGACAAAAACATATGACAATGTAATTGTCATAGGGAAGTCCAAGTCTTGAGTACTTGGCATGGAAAGTCCAAGTGGGACACTTGGCATTTGGGAAAGTCCAAGCATGGGTCTTGGCAAGGTAAAGTCCAAGTCTTGAGTACTTGGCATGGAAAGTCCAACATGGGTTGGCAAGAGAAAGTCCAAGGGGATTGATATTGGTGGCGTAAAGTCCAAGCGGGAGTCTTGGCAGCATAAGTCCAATGGTTGGCGGCGTAAAGTCCAAGCAAAGTCTTGGCGGCGTAAGTCCAATGTGCCTTGGCGGTGTAGACACCGTTAGCATGACATAGCCGATGGAAGCACCTGAAGGCTAGCGCGATGGATGAACAAGTCATGGATGACTTGGAGGGATCCGAGAGGCGTGAGGTTGATGGAGGTAGCTAGAAGGCTTAGGTCTAGGCTAAGGGTGATCTAGCAAGTATGGGGGGAACCATACTTGGGTTAAAACCTCATGTTTGAGGTGTGCCAGTCGACTGATGCCATGTGGCAGTCTACTGGACCGAGTCAACTAGGGTTTGATCTGGTTATTGAGCCTAGCAATGATCGCTGGAGGTGGGCCGATCGATGGCTCAGCGAATGACCGATGGTGTGATCACCGACCGGTGCTCGAAAATCGCCAGCATCGGAGTCGAGACTGGTCGAGTGAGGACTCCATCAGTCGACTGATGGTCACAATCAGTCGACTGATGATGGATTCGTTGAACTTATCCAACGTGGATCTAGCCGTTGTCTCACGGCAACAGTGGCATCAGTCGACTGATGGTCCCGATCAGTCGACTGATCGACTTTTTCCAGCACAGGTTGAAGCTATAAAAGGAGCTCGTGATGGAGGAAATTTGCATTGGTTTCTTGAGGGTTTTGGAGCGATTTGCTGTTGCAAATCAGGGTCTCCAAGGTGATTTCAAGCAACCAAGCAATCAAGCAATCCAAAGGCAATTGTAAAGTAGTTTCCTTTACTTGCATTGTATTTCATTATTGTAATTGCTTGTATTAGTATCTTATTGTTGTAAGATTAATTGTACGAGGTTTCTCCGCCTCCAGATTGTTTCGAGAAGGAGTTATTATTATAGCGGTGTGTGATTGTCATCGCTAGGGTTCGTACGAACCCGATCCGTGGAGTAGGAATCGTGCAGTTCCGAACCACGTTAAATCTTCGTGTCTTTGTGTGTGCTTGTCCATTTCGTTATTGTATTATATCTATATTCCGCTGCGCTAACGAAATTGTAGACATGAACACGAAAGAATTACATTGACGCTATTCACCCCCCTCTAGCCGTTACAAATATTCCTAACAAGTGGTATCAGAGCCCGGGGCTCTTCTACGGACTAACCGCCGGGAGCTAAGACAAAAGGCTAGAGGGTGAAGATGGAATTCCAAGACAAGCTTGGATGGGATATCAATACTCCACCTCCATATGATCCAGAAGATTTTCCGGCGTGGAGAGCAAGAATGGAAACATTCTTGATGATGAACATAGAGGATTGGTTCATCCTCATTGAAGGCCTTGAACCCCCTAGGGATAAGAAGGGGAATATCCTAAAATTGAAAAAGTGGACCCAAGAGCAACGCCAAAAGCTCAAGACCGAAGTTAAGGTAACGAAACTTTTGGAAGATTTAATCCCTAATGATGTTTTGTGCAAGCTAGGGGATTACATGTATGCCAAGGAGCTATGGAGAAAATTGGCAAGACTCCATGAGGAGAGTTCATCCTCAAGTGAAAGTGAGGAATCGGAAGTTGAGATGGAGTCAACTTCTGAATCGGAGAAAGAAGAAGTAGAAGAGGTGGAAGAAGCATCTACTTCTAGGTTTGAGGAGGAGAGACCATCCTCTACACCGAAGCAACCTCAAGAAGAGCCTTCAACATCCGATCAAGATGAGAAAGCTCAAAATTCAACTCCGGCACCTACCACCACCCTAGGTAACTCAAACACTTTATTTTCAAATAAAAATCATATAATGTGCTTTGAGTGTAGGGAATTTGGGCATTATAAGAGTAAGTGCCCAAAGAAGGTCAAGAAAGCTCCTCCGGCGCCTAAAAGTCAACAAAAGTCAACGGACGCCGGTTCCCCAAGTATCAAGAGCAAGGAGCACATCATATGCTTCAAATGCAATGCAAAAGGACATTATAGGAATCAATGTCCTAGGGGGAAGAAGAAGACCCAAGAGGGAGCTACACATGTAGGGGGAGCTTCCAAAGCTAACCCTAAGGTATATTTTAATAATGCATCCTTTTTAGTTAATAGGCAAAAGCATGCTAAGGGTTTCAATTCTCTTGATATTTATCATAAAGAGCATGCTAGAAATAACAAACATATTTGTTTAGGAGTTAAGAAGGTTCACCTTAGGAATAAGAAGAAATTTGGGACTAATGTTCCTAAAAATATCTTACCTAGGGAATCAATTAGGAAAATAGGAGAACATCTAGGCTCTAACCCTAAATGGACTAGGCATATGCCTAGGAAGTTCAATGCCCATGGTTTAAATCAAAATTCTAAAATTGGGCAATTAGAATTAGAGAACCAAGCCTTGAGGTCAAGGCTTGAAAAACTAGAAAAGACCCTAAATAAGATACAAAATCAATTTCAAGGGTCTAATGGTCAAAGTCAAAGGTCCAAAAGTCAAAGTCAACACCAAGGACCTAAGAGTCAAAAGTCAACCAAAGGCAAGCAAGGTTTGGGTCACAAACCTAAGCCTAAGGTAGCTTACCATAGTGTTTCATTTGATTATGGGACACAAACTAGGTCTAGGAAGACCAAGGTCAATAGGGAAGTCATCCCTAGAGTTGACCATGGTGTGTGCCTAGTGGCTAGGGTTTCTAGGGAAGCCACTAAGAAGGTTACAAGGGGAGTCACCCCTAGAGTTAACCATGGCAAAACCAAAATGACCAAGGTTTCTAAGCCTAGAAGGGTCATTAGGAAGGTATCTAAGGAGGTTATCCCTAAGGAATACCTAATTAACCCTAGGAGCTCAAATCATTTTTGGGTTCCTAAGAGCGTGATTGATTCACTCTAAGATGGGTTTAGGGTGTGTCAACCTTGATTGGATGGGTAGTTAACTCAACCATGGCAAAGGTGGCATGTTAGGTCATTTTCAAGATTATGGTTACCTTGGAAATACATTTGAGTCTTAATCCTAAAAGTTTTAGGATGTGCCAATATTACTTGAGAAGTTTGATAAAATGATCAAAATTGGCACAATTTAGGTTTAGAGGTTAGTGTGCCATTTTGGGTTTTTGGCACACTTGGGAGAAAAATAGAAATATGGCAAAATATAATTAATTATATGAAATGGCAATTAATATTAAAATTTAGGTATTACTATACCTATATATTTTATATGTCATGCTTTGTTTGCCATATAACATACCATGACATCATACTTATTTTTAATCATTCTATATGTCATGTACATGTTTAGGATTAAGGATTAAATGTCATGTATTTTTAGATTTCATATTATGTCATGACATCATGATTATGAGCATAGGCTTATTTATAACATTTCTAATGCCATAATCATTCATGCATTTAAGACAATTTGGTTGAAATTGAATTAAGGACTATGGCATGACTTGAAGTCCCATTTATAAGAGAATCAAGTAGGGTTGCCTTAGAGAATGCATGAAACCCTAGATTAAATGACCCAAAACCCATATCTCACATCCAATGGACATGTATGTGTATTTATACACCCTAGATACATGTGAGATGCTAGGATATGAGTTAAGTTCAAGGTGCACAGTTTTTGCATCTAGTTGAACCCAAACTCATCTTAACTCAACATGTGGATCATTGGGAGAGCATGTGTACAAGTCATGTACATAGAGCCCAAGGAATATGATCCAAGATAAGGTTTTGAAAACATTTTAAAATCATTTTAGAAAACCTTGATGAAGTCTATCTTTTGATAGCAATCATCATTGATAGAGTTGATACAAGATAGGGCCAAAACATTGAAAATTTCAATGGTTTTGAGTTTTGTATCAAACTCTTTATTTTATGGGTAAAATATTTTTCAAACATTTTTCACCTATTGTATTGGTCATAAGTATTATACGTATCAAATTTCGTGATTTTTCGATATATGTATAATTATTTATGATTTTCTAAAATTCAACTCTGATAACTGAAATTCGGAAATTTCAGTTATCAATCGACTGCTATTGGTGGCAGTCGACTGATGGAGGTGCCAGTCGATTGATTTCTGAATCACTCGACTGGTAGCCTGATTTCGGGGTAAACAAGGTTGTTATGGCCCCTAATCACTCCTAACCCTAGGATATGCTTTAGGAAGCATTATAAAGGGTGAAAATCCATTGGATATGGATTAGGAGAAGTATTTAGGGTTTGTATCAATTTTAAGGTGTTGGAAAGTTCTATATTGAATTTCTAACCTTAATTTTGATGGTTTAGAGTTCCTATTGGCTTAGGGACTGCCCAAGGACATTGTTGGTGCAATGGTCAAGGGGGAGCAAGCCTTTAGGGGGAGGTATCCATCTTGGGATGATGGATGTGTTTTTCTTCTTTAAGAGGAGAAGTTATTGGGAGAATATGACATCAATTGGGAAATTGATGGGACTTTTGAGAGATCCAATTTGAAAATTGGGAGAGTAAATGGGATTGTCTCTCTTGAGTGATATTGGACTTATCACTAGAAAGATGGTAGGCATCCTAAGTATTGTTGGACCAAGGGGGAGATTGTAATATCTCATTGGGACATGAGACATTGACCTCCTTAGAGAGGAAACCTTTTTGATGTTAGTCAAAAAGGGGGAGAATGTTTGGGGGAGAACATTTGGTGAGTGTTTACCAATTTGGGATAATTGGTAAGGGATTTGAGTTAGTGTTCTAACTCAATAATTTGTTTGGTTTTTGTCAAACATCAAAAAGGGGGAGATTTTTGGTGCAATCAGCCCAGGTCACGATTAACCAGGACTCGAGTTTGACTCGAGTGATGTTTTGATGTTCAACAAAAACATATGACAATGTAATTGTCATAGGGAAGTTCAAGTCTTGAGTACTTGGCATGGAAAGTCCAAGTGGGACACTTGGCATTTGGGAAAGTCCAAGCAGGGGTCTTGGCAAGGTAAAGTCCAAGTCTTGAGTACTTGGCATGGAAAGTCCAACATGGGTTGGCAAGAGAAAGTCCAAGGAGATTGATATTGGCGGCGTAAAGTCCAAGCGGGAGTCTTGGCAGCATAAGTCCAATGGTTGGCGACGTAAAGTCCAAGCAGAGTCTTAGCGGCGTAAGTCCAATGTACCTTGGCGGTGTAGACACCGTTAGCATGACATAGCCGATGGAAGCACCTGAAGGCTAGCCGATGGATGAACAAGTCATGGATGACTTGGAGGGATCCGAGAGGCGTGAGGTTGATGGAGGTAGCTAGAAGGCTTAGGTCTAGGCTAAGGATGGTCTAGCAAGTATGGGGGGAACCATACTTGGGTTAAAACCTCATGTTTGAGGTGTGTCAGTCGACTGATGTCATGTGGCAGTCGACTGGACCGAGTCAACTAGGGTTTGACTATAGGTGGGCCCGATCGATGAGCTCGAGCGATCGTGATCGTGTGATCGGTCGACCGTGCTCGAAATCCCGCCGAGAATCGGAGTCGAGACTCGACTGGTCGAGTGAGGACTCCATCAGTCGATTGATAGTCACAATCAGTCGACTGATGATGGATCTGTTGGACTTATCCAACGTGGATCTAGCCGTTGTCTCACAGTGATGGCATCGATGGTCGATGGTCCCGATCAGTCGACTGATCGACTTTTTCCAGCACAGGTTGAAGCTATAAAAGGAGCTCGTGATGGAGGAAATTTGCATCGGTTTCTTGAGGGTTTTGGAGCGATTTGATGTTGCAAATCAGGGTCTCCAAGGTGATTTCAAGCAACGAGGCAATCAAGCAATCCAAAGGCAATTGTAAAGTAGTTTCCTTTACTTGCATTGTATTTCATTATTGTAATTGCTTGTATTAGTATCTTATTGTTGTAAGATTAATTGTACGAGGTTTCTCCGCCTCCGGATTATTCCGAGAAGGAGTTATTATTATAGTGGTGTGTGATTGGCATCGCTAGGGTTCGTACGAACCCGATCCGTGGAGTAGGAACCGTGCGGTTCCGAACCACGTTAAATCTTCGTGTCTTTGTGTGTGCTTGTCCATTTCGTTATTGTATTATATCTATATTCCGCTGCGTTAACGAAATTGTAGACACGAACGCGAAAGAATTACATTGACGCTATTCACCCCCCTCTAGCCGTTACAAATATTCCTAACAGGATTTGGGTGATATTGTTTGATATGGAGGATTTTTGAAGGTGATGAATTAGGTTAGGTGATTAGGAATTAGTTTGGTAAATTGATTGGTACAATTAGTTGGATAAATTAAAAGCCAGTAAATTTTATTTATTTGGCTTAGGTTGTTAAGATACAAGTTATTCCAGGTTTAATTAATTAATTAGCTTATCATTAATTAATCAAATTTTTTATCAATTGATTTAGTGGGCTAAATTAATTGTATGGATATTTGTGGACAAGGAAAATTGGAAATAGTTTGGGTTAATTGGGTTATGAAGGAAATCGATTTAGTATTCGATTTATCGATAAATTACATTTTTGTGCTTGACTATAGTTATGTTATATGCAGGTTTCGGTCACGAGGCAGGTCCCCAGTCGTGACGATTTGGTTCTTTTTACGGATATATATTCAGGCGGGTATTTTGACTTATCTTTTAGATAGTCATTTGTTGATATGCTAGTTAGGATAGCTTACAATAATTTTTCATATTTATATGCCTGGTATGCTTTTGGTGCCTACTAGATACATGCATGTGATAGGATATGATTATATTTCCCTGTTTGATTTGGATCATAGTACATGGATTAGGGATATGTACATATTATTCGGATAGGTATTTTGAGTAGGATTTACATGCTTTAGTATCATGCACCATTTTTGCATGATTGCATGCTGGCTGGACGGGGTTCCATTATTGTTGAGCCCGCAGCTAGTTACATGGCCTGCACACACTGCCACTCATGGGTTAGTGGTACATCAGGAGGGTATGTGCAGCTGTTCACAGTTCGCTGGTCCGCTCATGGGTAGCGATGAGGCAGCGTGGTAGCGGGCAGGGATCCCTCCTCTGGTCTATGACACCGAGAGATGAGAGCTTAGCTCCCCCACTCTGTTTGGGGCAGGAGGATAGGTGTACTCCGACAGCATCCTGTCCACTCGGTCACTCAGGAGCAGTGATGGCAGAGTGCACAGTTGTCATAGCCCTACCCACTCGGCTTCACCATCGCGTGTGAGGCGGCTGACTGGCGTCAGGGGTGACCATGTCATTTGCACGACATGCACTTTGCACGGATTGCATTTGTATTGTGTTTGTTGCATTTTTACTTATGCCTTGGATGTTGCATATGATTGTCATGCATACAGGATACATGTTTGTATATGGTGATGACTCTTATAGTAGGGCACTTGCTCCTATATCAGGGTAGGAGATTCAGGTGAGTACAGTCCTTTTGCATTTATTTCTTGTTTACCATATATATGAGACTGTACTGGCATGATTTTTATTGTTAGCTATACCTTACTTTGCATATCGACTATATATGCTAAGTTCTTTGAACTTACCCCGTTGATTTATATCTATTTCAGGATGAAGCTGTCAGGAGAGTGCAGCTGTCGGACCCCACTCGTCATAAATGTTTTATTTGGATATTTGTTTTATGGTTTGGATATTTGGTTAGTGGACATGTATAGGTTTGGAGATTGATGTTTGTATTCGTGGATTTTTGGTGTTCTGATGGACCTTATTCGGATTTTGGTTTGGATTGGATTTTTGTTGAGTATTCCTGCCAAGATAGATATTTATCATTTATCTTGGTAGATGTCCTGAGGCCAAATTATATAATTGCGTGTGTGTTTGGATTCCGGTCGTGTTGACCGATGTATTGTGGCCGTGTAGGCCTTGTATGTAAATTGAGATTGTCACCCATACAGGGGAGATGATGCCGGATTTTCGTCTGGCGGGGTCTCCTTCGGGGCGTGACAAATGGTTCGGGAAACAGATAGTGTGCCGAGTCAAGGAAGGGTTAACTCGGGAAGCCAGTAGAAAGCCAAATTAGAGAAAAGAATAATAAGTCAATTAAGATGGGACCTCACAAAATATTCCCTTGATGGTTTATTAGAGTTCATTCATACACATCACTATGTTTAGTAACGGATTGAAGACGCCTCATGGGCCTCACAAAAGATTCCTCACTTGAGTAATTCTCTAATGACCTAACAACATCATCATCTTGATCGGCATGACTTTCCACGTGGACAACCACTCTCGCAGTTTGTTATGCAACTGCTTGCCCTAAAGCATCACGAAGGAGTAGTGGGGAAGAGGAGGAGATATATAAACAGGAAGTGGAGGAATAAAAGGGATCTAGTCTGATCATTTTTGCACTTACTGTTTCTCTACCACCGATTTTATTACTTCTACTACTTGCTTCTCTTCTTACAACACAAGCTCTAACTTAAGCAACGGAGGATCGTAGCCGGACTCCTGACGATCGTCTGACCTATGTTAACTTTGACTGAAGAGAACAAGGAGATTTACTGCTGCAGTCGGAGAGGACTCATCCTCAATGGCTTAAGATCGAGGAAAAACAATCTGCATCGCATCAGGCAAAGTTATTGCCATTGAAAATAAAAGGATGGGGCGTACTATATCCTTCTTGCAAAACCATGAAATTAGATCCCCAAGACCAAAAAGATATCTTTTCAATTACTTGGATAAGTAGCACAAGCAATCAAATTTCAAACAAGTGTGTCTATTGTTAGGGAGTTTTAGGTTTAAGGTATATGATAAGATTGAGGTTTAGGGTTAAGGGTAGGGTAATGTTTAAGTTAAAGGTTTAGGGTACGGTTGTGAATTTTAAAATGAGTTTAACCCTTGTCTGAATATAAATTCGACCTTAGATTATATTTAAATTTAGCTTTAGGTCTATCAAACATTTATTTTTAAGATAAATTTCTAAGCTGTAGCGAGTCACATGAGACATTTTTAAAATAGTCATGTGTCTAGATAGAATTTCATTAAAAATGGCTACCCAAGAGACTTAATATAAAATCTTAATCTAATAGGTCCAGAGTAAAGTAAAGTAGTTTTGGTTAGTTCAACTTGATTAATACACCATGTAAGATCTCTTTTATCCAATCTAAACATGCATTAAGTTGAGATTTCTTAATTTACTATCATCTGACTTTGCTCTAATACCAATTGATAGGACCAAAATAATAATAGAGGGATGAATATTGTTATTAAAAATTAAGTTAATATTGAGTCATTAAAACATATATAGTAAAATACAACGAAAAATAAAATAAAATAATAAATACAATAAAATATGTTACAATAGATTTAATATGGTTCGACTTTCCTCTAACTTTTCTATTCAAGCACATGGATCAATCAAAAATTAAACCATATATTTTCTAATTTATAGAGGATTCATCACATGGATCAATAAAAAATTAAACCATATATTTTTCTCCTTTCTAGAGGATTTGAAAACAGAGAAATCTCTTACACAAGAAGAATACAATAAAATAATAATAAAAATAAGAACAATGCAACAAAAACAAATTATATCAAGCACCGAAGTTTGTCCTGAAATGCATATGAAAAGCACAACAATACAGAAGGAAGACTTTGAGGATTTTCTTGAAGAGCACCTGATGTTTCAATGATTCGATTAATTTCAATTGTTGCTGTCGATCTCCTTTTATAATCTTGTTTCGGTATCCCGAAAGCGCTTCTATTGATGCCCCAGCTTGGCATCAATCCGATCTAAGTAACCTGATTTATATCCAAACTCCAATCGCTCGAATACCTTTCAAGCACTCAAATATTGACGTAGCAAAATCCCATTGGCATCAATTTGATTCAACTAATCTGATTCTTATTCGAACTTTAATTTGATTGCGGCGATACCTTTTGAGTCCTATATTCACGTCATTGCTTATCTAAAATCGATCTAAATTTCAACCGTGGGCATTTAGATCCCATCCGAGTGCTAGATCCGATAAAAGTGCTCAGATCACTTTAATCCGATTGACTTGATTCAAATTGAATTCTTGTATCACTCGGTAAGGAACTCATAATTGGACATTAATTTGTATTCATTTGTGAAACTAATTTCACAACAGCCTACTCAGAATATATTATTTTTGAGTTTTTCCTGAAGCTGTATTCAACTGAACCACACTGAAGACAGAAAAAGACAGTGAAAACATGCATGCAGCTAGATCACCCTCAAGTTAATTTGAATCCAAGTGACAGAGATTGTTATTGGACTGGTTGGTCGAGTTGGACGGATGGATGCATATAATAATAAGGATTCGGACAAGTGGGCCTATTCTCAGCTCCTCTACTTAATCTTATCCTTCTCTTCTCTGGTCTCAGGTCTCATTCTTGTTGCATGGAGTGTCGGCATGCTGACCAACTAAGCTAAATGAATGAACACAATGTAAAAGATGGAAAGTAGATACTTGACCAAAAATAGATAAAATAAAATAAAAGTTGGATTAGTTTGTAAGAATTGTGATGATGATTGATGTTAATTAATGCGATCTTTCAAGGTTCTAAAAAGTGGAGAGACAAGTTGTTAGTTGAATACATGCTAGGGAGGGTGCCGACATGGATTCGGAAGAAGATTTGTCGTGGAAGTTTTCTTTTTTTTTTTTTCTCACTAGCACCGTATATTTAGATCTCCGATCTAATTAATTTAGAGATGATCGATTCGATTCCACAGATTTTTGACGGGACATTAAGTAACACATAGATGAGATATGCTCCACATATCATCAGAATAAATCAGAGAAGTACTCGTGACTCAGTAACTAAGTTCGATGACACGATCGTATCGTTCTACAAGACAGATTTGACGTCGAAGATGCACTCTATGCGAGAAAGTAAACTCTCGACTCACATCTTCTTCAAGCCACTTGTCCAAAGTTTTTTGAAATTCAAAATTGAATTTGTCTGAACCATGCTAATCTTGCTAATCTGAAAATATATGTCACTCGCTTTACCGTGCCCAAGTTTTCTTTCGTTGATTAGAGGAGTCAATCAATGGATGGATGAATTAGGAAGGGAAGTGGAGTGAATTATGTGAAAAACCCCTCCGATTAGGAGAGAAAGAGAAACATATGTTAGTTATAGCCCTAGAATCAAACATGTGATGGTTGAATAGGGAACATTTTGTATCATATTCTATAAAGGTAAAGGATTGGTTATTATATATTTACGTCTTGCTTGTACCAGCTAAATTAAATATATAATAATGCCCTAGAAAAGTAGGTTCTTATCTACAGCACATCAATTGGAAGAATTGATTATGAGAGGCTGTAGAGAACACTTTCTTAAATGTTCCTAGTCAAGTATTAATATGCAAGGGCAATATTAATACATAAAGACTAGCATGTAGGTCAATTGATGACTTGATCTCACAAGTCATGGATATATGATATCAAGTTGACACATGGGTATATATTAGAGAATATATACTGAACTGACCCGCCATGAGAAAGTTTCATGGATCGTCATATGAGTGTCATAAACTTTCTCATGTGACTATTGGTATGAATAGTCCTCAAACCTGAAGTCACTACGGTTCCCTACATAAGGAGTTATGTACTTTGGTATCGTCAAACGTCACCCGTAACAGGGTGGACCATAAAGGCGATTACTGGGTATATAACAAATTATGCGGAGGGATGTGAGTGATGTAGATGTGATCTATCCCTCCCATATGACGGGAGTGATATTTGTGGGCCCCTTGATTGAGTAGAACTACTAAAACGCATGGCCATGCTCGAATGAGTCAATATGAGATATTGAGCTCATTTGTTTGAGTTAGTTTACTTAGGGATCAAGAAACACATAGATTGATCGAGGATGACACGGTCTATGCCTCATTGGTCAATCTGATATCAAGGATAGAAGGACACGGTCATACATTATAGTAGTCACGGAAAGGTTAGTCGGATCTTGACTTATCTCGTAACTTGGATAGCAATGATGTATTGCTAGATGTCGCTCATTGCTTGTGTATCTAAAAGGGTTTAGATCCACTGCCAACGTTATGAGAGCCTATAGGGTCACACACAAAGAGCATGATGATTAGAAGAATTAGTGCATTCTAGTTTGACTAGAATAATTTGGGAATAAGCTTAAGTACAAAATGGTTTTTGGACTTTAAGCTTAATGAGAATTTTAGCTTATTGATTTAATGAGATTAATTCAATATGCTAAGCTTAATTGATTTAATAAGATTAATTCAATATGTTACCTTATTGATTTAATGAGATTAATTCAATATGATAACATAAGCTTATTGAATTAATAAGATTAATTCAACATCCATGAATGCCACATAAGCATGTCACCTAGGCATGCCATATAAGCATGCCACCTAAGCTTGATGAGTTGGAAGGAGACAAAGGGTTTTGACCCTTGGATTTCCTCCACATGTGGCCGGCCAAAACAAGGAGGATAACTCCTTGTTTAATTATTTTTCAATGCCATTGATTGCATTGAATGTGATAGGAGATGAAAGGTTTTTCAAATCCTATAAAACACCCCATGGGGTGGCCGGCCAAAGGAGTTGAGTTGGAGCTTAAGGCTTGGTGAGAGCTTGGTGGGAGAGGCTTTTGTTGTGTGGTTCTGTGAGTATAAGCTAGCAAGAAGAGTAGTCTTCTTCTTCCTTTCTCTTCTTCCCTACCTTCCTCTCCTTTAGGGACTTCTCTAGCAAGAAATAAAGGAGAGATCTTCTAGTTTTCTTTTGTGAGACAAGAGCTTGCTCGTGTGGATATATATAGAGGCACGGACATTTGAACGTGCTAAAAGATCCAACACATCCAAGGAAAAGCGGGATTGCAAAGGGCACGCAACAAAGGTAGAATTCTCCTATAAGATAGGCTTTCTTTTGAGAAATTTATTTTTGTACGAGTTTTTCTTTCGCAAGGATCACTTGGAAGGGATCCTAATTTTTCCGTTGCGCATATGCTATTTTACATAAAGAGATCCCAACAGTGGTATCAGAGCCACTTGTGAAAGATCGTATAAAAAATAGTTTTTCTCTATTTTATATATGATATAGAAGTAGGATAAATTTTATTATGAGTTGATAATTGCATTAGCAATTTTTCAAACATAATAAAATATCCGATGCCTTTTAAAAGTTAAAAATGACATGGTGCATGGTTATGGCCTAATCCCAAAAAGTTTGTGAATGTATGTTGTAATTCTTAATACGGCCTGCGAGTCGTGCCTTTCTCCTAAAAATCTTGTTGTAAAATTAGTTTTAGACTCGAATGTAACTCGAGTATTTCTCCTTTTGTAATATACAAAATAAAGATGGAGGGTCCATTGGAAGATGATGTTACAAGGAGGAAGTCAACAATACACGACAACCAAAAGGAAGCACTTGGGAGAAGATGCTATCCCTAGGTTGACCAATCAATCTTCTCATTGGCTTGAGAAGATTGTAGAATAAGGGTCATAACCATGACACGCTTAGTATGCTAATATGTATGTGATGCATGTTAATTTAGCTTATATGTGATGTATGCTAATATGTATGTGATGTATGCTAATATGTATGTGATGCATGTTTAAGTTTATCTCTTAATAAGTCTAAACGATATGCCTACCAAAGTTTGGTACTCACTACTTCCTCGATCATTTGTTATTGGGTTTGCCAAAGCAAAGCAATGCATTTTATCTTGGAAGAGTGCGAGTGGACAATCGTGATGTCCCGCTATCAAACTTGGTTAAGACTTAATTAAGAAAGTAGAGGCATATATTAGCTTTGAACATAAGTTTTAAAAATTAGTTTTGTGTGATTTCCGAACATCAGCTTTGTCTTAGAAGTGGTCGTTGCTCCGATATCAAAGAAGGTCTCTGTGCCTCGCCACAGCCTGGAAGTTGGTTTAGGAATAAGCACTAAACTAATCTAAACTTAACCAAAGCTATTAAAGAGTTACATCAGATGTAATTGGCAAAAGATTGTCTACCTAATCATACTACGTCTTGGGCGATTAGCCAAAGCTAACTCAAGATGAATTATGATGTGGATCTTTATCCCATATAAATTTATAGCTAAATAGAAGCTAATGATGTAAGCAAAATGTGTTTGCCTACATCAATAATTAGCTCATATCAAAGCTATGAGAATTTAGTGGGAGCCTCATTTAATTAAAGGCCTAATTAAATGACTTAGGTATGATACTTAATTTTGCATTTTAATATTGTAGATCACCATGACATCTAACACGACACACCCCCTCAACTTGCGATCTGTCCTTGAGAAAGACAAGCTCAATGGAGCTAACTTTCTAGATTTGTATAGGAACTTGAGGATTATCCTCAAGCAAGAACGTAAACTGTATGTCCTAGAGTAGTCTATCCCTGAAACACCCGCCCCTGCGGCCACTCGTGCTGAAAAGGATGCTTATAAGAAGCATCAAGATGACGCATTAGATGTGTCATGTCTTATGCTTGCCACCATGAACTCTGAGCTTCAGAAGCAACATGAGAACATGGATGCCTATAATATGGTTGAGCATTTAAAACAACTATATCAAGGACAAGCTAGGCACGAGCGTTTTGAAGTGTCTAAGGCTCTTTTTGCATGCAAGATGCAAGAAGGAACACCTGTAGGAACTCACGTACTTAAAATGATTGGGTACGTTGAGAACCTTGAAAGACTAGGTTTTCCATTGAGCCAAGAATTGGCAACCGATGTTATCCTGCAATCGTTGCCGGAAGCATATAATCAATTCGTCATGAATTATAACATGAATGAAATTGATAAACTTTTGCCTGAGATTCTCAGCATGTTAAGAACTGCTGAACCGAATCTCAAAAAGAAAGTTAGTAATGTACTAATGGTCAAGAAGGGCAAGGTAGCATGAGGCAAGGGTAAGACCAAGCCAAAGGCATGGCCAATTCATCCACTTCAAAGGGTAAAGGTAAAATACCTAAGGAAGGAGATCGCTTCCATTGCGGTGAGATCGACAACAGGCGGCTATGCAAAGTCTACCTTGAGGAAGTAAAGAATAAAAGAAGTGGGACTTACGCCTCGGTATATACGTTATAGAAGTTAATCTATCTATTTCTTCTACATGGGTATTAGATCTGGATGTGCATCTCACATTTGTACTAATGTTGCGAGGATTGAGAAATAGTAGACTAATGGCAAAGGCAGTGGACCTACTGAGTAGTGTCAATGGCGAAGTTCCATATTCTTTGTCTTGGCCCACTGGGCTTATCTTAGAACTAGAGGAGTGCTTTTATGTACCTGCATTAACAAAGAACATAATCTCTGTATCTTGTTTAGATAAGAAAAACTTCTCTTTTATAATAAAGGACAAATGTTGTTCCATTTATTTGAATGAAATGTTCTATTGTAATGCACCACTTATGAATGGTCTCTATGTTCTAGATTTAGAAAACCCAATTTATAACGTAAATACCAAACGGTTCAAATCGAATAATTTGAACTAAACATATCTCAACATACATCGCCGCCTAGGTCACATAAATGAAAAACGATATACCAACTCCATAAAGATGGATTATTGGACTCATTTGATTTTGAATCATATGAGATATAATCTTGTCTTTTAGGAAAGATGACTAAAACTCCATTTAGTGGACATGGCGAGAGAGCGACGGACTTGTTAGGACTCATACATACTGATGTATGTGGCCCTTTTAATGTCGAAGCCAGAGGAGGCTATAAATACTTTATTACTTTCACTGATGATATGAGTAGATTTGGCTACTTATATTTGATGAGACATAAGTCAGAATCCTTTGAAAAGTTCAAAGAATTCAAGAATGAAGTACAAAACCAACTTGGTAAGCGTATTAAGCTACTTCGATCAGATCGAGGTGGTGAATACCTTAGTCAAGAATTTCGTGATCACCTGGCTGAGTGTGGGATAATATCCCAACTCACTCCACCTGGAACACCACAATGGAATGGTGTATCTGAAAGGAGAAATCGTACTCTATTAGATATGGTACGATCAATGATGAGCCAGACTGATCTACCTACTTCCTTTTGGGGTTTAGCTCTAGAGACAGCCGCTTTCACACTTAATCGCGTCCCATCAAAAGTCGTAGAAAAGACACCATATACATTATGGACTGGGAAGAGTCCCAAAATATCTTTTATAAAGATTTGGGGTTGTGAAGCTTATGTTAGACGTCAAGTCTCAGATAAACTAGGACCCAAATCAGATAAGTGTTATTTTGTAGGATATCCCAAGGAAACTAAGGGATATTACTTTTACAATCCCACACATGGCAAGGTGTTTGTTGCCAGAAATGCTGTCTTTCTAGAAAGAGAATTTATTTCTAGAAAAACTAGTGGGAGTAAAATTCATCTTGAAGAAATTCAGGATGAAGATAACACTAAGGCTTCGATGGAAAATGAACAGGCACCACAAAGTGTTGTGGATGAGGAAATTGTTGCCCAAAGAGTTGTGGAGCAAACACCAGTTCAAGTAGACCAACCTCTTCGTAGATCTGATAGGATTCGTCGTCAACCCGAGAGATATTCTTTTCTCTTGACCGAAAACGATGAAGTATTGCTTGTCGATCTTGACGAGCCTACATCCTATCAAGAAGCTATGATGAGCCCAGATTCCGAGAAATGGCTAGAGGCCATGAGATCCGAAATGGAATCCATGTACACTAACCAAGTATGGACTTTGGTTGATCCACCTGAAGGGGTAAAACCTATTGGGTGTAAGTGGGTCTTTAAAGTAAAGACTGACATGGATGGTAATAAGCATACCTATAAAGGTAGATTGGTGGCTAAAGGATTCAAACAAATTCATGGTATTGACTATGATAAAACCTTTTCACCAGTTGCGATGCTTAAATCCATTCGGATCATACTTGCTATTGCAGCCTACCACGATTATAAGATCTGGCAGATGGATGTCAAAACCGCTTTTCTGAATGGAAAGCTACTCGAGGATGTGTACATGACACAGCCTAAGGGTTTTGAAGATCCAAAGCATCCTGGAAAGGTATGCAAACTGCAAAGGTTCATTTATGGACTAAAGCAAGCCTCTCGAAGCTGGAATCTTCGATTCGATGATGCAACCAAGGAGTTTGGTTTCATCAAGAATGAAGATGAACCTTGTGTCTACAAGAGAAATAGTGGGAGCACAGTTGTATTTCTTGTCTTGTATGTAGATGACATACTTCTCATCGGAAATAATATTCCCTCACTCCAGTCTGTGAAGATGTGGTTAGGGAATTGTTTCTCGATGAAAGACTTAGGTGAAGCTGCCTATATTTTAGGCATCAAGATCTATAGAGATAGATCTAAAAGATTACTTGGCCTAAGTCAGAGTACATACATTGATAAAGTGCTAGATCGTTTTGCTATGCAAAATTCCAAGAAAGGATTTCTGCCTTTATCACATGGTGTGAGTCTTTCGAAGACTCAATGTCCCTCTTCTAAGGAGGAGAGAGATCGCATGGATAAGATCCCTTATGCATCTGCTATAGGGTCTATCATGTACGCCATGCTTTGTACTCGTCCTGACGTCTCGTATGCTTTGAGCATGACGAGTAGATACCAGTCGAATCCAGGTGAAAGTCACTGGATAGCAGTCAAAAATATTCTTAAATACTTACGAAGAACGAAAGAATATTTCCTGATATTTGGAGGCAATGAGGAGCTAACTGTAAAGGATTACAGTGATGCAAGCTTCCAAACAGACAAGGATGACTATAGATCGCAATCGGGGTACGTGTTTTGCCTGAATGGTGGAGCTGTGAGCTGGAAAAGTTCGAAGCAGGACACAGTTGCTGATTCTACAACAGAAGCCGAGTATATTGTTGCGTCTGATGCAGCAAAGGAGGCTGTTTGGCTCCGCAAGTTCATCAGTGAACTTGGGGTAGTTCCTAGCATTGCAGATCCAATAGACCTCTATTGTGACAACAATGGGGCTATTGCACAGGCTAAGGAACCTCGATCACATCAGCGGACCAAACACATACTGTGGCGCTTTCATCTCATTCGAGAGATCATCGATAAAGGAGATGTGAGGATATGCAGAGTACCGACAGAAGTTAACATCGCAGATCCATTGACCAAGGCTTTGGCACAGAGGAAGCATGATGGTCACACTAGGTCACTAGGTATTAGATATCATAGTGATTGGTACTAGTGCTAGTGGGAGATTGTTAGTTATAGCCCTAGAACCAAACATGTGATGGTTGAATAGGGAACATTTTGTATCATATTCTATAAAGGCAAAGGATTGGTTATTATATATTTACGTCTTGCTTGTGCCAGCTAAATTAAATATATAATAATGCCCTAGAAAAGTAGGTTCTTATCTACTGACACATCAATTAGCGAATTGATTATGAGAGGAACAGAGAGAACACTTTCTTAAATGTTCTAGTCAAGTATTAATATGCAAGGGCAATATTAATACATAAAGACTAGCATGTAGGTCAATTGATGACTTGATCTCACAAGTCATGGATATATGATATCAAGTTGACACATGGGTATATATTAGAGAATATATACTGAACTGACCCGCCATGAGAAAGTTTCATGGATCGTCATATGAGTGTCATAAATTTTCTCATGTGACTATTGGTATGAATAGTCCTCAAACTTGAAGTCACTACGGTTCCCTACATAAGGAGTTATGTACTTTGGTATCGTCAAACGTCACCCGTAACAGGGTGGACCATAAAGGCGATTACTGGGTATATAACAAATTATGCGGAGGGATATGAGTGATGTAGATGAGATCTATCCCTCCCATATGACGGGAGTGATATCTGTGGGCCCCTTGATTGAGTAGAACTATTAAAATGCATGGACATGCTCGAATGAGTCAATATGAGATATTGAGCTCATTTGTTTGAGTTAGTTTACTCAGGGATCAAGAAACACATAGATTGATCGAGGATGACACGGTCTATGGCTCATTGGTCAATCTGATATCAAGGATAGAAGGACACGATCATACATTATAGTAGTCACGGAAAGGTTAGTCGGATTTTAACTTATCTCGTAACTTGGGTAGCAATGATGTATTGCTAGATGTCGCTCATTGCTTGTGTATCTAAAAGAGTTTAGATCCACTGCCAACGTTATGAGAGCCTATAGGGTCACACACAAAGAGCATGATGATTAGAAGAATTAGTGCATTCTAGTTTGACTAGAATAATTTGGAAATAAGCTTAAGTACAAAATGGTTTTTGGACTTTAAGCTTAATGAGAATTTTAGCTTATTGATTTAATGAGATTAATTCAATATGCTAAGCTTAATTGATTTAATAAGATTAATTCAATATGTTACCTTATTGATTTAATGAGATTAATTCAATATGATAACATAAGCTTATTGAATTAATAAGATTAATTCAACATCCATGAATGCCACATAAGCATGCCACCTAGGCATGCCACATAAGCATGCCACCTAAGCTTGATGAGTTGGAAGGAGACAAAGGGTTTTGATCCTTGGATTTCCTCCACATGTGGCCGGCCAAAACAAGGAGGATAACTCCTTGTTTAATTATTTTTCAATGTCATTGATTGCATTGAATGTGATAGGAGATGAAAGGTTTTTCAAATCCTATAAAACACCCCATGGGGTGGCCGGCCAAAGGAGTTGAGTTGGAGCTTAAGGCTTGGTGAGAGCTTGGTGGGAGAGGCTTTTGTTGTGTGGTTTTGTGAGTATAAGCTAGCAAGAAGAGTAGTCTTCTTCTTCCTTTCTCTTCTTCCCTACCTTCCTCTCCTTTAGGGACTTCTCTAGCAAGAAGTAAAGGAGAGATCTTCTAGTTTTCTTTTGTGAGACAAGAGCTTGCTCGTGTGGATACATATAGAGGCACGGACATTTGAACGTGCTAAAAGATCCAACACATCCAAGGAAAAGCAGGATTGCAAAGGGCACGCAACAAAGGTAGAATTCTCCTATAAGATAGGCTTTCTTTTGAGAAATTTATTTTTGTACGAGTTTTTCTTTCGCAAGGATAACTTGGAAGGGATCCTAATTTTTCCGTTGCGCATATGCTATTTTGCATAAAGAGATCCCAACAACATAGACTTTGTGTTACTCGAAAAATAGGGAGAAAAACTTTCTCTCTTTTTTTTTTTTTTTTTGAATTTTAAACAATGGCTCCCACCACTTCCACGAATAAGAATCTCCCACGGAGGAAGGATCTCTCCTATATGAGAGGGACTAAACCAACAATCTTCCCCTCTTAACTCGCATGGAGGAAGAATCTCTCCTATATTTGTCATTTCTCCACGAAAGAAGTTTCTCTCTAGGCAAAGCTTTGGTTTTCAGTATGATCTTTCGCAAGTTGTAACAACTTCATGTCTAAGACATCTTGCACCCAATGATATCATACGTCTATATGCTTGGTTTATGAGTAAAAAAGTTAAGAAGCCCCTAGGATAAATCTGGATGGCTAGCACAGTCGTATTAAGGTTTGAAAGGACAAAAGATCAATTCTTGAAGGTGATGACCAGACTACTGATGATTCCGTATTTCTGCACTAGCTATTTGACACCTGATTTACCTCCATCCACACGCAGGGGCAGCGATGGAGAGCCGCTAATATGGCGGTTCTCTCACGAGTAAAAAAGTTAGGAGTTCTCGTCAAGATGGATGACAACTTGATTATCGCAATATAAAAAGAACTTATAAACGTCTCTTACAGGAGCTTCTTCATTCACAACACTATCCTCTGATAACAACAACATACCTAGCTTAGGTAGAATTGCTGTAAAGTTTTTAGAATTCATGTCACTGGCCATGTTTTCATCTGGAAAATCTTTCGACACATCCAACGAGATACTTGAACATTTATTTTACAATTGCTCAATGTTTTTGGTCTGAATTCAAAAGAAACCAACTAAACAATCATAATTGCATGAGCTATGAGCCTTGTATACATCATGACATACATCAAGCTATCAATATAATTGAGGATGCTTGAAGCTCATTTTTCATTTTTCTTTCTTTTTTTTTAATTTGTAAGTTAATGTCGAGCATTGAACCTACAAATCGATATGATAAATTTTGTTATTGCTCATCCTCTATAAGTACTTTTCAATTTATTTCGATGATCGATGAAATTATTTTATAGAATTAAATCGATCATCTTCAATATTAATCAAGTTGAAGGACTGAATAGATCTGAATATCTAGTATCAATTTTTTTTGTTATGCTTATATTAAACAGCTTTAAAATTTTTGAATGTACTGTTATGTGATAATCAATGTTTCTGATTCTTTATATCACAGAAGAATTTATTTAACTAATTCAGAACCTTTATTTATAATAAAGAATTTATTTAATTTTTTTTTTTTCAACTGTAACAACATCATGACCAATAATCAATATATCATTCGACCAAAAGAATAAAAATTCATCATTTGATTTTTTTTTAAACAAACGATGATCAAAAATACTCTTACTATATCCATTAACTTTCCTAAACGAGTCGAATTTTCATATATATATATATATATATATAAATTCGACTCGTTTAGGAAAGTTAATGGATATAGTAAGAGTACTTTTGATCATCGTTTGTTAAAAAAAAAATCAAATGATGAATTTTTATTATCCTCTTTCAAATCCCCACTTTTTTAAAAAATAAAACGTCCTCTGGATAAAAACTAGAGATAACTTGCCACAGCAACAACTATACATTTAATAAAATAGTGCTGTCTTACAAGGGTGTAGTGGTAGAGTGAAACGACAATTTATATATTAATACGATTTGATTTTTAGTTGGGATAAATTTAATTTTAAATTTTAAAAAAATTTGAACAGATAATTCTGAATTAAGCGTGAATTGAAAATTTATCTTCTTGAATGAGGTTCATTCTCGATATTGAATGTCTTACAGAGACGACGTTATCGTATCGCTGGACTTAACTGTTGAACTGTGAATAATTTTTTATTTATTTTAGTAATTAATAGAGCATATTTTGTCTAAAAATTATTTAATTCTCCGTCAAAGAGATTGTGAGATCGGACATATCATTTTCAAAATTAATCAGATCTAAATATATAAAAATAAAAATAAAAAAATAAAATAAAATAGAGTTGTGAAACTTACTATCCCAAGATTGTGACTTTCAACTTTTTCACCGAGTAATTTTTTTCCAATCGATCTCCATGTGTAACAAAAACAAAGTAACTTTCTCGACAAAATCATGGGAATTATTCATCAACAACAGTACTGAAAAGAATGTGAAGAACACATTGGTCCAGATGCATGGCCAAATATCTGCATTATTTCTACTCTCGAATTTCTTGAGAAAAGATCTGCGAACCAAGGAAGCTTCATGCTCATCGCTGCTAGTGAAGAAAAGAAAAGAATATATATATATATCAACTCTCAACCAACCAAATCCTTGTAGTTCCCTCCCCTCCTAACTCCACTGTTGCTTGCCTCTTTTCAGAATTCTTTATTCCCTGTGTCTTCTTCCTACCACTTTGGGAACTTTAAATACTGATTCATCCCAATGAAAGAGCATCAAATATCTGCTCAGCGAGCACTTGATTTTTTTGCTTCGCATTTCCTTTCTCGTTTCTACTCTTCTTTAATTTGGAGGAAATGGGAAGGCGTTCTTGTTTGTCCAAGCAGAAGCTGAAGAAGGGCTTGTGGTCTCCTGAAGAAGACGAGAAGCTTTACGCTCACGTCATCACGCAGGGAGTTGACTGCTGGAGCTCTGTGCCGAAATCAGCAGGTATTGCTTGTGTATTTCTTCGTTTAGCTGCAAATATTTCGACATGCAGACCAGTTCAGTCCTTTCTTTCATGATCATTACAGGGCTTCGCCGCTGTGGCAAGAGTTGCCGGCTCAGGTGGATCAACTACCTCAGGCCCGGCCTCAAAAGAGGCAAGTTTTCGCGGCAAGAAGAGGACCTGATTGTAAGCCTGCACCGAGTCCTCGGGAACAGGTACCGCCATTGAAAGTGCCGAAAGATTGAGCCTTCTCTCAATCGAGCTTGACATGGAGCTCCAATTGCCGGTGCAGGTGGTCACGGATTGCTTCCCATTTGCCTGGGCGAACGGACAACGAGATCAAGAACCTGTGGAACTCGAGCCTCAAGAGGAAACTCCGCGAGCGGGGGATTGACCCGAGCACCCACATGCCGCTAAGCGAGGTCACGGCGGAAGGGTCTGCGACAGCACACAACTCGATCAGTGCAGATGCTGCTGCTCTTGGGATTGAGCTGTCGGCATTAATGGAAAAGAAGCCAGTCTCTGACCCTTCGCTGCTGATGGAAACCCAGAGCTGTTGGGACTCTTCAGACATGCTGAAGGACAACACCAGCGATCTGCTCATTCAAGATGGATGCTTAGGCAGCTCAGGGTTTGGCGAATGCAGTGGTTTCTTGGATGGTTCAGAAAATAGCAGCAACTGGAATGTGATTGGGGACGAGGCCTTGACTTGGGCGATTGATAGTGAGTGCGCTGGTGCATGGCACCAGAAGAAAAACTTTGAGAGTTGGGAACAGTACTGCAATAGCTGTCCGAGATTGATGGCGTCGCTGTCGTATGATCTTGCTGAAGCCTGCTTCAGTGCCCCGCAGGAGGATTTGGAAAGTGAATTTGATGTTGGTTTCTTCTAGAGTGTGTTGGGAGTGCACTGGGTCTGTTTTTGTTCCCAATTTGGAGATTTGAATAACCATTGAGACATAGAAGATGCATTTTTTTTTGTCTTTTTTTTTTTAAGTCTTTTTGGATTGTTTGTTACGGGAGAAGATACCTTTTCGGTAAACTTAAAAAGAGCGTTCTTTTTTATTGACTGATTGAAATCATTAAAAAAGATACTTTTTTTTTTAAATAATAGATGTAGTCTTTTTTTTTTTAAATAAGTGTGCACAAATATAATGTAACGGTAAAATGAGAAGATATCACACATAATTAATGATATAATTCGATTTTATGTTGGAATATATTTGACAGTAAATATAGAAAAGTTTATACTTGTGATCCTGAACTGATTGATCTAGGCCAGGAATTTACTTTTGCGGATATAGTACGATTTTAACGTTAGATGATCTTATATAATTGTAGAAGTCGAGTTTCATCGTCGGACTGCGAGCAATTCTCGAATTTACTCTGATAATCAGTGAGAAATTTTGTAAGGCTGAGTCGGTCATTTTAGAACTAATCGGATTGAAAATTCAAAAACTTGATACGAATAAAAAAAAGAAGAAAAATAAATCCTTTTGGATTGTTTGTCATGGAGAAGAGTTTTTGTCGTGACTATTTTTGTCAATCAATTGAGAAGACCTACTAGAGTCGTTTAGGTATCCCATACACATCGTATGTCAAAGCCCTTGACTAGTTGAAAGCTAGCTAAATCTAAATTCATTACATGGTGAAGTTATCATCAAAGAGGCTTAAGGTGGATCTTATATTGAATATTAGACAAATATATTTAACCAATTGACACACGAGTTTTATCATTATGGATGCAAACAAATCTATTAAAGTTATCTAATTTAATTTAAGGCGTGGGTTTATGTTATTAGATATGAATACAAATGTATAGAACTCTTTAGTCTGTTACCGTTAATATTGATGGATTGTTAATGAATTTGAGCTCACTATATATATATAGTGTGATCCCCGTAGAAAAGGATATCAGATGATTATCTCATTTTCCGCATCAGGTTGAGAGCTTTTGAAGGCCTCTCCCTCACACCTACGGAAGATCACGCTTTTGCGGTCGTTTCGACTTCCGATTTGATTTCGATTCTTCTGGCGATGATATTGTTGGATTCAAGTGCATGTTTATTGTTTTCTTACACTTTCTTACTTTGTTTTGTTTCGCATGATTGCGGTAGATTTGTCGACAAGTATCCTGTGTGGATCATTTGTTTTTGTTTTCTCTATTCATATGCGGATGCGCGATCCATTGATGAATTTCAATTATATAAATTGGTATCAGAGAAGAAAGTTAGGTGTTGCTCATTATACAATATTAAAATGTGGATTTTTCAATAATTTTGACCCTAATGATAATGTTTTGTGTTAGATTTTGATTAAGGCATTTAAACACGTATAATCTTCAAATCTAAGGGTTAGAAATCCTAGGTTTCACATTGGTTTCAAGTATTTTGTATTTTCCCATGAAGAACAGTGACATACCCATCGTTGTTTTTCATCAAAACTATCATGTTTAATCCATAGAAACTGAGTCGCACGAACACCAGTCGACTGATGTGGACCATCAGTCGACTGTGAGTCAAAAAATAACACACATAATATTTTTGAGTCGATTGGAGTACTCGATTGATCACCATTTGTCAACTTCTATAAGGAGTAGTCGATTGATGTGCGTTAAATATCGAATAGAATGTTTACGGGTCAACTGTGGGACTCAACTGGACATACTTGTTGACTGACATTTTAGGTCAGTCAATTGATGGGCTTAAATTTGGGCACAAAGTATTTTTGAGTTTACTAAAACACTTGATTAATGGTATTAGTCGACTGCTATCAAGTGTCAGTCGATTGATAGGCCCAAGGTTGAGCACAAAAGGGTTGCAAGTCGACTGGAGCACTTGACTGATTGTGTCAGTCGATTGGTACTTATAAAGTTGTCCATAAAATATTTTTAAGTCGGCTATGACATTCAACTAATGTACATTAGTCGACTACCATTAGTATTAATCAACCGGGATTGGTGTAGATGAAATCGGGCACTACTGATATAGGAAATTTTCAGATGTCATAACTTTTCGTTCGGAATGAGTTTTGAGAAGATTTTTTTTTTTAAATTGAAGCTTATTCAGAGATTTATATTTGTTACCATGGGTAAACCACCAGTAACAACCTATTTCATGCCTAAAAAATATCATTTAAGATCTTTTTGGAGCTTTTAAAGTTTACTAGTCCCATGTTAAGGTCATTTTTCATCCTTAGCATCATTTAACAACAACAATATAGTTAAGCTTCCTAGGATTTCATCTAGCCCCCAGGGCTAGCCTAGTTGGTAAGTGCAAAGGGGTAACTCTTAAGTGGGTAGGGGTCAATTCCCGGGGAGGTTATGACTCTGGGCCATCGATCGACCCCCTCATTTGCACTTGCCACCTGGGTCCTAATTTACCTCCACCGGTAGGGGTAACCGGAGGGAGCCACTAACGTGGCGGTTCCACATTCCTAGGATTTCATCTGTATATATTAGGACATATGTTAAATACGAGAAATTTAAAATACTAAATTTAATGGCCAAAAATTAAGAGAAATAATCCCAAGAATTATTTCGGGATTTTTGGAGAATTTTAGAAATTTTTTTGAGATTTTTTTGGAATTAAAATAGAATTTATATAATAATTGGTTGCGGAAAGATTTAATAAGTTTTATTAAAGCCTGTTTGGAATATTGATTAATGAGAGGTTAATAAGTTTCATTAACCTATAATATATAAAGGAAACCTAAGTTAGGGTTCCTTAATATCCTATTTTTCTCCCAATTCCTTTCCTCTTCGCCCGACTACCTCCTTTCTCTTCCGCGCTCTCTGCTCTCTCGTGGAAATCCCTCTTCCCACCGCAATCGACAACCAGCGCCACCGCACCGACGCGTCACGTGATCCCCTTCGCCGTCCGACGCCACAACCTCCCTCCGTGGCCGCATCTCCGTCGGTCCTCTGCGGGCTCGTCGACCACAGCCGCGACAACAGGATCGCGCCGGCAGACGACTCTCGCCGACTCCTCGCCTCTGACCGCCGCCGAGCTTTCTTCCTCACGTCGCCACCCATAACATTGGCCGCTTCCCCGGACGAGTGCCGACCTCCTCTGCCACAGTCGCAGGCGACATAACCTTTCTCTACCACCGACGCTGCAACGCCTGTTCCTCGTGCCCTTCTTCCCGATTAAGCTCCTCCTTGGATCGCCGGTTGCAACATCAACAAGCGATGCGGTTCCCTCCGTCGCCAGCCATCTCTCCCTCTTGATTTCTCACCCGATGTTGCAATGAGTGATCGATTGCTACCCCATTGCCGTCGCTCTTCTACGGTGGTGGCTTGGCAGTGAGCAGATCCGGCGCTACTCAGACCTTCGTGTGTGTGAAGCTAGGGCAGCGACGTTTTTTCGGCGAACCGGACAGATCTGGGGGAAAATTTTGCTGCTGGTGGAGTTTTGCTAGCGGGGTAAGTTGATCTACCTTCTTTTCTACGTTGTTGTTGGTTATCTTGATTGACTGTGCATGTTTTGTGGAGTGGGATGGCTACTGTGATATTTTGGATGGTTGTTGATTGTGGTTGAGCTGCTCTGTTTAGGTGTTTTGCTCGACTGTGTGTGAGTGAGGAAGGACTAATGGAGGGAGTATTTCATTTAGGGTTGGTTAGAACCCTAAATCGGTGTAATTATGGGCTATTAATGGCTGTAAATGGACCGTGTGTGCTAATTTGTGGGATCGAAGGGTTGGATCGAGTTTGAGGTAAGATTTGGATTGAGCTATAGGTTTTTATCAGGTTTTGTATACGACAAGGTGGTCGTTTTGGTGAAGGGGATGTTTCATTGAGGTATACTTGAAGGGGTTGCGTATTCTGTGATGGTTGTGAATGGGTTAGATCCCTAAATTAGTGAAATTGGGAAGGAATTATATTTTGATACGGCAGTGAGTGAGCGTTTAGGTGGATAGTTTAATCCATTAGGTTTTGGACTTGATATTAGGGTTGACAACATAATCTGAGTATATTATATTTTATGTAGGTTTCGGTCACGAGGCAGGTCCCCGATCGTGACGATTTCATTCTTGCAGACATTTTTATTCAGGCGGGTATTTTGACTTATCTTTTAGATATAGTCAAGTTGATATGCTAGTTAGGATAGCTTACAATAATTTTCATGTTTATATGCCTAGTATGTTTTTGTGCCTACTAGATACATGCATTTGATCAGTATCATTATATCTTCCCTGTTTTATTTGGATCATAGTTACTTGGATCATGGATATGCACTTATTGATTGTGCATATTATTCGGATAGATATTTTTAGTTGGATTTACATGCTTTAGTATCATGCACCATCTTACATGATTGCATGCTGGCTGGACGGGGTTCCTTTATAGTTGAGCCCACAGCCAGTTACATGGCCTGCACACGCTGCCACTCATGGGTTAGTGGTACATCAGGAGGGTGTGTGCAGTTGCTCTGTCAGGCTCCGTGTAAAATACTGGAGGAAAAAATAAAAGGCGCTTTTATTATAGCAATAGGGCTATCGACGATTGGCGACCTATTGTCGATGATCGCGCCCTGTTGGCCTGTCGTTACTCACGATTCCACCCTAGAAGTGGGTTTTTGCCTTCCCCAGGATTCGAACTCTAGACCTCCAGGCTAAGTACTAAAGTTTATGAATCCTGATAACCAAGTGATCCTTGGTCACTTGGTTACCAGGATTCATAAACTTTAGTACTTAGCCTGGAGGTCTAGAGTTCGAATCCTGGGGAAGGAAAAAACCCACTTCCAGGGGTGGGAAGTCCAGGTGAGTAACGATGGGCCAACAGGGGCGACGGTCGTCGACCAATAGGGGTCGTCGAATTCCGCCAATAGGGGCCAGGTGCCAATAGGGGCCCGGTCGTTACAATAAAAAAATAAAAAAATAAAAATAAAAATAAAAATAAAAATATTCCTCGGTAATTGATAAAATATCTTGTGGAATTTTTCAGGAATTTTTAGAAATTTTTCTGGATTTAAACGGAAGTTATGGGTTCAATTGATAGGGGTTGATTAAAGCTAGGGTTGGTCCTATAGGGTAAGAACCCAAACAACATTTTAAGCCCAACCCATTAAACAGGCCTACCCGACCCGTTTTCCCCTTCGTAACGCCAAACCGAACGACGTTTTCGTTATTCACACGCGGTTTTACTCCGCGCAGGCGTTTCTTCGCCGCTTCTCCTCCTCTTCCCCGACGCTCCCTTTCTCTCCTCATCCTCGTCGCAGTGCCCTCCCGCCATGCCCTCTTCCACCTTCCGACCAGTCGCTGCCATCAGCCACCTCACCACCGCCGGCTCCTTTTTCCTCCGATCTAACAACAACGAGTGTCGACGCCACCTGAACTCGACTCGTCGTCGCCGCGAGGGAGAGAGCTGCTGCCGTCAGTGTAGATCCAGCGATCTCCGGCCCGAACTCGTTGCCGCCGTGCACTCGCCGTCGCCGCTCCACTCGCTGCCACCGCGAGTTGGATTGGCTGCTGCCGTCGGTGCCGATCCAGCCCGATCTCCTTCCTATGCTCGCTGTCGATGACCTAGCCACCGCCTCTGCCCCTGCGGTCGACGTCGATTTCATGTTCCGACGGCCTCACCCTGTCGGGGGCCGATCACGACCATTCGCCGACTATTTCTGCAAGCGTCCGGCGCAGAGGACAGAGAGGAGATGGACCTCGTGATTTGTTGGCTTTGGTGTGCAATCAGCAACGCCGGTGTCGTCGACGATTCCATTGAGGGAGCAGAGGGTCAATCCCTATTTCTCTTGCTTGGGCTCTGTCGGGGTCGTGCACCCCTTTTCTTTGTTTCCTCAGCCGCCACTCGTCTCAATGCCCAGCTCTACTGATCACCAGCCGCACCAAGCCGGTCTTCTTCCGAGGCATTGGTTGTGGGGTTGTTGCAAGGAGGGATTCGAGCTAGGGGATCAAAGTTTAGGCGATTCTGTTCTTACTCAATTCCTGGTAATGCCTAGGGTAATTGATCGTCGGCTTTCAGTTTCCATTTAGCTTCATTGTTGACCTACGATGAGTATGCCCGATCTAGAACTTTGGTGTTTCAGGAGTCCAGCTAGGGTTCAAGGGGAGCAGATTCTACAAGGGTGTTGATTCTCGTATCATCATAGCTTACGGTGGGCTAAGGCAGATCTACAAATCGGATAAGGGAAGGTAAGCTTTGATTTGGTACGTTATGATGTAGGATGTGTTACCTTTATTGTTGATGCTAGAGTTGATTCATGAAATATACGGTGAATTTAATTTGAGTAAGAATAGAGAATGGTTGGGTATTAATAAATGGAATGAGATTATGCCACTGTGAGATTTGATTAATTAATTGGGGATTAAGATTGGATTAGATTCTACCGTTTTAGATATTTGATTCGATATGATATGTCACAGTAGTATTGCTTGTGAAGTAATCATGGATCAAATATGATTAGTAAATGAAGTGTAGATGAGTACATTATTACATGATTAAATTGACTAAGCAAGGGTTAGGATGTGATTTAGAGAATTATTCTAGCATTAGGGTTATGCTAGCATTTAATTACTCTTTATGTTTTGTAACTGCAGGACCTTGATTGGGAATAGTCTTTTGGACGAGAAGACAGTTACGGTTTACATAGCAGGTGGGTAATTTCCTACCTGGTCCGGGTAGTTGTATTTCATTCAGATTTAGTCATTGATATGAGCATGTTAGGTGTTCATATTACCTTGACCCTATTCTTTTTATCGTATGCTTGATCCTTTTCCGTTGGCTATTAACTCTATTGCTGATATCATGTTTATTTTACCATGATTAGGAGTTATACATATAGGTGATGTAAGTAACTTAGAATTTGTTTAAGTTAAGTGCAAATGGTAAAGTCCGGATGACAACCTGATTGTATATTGGGCAAAAAGGTCATTCGTAGGTAGATAATGTCTTTAACCTAGGGTTAGTTCTAGTACCCTTAGGTTGTATGTTACCACCGAACATGTGTTGTGTAAATGGTCAGAGGAATGATACTTAGGGTATCGCTACGGACTGGTGGTCCTAGCTTGTTATAATCAGATGAGTACGACTCTCTACAGGATAGAGAGTGCGTCGAGTAGATTAGTATGACTCTCTCTGAGGATAGAGAGTATTATGATCATTAGTACGACTCTCTAGGATAGAGAGTCGTCGAGTAGATTGGTATGACTGCATGTGATAGAGAGTCTATGGTGGATGTCTGTATGTGAGACATTGCATTCATGCATTTACATGCACGCTGGGTGACGAGGTCTCCCTTGTGGTTGAGAGGGTCGCAATATCTCGCCTCCACTACTCATAGGAGGAGTAACCTGTGAGGGCCATTGAGGTGCCGCACTCTACCACTATAGGCGGTGGTAGTTGGATTTGCGTCGTAGTCCTGCGTGTGTGGTACTCGACCACTCATGGGTAGTGATATTTGTCGGGTGACCAACAACGAGGACCCCCATCGTGTAGCTTGCTCTTTACGCTTATATGCTACTCGATCATATCGCCCACCACTCGGCCACTCGAGTAGTGGTTGGTGTTGAGTTGGGACAAGTTGTCATGCTCGAGCCACCGAGGCCACATCGGGTCGTGGTAGCTTTAGGGTGAGTCGACATGACCATGCATCTTTGCATTCTTGCCGTGATGACATTTTTGCATATTGCCAGATATATACATATATGCATGTATATATATATGGATGATTGTGATTAGTATACATATATAGATATAGTCTATATATATATGCTTATTGTGATGTTGCATTTGATTGTATTATGTTTGCTGCATTTGATTGTACATCATATTCATGCATGTTTCTTGCATATGTTATCTGTGTGGATATTGGTATGGGTTGGATAGACCATAGATACCTTGCACATATCATGAGTAGATTATGTGTTGGTATTACTCTTCCTGTTATATATATGTTTGATATATGTTCGGAGTTGGATCGAGTAGCGTAGTACTTGAACTTGAGTATATCGCATTTTATGTTATTCATTTCAGTTAGACGGTATATGCTTGTATTTATATACTATGCTGATATACCCGTTGTACATCTAGATTATGTTGTCGAAATACATGTGATATTACATATATACATGTTTTCTATTACCTGCTGAGTTTTACTCACCACCCCCCGCGGACCCTGGGTTTTCTGTCGCCCAGGTAACAGGTAGAAGACTTCGTGACAGCTTGGAGCACCGCCGGCTGACGTCATCTCATCTCACGAGGCTCCCATGTTTTATTTTGGGCCTGCTGTCCGCCGTGTATTGTATTTGGAGTTTTCTTGATGTACATATTGTATATTCGGATTTTGTCGAGGTTCTGTGTTGTTGTGTTGTGTTAGTCATACCGGTATGCATGTGTGGGATTGATATCCTATTGTTGTAGTATGTTTCCGCTGTGTCTTGTGTAGTTTTTGTTTTCAGACATATATATTGTTGTTATTGTGGGCCTACGGGCCATGTATTAACCCGAAATGTTGCCACGTACAGGGGAGGTGTCGTCCGTTTGATTTTCGACTCGGTATGCTCTCAGGGCATGACAACTTTAGTGGTATCAGAGCCCAAGGTTCTGCGATGCCATACAATATTATTTTTGTGTCGAGTCTTGGATTCTCGGGAGTCGATTTATTCGGTTTTGGTTTTTTGAGATGAGATGGACAGCAGCCTGAGCTCCAAGAAGCACGAGGTAAGAATTCCTGATAACTTATGGTTTAGTAGATATTTATCTAAACTTGATTAGTAGGTGTATACAGTAGAGTTATGACACCTGTGCAAATTTGTGGTAGGGGTCGTCCACCGAGGCGATCAACCGGAGTGACCTCTAGGGTTTATACTCCCGGTTATGTTGGTTATGCATTTAGATGCTTATACCAGGGAATAACTTATCATATGTTGGTTATTTTTCATAACCGTGGTATGAGTTGACCACGGAAATGACCTGTTGAGTCTGTGAGTCTTGAATCTGTGTCGAGAAGGTAATTTACCTTTGAGAGCCGACTGATACCGAGTCGGAAAACACGGGCCAAGTCGTCACATTTATTATGGAAATCAGAGACTACAGTCTTAGAGATTTCCACTAACTGTGCTAGTCAGATCATTACCTATAGGTAATGAACAGACTTGTAGACTATTGTTGATTCAGATAGCGGAAGGCTAGGTTATGGAGTTTCATAGGGATTTTATCCACAGTTATGCATCTTGAGTTGTATAACTTTGAGAGTACTTTTAAGTACTTAACTCATGTTATCTGAGAAAGTAGAGTTATTTGCATACCATTATCGTCGGTATTTAGTGATAAATCGAAAATAATCTTCGGGAAATAATATATCACTTGATCATGGTTTAGTGATGTTGAAAGAGAGTATTTCCCCGTGTCACTTTTAGTGACGCATTGTAAGGAATTCTTGAGCTTCAAGAAAGGGTGCTCGGTTAGTAATAGTGTATTGTGCAGAGTCGTGAGACTTGCGGAGGTTACGTCCACCTAGTAGCTCAAGAAGATGAATGGAGGATTTAAGCCACCCAGAGTTATTGACTTATAGTTGGATAAGGATGTCGGGATCTTTTACCAGATCCTGCCGGAAGACATTGGATTGAGACAGGAGTTTAGAAATGACTCCGTACAAGGGTTTAAGAGTTGGAGACCGATAAGCATATATTGCAGGTCAACTTAATAGAGTCAGAAGTCTTCGATTGTTGGATAAAGGAGCAATATCAGGGTCACAAGCCTTGAGCTACTTTTCTATTATAGAAGACCAATCGCAGATCATCAGAAGGTTCTTGTGGATATCAGCAAAATCAGAATAAATACTCCGAAGGGATTGTGTGCGTGCAGTGAAGATCACGAAGACACGTGAAGCCAGATTATCTTTTGGAGCAGTTCAGCTGTTGCTATTGTTGAGCAACCAGTACAGTGGAGAAGTACCTTGAAGATATATTTGAAGACTATCGATGGTATTCCAGGAGGATGAGGCACCGTCTCGACAGTGGAGATCAGCACCGAAGATTGAGTTATCTGATCAGCAACAATCTACTACCTCAGGCGTTGTTGGAGTTCCTTGATACTCCCCTTCAGCAAAGATCAGCACAGAAGCAGCATCCGCAGAAGACATCGTAGAAGATTCATGCAGACAACAACAACAGTTACCTCCAGACGTGTTTTGCTTAGTACAAAAGAGAGAGTATACGACAAAGGTCGTATCTATTCGGTATTCTACAGTTGCAGCTCGTAGGATGAAGTGATAGGATCGGATGATCTAGGAAAAATCCTAGGATCATTCATCGCAGAAATGCGACCGCTTTGTCGCGAGCTGTTGGATCTGATCTGGTTCTCTTCGGAGAAAAGCCGAGACTTGCGGGGAGCCTTTGGATCGGATCGATAGATAATTGATGATTCAGGGTATTACTTTAGTTTACCCTCAATGTTAATATGTTGAGAGATGCTTGTAGTTACAGGTATCTGTGTCTAGAACATTCTTAGTTTGGATTAGAAGAGTTCCTATACATCGACTTATGGGTCGGTGGTCTCTCTACCGTCAGGTGAGAAGTGGACCAACGATTAAGCAGTTAAGGGATGCCCTTAGACTTTGATAGACATATCTTTACTGTAGACATATCCTTATGGATGGTCAAGTTGTGGAGATTATAGTATGATTGTGTCTCTCGGATGTGCGTATAATCCAAGAGCCTTCGGATATAGTTTCGGATGAACTCCTAGTCTTGCCGTTGCTTAGGCTAGTGGAGTAGGCGATCGAAATGATTGCGAAAATAGTCCAGTATCGAAGATCACATAATGAGTGATATTTTTGTTGGTATCAGTGTTGTTAAACACGATAGAAATTGGAAGAAGGTAAGTTGTAATTATAGGGGAAGTTGGAAGGGATATTTATCTATCCCAGTATTCCTCCTTGATAAGATCCGGAACTTTTTGTTGAAAGAGAGATGAACATTTGAAATTATGCATCGATTATCGATGATGAAATGCGATAGTTGTTGAAAGTAAGTATCCTTCGTTGAGGATGAATGATCTACTTAGATCAACCAATAACGCCTGTGTATACTCTGGGGTTTGTTTATGACTGGAGTGTTGATATTGTATTGACATGACGTCATACAATTATCATTGTCATTGTGATGATTGATATATCATCAGCCTAGAGAAAAAGGGGATGCAGGTGTGTGGAGACGACAATTTCATACTTGGTATGAATTGTATGAGATTTTTTTTTGATTAAGTTGTTAGACTAATTAACGATTTAGTCGTCACTGGATTTGAGAATCGTGTATCCTGAACACGATTGGATCCTTTTGTAGTTGTTGGAGTTGCGTAACTTGGCCATTGTTGATTGTGGTAGTTGGATGTTGCGCGCTCGACTATCGTAGATGGTGATTTTCCTTGTATGGTTTGGTTAGTTCTGTAGATGTGGATAGAATGTTTGGCATTACTATACCATGAACTTGTTTGACAAAGGTGATGATGGAAATCATTTAGTCGGAAGCTGGTGAAACCAGTTACAAGACCTAGACGGCGGTTGACTTTTACATGAGTATTAGTTAATCCTTCTGGAGTGGATAAAAGGATGATGTACGCAGATGCGTCGTTTCAGGGATCGGAGCGAATCCGATACAGTTGCATAAGACGTATCTTAGGCTTACGACAGTTAAGAAACTATGAGATAGTCTGTCATATACATGATGGGACTTTGGTAGTTATTTTCTAGATTTGTGGATGTATGGAGCAGAAGTGCTCATTGAATTTAACAAGCTACTAGGTAGCTACAATGGAGTTGCTGGAGCACGAACAGTTGCAACAATTGCAACGAGTGAGATTCGTCGCTATAGTCTTCCATGCACTTGCAGCGTGTGTGGAGTGTATCTTGGATGGTTGATGGATTTATCTTTTGAGAAAATAATTCCCTGTCTTGATAAGGATAGTGGGTTCCGGACACGCGTCCAGTCAAGGAGGAGTCGCTACAGGAAGCTTATCATTGGAGATTTGCTATTTATCCTGATGGTACTCGGATGTACCGAGAGTTGAAACGTTTATACTGGTGGAATGATATAAAGAGAGTTATAGCAGATTTTGCTGCTCGATGTTTAGTATGCCAGTAGGTGAAGGTTGAACATCAGAAACCCGCTGGATCGATGCAGGAAATTTCGATTCCGGAATGGAAGTGAGAGCGTATCACTATTGATTGCGTTACGGGATTGCCTAGAACCCGTAAAGGCCATGGTGCAATTTGGGTGAGTGTGGATCGACTGACCAAATCAGCTCATTTCCTTCCTATTCGTGGGTCGTACTCGTTGGACGATCCGGCAACGTTGTATTACCGAAAGATTATCAGATTGCGTGGGGTACTTTTAAGTACCATATCGGATAGAGATTCATGATTTATCTCGCGATTTTGGCAGAGTCTGCACGAGACGATGGGCACAGAGCTTCGGCTTAGTGCAACGTTTTCATCCGCATGAGCGGATGAAGCGATGCAGTGTATCATTTAGACGTTGGAGGATTTATTCAGATCTTGTGTCGTGGATTATGAAGGTGTAGCTTATCGATTGACTTTACCTCCGACACTTGCGGGTGTTCACAACGTATTTCATGTTTCTATGTTGGGAAAATACGTGCCGCGATCTGACCATGTTCTGAAAGAGGTTCCGATTCTACCTCAGTCTAATGCGGCTTACGAGGAGATTTCAGTGTGTATTCCTAGTCGCAACGAGCGTCAGTTGCAGAACAAAAACCATCCGACTCATAAAGGTTGGATGACAGCATCATATTGATGAGGAGGCTACTTGGGAACTGGAAGACACTATCCGGGCTCGATAGTCTCATCTGTTCACTTGAAGAATGTATGTGGTCCTTTCGGAAACTTGCTTGAAGAAAATTTTTTGCATGTTAGTACGAAATTTGGGGACCAAATTTTTATAAGTGGGGGAGAATGTAAAATACCGGAGGAAAAAAATAAAAAAAAAGGCACCTTTTTATTGTAACGACCGGGCCCCTATTGGCACCTGGCCCCTATTGGCGGAATTCGGCGACCCCTATTATCGGCGTACGCCGCATTGGCCGTCGTTACTCACTGGACTTCACCCACGAAGTGGGTTTGCCTTCGATTGAACTCTAGACCTCCAGGCTAAGTACTAAAGTTTATGAATCCTGGTAACCAAGTAACCCTTGATCACTTGGTTACCAGGATTCATAAACTTTAGTACTTAGCCTGGAGGTCTAGAGTTCGAATCCTGGGGAAGGCAAAAACCCACTTCCAGGGGTGGGAAGTCCAGGTGAGTAACAGCACAGCGACGGCGACGACCAATAGGGCCATCGCCAGGCCTAGGCTTGCTCGCATCCTCTAGTCCGCTCATGGGTAGCGATGAGGCAGCGTGGTAGCGTGCAAGGATCCCTCCTCTGGTCTATGACACCGGGAGATGAGAGCTTAGCTCCCTCACTCTGTTTGGGGTAGGAGGATAGGTGTACTCCAACAGCATCCTGTCCACTCGGTCACTCAGGAGTAGTGATGGCAGAGTGCACAGTTGTCATAGCCCTACCCACTCGGCTTCACCATCGCATGTGAGGCGGCTGACTGGCATCAGGGGTGACCATGTCATTTGCACGGCATGCACTTTGCACGGATCACATTTGTATTGTATTTGCTGCATTATTGTATTGATGCCTTGGATGTTGCATATGATTGTCATGCATACAGGATTCATATTCGTATATGGTGATGACTTTATCTCTTATAGTAGGGCACATGCTCCTATATCAGGGTAGGAGATTCAGGTGAGTACAGTCCTTTTGTATTTATTTCTTGCTTACCCTATATGTGAGACTCTACTGGCATGATTCTTATTGTTAGCTATATCTTGCTATGCATATCGACTATTATTCGCTAAGTTCTTTGAACTTACTCCATTGCTTTACATCTGTTTCAGGTTGAAACTGCCAGGAGAGTCCAGCTGCCAATTCCCCCTCGTCGAAATGGATAGGTTTTATTGGTCTTATGGTTTTGGTTTTTAACTAGATGAAGTGTGTAGGATTTGTGTAATGTTTTGGTTATGTACTTGTGGAGGTTTGGAGATATTTGTGGTGTCCTCATGGACCTTTATTCGGATTTTATTTCGATTAGTTTTGGTTGGGTATTCCTACCCAGATGGCAGAAGAGGTAAGTCTAGATATAGTAGACTGTTGATATTTACCTGGATCGATGGCCTGAGGCCAATTTATTATCTGCGTGTGTAGTTTTTGTTCCGGTCGTGTTGACCGATGTATAGTGGCCGTGTAGGCCTTGTATGAAAATTGGTATTGTCACCCGTACAGGGGAGATGCTGTCGGATTTTCGTCTGGCGGGGACTCCCTTGGGGCGTGACAACATGTGTTATTAAGTTAAACTAATACTATTGTCAAAGTGAAGACTATTAGCAAAACTTAATGCATCATTATGTGAATGGATATATATCTATCTATGTTAAGGATGGTTGACCCAAAGAAAAATCATTCTTAGGTCGAATATATGCTATGTGTCTGATTAAAGAAATGATGTGATTATAATTGATATAACTAAACCTGACTCAATTTGATTATAAATCATGCACTTATTATGTCGATCCAAAGAAAGACATATTGTATGATTGATTACAATTATTTCGAGTTAGGATTATAGAGTACCACTACCAAATTACAATTTAATCAAAAGATTAATTGCAATGTTATATTTGGTATCTCATAAAGGGATCCATTATAAGTGCATATATTTTAATATTTATTTTATGTCACTATATATATGTATGTATGTATGTTTATGATTATTAACATAATTAAGCATTTGTTCTATTTTTTTTTGTCTTACAACACATAAGACATCTGCCTATAATAATAACATTCCGATACCTTTAGATTTGAAAACCATTGAACATAAAATGACCATCAATATGAGTAAGAGTCTTAAAACTATAGTGTCTGGTAATAAACTTCTCAACTCGATTAGTTTAGAAATCAATTTTACCACCATACCTATAGATACTTGATGGACAGATACTAGAGTTATCACTCATATTAGTATCACTATACATGATTATCTTTATAGTCGATTGTCTATTGATGGTGAAATATACATCTATATTGGTAATGACAAAAAAGGCTAAAGTGACTTCTATAGATATTTTCAGCTTTATCTAAGGACCAATATATTGTTAGTGCATATAAGATCCACATATCTCCACAATGGTATGATATTGTCCACTTTGGGCCCAAGCCCTCATGGTTTTTGTTTTTGGGCTTTACCCAAAAGGCCTCATACCAATGGAGATATCTTTTTTCTTATAAGCACATGATCTTTTCCATGTCTTACCAATGTGGGACTTTGATTGTATTCCCCATACTCTCAACAATCCCCCCCTCAAACGAAGGACCACATTGGGCCCCCTCAACTATTGAAAATTCATTCATTTTCTGACATTGATGTAGGATCTTGACCCAAATAACACCTAAAAGTTGTAATGTCATAATGAATTTTCATTCCTTCGATATATCTTCTCTTGATCCGGAGTGGGAGCTCAACTTCCTTCGAGGTTTAACACAAGAATAAAGGTGCAAGTTAGTGCTTATAAGCTCCATATCTCCTGATACATAGATATATGTACTTTGGGTCCTAAGCCCTCATGGTTTTATTTTTGGGCAAATATATTTTATTACCAATGGAATATCTTTTTCTATGCCTACTTACATTTTGCATTTCAAAGTCTTACCAATGTGGGACTTTGATTGTATTCCCCATACTCTCAACATATATTTTTGAACTTAGAGAATATATTTACTGTTTCATCATTTAGGCAGAACATAATTTTTATTTTCTGTTTAGACAAATCATGATACTCTTATTCATTTAGAAATGGAACATTCAATATTTTTCAAAATTAAGTACTTATCGATACAAGTTCCTTAATTGATAAACTATATAAATTAGACATCATAGCTCTCACGGACAATGAAATAATGCATAATATAGGTACGAAGCGCAATTTAACTAATGAAAATTCATTCATATTGTGACATAGGCATTTAGGACATATAGCCAAATAACACCTAAAAAGTTTAATGTCATAATGAATTTTTCATTCCTTTGATATATCAAACATTGATGTTTGCATAGAGTGTGTCAAAGGGAAAACTATTAACACAAGAAATAAAGGTGCAAGTCGATGTAGTGACATTTTAGAATTGATACATACAAATATATATTGACACTCCCTAAGGAATCTTGGAATGAACAAATATATTTTATTAGTTTTATTGATAACTACTCTCGATATGCCTACTTCTACCTTTTGCATAAGAAGTCAAAGTCCTTAGATGTGTTCAAGATCTTCAAAGATGAAGTTGAAAATCAACCAAGTAAGAAGATCAAAGTTATCAAATCCAACCATGAAGGTGAATATTATAATCGTTATGATCGATCAACCATGAGAAGTTGTGATGAAGTGAAGTAGGTCAAGGTTGATTGGATACTTAACAAATGGAGAAAAGTCTAAGTGGGTCAGGTAGAATCGAACATTTGGTGGTCGAAAGTTCAACAAGGTATTGGTAAGTGAGAAGACCAAGTGGGCCATGGTTGATCGGTCATTTGACATGAGATGAGAAAGCCCTAACAAGTCGAGAAGGATCAGATGTTAGATGAGTGGGAAAGTCCTAACAAGTCATAGAGGAACGGATGTTAGGCGAGTGAAAAAATATTAATAGGTTAGGGAGAACCGAATGTTAGGTGAGTATAGAAGTCCAAACAGGTCAAAGGAGATCAGATGTTTGACATCAGAGAAGTCCTGAGAGATCAAGGTTGATCGGATGTCAAACATAAGAGGAAAAGTCCAAGCAAGTCAAGGAGGACCGAATGATTGTTGTAGGTGAAGTTCTGGTAGGTCAAGGTCACTGAATGCTAGGTAGATGAAGTCTTGATAGGTTAAGAATGATTGAATGATAGGCAGACGAAGTATCGATAGGTCAAGGGTGATTGGATGTTGAATGAGAAAGGTCCTAGTAAGTTGAGATAAACCGGATAGTGAAGCAAGAGTCAAATAAAGATAGGACTAAAATTGAGGTATTAGTCAACTGATAGGGTATAACAGTCGACTTGTGTACTCTAAACTCCAATGTTAGGTGTTTAGGAGAGTTTTGTAGTGTTTAGGATTTGACCAGTCAACTATTAGGTATACTAGTCGACTGATGTAACTGTTCAAGCATGCAGTGAGTTCAACTTGACTATTAGAGGTCAATCTACTAATGTTGTTGGTCAGTAGACTGGTATTACTATAGTATGTCACAGAATGGTTGAGAGTCGATTGGTGCTACTCTGGCATTGCACAGATTATGTAGCAGTTGATTGATTGAGTCATAGAGGACCGGATGTTAGGCGAGTGAACAAATATTAATAGGTCAGGGAGAACCGAATGTTAGGTGAGTATAGAAATCCAAACAGGTCAAAGAAGATAAGATGTTTGACATCAGAGAAGTCCTGAGAGATCAAGGTTGATCGGATGTCAAACATAAGAGGAAATGTCTAAGCAAGTCAAGGAGGACTGAATGATTGGTGTAGGTGAAGTTATGGTAGGTCAAGGTCACAGAATGCTAGGTAGATGAAGTCTTGACAGGTTAAGAATGATCAAATGATAGGCAGACGAAGTATCGATAGGTCAAGAGTGATTGGATGTTGAATGAGAAAGGTCCTAGTAGGTTGAGATAAACCGGATAGTGAAGCAAGAGTCAAATAAAGATAGGACTAAAATGGAGGTATTAGTCAACTGATAGGGTATAATAGTCGACTTGTGTACTCTAAACTCCAATGTTAGGTGTTTAGGAGAGTTTGGTAGTGTTTAGGATTTGACCAGTCAACTATTAGGGTATACTAGTCGACTGATGTAACTGTTCAAGCATGCAGTGAGTTCAACTTGACTATCAGAGGTCAGTCTACTGATGTTGTTGGTCAGTAGACTGGTATTACTATAGTATGCCACAGAATGTTTGAGAGTCGATTAGTGCTACTGTGGTAGTGCACAGATTATGTAGCAGTCGACTGATTGAGTCATAGAGGACCGAATGTTAGGCGAGTGAAAAAATATTAATAGGTCAGGGAGAATCGAATGTTAGGTGAGTATAGAAGTCCAAACAGGTCAAAGAAGATCAGATGTTTGACATCATAGAAATCCGGTGAGATCAAGGTTTATCGGATGTCAAACATAAGAGGAAAAGTCTAAGCAAGTCAAGGAGGACCGAATGATTGGTGTAGGTGAAGTTTTGGTAGGTCAACGTCACCGAATGCTAGGTAGATGAAGTCTTGACAGGTTAAGAATGATTGAATGATAGGCAGACGAAGTATCGATAGGTCAAGGGTGATTGGATGTTGAATGAGAAAGGTCCTAGTAGGTTGAGATAAATCGGATAGTGAAGCAAGAGTCAAATAAAGATAGGACTAAAATTGAGGTATTAGTCAACTGATAGGGTATAACAGTCGACTTGTGTACTCTAAACTCCAATGTTAGGTGTTTAGGAGAGTTTGGTAGTGTTTAGGATTTGACCAGTCAACTATTAGGGTATACTAGTCGACCGATGTAACTGTTCAAGCATGCAGTGAGTTCAACTTGACTATTAGAGGTCAGTCTACTGATGTTGTTGGTCAGTAGACTGGTATTACTATAGTATGCCACAGAATGGTTGAGAGTTGATTGGTGCTACTGTGGCAGTGCACAGATTATATAGCAGTCGACTGATTGAGTCATAGAGGACCGGATGTTAGGCGAGTGAAAAAATATTAATAGGTCAGGGAGAACCGAATGTTAGGTGAGTATAGAAGTCCAAACAGGTCAAAGAAGATAAGATGTTTGACATCAGAGAAGTTTTGAGAGATCAAGGTTGATCGAATGTCAAACATAAGAGGAAAAGTCTAAGCAAGTCAAGGAGGACCGAATAATTAGTGCAGGTGAAGTTCTGGTAGGTCAAGTCACCGAATGCTAGGTAGATGAAGTCTTGACAGGTTAAGAATGATCGAATGACAGGCAGACGAAGTATCGATAGGTCAAGGGTGATTGGATGTTGAATGAGAAAGGTCCTAGTAGGTTGAGATAAACCAGATAGTGAAGCAAGAGTCAAATAAAGATAGGACTAAATTTGAGGTCAACTGATAGAGTATAACAGTCGACTTGTGTACTCTAAACTCCAATGTTAGGTGTTTAGGAGAGTTTGGTAGTGTTTAGGATTTGACCAGTCAACTATTAGGGTATACTAGTCGACTGATGTAACTGTTCAAGCATGCAGTGAGTTCAACTTGACTATTAGAGGTCAGTCTACTGATGTTGATGGTCAGTAGACTGGTATTACTATAGTATGCCACAGAATGGTTGAGAGTCGATTAGTGCTACTGTGGCAGTGCATAGATTATGTATCAGTCGACTGATTGAGTTTACCAATTGATTGATGCACTGTAATAAGATAGAATTTGACGTGGATTAAGTCGTTTAATTCACAGGTTAAAGAAATGGCCAAATTTATAGAGGACTAATCGACTGGTGAGTAAGACTAGTTGATTGATTGACGGAAATTAGTCTAATGCCCACCCTAAAACAAGAAGGTTTCATTGTGATTTGAATGTGTTGCTTCTTATTAGAGACTTTGAATGGGAGTTATTGTTGCATTCTAGACCTTTAAGAAATTTTCCAATGCAACCAAACTACAAGTAAGTAAGATCACATTGTGTAAAGTTATTTTGATTTATATTTGCTCATCCCTATTGTATATTTTATATTTGGTTGAATTTTTGGTAAAGACACAAATTGTAAGAGGTTTCTTTGCCTCCAAAAGATTTTCGATAAGGAGAAAGGATAGTGGATCTATTGCTAGGAGCTAGGCCATGGAGTAGAAACTGAAAGTTTCGAACCACATACAAATTGAGGTGTTGTGTGCTTGTGATTTTGTATTGTTGTGTTTATATTTTGTTTTCATTGTGTATACCATCTTGTAGATGAACACGAACATGCAATCGTGATTGAATGACGAACTCTATTCACTTGCCCCTCTAGCAATGCTAAGATCTCAATAAGTGATATCAGAGTCAAGTTGCTCTTCACTAGACTAATCGTCGAGGGAGAACAAAGCTAGAGATATAGAAGATCCATCAAGAGGAATGGAGTTCAATGACGGACTCGGATACGACATTTGACTCCCACCTCCTTTTGGATTAGGGGGATTTGCTCAATGAGAACCGAGATGTTCTTCCAAATGAAAATGGAAGAATAGTTCACCTTAATGGAGGGGTTCAAAGCTCTAACGGACAAGATGGGAAGATCTCTCAAAAGGAGAAAATGGACCGAGGATCAAGTCCAAAAATATAAGACAAATGACAAGGTAAATAAAATTTTGATTAATTTGGTACCTAATAATATTTTATGCAAATTAAGAAAATTCAAGGATGCATGTGAACTATGGAGCAAATTAGTCAAGCTCCATGAGGATAAGTCCAAGAAAGATGATTCATTAGTTTGAGAACTCAAAGGATCAAAGATTGAGGTGTTCAATTTTTTAGATTGAGAAAAATATAGAAGCCTCTGTTGGTGCAATCGATCCAGGTCACGATTGACCAAACTCGAGTGGAACTCGAGTAGGGTTTTGATGTTTGATAATGAGATTTGAGTATGGAGGACAATATGACTATGAGATGGTATAGGACATCCGTAGTTATATGAAAGTTGAGTATGGAAAATCCAGCTGGGAGTTGGCAAGAGACAAATCCAAGTCAGTCAAGGGTGACCGGACACTTGGTGTTGGAAAGTCCAACTGAAAGTTGACAAGGGAAGTCCAGGTTGGTCAAGGTTAACTAGACACCTAGCATGAGGAGAGTGAAGTCCTAATAGGTCAAGAGTGACCGGATGATTAGGCAAGGGAAGTCCCGAGAGGTCAGGGAGATCGTGCTTGGCAAGAGAAGACTCGGTTGATCAGAGAAATCGAGCTTGGCAGCAGAAGTCCTAGTAGGTCACGGTTGATAGGATGCTAGGCAAGTGAGGAAATTCCAAGTGTAAGATACTTGTAAAAGGGTGGAGCCTTGGCAATGGATGTCACGCCCCGAAGGAGACCCCACCAGACGAAAATCCGGCAGCATCTCCCCTGTACGGGTGACAATCCCAATTTACATACAAGGCCTACACGGCCGCTATACATCGGTCAACACGACCGGAATCCATACTCACACGCAGTTATATAGATTGGCCTCAGGCCATCAACCAAAATAAAGGATAAGCAGTCTACCATAAATCGACTTACCCCTTCTGCCAACTGGGCAGGAATACTCACCAAAATCAATCAAACCAAAATCCGAATAAGGTCTATAAGGACACCAAAAAAATCCAAATACAAAATCAATCTCCAAACCTATACATGTCCTCTAACCAAAATATCCAAACCATAAAGCAAATATCCAAAAATAAAACATCTACGACGAGTGGGGGATCCGGCAGCTGCACTCTCCTGACAGCTTCATCCTGAAATAGATATAAATCAACGGGGTGAGTTCAAAGAACTCTGCGGGTATAGTAGATATGCAAAATCAGGTATAGCTAACAATAAAAATATCATGCCAGTACAGTCTCACATAAATAGGGTATGCAAGCAAGAAATACAAAATGACTGTACTTACCTGAATCTCCTACCCTGATATAGGAGCATGTGCCTGACTAGAAGTAATAAAGTCCTGATCATATATAAGCATGTATCCTGTATGCATGACAATCATATGCACATCCAAGGCATCAATACAATAATGCAGCAAACACAATACAAAATGCAATCAGTACAAAATGCATGCCGTGCCAATGACATGGTCACCCCTGACGCCAGTCAGCCGCCTCACACGCAATGGTGAAGCCGAGTGGGTAGGGCTATGACAACTGTGCACTCTGCCATCACTACTCTGAGTGGCCAAGTGGGCGAGGATCTTTGTCAGTACACCTATCCTCCTGCCCCCAAACATAGTGGGAGCTAAGCTCTCATCTCCGGTGTCATGGGCCGGGGAGGATCCGCCCGCTACCACGCGCCCTCGTCGCTACCCATGAGCGGACCGGTGAACTGTGAACAGCAACACACACCCTCGATGTACCACTAACCCATGGTGGCGGTGTGTGCGAGCCATATAACTAGCTGCGGGCTCAACAATAATGGACCCCCGTCCAGCTAGCATGCAATCATGCGAAAATGGTGCATGATACTAAAGCATGTAAATCCTACTCATAATATACCTATCCGAATGATATGTACAACCAATATGTACATATCCCTAATCCACATACTATGATCCAAATCAAACAGGTAAATATAATCATATCCTATCACATGCATGTATCTAGTAGGCACCAAAAACATACTAGGCATATAAACATGAAAAATTATTGTAAGCTATCCTAACTAGCATATCAATTTGACTTAATCTAAACGTTAAGTCAAAATACCCGCCTGAATATATATCCATGAAGAAGCTGAATCGTCATTGAGGGACACGCCTGTGACCAGAAACTCGCATATAAGCGTAATTATAGTCAAGCACAAAATATACAATTCAACAACAAATCGAATAATTAATCGATTTCTTTTATAACCCAATTAACCCAAACCAATTTCCAAATCAATTAACCTAATTCATCACTTACAAAGATATCCTCAAGATCAAACAATAACACCCAAATCCCATATCCTCCGAACCATACCGATCAACCGAATAACTCCGGAATCAACCCAAATCGACCAATCAAGCTCACCCGCCCCAGAAATTCCACCGAAAACCAATCCTTTCCCAAATCAGATCTCCAAGTCAATTTACAGCGGCTCAACATTATTCACAGCCAATCCTTGAACGACCACCTCCAACCCTAACCGCACAACACCCCCAATAAACTCTCACAGCCCCTCTCGGTAGGACCACGGTGTAAACACCAACCCAAGCAATCCACAAAGAGACCCCATACCTACTCCGGCGACCACCGCGAGAAGAGCGGCGGCGGTGGATGTGGGACAATGAGCGCCGCGGGAGAAGCGTGGCGGAAGGCAAGCGTTGCCGTGGCGGCGACCGGCGAACCTAGGCGTCGGATGGCGAAGGAAGAAGCGGCTGCAGCGGTTTCGGCCATGAGGAAGAAGGCTCGAGCTCGGTGGAGAAGAAGCCGTCACCGCGTCGGGTGCTTGTGCGTAGAGAAGAGAAGTTCGTCGCCGTGAAGAGAGCCTTGGCCGTCGAGGCGGAAGCGCGTCGCCGTGATGGAGAGGGCTCGTGAGGAGGCTAGAAGGAATAGTTGCTGTGGCCGGGAAAAGGGAATAGAATAAAAACTTAGGGTTTCCGGGTTAGGTTAATACCCCTTAAATAAAGTCTATCTATTTTATCCCCGTAAAAATCTCGTACGGAGTCCGTTTAATTCCAGAAAAATTCCGGAAAAATTCTTAAAATTCCCTAAAAATCTCGAAAAATTTCCAGGATTATTTCCCTGAAATTTTGGCCTTTAAATTTCGTGTTTTAAATTTTAGTATTTTACATTCTCCCCCACTAATAAAAATTTGGTCCCCAAATTTCCTACTCAGATGCACAACGAGTAAGAAATACCACAAGTACTGAAAATATACCTCACGTACCTTAAGTAAACAAGTGGGGGTATTGAGCTCTGATCTATTCCTCGAGCTCCCAAGTAGCCTCCTCGTCGGTGTGGTGACTCCACCCGACCTTGACAAGTCGCACAACCTTGTTCATAGTATGGTTCCTTGAAATCCAAAATCATGCAGGAACCTCTGCAAGTAGCATGTTGAATGGAACTGATACATCGATAGAATATGTGTAGAATCGCACATACTTCCTCGGCATAGACACATGGAATACATCATGTATACTCGTCAAAGATGGGGTAGCGCTAGGCGATAAGCAAGCTGCTCCGATCCTCTCAAAATCTCAAAGCGGACCGATATATCTAGGAGCAAGCTTACCACGGAGTCCAAACCTTTTCACCCCTTTCGTGGGTGAAACTCGCAAGAATACATGATCACCAACAGAGAACTCCAAAGGTCTCCGTCTACGATCTGCATAACTCTTCTGGCGATCCTGCGCCTCTGTCATCCTACGTCGATTGCGGACCAACTCGCCTCATCTTGAGCTCTCTGGGTCCTAGCAGGCCTCCTCCTCCCGGAGGGTGGGTGTCGACACCGCCTACCATACAATGCCTCATACGGGGCCATTTGGATAGCCGAATGATAACTGTTATTGTAGGCGAATTCCACTAACGGTAAATGATCCTCCCAGTTGCCTCCGAAATCTATAACACAGGACCTCAGCAAATCCTCTAGTGTCTGAATGGTCCGCTCAGACTGTCCATCTGTCTGCGGATGGAATGCAGTACTAAACCGAAGCTGTGTGCCTAAAGCCTGCTGCAGACTTTGCCAGAACCTAGACGTGAAACGGAGATCTCTATCTGATATAATGCTCAAAGGAACACCATGCAACCTGATGATCTCCCAACAATATAGCTCTGTCAAACGGTCCAGAGAGTCCGTCGTCCGAATCGATAAGAAGTGCGCAGATTTGGTTAGCCGATCTACGACTACCCAAATCGCCTTGACGTGTCCTAGGCAATCCCATCACAAAATCCATAGTAATATGATCCCACTTCCACTCAGGAATAGGAATCCTCTGAAGTAATCCAGCTGGTCTCTGGTGCTCAGCCTTTACCTGGCGACATACAAAATCCGCGATGTCTTTCTTCATACCGTTCCACCAATACAACCGCTTTAAATCTCGATACATACGGGTTCCTGGGTGGATCGCAAATCGAGAGCGATGTGCCTCTATAGTAACTCCTCCATAACGGGTGAGGTGAGGTACACATAATCTACCTCGGAAATATATAATACCCTCATCATCTAGGGTGAACTCGGTCTGTCCCGTGATCGACTGGATCACCAATGAATCAGAATGTCGATCACGTTCGAGCCTTCCGGGACTCTCGTCCGATAGACGATCGAGCAACCATGGTAACTAGAACGCCTCGCTCGCTTTGGCCCCTCGCCCTCTAAGCTCAACTCGTAGAAACCCCAATCAAATCCGTGACTAAAACTCGAAGAAGCTAAAGTCCCTGACTTCCGGCTAAGTGCATCGCAACCACATTGGCTTTCCCGATGGTAGCCGATGGTACAATATAATCCTTCAGAACTCCATCCATCTCCTCTGCTCGGAGATTGAGTTCCTTCAGTAAACAGATATTTGAGACTCTTATGATCAAGAAGAATCTCAAACGTAATACCATATAAAATGATGCCTCCAAATCTTCAAGGCATAGATAATAGCGCAAACTCTAAATCATGAATCGGGTAGTTTTTCTCATGATCCTTCAACCGCGAAGCAATAAGAAACTACCCTTCCGTGTTGCATCAATATCGCGCTAAACCTCAGAGACGATCAGTATAATAGAACAAAACCATCGCCCCTCGATGGCAATACTATCGGCCGACACCAATCTCCTCTTCAACTCCTCAAAACTAGTCTCGCACGCTCCCACGTGAACTTCACGCCCTTCCCGGTAAGGCGTGTCAATGGCATAGAAATGCTCGAGAAACCTCAACGAACCGTCTGTAATACTGGCCAAGCCTAGGAAATCGCGAACCTCCCGAATCGATTTCGGTTTGCTTCCCAACTAGTGACCTCGATCTTAGGGTCAATCAAATACCTCTACTCAAACCACATGTCCCGAAAACCGATCGAGTGTAACCAAAACGCGCATTTATTGAACCGCATATAGCCGCCGCCGGAGCCTATCTAGAACAAGTCGAAGATGTGCGCGTGTTCCTCCTGAACGAATAAACCGTAATGTCATCGATAAAAACAATGACGAACCGATCTAGAAAATCCATAAATTCACCGCTCATTAAGTCCATGAATATCGCCGAGCATTGGTAAGCCCAAATGGCATTACCAAAAAACTCATAATGTCCATATCTGGTACGGAACGCTGTCTTCTGAATGTCAGAATCTCTAACCCTTAATTGATGATATCCGGACCGCAGATCAATCTTAGAATAGACCGATGTACCTCTGAGCTGATCAAACAAGTCCTCAATACGTGGTGGATATTTATTCTTGATAGTGACGGCGTTCAATTGCTCGTAGTCGATGCACAGTCTCATCGAACCATCTTTCTTCTTCACGAAGAGAACCGGAGAACCCCAGGGTGATACACTAGGGCGAATAAAACCTCTGTCCAAAAGTTCCTGGAGCTAAACCTTTAACTCATCCAACTCTCTCAGGGTCATACAATAAGGAGCTGATCGCGCCGCCCTGTATTAACTCAATCATGAACTCCACTTGCCTTCCGGGAGGCGCACTGTAACTCCTCCGGGAAAGACATCGATACTCTCGGACAATAGGGATGTCCGCGATCGAAGTCCTCTATCTTCTACATTGATCATAGATAATAGAAAACCACAGCAGCAACATGCAATAAAAGCTTACGAGCACGAATCGCGAAATGGTCGCTATCTGTCGTCCGGATGCGGTAAAATCCCACGAGGTTGGTTCGGAGGTCGAATGCTGACCACCCTCGTCGACAATCCTTTGTGGCATGATATCTTGTGACCAATCCATGCCAAGAATAATATCGAACTCGACCATATCCGGTACCAATAAATCTCAGTAAGAATGATGTTACCAAAATCTAAAGGACAACCTCGGACCTCTGGGTAACATCCAATGTATTGCGGATGGTAGGAGGCGACTAATCTCTGTGATCTACTGGTAATCTACCAATCTCTCTCATAAAAGTACGAGAAATAAAGCGAATCACGAACTACCAAGATGCTCACTAGCATAATACCTGAAAATGCATAAAGTGAAACAGTACCGCGAAATACGGATTCGTTGGCTCGCTTCGCATCCTCTCACAGTCGCATGAATCCGCCCATCTCGGTGGCGGTGGAGGTGGTATCACCTTTGCCAAAGGGGATGTGCTGAGCACGAGGCGCGAAGGTAGTGCAGGTGATAGGAAGGTGGTATAGCAAGCGGCGTGCTATCTGCGGTTGCGTGGTGATCTGAACTAGTGGCGAAGGCTGCGGTGATCTTGCGATGGGTGCTGCTGCGAATAATCTTTATGCACGATGGTGAGGCGCATCGATCTGCTGCGGTCCTGGCCCGAACCTGTGACACCGTGCGGGCCTTTGGTGTACTCCATCCATGAATGCCATGGCGACTCCTGCGAGGGAGCATCCTCTCGGCGTTGCGAAGATGCATGTCGGCCCCCTCTCTGAGTCCCAGACGCACGGTCCTCCCGAATAGAAACCGGAAGCCACATCTTTGAGCCTTCAACGAACAATCTCGGCTCATGTGTCGAGTGACTTCAATAATAAATGGTGTCCCAAGGTGCGGTGAGATGATATGCTCCTTCGATCCACAACGAGTACTGAGGTGTCGCCAATGGCGGTCTCGCTCTTGAAAAGACCGCGAGGCCCATGAAGATCGTCCGATTTACGAGGCGGCTAGATGCCCCAGAATGACTCGGCCGGTTGGCTGCGGCCACTCTGCGATGTCCGATGATACATGGTGATGGAGTCGACTGTAGATCTTTCAGTCTGTTTCCTCTTCCTGTCTGTATTAACCCTCTGTTGAGCCGACTCGATCAACAAAGCTCTATCCAACGCCTCTCGGTAGGAAGAACTACCAAATCCTGCCATCCTGACCTGTAAATGCCCATCCAGTCCCTGTACAAACTGCATCATCCGTGACCTATCCTCAGCAACTAACTCTGGGCAAAACCTGGCTAACCGATTAAATTCTGTATTATACTCCATCAGCGATTATTCTATCTTAGACTCAGAAAATCCTGACGTCTCATCATCTGATATGCCCGGGGGAAATACTGACTCTCAAAAGCCTCTCTAAATTTCGCCCATGTAACCTGCTGCTCGCCAATAATCGAGCGCTGCATATCCCACCAGATCTCGGCCTCGCCTCGTAAATGGAAGGCCGCTAACTCTGCCTTCTCCCACTCGGAGCAGACCATATAGTAGAAGGTACGCTCCATCGTCTCGATCCAAGACTGAGCCACGATCGGATCAGTCTCTCCGCTGAATAAAGTGAACCGGCTCTTCATCGACTTAGCCAATCCTGGAATCCGAGCTCGTGCCGCAGCTACATCAGTAGGATAAGTAGGGGCCGATACTGAGTGAGGGTCGACCGGCTCCGCTGATGGGCCTGTCGGGTCTGTAGTAGAAGGTCCTACTGGCGGGGGAGTCTGATGTGTAGCAGCAGGGTCTCCCGCTGGTACATCGGATGCCCCAGCAGTGGGTATCTCGGGAGGAGGATCCGTCGAGGACTGAGGATCCACTACTCCCGCAGCACCCTGTGGAATCTGACCCTGATCAATATGCTCACCCTCAGTAGATCTCTCTGGCAAGTCAGTCACCAAAGATCTCTGGGTCCTCTGGCGTGGCCGTCCCACACCACGTCTCGGCGCAGAAGTACGCCCACCTCGTCTCATATCTGTTAAATGAATACAGATATTACCATAAATAAAAACATATCAAATTTATCATCATACCTATTTCACCGTCAGGAGAGGTCCGATGCGCCAAAACCCCATATTGATCTCGTAAAATCCTCAATTTCCAAACATAAAATCGCTTAAATCCATACCAATCCAAAATTTCCAAATTACATAAAACTCGCCAATACATGGCGAACTCCGAAAAATCCAAAAACCCCTAGGAACTCGAAAACCTAGGCGCTCTGATACCAAATAAATTGTCACGCCCCGAAGGAGACCCCACCAGACGAAAATCCGGCAGCATCTCCCCTGTACGGGTGACAATCCCAATTTACATACAAGGCCTACACGGCCGCTATACATCGGTCAACACGACCGGAATCCATACTCACTGCGTTATATAAGATTGGCCTCGTGCCATCAACCAAAATAAAGGATAAGCGATCTACCATAAATCGACTTACCCTTACGCCCAAAATCAATCAAACCAAAATCCGAATAAGGTCTATAAGGACACCAAAAAATCCAAATACAAAATCAATCTCCAAACCTATACATGTCCTCTAACCAAAATATCCAAACCATAAAGCAAATATCCAAAATAAAACATCTACGACGAGTGGGGATTAACGCACTCTCTGACAAACTTCATCCTCAAATAGATATAAATCAACGGGTGAGTTCAAAGAACTCTGTATAGTAGATATGCAAAATCAGGTATAGCTAACAATAAAAATATCATGCCAAGATGAGTCTCACATAAATAGGGTATGCAAGCAAGAAATACAAAAATGATCAGATCTCTACCGATATAGGAGCATGTGCGACTAGAAGTAATAGAGTCGACCATATATAAACATGTATCTGTATGCATGACAATCATATGCACATCCAAGGCATCAATACAATGCCAAACACAATACAAAATGCAATCGGTCTGAAAATGCATGTCGTGCCAATGACATGGTCACCCCTGGCCTTGATCAGCCTCACGCAATGGTGAAGCCGAGTGGGTAGGGCTATGACAATCTGCACTCTGCCATCACGCTCTGGTGGCCGAGTGGACGAGGATCTTTGTCGTACACCTATCCTCCTGCCCCCAAACATAGTGGGGAGCTAAGCTCTCATCTCCTGTCATAGACCGGGGAGGGATCTCCCGCCCGCTACGCGCCTCGTCGCTACCCATGGCGGACCGGTGAACTGTGAACAGCTGCACACACCCTCGATGTACCACTAACCCATGAGTGGCGGTGTATGCGAGCCATGTAACTAACTGCGGGCTCAACAATAATGGAACCAGTCCGGTAGCATGCAATCATGCGAAAATGGTGCATGATACTAAAGCATGTAAATCCTACTCATAATATACCTATCCGAATGATATGTACAACCAATATGTACATATCCTAATCCACATACTATGATCCAAATCAAGCGGTAAATATAATCATATCCTATCACATGCATGTATCTAGTAGGCACCAAAACATACTAGGCATATAAACATGAAAAATTATTGTAAGCTATCCTAACTAGCATATCAATTTGACTTAATCTAAGCGTTAAGTCAAAATACCCGCTGAATATATATCCGCAAGAAGAATGAATCGTCATGATCGGGACACTCGCTCGCGATCAAAACTCGCATATAGCGTAATTATAGTCAAGCACAAAATATACAATTCAACAACAAATCGAATAATTAATCGATTTCTTTTATAACCCAATTAACCCAAACTAATTTCCAAATCAATTAACCTAATTCATCACTTACAAAGATATCCTCAAGATCAAACAATAACACCCAAATCCCATATCCTCCGAACCATACCGATCAACCGAATAACTCCGGAATCAACCCAAATCGACCAATCAAGCTCACCCGCCCCAGAAATTCCACCGAAAACCAATCCTTTCCCAAATCAGATCTCCAAGTCAATTTACAGCGGCTCAACATTATTCACAGCCAATCCTTGAACGACCACCTCCAACCCTAACCGCACAACACCCCCAATAAACTCTCACAGCCCCTCTCAGCCGACCACAGCCGTGAAACACCAACCCAAGCAATCCACAAAAGAGACCCTTACCTACTCCGGCGACCACCGGCCGAAAGGCGAGCGGCGGCGGTGGATGTGGGAAATGGCAGCGGGAGAAGCGGCGAAGGCAACGTTGCCGGTGAGCGCGGCCTCGGCGAACCTAAGGCGTCGGACAGCGAAGGAAGAGGGCGCTGAGGTCAGCTTTCGCCATGAGGAAGAAGGCTCGAGCTCGGGCGGAGAAGAAGCCGTCACCGGCGTCGGGCTGCTGGCGGTAGACGCGAAGAGAAGGTCGTCGCCGGCGAAGAAGAGACACAGCGCGGCCGTCGGGCGGAGAAGCGGCGTCGCCGGCGATGGAGAGGGCTCGCGCGAGAGGAACTGCCGAAGGAATAGTTGCGGCGCGGCGGGGAAAAAGGGAATAGAAAAATAAAAACTTAGGGTTTCCGGGTTAGGTTAATACCCCTTAAATAAAGTCTATCTATTTTATCCCCGTAAAAATCTCGTACGGAGTCCGTTTAATTCCAGAAAAATTCTTAAAATTCCCTAAAAATCTCGAAAAATTTCCAGGATTATTTCCCCGAAATTTTGGCCTTTAAATTTCGTGTTTTAAATTTCAGTATTTTACAATGGAAGTCCCGGAGGCATGATCTATTGACAAAGGTAGATCCAAGAGCATGATAATAGCCGATGGAAGCATTTGAAGGCTAGCGCAAGGATGAACGAGTCGTGGAGGACTCGGATGGATCCCAGAGGCGTGAGGCTGATGAAAGTGACTTGAAGGCTTAAGTCTAGGCTAAGGGTACTCAGTAGCATGACTATGTCAATGGAATCACTTAAAGGCTATTACGAAGGGTGAAGTAGTCATGGAGGACTCGATCGACCTTGAGGGTGTGAGGCTGATGGAAGTGGCTTGAAGACTTAGGTCTAGTCTAAGGATGAGTGCCAAGTATGAAGATGTTTTAAACCTTGGTTATGAGGTTTAACAATCGACTGTGGGTTTTGCCCTGTCAATTGTTCTAGTGTGGTCGACTCCCGCTATGGGGCTCGAATTTCAGACTGGGTGCTCGGCATTATGCGGCTCGAGAATGAGCGCGGTGCTCGAGAGAGCAATCCCGAGCAGTCGACCATCGCTGTGGGCAATCAACTGGTCAAGCAATGGGAAGCCTGACTCGGCACTCCGTGCTTGGGAAACGACTGTGATGCTCGACAATCGATTGACCGTAGGTAGTCGGGAGACTGAAGAGCTGCTCGGATGATTGAGAAATAGTAGCTCTGATAAGCAGTCGACTGGACGCTTGAAAGTGACCGATCAGAAGTAAGGCATGCTCGACTAGTGTCTCGACTATACGGACAACAGTTAACTAGGATTGTGAGCAGTAGACTATTATGTATCCATTGAGCGGTGATCTAGAGAAACGGTGGTGTCAGTAGCCGTTGGATTCGAGCGACAGTCGACTGAGGGTGATGAGTAGTCGACTGATCGACGAGAAAGTAGCCTTACGCGAAGCTTATTAAAGAAGCTCGACAAGGATATTTTCACATCCGGTTCTTGGTGACTTAGAAGAGGAATTGATGCTACATTCCAGATCTTCCAAAGCCTTCTAAAGCAACCAAACTCAGAGATCAAGCAAGCTCACTTGTGTAAAGTGTTATTTTCATTCATTTCATATTGTACTATGTATTTTGGTTATTTATTTCTTTGTATAAGCTCTTGTAAGGGGTTTCTTTACCTCCAATTTATTTCCAAGAAGGAGAAGGTGCTAGACTGCTGCCGTGGAGTAGGAACTGTAGGTTTCGAACCACGTAAAATCTGTGTGTTGTGTTTGTGTGTTCATTTTATCTTGTTTGTCCTTTATTTCTGCTGCTAACATTTTGTAGAGATAAGCAATCACGAACGCAATCGAAGAAATCGAACAATGCTATTCACCCCCTCCCCTCTAGCATACCAGCAGTCCCAACAAGTGTTATTAGAGTAAGGTTGCTCTTCTACAGACTGATAGCTGAAGGAGCACAGAGCTAGGGGAAATGGAGGTTGGGGATAGATTTGGACTCGACACAAGATTCCCACCTCCTTACGGGCTAGGAGGGTTCAATCAATGGAAGTCAAGGATGAAGATGTTCTTTCAAATGAACATCGAAGAGTGGTTCATCCTAACAGAGGGCTTTGAAGCTCCAACGGACAAGAAGGGAAGAGCCCTCAAGAAGAAGAAGTGGACTCAAGAGCAATTCCAAAAATTCAAGATAAATAAAAATGTAGCTTTAATTTTAGCTAAATCAATTCCTAAAGATTTGTTATATAGCCTAGGAGAATTCTATGATGCAAAGGAGATATGGAGAAAAATTATTGAGCTCCACGAAAAACCCTCACCGACACAAGATAAGGAGGTGTCCAAGGAAGAGTGCTCCTCATCTCAAGCTCATGAAGACTCGAAAGTTGAGAGATGCTCAACATCCGAAGACGAAGAATGCACATCCTCTCAAGAGCTTGAAGAATCGGAGGTTGAGAGGTGCTCAACATTCAAGGTAGAAGAAGTCTTGGAAGCCTCCACTTCAAGAATTGAGTGAGAGAATAGGCAATCGACACTGGAGCTAGATCAAGAAGAGTCATCTACATCTGGTGCCAATGAGGAACAAGCTCAAGGTTCCTCTATAGATAACTCAAACACAATTCATAAAAATAAAGATCATATAATGTATTTTGAGTGTAGGAAAATGGGACATTACAAGAGGAAGTGTCCTAATTTGCTCAAGAAGAAAGCTCAGGTGGCACCTAAGGCCAAGGAGAAGCCAAAGAAGGTCGGAGCCTAGACACATAAGAGCAAGTAAGACATCATGTGCTTCCGATGGAAGGTAGATAGCCTAGGCATTAACCGTAAGAAGGGGGTAGGCATATGTCTAGAACAAAGAAGAATATTCAAAAATATAATGGACAATCAAAAATTAGAAATAGAAAATTAAGCTTTGAGGTCAAAGCTTGATAAATTAGAAAGGACCCTAAAAGGAATGGAAAATATGATCAAAGGGTCAAATGGTCAAAGCCTAAGTTATAGGAGGCAAGAGCCACCTAAGGGCAAGAAAGCCTTGGGTCACAAGCCTAAGTCCAAGGAGGTAATGTCAACCTACCATAATGTTCAATTTAACTATGGAACAAGCTCTAGGTCTAGGTATACCAAGGTCACAAGGGAAGTCATCCCTAGAGTTGACCAGAGTAAGTGTCTAGTGGCCAAGGTTATTAAGAAACCTAGGAAAGCTACTAAGAAGGTCACAAGGGAAGTCATCCCTAGAGTTGACCTAGACAAGACCAAAATGGCTAAGGCTTCCAAGCTTAGAAGGGTCATTAGGAAGGTACTAAGGGAGGTTATCCCTAGTGAGTATCTTGTGAACCCAAGGAACTCAAATAGATTTTGGGCTCCTAGGAGGGTGATTCCTTCACGCTAGATGGGTTTAGGGTGTGTCAACTAAATGGATAGGTAATTAACCTAACCATGGTAGAGTTGATACTTTAGAGTATTTTCAAGGTTATGTGATACCTTGGAAATGAGATTGAAATTTAATCCTAAAAGATATTAGAATGTTCCAATTGAAATAATTGAGGTTAAAAAATTGATCAAAATTGACACAAATATGTTAGAGTAAAAAATATGTCATTTTGGATCTTTGGCACACTTGAGTGATTAGGGCATTATGGCAAGTGGATATCCTAGTAAGTGACAAACTAGGTTTAAAATTAGGTATTGTTATACCTTGATATTATAAAATTTATCATGTTTTGTTTGCCTTGCCATGTTATGACATCATGCTTCACAATGATCAATTTACAATGGCATGATAATATTTAGATTAACTTTTAGTATGCTATGAAATCATGCATCATTGATACGTACTTTAAATTATGCAATCTACTATGCCATGATCATTATTCATGCATTAAAATTAATCAAAATGAATTTAAGGACAAATGCTATGATTTAAATTCCCAAGATAAGGGAATCAAAATAGATATGCCTAGATAATAATGCATGAACCCTTAGTTTAGGGAAAAATAAAACTTACATATCACAAAAACTTCAGAAGACATGTGTGTGTATTGAAACAGCTAGACACATGTGCGATGTTAGGATCATGAGTCAAGTTCATATGCTTGCAATGGTACATCAATATGAACTAGAACTCATTAAATCATAAGGTTAAATCATGAGAAAAGCTAGTATACAAGTCTTGTATATTTAGCCCATAGACTATGATTGAAATTAAGGTTTGAAAATTATTTTAAAATCATTTTAAAAAACCTTGGTAAAGTCTATCTTTTGATAACAATCCACTGAGAAGATTGACACAAAGTTACATAAAAAATTTGAAGGTTTTAATACTTTTGAACTTTGTATCATTCTTTGAATTTAAAAGTTATTTTCATAGAAAACTATTTTTCCCCTATAGTATTTGACATGAGTAATGTGTGCATGAAATCTCATTATCTTTCGAAAACCATAGAATTACTTATGCATTTCCAAAATCCAGTCTAAAAAACTACAAAATCTGAAAACTCTGGAAAACAGATTTCAGTCAACTGTGAGGTCTTCCAATCAATTGCCCAAGCTATTTTTGGCTGATTTAGTTCGAATTAGCCATTAAACTTCAACCCTAGGTTAGTTAACTTCTCCTAACCCTATGAAATGCTTAGACAAGCATTGGAAGGGTGAGACTTTCATTGAAAATGAAAGGGAGAATTGATTAGGGTAATAATCAAAACTTAAGGGAGGTTAAAGTTCAAGTTTAAACTTTTACCCTTAATTTCGATTTCTTAGACATCCTATGGGCTTAGGACCTCTTAAAAGACATTGTTGGTGCAATGATCAAGGGGGAGCAAGATTTTAGAAGGGAGTTTGCCCATCAAGGCATGATGGATGACTTTTTGTCAAAAAGGGGGGGGGGGGGAAATGAAGAATTACCTTAATTTAGTGATAAGAGTTGTATCACTAGGAAGAATGAAGGAATATAGGATGAATTTTGACACATGGGAGAGAATGAAGGATCTCATTGGAAGATGAGAAACTTTTTGATGTGTGTCAAAGGGGGATAAATGGAAGGGTTTAAGTTAAGATCAAGATGCTTAGTGCATAAAGATGTCCTATAACCCAAATATACACTAAACCCTAAAATTTCAAAATTTAAAATTTTGATGTTGGGAACTCTTCATTATGCTTTGGCATAAGAAGAAGGAAGTTAGGCTTATTGGCTAGCCTAACTTAAAGTATTGCGAAATATCAAAAAGGGAGAGATTGTTGGTGCAATCGACTCAGATCACGATTGACCAGATTCGAGTGAGACTCGAGTAGAATTTTGATGTTTGATAATCGGATTTGAGTATGGAAGTTAATATGACTAAGGGATAGTATGAGACATCCGTAGTCATATGAAAGTTGAGTATGGAAAGTCCAGTTGGGAGTTGGCAAGGGAGAAATCCAAGTCGGTCAAGGGTAATCGAACACTTGGTGTTGGAAAGTCCAACTGGAAGTTGGTAAGGGAAGTCCAGGTCGATCAAGATTGATCGAACACCTGGCACGAGGAGAGTGAAGTCCTGGTAGGTCAAGAGTGACCAGATGACTAGGCAAGGGAAGTCCTGATAGGTTAGGAAGACTGTATTTAGCAAGGGAAGATCTGACTGATTAGGGAGATCGAGCTTGGCAGTAAAAGTACTAATAGGTCACAGTTGACTAAATGATAGACAAGCGAGGAATGTCCAAGTATGGATACTTGGCAAAGGGAAAACCCAAGGGTGGAGCCTTGGCAATAGAAGTCCCGGATGTATAACCTCTTGGCAAAGGTAGATCCAAGAGCATGATAATAGTCAATAGAAACACTTGAAGGCTAGCGCAAGGATGAATGAGTCATGGAGGACTCGGATGAATCCTAAAGGCATGAGGCTGATGAAAGTGACTTAAAGGCTTAGGTCTAGGCTAAGGGTACTCAGTAGCATGACTAAGTCGATTGAAGCACTTGAAGGCTAGCGCGAAAGATGAAGGAGTCATGAAGGACTCAGATGGAACCTGAGGGCGAGAGGTTGATGGAAGTGGCTTGAAGACTTAGGTCTAGGCTAAGGGTGAGTGCCAAGTATGAAGGAATCATACTTGAAATGTTACATCTCGGTTATATTTTGCATAGTTGACTAGTCCAGTATCGTCGACTCCCGCTATAGGGCTCAGATTTCAGATTGGGTGCTCAACACTGTGTGGCTAGGGAATAAGCACGGTGTTCAGGAGAAGCGATCCGAGCGATCGTCAGTAGGCGGTCGGTGCCAGCGAAGGTTGAGGGATGGGAAGCCTGACTCGACACTCCGTGCTCGAGAAATGGTTGCGATGCTCGGCAGTCGGCTGTTGAGGAAGAGCAGTCGACTAGCCGTATGTAGTCGGGAAACTGAGGAGTTGCTCGGGCGATTGAGAAATAGTAGCTCCGACAAGTAGTCGACTATTGTGGTAGAGCAATCGACTGGATGCTTGAAAGTGGCTAATCAGAAGCAAGATGCGCTCAACCAATGCCTCAACTATGTGGACAATAGTCGATTGGGGTTGTGAGTAGTCGACTATTATGTATCCATTGAGCAGTGATCCAGAGAAACAATGGTGTTAGTAGTCATTGGATTTGAGCGATAGTCGATTAAGAGTGAAGAGTGGTCGACTGGTCAGTGAGAAAGTAGCCCGACGTGGAGCTTATAAGAGGAGCTCGACGGGGAGATTTCCGCAACTGGTTCTTGGTGACTTAGAAGAGGAATTGCTATTGCATTCCAGATCTCCCAAAGCCTTCCAAAGCCACCAAACTCAGAGATCAAGCAAGCTCACTTGTGTAAAGTATTGTTTTCATTCATTTCATATTGTACTCTGTATTTTGGTTGTTTGTTTCTTTGTATAAGCTCTTGTAAGAGGGTTCTCCACCTTTAGTTTATTGCCGAGAAGAAGAAGGTGTTAGTGAGGGTAGATCACTAGACCGCTACTATGGAGTAGGAACCGTAGGATCTGAACCATGTAAAATCTGTGTTGTGTTTGCGTGTTCATTTTGTCTTGTTTGTCCTTTGTTTCAGCTGCTAACATTTTGTAGAGATAAGCAATCACGAACGCAATCGAAGAAATCGAGCAACGCTATTCATCCCCCCTCTAGCGTACCAGTGGTCCCAACAACCTCTACCTCAAGGATTGAGAGGGAGGATAAGTCATCAACGTCGGAGCAAGAGGAGCCATCAACGTCTGAAGCCGATGAAGAACAAGCTCACATTTCCTCTATCACCATGGAAGGCAACTCAAGTTCAATTTTTAAAAATAAAGATCATATTATATACTTTGAGTATAGAAAAAAAGGGCATTATAAGAATAGGTGCCCAGAGCAAATCAAGAAAAAAAGTGACACCAAAGACAAAGGAAAAGTCAAATAAGGTCAACACCTTGATACACAAAGATAAGGAAAACATTATGTATTTCTTATACAACCAAAATGGGCACTATCGGAATCAATGTCCAAAGGGGAGACACTCAAATAAAGACAAAAATGGAAGCTCAAGTTTAGGGGGAGCTCCTAAGGCAAGGCCTATGGTTTCTTTCCATAATGCAATTTCGATATATCATGATAAAAACATGCTAGACCTAAGTTTTATAATTTAAACACTTAATATCATGATCATAGGCCTAAGGACAATTCTAGGCTTATTAATTCAAGTACTACCCTAGCTAAGGTGAACTTTAGAACTTTTTAAGGTAGACCTAATCTACCAAAAGATAGGATGGTAGATAACAATTTAGGCAAGAACCATAAGAAAAATAGACATATGTCTAGGGAGAATAATGTACAAAGAAATTATAGAAAATTAAAATTTGAAGAATTAGAGAAAGAAAATCAAGTTTTGAAATCAATACTTAATAAATTTAAAATATATTTAAAGGGACTAAAGTATAAAATCTAGGATTTGGTAGGCAAGAATCATCTTGGGACAAGAAGAGTTTGGAATACAAACCTAAGTTCAAGGAGAACATGCCCTCATGTCATAGAGTTCCATATACCTATAGAATTTGTATTAGGTCTAGGAATGCCAAAGATGCAAGGGAGGTCATCCCTAGAGTTGACCTTGACGAGACTATAATGACTAAGAATTCTAAGAAGTCTAAGAGAGTCATTAGGAAGGTATCAAAGGAGATTATTTCTAGTGAATACCTATAAAATTTAAAGAGCCCCAATAGGTATTAGGTTCCTAGAAGTGTGATTCTTTAACACTAAATGAGTAATATGATGTGTCAACTTAGAGTGGAAAGGTAGTTAACCTAACCATAGTAAAGTTGACACTTTAGGACATTTTCAAAATATAGTGATACTTTGAAAATAAAATTAAAATTGTATCCTAAAAATTTTAGGATATGCCAATGAAATTTAAGTTGATAAAAAATGGCACATTAGGTTAGAGTCTATACCAAGTTGGAGTTTTGGCACACTCGAGGGAGTTGGTTCATTCTTATATCGAATTTAGTGTATTTGACATAATTTAAATAATGAAGATTAAATTGAAGACTTAGATATTTTTTTACACCTTATCATCTTGTTCAAATTGTCATGTCTTGTGTGTCATACTATATGTTATCATGTATCACATAATTGTATAGAGCATATCATTTTGATACTTGGATTGATTTTTGTCTTGCCATGACATCATGCAACATTTAAGAATGGTAGATTTTATAATGAAAGCTATGCATTTAATCTATGTCACGTCCAGTTTTATGTATTTATTTATTTACGATTAAGGATAATTTGGTATTATTTGACATCCTAAGTAAGGTGGTCAAATTAAATATGCCTAGATAGAAATGCATGATCTTTTAGCATAGGGAAGAATTAATTTACATCTCACAAAAATCATAGGATGATTTGTGTGTGTATTGAGACACTATAGACGCAAGTGAGATGGTAGAATGATTGGCTAAGTTTAAGGTGCTAATATGGTTCACCAAAATGAGCTAAACTTTATCAAATGGTATGAATTTTATATGGATAAATCATGAGGAAAGATAATATACAAGTCATGTGCACTTAGCCCATAGATCATGATTGAAAATATGCTTTGGAAATATATTTAAAAATATTGTGGAAAAACTTTAGTGAAGTCTATTTGTTAATAGGAATCACTGTTGGAACTTCAGTGAGCGTTAGAGGGGGTGAATGGCGTTTTCGTTCGTCGATGGAATTCGATCGCATGCTTGCTACAATTCTTAGTATACCCAACGAAAATAATAGAAAAGCATAAACAAAATACAAGCATAACAATACACAAGCGATATAACGTGGTTTGGAACCTTAGGGTTCCTACTCCACGTGTTGAGCTCAAACGAGCCCTAGCGATGCCAAACACCACTAATCAACCTCTCCTTCTTGGAAAACACTCCGGAGGTGGAGAAAACCTCTTACAATATTTCTTACAACAATAAGAAAGAAATACAAGCAAATACAAGTGAAATATGCAAAACAATGTAAAGAAAACTTTACAAATGATTCTTTGAATGCTTGCTTGGTTGATTGCTTGAGCCACACTTGAAGACCCTAACTTACACCAGCAAATCGCCTCAAATCACTGTCGAAATCCTCTTCGTCGAGCTCCTTTTAAGCCACCATGCAACCTGGATTTTTGCCTGTCAATCGACTACCAAAAGGCTCCAGTTGACTGCCAATAGTGTCGTTGTCTCACAACGGACTTGATCCATTCGATTGCCATTCCCGAATCATTGCTCGATCCGGCTCTGAGCGTTCTGCCTTCGTGACCAACACCAGCGGCAATCGACTGCCCTCCATGGTAGTCGACTGCTCATGGCTAGTCGACTGCCCAATGCTGGCAGTCGACTGCCAAGGCCTCTTGCCGTAGTCGAACCCTAGTCGACTCTCAATAGTCGATTGATTATAATCTCAGTCGACTGCTCAGTGTCGACTCAGTTGCCAAGTGTTAAACACTTAACCAGTCGACTGCTCCATAACCTTAGTCGACTGCTCACCTCAACCATGAGGTTTACCCCAAGTATGATGCCCTCTTACTTGCTAGACCACCCTTAGCCTAGACCTAAGCTTTCTAGCCACTTCCATCAGCCTCACACCTATTGGATCCCTCCAAGTCATCTATGACTTATTCATCCATACGCTAGCCTTCAAGTGCTTCTATCGGATATTGTCATGCTAAGCTGATCTACACTGCCAAGGCATATTGAGCTTATGCTGCCAAGACACACGCTTAGAATTTACGCTGTCAACCATTGGACTTATGCTGCCAAGACTCTACCCTTGGACTTTACGCCGCCAATATCAACCCTTGGACTTTTCATGGCAACCCATGTTAGACTTTCCAATTGCCAAGACTCAAGATTGGACTTTCCCTTACCAAGACCCATGCTTGGACTTTCCATTCTAAGTACTCAAGACTTGGACTTTACCATTGCCAAGACTCATGATTGGACTTTCCATGCTAAGTGTCCCACTTGGACTTCTCCATCATATGGTTAACCCCATGTCAACCATATAGTCAACCCATTATCAAATAATGGTCAACTCTTCGTCGAACATCAAAATACAACTCAAGTCAAACTCGAGTCTGGTTAATCGTGACCTGGGTCGATTGCACAAACAATCACCATTGATGATATTGAAACAAAGTTAGGATGAAATATTAAAGCTTTCAATGACTTTCAATTTTGTGTCATTTTTTAAAAATGATGGGTATTTTTATAAAAAAAATATTTTTTTCTACTATAATATTTGACATAAGTAATGTTTGTATAAAGATTTAAGATTTTTCAAAAACCATAGAATTATCTATGAATTTTTGAATTTCATCTAAAAATAACATTTAGATTTATCAAATACCAATCTACTGAGAATACTATCAGTTGACTGGTCATCCTTCTTAGTTGACTGTTAGAGTTAAATTTAGCTAAATGGGTACGATTTAATCATTTATCAATAATCCTAGGTATGTTAACTACTCCTATCCCTCTGATATACTTAGGCAAACATTAAAAAGGAAAAAAAATTTAGTGAAAATGAATAAGAGAGTTAAATAGGGTGAGAATCAACTTAAGAATGAAGTTAAAGTTCAAGGTTGAACTTTTGACCACATGTTTAGAGTTTAGATCTCGTATAGGCTTAGAAACTCTCTAAAAACATTATTGGTGTAATGCTTAAGGGGGAGGCCTTCCTCCAAAGTATTATAAGTGTTTTGTCAAAGGAGGGATCGAAGGGTTTAAGGATGTTGATAAATGAAGAATGAGGTAGGAAGAATTGGAGACTTTTTGATGTATGCCAAAGGGGGAGAATGAAGGGTTAAGTCAGGAAATCTTCATTATGCTTTGGCAAAAGAAGTGGTGAGTTGGACTCAAGGGCTAGCTTAACTTAAAAATATGTCAAACATAAAAAAGGGAGAGATTGTTGGTGCAATCAACTTCAAGTTAAGGTTGATCAAGCTCGAATTGGGCTCGAGTTGAGGTTTGATATTTGATAGTATGACAATAGGTGAAGGATGATATAGGACATCCGAGGAATTGTGCAATGAAGAGTATTGAAGGAGAGTACTGGTGAAATCATCATCGGGTCAGGTCAACTATGATGTAGTTAGAGTTTGATAGAAGAAGTTAAGTGAAGAAGTCAAGTAGATCAATGTTGATCGGATACTTAACAAGTAGAGAAAAGTTTAAGTCAATCAGATAGGATCGGATACTTGGTGGTTGGAAGTCCAATAGGTTGTTGGCAAGTAAAAAAACCAAGTGGGTCATAATTGATCGGACACTTAATATGAGATGATAAATCCCTAACAGATTAGGAAAGATTAGATGTTAGATAAGTGAATCTAACAGGTCACAGAGGATCGGATGTTAGGTGAATGAGAAAATGCTAACAGGTCAGAGAGGATCGAATGTTAGGTGAGTATATAAGTCCAAATAGGTCAAGAAAGATCGGATATTTGACATCAGATAAATCTTAATAGATTAAGGTTGATCGGATGTCAAGCATAAGAGGAAAAGTCCAAGTAGATCAAGGAGGACTGAATGCTTGGTGTAAGTGAAGTCCTATCAAGTCAAGGTGACTGAATGCTAGGTAGATAAAATCCTGGTAGATTAAAAGTAACCAAAGGCAAGGTAGACGAAGTACCAACAGGTCAAGGGTGGTCAGATGTTGGATGAGAAAGGTTTTGGTAGGTTGAGGTTGATCGGATACTAGGTGAAGCAAGAATCAGGTCAAGATAGGACTGAAACTAAGATTTTAGTCGACTGATAGGGTATATCGGTCGGCTGGTGTACTCTAAACTCCTAGGTTAGAGGTTTATGAGAGTTTGGTAGTGTTTAAGATTTGATTAGTCTACTAGTGTGACTATTCGAGCATGTAGTGAGTTCAGAACTTAATTGTCAACTTGACTGTTAGAGGTCAACAGACTAATATTGTTGGTCAGTTGACTGGTGTTACTATAGTAGACAACAGAATGATTAGGAGTCCATTAGTGCTATTGTGGTAGTGCACACATTATTTACCAGTCGACTGATACACTATAACAAGGTAGAATCGGACGTGGATTCAGTTGTTTAACTGACAGGTCAAAGAAATGATCGAATTTACAAGAGACCAGTAGATTGGTGGATAAGACCAATCAATTGATCGGTGGAAATCAATCCGATGGTCAACATATAAAAGAGAACTTCATGGTGATTTGAAGGTGTTAGTGCTTAGAGACTTTGAAGGAGAGTTGTTGCATTCTAGACCTTCAAGAGACTTTTCAATGCAACCACACTACAAGTAAGCAAGATCGCATTGTGTAAAGTTGTTTTGATTCATGTTTGCTCATTCCTATTGTATATTTGGTTGCATTTCTTGTAAAGACACAAGTTGTAAGAGGTTTTTCTGATTCTAAAAGATTTTCGACAAGGAGAAAGCATAGTGAATCTATCGCTAGGAGATAGGTCATGTAGTAGAAATCGGAAGTTCCGAACCACGTCAAAATTGAGGTATTGTATGTTTGTGATTTTGTATTGTTATGTTTATATTTTGTTTTTGCTGCATATAACATCTTGTAGACGAGCATGAACACAGAATCACGATCGAACGACAAACTCTATTCATCCCCCTCTAGCGATGCCAAGGTCCTAACACTTGTTATCGATTATATATATTGTACCTATGCTCACTTTAGTCTTATACCAAAGAAGTTGATGGATCATATTGTTCTACAGGGATGTTTAACCCATAAAATTTTGGCATTATTGGCATCAACTCTGGTGTTGTATATTTTATACATTTAGCCCAAGTAGGAGATTGTTGGATGTTAGGCAAATATGTTTAACAAATTGGCACATGGATTTTGCCATTATCGATGAGAACAAATCTATTAAAGTAATCTAATTTAATTTAAGTCCTAGGTTTGTGTTATTAGATGTGGATACATGTGTAGAACCATCTAGTCCATTACCATTAGTATTAATGAGTTGTTAACGGATTTTGATTCACTATATATATAGGGTGTGTGATGACAGTGTTTTGTGTTATGGTACCATTTCAAATTAATTACCGAACCTCCTAACTACACTAATATAGCATAGTGGATGGCCCAAATCATTTCCCAATGAGTGTAATCGATAGAATAATAAACTTAGGTTTCTAATTATTGCTTTGAGTTTTCTATTGAAGATGGGGGTTTGGAATTTGAGCTCTAACCTATGGTTGCAAGGTAATCGAAACTCTAAACTAATATGCAACAATTGAATCAAGCAATGCAGAAATTAAAGCAATAAAAATTGGAAGAGGAAATAAATGATCTAATAAACCCAAGATAGTCCCGGTGAATGAACAAGTTCCTTCGGCTAAGTCCAACGAAGCTCGATCGAGACTCCGCAAACGACAGTGGATGTGGGATGGTGCAAATTCTTGAATCCAGTAGTTTGATGGATGCTCTGAACTCTCACAGATCAGGTTGAGCTCGAAGAAGTATCGTCAGAATGGAACTCCTCCTTGAATCTGAAGGAGAAGGTGGATGATCTGTGGAGATGGAGGACGTCGCCGAAATCTCTCAATGAAGCGGTTCCTCCTCGAATCCGTGGAGGAAAATGGATGGAAGAAAGGTGAAGGTGGCTGCTAGGGCTCAAGGGAAGAAAAGATTTAACTAACAACCAAATGAAATAAGCAATGCATCAATGAAATTTAATGCATGAACATGATGTAAAGTAAAGCACGAAACTAAATCTAATCTAATGAACTACAACCTAATTACTCTAAGAAACATTTCATCAAATATTATGTAAGCGTGAAATAATTTAAACTAAGTGCGTGCAATTCTAAACATGGAATCTGAATTTGACTACAAGCATTCAACACAAACTAAACCAGGGAACAATCAAACAAAGAGAGATGGAAAACAGGTGCTGGAAGACGCAATCGACATTGCCGTGAAGGAACTGGCCGCAAAAGTGGAGCGTTGCCGGAGTTGTGGATCGGCTATCGGAGCTGCTGGTGGTCGGAGCGATAACGGAGGAGAATCCCCAATCCGATGGCTGTGGTGGTGGCTAGACCGATCGGAGGGGAATCCCCACTTTGATTGGTCGACGTCAGCGGTGAAATGGGCGGAACTGCGGAGGAGATGGTTGCTGAAAGAGCTGGTCGGCGGTGGCGTCGCGTCGGGCAAAAATTACGGAAGAAGATGGAACGAAGCTGGTTGTGGCTGCCGGCGGTGAGAGGAGCCGATGGAGGAGACCACCGCCCACCTTGGTGGAGGAAGTGGACGGTCGGCGATGCTTGGGCGTGAGGAAAGGTGGAGAGCTACCGGCGTCGCACGATGGAGAAGGAGCTCCTGTGTTGCCCGCTCCCCCTTGGGTGAAAATGTTGATTTTATTAAGTGAATTTCTTTGACCATCCGATCCAAGCCCATTTCAATCTCAGTCGTCCAATAGATCTAGGGTTTAATGAATCTGATTAATCCATTTAAGGGCTATCATCCAACGGTTGAGAATTCTCCGACTTTAAATGGATGGATCTGATCAATCTGAATGGATAATCATGATCGGTCGAATCTAGAGGAAGGGCTCAGATGTCCAAATCTAAATGTAAGGACTAGATCTCTCCGGATCTGGATAAATGGCTCAGAATCAACCGCTTTCTTCGGACGGTCTATATTGCTCAGATCTGGTCCCTTAATTTAATTGCCTCTGATCTGAATGAAGGGTCCAGATTAGTCTAATTTGAAATGATCCTTGTGTTTGTGCAATAGGCCTAGGTCACGATTGACCAGACTCGAGTGATATTTTGATGTTTGACATAGTATGTTTGACATTAATGTTGGTTAATGTTTTGGAGAGATTGTTTATACAATCGACCCAGGTTATAATTGACCAGACTCGAGTTTGACTCGAGGGAGACTTTGATGGTTGACTAGGGTTGACCATGTGATTATGGGAAAGTCCAAGCATGGGTCTTGGCAAGGTAAAGTCCAAGTCATGGGTACTTGGCATGGAAAGTCCAAGTGGGACACTTGACATTTGGGAAAGTCCAAGTCTTGAGTACTTGGCACAAGGGAAGTCCAAGCATGGGTCTTGGCATGGAAAGTCCAACATGGGTTGGCAAGGGAAAGCCCAAGCTTGAGTCTTGGCATTTGAGAAGTCCAAGGGGTTTGATATTGGCGGCGTAAAGTCCAAGGATGGAGTCTTGGCAGCATAAGTCCAATGGTTGGCGGCGTAAAGTCCAAGCGGAGTCTTGGCAGCGTAAGTCCAATGTGCCTTGGCGGTATAGACCGACTTAGCATGTCATGGCCGACGGAATCACCTGAAGGCTAACGTATGGATGAACAAGTCATGGATGACTTGGAGGGATCCGATAGGCGTGAGGCTGATGGAGGTGGCTAGAAGGCTTAGGTCTAGGGTAAGGGTGGTCTAGCAAGTATGGGGGAACTATACTTGGGTTAAAACCTCATATTTGAGATTGGCAGTTGACTGACATTATGGCCGGTTCGACTGTCGTGAGTCGACTAGAGTTCAACTGTCGATTTAGAGCTGAAATTGCTCTAGAAGTCGACTGCTCATTGGAGCAGTCGACTGATGTCGATAGCAATCGACTGCCAAGGGACAACAGTCGACTGCTGATTTAGTTGTGAGCACAGAGTGCTTCATAGTCGACTGGGCAGTTGACTACGCGGCTGACAGTCGACTGCCAATGTTGGCAGTCGACTGCCAAGAGATCCGTTAGAGTTTTTCTAGCGTGGATCGACCCGTTGTCTCACGACAATAGTGGCATCAGTCGACTGGTGACTTATGGTAGTCGACTGATCGGCGGAAATCCAGCCCGATGTAGGTTAAAAGAAGCTGTTTGTGGAGGGTTTCAAGCAAGCGTTTTCTCGGGCGATTTGAAGGGGAATAGTTGGTGCTTTTTCAGTCCTTCAAGGCTAGTCCAAGGCAACCAAAAGCAAGCAATCCAAAGAGCATTTATAAAGTTTTCTTTGCATAGATTGTTGTATTCTTGTTATATTTTCTTGTCTTACTTTGTATTACTTAGTGTAATCTTTGTTCGAGGTTTCTCCACCTCCGACGTGTTGTCGAGAAGGAGTTTATTGTGCTTAGTGGTGTTTGTGACATCGCTAGGGTTCGTACGAACCCAATCCGTGGAGTAGGAACCATTCGGTTCCGAACCACATTACATCTCGTGTCATTGTGTTTGTGATTGTGTTTCGTGTTATTGCTTTCATTATTATTATTCCGATGTGCTAACATGATTTGTAGATGCGATCACGATCGAATTCCATCATCGGTACTAGCACGCGCTATTCACCCCCCCTCTAGCGTCCAATCGATCCCCAACAAGTGGTATCAGAGCAAGGCCGCTCTTCAAGGTTTAACAACTAAGGGAGCACGCTAGAGGGTGAAGATGGAAGTCCAAGGATAACTAAGATGGGACATCAACACACCGGTGCCCTACACCCTATACGGACGAGAAGGCTTCAATTCTTGGAAGAGAAGAATTGAAGATTTCATTATGATGAGAGATTTTGAGGAATGGTCTATTTTGATGGATGGATTCGAATATCCAAAAGGACCAAAGGGTGGTTTCCTCAAGAAGAAGAAATGAAGTGAAGATCAAATTCAAGCCTTCGAGAAAAACATGAAGGTAGTAAAGTTTATTTTTGATTTGATCCCTAACGATATTGTGTGTATGTTAGAGGATTATATGGATGCTAAGGAGTTATGGAGCCAAGTGGCAAAGCTCCATGAAAATTCATCATCGATTCAAGAAGAAGAGGAGTGCTCACCCTCTCAAGCTCAAGCAAGTACATCGTCATCTAAAGAGCTTGAGGATTCGGAAGTTGATAGGGAATCAATTTCCAGATCGGTGGAAGAAGTGGAGGAGACCTCCACCTCTAGGATTGAGGGGGAGGAAGTTAGACCATCCACTTCGGAGCAAGAGCCAAGTCAAGAAGAAGCTTCTACTTCCGGTCAAGAAGAAGAGCAAGCTTAAGCTTCCACCACGGCCCTAGGTAACTCAAACATATCAATTTATAATAAAAATCATATCATATGTTTTGAGTGTAGGGAAGCCGGGCATTACAAGAGCAAGTGCCCAAAGAGAGTAAAGAAAGCTCCTCCAACACCTAAAAGTCAACAAAAGTCAAAGGATGCCGGTCCCCCAACAACTAAAAGCAAGGAGCAAGTCATTTGCTTCAAGGGATATTACCAGAATCAATGCCCGAAGGGGAAAAAGAAGAGGCAAAATGGAGCATCACAAGTAGGGGGAGCCACCAAGGCAAACCCTAAGGTAAAATTTATTAATGCACTTTCAATTTCTAGGGATAAGAAGCATGCTAGGAATTATTTTAATAATCTTGCTATTTATCAAAAAGAGCATGCTAGAAATAGGGAATTTTGTTTAGGAGCCAAAAATGTCTACCTTTCAAAGAAGGAGAAATTTGGGACTAATGTCCCTAGAAACGTCCTTCCTAGGGAGTCTATTAGGAAAATAGGAGAACACTTAGACCTTAATCCTAAATGGACTAGACACATGCCTAGGAAGTTCCATGCCCAAAGACCAAATCAAAATTCTAAAATTGGGCAATTAGAATTAGAGAACCAAGCCTTGAGAAATTAGAAAAGACCCTCAAGATTATGCAAAATCAAATGCAAGGGTCTAATGGTAAAAGTCAAGAGTCAATATCTCAAAGTCAACATCTAGGACCCAAGAAACAAAAGTCAACCAAGGGCAAGAATGGTTTGGGTCACAAACCTAAGCCTAAGATGACTTATCATAATGTTCCATTAGATTATGGAACACAATCTAGGTCTAGGAAGACCAAGGTTACTAGGGAAGTTATCCCTAAGAGTAACCAAGGTTTGTGCCTAGTGCCTAGGATTTCTAGGAAACCTAGGGTGGCCACTAAGAAGGTTGCAAGGGGAGTTACCCCTAGAGTCAACCTAGGTAAGACCCAAATGACCAAGGCTAACAAGCCTAGGAGGGTCATTAGGAGGGTATCTAGAGAGGTTATTTCTCAGGAATACCTAATTAACCCTAGGAGCTCAAATAAGTTTTGGGTTCCTAAGAGCGTGATTGATTCACGCTAGATGGGTTTAGGGTGTGCCAACCTTGATTGGATGGGTAGTTAACTCAACCATGACAAAGGTGACACTTTAGAATTATTTTCAAGGTTATGGATACCTTGGAAATAGATTTGATTTTTGATCCTAAAAGATTTTAGGATGTGTCAATACATTCTTTGAATTATAAAAAATCAATCAAATTGGCACAATTTAGGTTTAGAGGCTATAGTGTGCCATTTTGAGTTTTTGGCACACTTGGGAGATTAGTGATAATATGACAAAATATATTTAATTATATCAAATGACAATTAATATTAAAATTTAGATATTATTATACCTATATATTTTATTTGCCATGTTTTTTTTTGCCATATAACATGTCATGACATCATACTTATCTTTAATCTTTTATATGTCATGATCATGCTTAGGGTTAGGATAAATGTCATGTATACTTAAATTATATCATATGTCATGTCATCATGATCATTGGCCATGATTAATTATTGCTATCATTATTCCATGATCATTTCATGCATTTAATTTGACTAAAATTGAATTAAGGACAATGACATGACTTAAAGTCCTATTTATAAGGGAATCAAGTAGGGTTACCTAGGAAATGCATGAAACCCTAGATTAAGGAGAACAAAACTCATATCTCACATTACATTGGCATGTATGTGTATTTATACACCCTAGATACATGTGAGATGCTAGGATATGAGTTGAGTTCAAGGTGCATAGTTTTTGCATCTAGATGAACTAAAACTCATTTAATTTCAATGATGGATCATTGGGAAAGCTTGTGTACAAGTCATGTACATAGAGCCCAAGGAATATGATCCAAAATAAGGTTTTAAAAATATTTTAAAATAATTTTAGAAAATCTTGGTGAAGCCTATCTTTTGATAGCAATCACCATTGATGAGATTGATACAAAGTGAGCTAAAACTTTATAGTTTTTATTCACTTTTGAATTTTGTATCAATTTCGATATTTTATGGATAAAATATTTTTCTATCATTTTTCACCCATTGTATTGGTCATAGGTATTATACGTATCAAATTTCATGATTTTTTGAATTACGTATAATTATTTATGCTTTTCCAAATCTCATTTCTGATAACTGAAAATCAAGATTTTCAGTTATCAGTCGACTGCCCTTAGTGTAAGTAGTCGACTGATAAGGGTGACAGTCGACTGATTACTGTAAGTAGTCGATTGCCAAGCTGATTTTGGGAAAAACAAGGTTGTTTAGCCCATTTTCAGCCATAGTAAAGTTTCCTAACTACTTCTAACCCTAGGATATGCTTTGGAAAGTATTATAAAGGGTAAAAATCCATTGGATATGGATTTAGAGAGGTGTTAGGTCAAAGTATCAAATTTAAGGGTGGAAGAGTTCATGTTTGAACTTTGAGCCTTAATTTTGATGGTTTAGAGTTCCTATTGGCTTAGGGACTTCCCAAGGACATTGTTGGTGCAAATGGTCAAGGGGGAGCAAGCCTTTAGGGGGAGTTATCCATCTGGGATGATAGATGTGTTTTTCTTCTTGAAGGGGAGAAGTTATGGGAAGAATGTTATCAATTGGGAAAATTGATGGGATCTTGAGAAACCCAATTTGGAAATTGGGAGAGAGTATATGATTGTCTCTCTTGAGTGATATGAGACTTATCACTAGGAAGATGGTAGGCATCCTAGGTTCTTTGGGCCAAGGGGGGAGATTGTAAGATCTCATTGGGACGTGAGACATTGACCTCCTTGGTGAGATAACCTTTTTGATGTATGTCAAAAAGGGGGAGAAAGTGAAATTAACAATTTGGGAAATTGGTAAGGGAGTTTGAGTTAGGGGCCTAACTCAAGGTTTGTTTTGTCAAACATCAAAATGGGGGAGATTGTTGGTGCAATCGACCCAGATCACGATTGACCAGACTCGAGTTTGACTCGAGTGATGTTTTGATGTTTGACATAGTATGTTTGACATTGATGTTTGACATTGATTTCGGTTAATGTTTTGGGGAGATTATTTATACAATCGACCCAGGTTATAATTGACCAGACTCGAGTTTGACTCGAGGGAGACTTTGATGGTTGACTAGGGTTGACCATGTGATTATGGGAAAGTCTAAGCATGGGTCTTGGCAAGGTAAAGTCCAAGTCATGGGTACTTGGCATGGAAAGTCCAAGTGGGACACTTGGTATTTGGGAAAGTCCAAGTCTTGAGTACTTGGCACAAGGGAAGTCCAAGCATGGGTCTTGGCATGGAAAGTCCAACATGGGTTGGCAAAGGAAAGCCCAAGCTTGAGTCTTGGCATTTGAGAAGTCCAAGGGGTTTGATATTGGCGGCGTAAAGTCCAAGGGTAGAGTCTTGGCAGCATAAGTCCAATGGTTGACGACGTAAAGTCCAAGCGGAGTCTTGGCAGCATAAGTCCAATGTGCCTTGGCGGTATAGACCGACTTAGCATGACATGGACGACGGAAGCACCCGAAGGCTAACGTATGGATGAACAAGTCATAGATGACTTGGAGGGATCCGATAGGCATGAGGCTGATGGAGGTGGCTAGAAGGCTTAGGTCTAGGGTAAGGGTGGTCTAGCAAGTATAGGGGCACCATACTTGGGTTAAAACCTCATGTTTGAGGTTGGCAGTCGACTGACATTATGGTCGGTTCGACTGCCGTGAGTCGACTAGAGTTCGACTATCGATTTAGAGCTGAAATTGCTCTGGCATTCGACTGCTCATTGGAGCAGTCGACTGATGTCGACAACAATCGACTGCCAATGGACGACAGTTGACTACTGGTTTAGTCGCGAGCACAGAGTGCTCCGTAGCCGACTGGGCAGTCGACTACGCGGCTGGCAGTCGACTGCCAAGAGATCCGTTGGAGTTTTTCTAGCGTGAATCGACCCGTTGTCTCATGACAACAGTGGCATCAGTCGACTGGTGACTTATGACAGTCAACTGATCAGCGGAAATCTAGCCCGATGCAGGTTAAAAGCAGCTGTTCATGGAGGGTTTCAAGCAAGCATTTTCTTGGGCGATTTAAAGGGGAATAGTTGGTGCTTTTCCAGTCCTTCAAGGCTAGTCCAAGGCAACCAAAAGCAAGTAATCCAAAGAGCATTTGTAAAGTTTTCTTTGCATAGATTGTTGTATTCTTATTGTATTTGCTTGTCTTACTTTGTATTACTTAGTGTAATCTTTGTACGAGGTTTCTCCACCTCCGACGTGTTGTCGAGAAGGAGTTTACTGTGCTTAGTGGTGTTTGTGACATCGCTAGGGTTCGTACGAACCCAATCCGTGGAGTAGGAACCATTTGGTTCCGAACCATTCGGTTCCGAACCATGTTACATCTCATGTCATTGTGTTTGTGATTGTGTTTCGTGTTATTTCTTTCATTATTATTATTCCGCTGCGCTAACATGATTTGTAGACGCGATCACGATCGAATTCCATCATCAGTACTAGCACGCGCTATTCACCCCCCTCTAGCGTCCAATCGATCCCCAACACCTTGATGGCCCTAGATGAAGCCATATTTGATCCAACTTGAGCCTAGTCAAATGGCCCATCTCGATCTCCTACAAAGAAAGACAAATTTTGTATATAAGTCCAGAATTTAGAAGAATTTACAATAATGTCCAAAATGAATCCAAACTCATAAAACATGCAAATAATCAATAATTAAATACACGAGAGGATTAAAACAGTGATATTAAGGACTAAAATAATATGACAAATTGGCAGTTATCAGTGTGAGCTCTACAAGAGAAAAGATTAGATGGTTCTCTCATTTTTCCCATTGGACTGAGAGCTCCTGGAGTCATCTCCCTCGCACCTATGGAAAATGATGCCTTTGCAGCTATTTTGACTTTCGATCTTCAAATTCTTTATGTGATAATATCTCTGGATTCAGATGCATGTTTATTATTTTCTTATGCTTCTGTACTTTATTTCATTTCACATAATCATTATAGATTTGTCGACAAGATCCTGTGCGGATCGTTTGTTTTTGTTTTCTTGATTCATATGCAAATGCGCAATCCATTGATAGATTTGGATCCTATCATCTTATAGTAGGATTCTAGAAGCTTAATTGCTAAGCTTCCTAGAGACATTAACAATATAGAAACTGATTGCCCAAATCTATCTATTGTTGAATGTGAAAGTAAATATAAAACTTTGAATCAACATGTTCTATTTCTTGTTATTCATTTTCAATGTTGAATTTTGTCAAACCAAACTAATATACGATCACATTGTGTTAATTTTGGATCCTATTGAATTTGTTAGTGGCATTATGGTTGAGTTTTAGTTTAGCTCAAATAAGGTTCAATTTAGACACAATAATGTGTTGGTGCAATAATGCCCCAAGCATTTATATATTTTGATGTTTGGATAATCATCTAAGTTAGGCAATGTTTTGTGATCTAATTGTAAACATGTTTAAGTGACAGGAAAATCCAAGTATGAAGACTTGGTAAAAGACAAGTCCAAGTGTGATCTTGGCAAAGAGAAGTCAAAGGAAAGGTCTTGGCAACGTAAGTCCAAGCATGTAGTCTTGGCGGCGTAAAGTCCAAGTAGTCCTTGGAAAAGAAAGACCAAAGGAAAGTCTTGGCGGCATAAGTCCAAGCATGTAGTCTTGGCGGCGTAAAGTCCAAGCGTACTTTGGCAAAGAAGAAACCCAAAGCATGACGAAACCGAAGGAAGCTTTTGAAGGCAAGCGCATGGATGGAGTCGTGGACTCAGAGAAATCCTAGAGGCGCAAGGCTGATGGAGAAGCTAGAAGGTTAAGTCTAGGCTTAGGTTATGTTTTCAAGTATGAATTAGTCATACTTGGAGTGTGCCAGCCGACTGGAACATGGTGTCGGTCGAACTGGCCCTTAAAATGCAACATTAGAGGTTGGAAGGTCATTAGCGATCGGGAGTTATCTCAGGCCGAATCGGTGAGAGTCGACTCGACCCGATCGCTGCGATACAGTGGCAATGATCGCCATTATTGGCGATTGCCTAACAGAATGGCCGTGGCCGACTAGATCGGCTCACGGCGATATCGATCGAACGCTCGTTGGCGGATCGATAGTCTTCCGTTAGCGATGGCGACGACGAAATCCGCGAATCCGATCGCTCGGCCGTTAGAATCGGCGGCGGATCGATGTAAGTCATCAGTCGACTGATAGACCTCCAACGGGAAAAAGAGGCTCTTTCCTATAAAAAGAACCCAAGGGGAGCAAGAAGGGGCTAATGCTTATATTCTGATCATTCTACTAAGCTCCCACAAGTTTTCCAAGCTTTCTAAGTGTATTAATCTCCCTCCTCTTCTCAAATCTTCATTGTCATCTTTTGTAAGAAGAGGAGGTCTTTGTAAAGAGAAAGCTTCTTAGTGGAATTGCTAGGGTTGATCCACCTTAAGGATTGCCGTGGAGTAGGAGCGTTATCTCCGAACCACGTAAAGGCTTTGTTAGCATTGCTTTTTGTTTTTACATATATTATTTGTGTTTGCTTCCGTTAATTACTCTTGTAGAAACAAAAAGTGCTATTCACCCTCCCTCTAGCTTCCAAACGATCACTAACAAGTGGTATCAGAGCCTAGATCGCATCGAAAGATCTAACCATCAACTGAAGCATGGCATTTCAAGAGGGATATAGCACGGCGAGGCCTTCGTTCTTCGATGGCAACGACTTCGGCTATTGGAAAGGTAGGATGGAATACTATCTCATGAATGACATAGAAAATTGGTTTAGTATTGTAGATGGATTCGAAAAGCCGGTCGACGAATTCGGAGCACCACTACCGACAAAAGATTGGACAAGAGAGATGGCCAAGAAAGCACAAGAAAATGCAAAAGCAACGACCACCCTTCAATGTAGTCTATCCAAGGAGCAACTCTCTAAAGTCGGGCCTTTCAACTCCGCAAAAGAGCTTTGGGAGAAGCTCATCGAACTCAACGAAGGATCCAAAGAAACAAGAAGGGCCAAAGAGATGACTTGTTTCTTTGGATCCTTCGTTGAGTTCGATGAGCTTGGAAGGGTTCGGTTTGCCTTCCAAGAAAGGGCCAAGAGAACTCAGAGTACATACATTGACACGGTATTACTTCGGTTTGCCATGCAGAATTCCAAGAAAGGACTTCTGCCGATGTCACATGGTGTGAGTCTTTCGAAGACTCAAAGTCCCTCTTCTAGAGAGGAGAGAGACCGCATGGATAAGATCCCTTACGCATCTGCTATAGGATCTATCATGTACGCCATGTTGTGTACTCGTCCTGATGTGTCGTATGCTTTGAGCATGACGAGTAGGTACCAGTCAGATCCAGGTGAGCGTCATTGGATAGCAGTCAAGAATATTCTTAAGTACTTAAGAAGGACTAAAAAATATTTCTTGATATTTGGAGGCGAGGAGGAGCTAGCTGTAAAGGGTTACAGCGATGCAAGCTTCCAAACTGACCAGGACGATTATAGATCGCAGTCAGGGTTTGTGTTTTGCTTGAATGGTGGTGCTGTGAGCTGGAATAGTTCCAAGAAGAACACAGTTGCTGATTCTACAATAGAGGCCGAATATATCGGTGCTTCCATCTCATTCGAGAGATTATCGATAGAGGAGATGTGAAGATTTGCAGAGTACCTACAGAGGCTAACATCGCAGATCCCTTGACCAAGGCTTTGGCACAGAAAAAGCATGATGGTCACACTAGGTCATTGGGTATTAGATACTACGGTGATTGACACTAGTGCTAGTGGGAGATTGTTAGTGAAAGCCCTAGAGCCAATCATGTGATGATTGTTGTATGGACTTTATTGTATCATATTCCTATTTATAAAGGCATGGTTATTATATTTACTTGTATTGGTGCCAAATAACTAAATATAATAATGTCCTTGAGTAGTTGGTTCTTATCTATATCAATCGATTGGTTGAATCGATAATGAGATGATATAGAGAACACTACTCTTAATCATTCCTAGTCAAGTATTAACATTCAGGGACAATGTTAATGCGTAGAGACTAGCATATAGGTCAACACGATGACTTGATCTCACAAGTCATGGATATGAGATATCAAGTTGACACATGGGTATACATTAGAGAATGTATACTGAATGACCCACCATGAGAAAGTATCGTGGATCGTTATATGAGTGTCATATACTTTCTCATGTGGCTATTAGTATGACCATTAGTCCTTAGACCTGAAGTCACTATGGTTCCCTACATAAGGAGTTGCATACTTTGGCTTCGTCAAACGTCACCCGTAAATGGGTGGACTATAAAGGCGATTACTGGGTATGTGACAAATTATGCGGAGGGATGTGAGTGATGTAGATGGGATCTATCCCTCCTATATGACGGGAGTTATTCTTGATAGAGTGAGACCACGAAGTGCATGGCCATGCCCAAATGAGTCAATATAAGATATTGAGCTCATTTGATTAGAGTGAGTCTACTTGGAGTTCAAGATATAGATTGTACCGAGGATGACACGGTCTATGCCTCAATTGGTCAATCTAGATGTCAAGGATAGAGGGACATTGTCACATATTGTGAGAGTCACAATTAGTAGTAACAAAGGTGATGTTGGAGCTCAACATTCTTGTAACTTGGGTAGCAATGATGTTTTGCTAGATACCGCTCATTGCTTATGTTCCTAAATCGGTTTAGGGACATTGCCAACGTTACAAGAACCTATAGGGTCACACACATAAGGGCAATTTGATGGAGATTAGGTTCATATGATGAACCATGAGGATTAGGTTCATGGGATGAACCAAAATGGATTAAGAGTAATCCAAATTAGACTAATTGAGTTAGACTCAAGTTGATTCAAGTGTTGAATGAGTCTAATTTAGATTTGATTCATCAAATCAATTTAAATTAATGAATAGAGATTCATTAAATTAAAATTGACTTGAATCAAATGGTTGGATTTGATCAACCATAGGAGATAATAGGTCAAGTTTGACTTGACTTGAGAGGGAAGATGAATGGTCAATTTTGACTTGACCAATTGCCATGTCATGGTGACTTGGCATGGGGCTGGCCAATGATGATGCTCCACATCATCATGGACACATCATGGGGTGCCACCTCATGAGGGAGACCAAGAGCCATTGGTTCTTGGAGTTACATGCATGCATGTAACCCCCTTATAGTGGGTTATGAATGATGTGAAGTTAAGTTGTGTAACTTCATCTTCTTCCTCCTCTCTTCCCTCAAGCTCTCTCTTCCTCATCTAGCCATGAACGTCCAAGGGGTGCTAGCACACTCTAGGATGCTTTTCTCCACCTATTTCTTGTGTGGATACCGATAGAGGAGTGTACACTTGACACTTTCGAGTTCCGGCGAACCTTTTGGACGAGCGGGATAAGCGAAGGGCGTCGCTACGAGGGTAACACTCTCACCTTCTAGGTCTAAGGTAGATCTAGGGTTTTTATATAAAGACATACATGTTTTGTTTTAATACATCTTTGCACGGATCCGTGGTCGGGGCTTCCGAGGTTTCCGCAACGCAAAAAGCGGTTTTTGCAGCTCGGAAAACCCAACAGTGGTATTAGAGCCAGGTTCGAAGCATGTATGTGTTTCGTTTTTGTAATTTTTGTATTAGATATAAAAATTACAGATTTATATGTTTCTGTAAATTTCCTAATTTTATAGAATTTTTGGGTATTTTTCTCAAAGAGTCGAAGCAACAAGTGTTGGGACACTTGTAGGCTTCAACCGTCGAGAAAAACTCTCCGAAACGGTGAGTTCTCGCTTTAGGTTTTTGGGACAGTGACTTAAGTCACTGTAGGATCATAGTAGGGACACTTGCAAAGTTAATTTTGCGAGTATGGGCGCTGCCCTATCCCCGAAAGGGGCTTTGTCCCGCGATCGCGCCCGGAAACCGCTTAGCGGGACCGTTACGGAGAGGTGACTCATTAATTTGAAAAAAAAATTAGGAAAAATTATAGAAATTTCTGTAAAAATACATAATTTAGAATTATGTATTATTCTGTGATTGTCATGGCCCAATGACCCCAATTTGATTGGATTATGTGTGTTGTAATTCATAATACGGCCTGCGTGCCGTTTTGTGGTTGTGCGTGTTGTATAGTGTATGCGACCTGTGCGTCGTACCTCTTCTTTTGATATTCTAGTTGTAAATAGTTTTAGACTCGAATGTAACTCGAGTTTCATATTTGTAATGTACAAAATGGAGCGGTGGAAAGTCCACTCGAAGACGAGATTACGAGAAGGGTGACGACGACACATGGCGGTCAAAGGAAGCGCTTGGAGAAGCCGCTAGCCTTAGGTTGACCGTCCGATCTTCTCATTGGCTTGAGAAGATCGTAGTAGGGCCATGACTATATCACATTTATTTATATATATATATATATATATATATGTTGATATATATATATATATATTTAATTGATTTTGCTTTGCTTGTATGTATATGATGCATGCTAGGATAATTTTCTTGTATGTATATGATGCATGCTAGAATAATGAATGTATGTATATGATGCATGCTAATATAGGATAATAAAGGCCTAAATGCGTATAAGATACACATTACGATTAGATTAGATCATAATTGAATCAACTCGAAAATGCCTACCGAGCCTTGATACCCATCACTACCTCGATCATTTGTTGTTGTTGAATCTGCCAAAGCAGAATAACGCATATTATCTTGGTAGGGTGCGGAGGGACAATCTTGGTCCCGCCTATCACGCTTGGGTTAGAGTAAGCTCAATTATATTGAGCAAAACTAGTTAAACTCAATTGGATCGAGTAGAACTATAGGCGTAATCCAATCGTTGGAACGATAGGTCAAGATCGCATTTACACTAAATCTTGGGCAATTTTAGCCAAATCTAACTCAAGGTCTTTTGTAAATGTGGGTCTTGATCCTATAAACAAGAGTTACATAGAGATGTAATCGGTAATGTGTTACCCACCGATCATACTAAGTCTTGGGCGATTTAGCCAAAGCTAACTCAAGGCTTAGTATGATGTGGATCTTGTCCCGCAAGAATTATAGCTAGTTTGTATGAATCTAGTAATGTGGTTTGACCACATCCATAACTCGATTCTACAAAATTCCTATAATTCAGTGGGAGCATCATTTGATTAAAGGCCTAATTAAATGATAAAAGGAATATGATATTAATTCTCTGCATTGTATGTTGTAGATAACTATGTCGACAAACACGAACACTCTCTCTCTGCGTTCTGTCCTTGAGAAGGACAAGCTCAATAGAGCAAATTTCCTGGACTAGTACAGGAACTTGAGAATTGTTCTCACCCAAGAAAGGAAGCTGTACGTCCTGGAGCAGCCCATTCCGGAGGCACCTCCTGCCAGTGCCTCGCGAGCTGACAAAGATGCTTACAAGAAGCATCAAGATGATGCATTAGATGTGTCATGTCTAATGCTCGCGACCATGAACTCTGAGCTTCAGAAGCAACATGAGTTCATGAATGCTTATGATATGGTTGGACATCTTCGTCAACTATATCAAGGAAAAGCTAGGCATGAGAGATATGAAGTCTCTAAGACATTATTTGGGTCCAAGATGCAAGAAGGGACTCCCGTAGGTACATATGTACTCAAGATGATTGAGTACGTAGAAAACCTACAAAGGCTGGGATTCCCACTTGGCCAAGAGCTGGCCGCTGACCTGATCTTGCAATCTTTGCCACAAGCCTTCAATCAATTTGTCATGAATTATAACATGAATGAAATTGATAATCCATTGCTTGAAATGCTCAGCATGTTGAGAACTGCTGAGCTTAACCTTAAGAAGGGTAAATCTGACACCATTTTGATGGTGCAGAAGAAGAAAGGCAAGGGCAAGCCTAAAGGTAAGGGAAAGTCCCAAGCCAAGGGCAAAGGCAAAGAACTTAAACCCAAAGGAGGGTAGCTAAGGAAGGGGCTTGCTTTCCATCGCAAGGAAGCCGGACATCGAAGCGAATCGCAAGGCATACCTGGAAGATCTTAAGAAGAAGAGAAGTGAGACTTCTACTTCAGGTATAAATGTTATAGAAGTCAATCTAGCTATTTCTTCATTATGGGTATTAGATACCGGATGTGCATCTCATATTTGTACCAATGTGCAGGGGCTGAGAAATAGCAGGGCATTGACAAAGGGCGAGGTGGACCTACGAGTAGGCAATGGAGCAAGGGTTGCTGTTGTTGCTGTAGGAACTTATGATCTATCTCTGCCCTCTGGGATAGTAATAGAATTAGATGAATGTTGTTATGTGCCTGCCTTAACTAAGAACATCATTTCAGTTTCTTATTTGGACAAGAAAGGTTTTTCATTTATAATAAAGAACAAATGTTGTTCAGTTTATTTAAATGATATGTTCTATTGTAGTGCACCTCTAATGAACGGACTCTACTTTCTAGACTTAGAGAGCCCTATCTATAACATAAGTACCAAGAGGTTTAAGTCAAATGAGTTGAACCAAACATATCTCTGGCATTGTCGCTTAGGTCACATAAATGAGAGTCGCTTATCTCAGCTCCATAAGGATGGGCTACTAGACTCATTTGATTTTGAATCATATGAGACATGCGAGTCTTGCCTTTTAGGCAAGATGACCAAGACTCCCTTTAGTGGACATAGCGAAAGAGCAACAAATTTGTTAGGACTTATACATAGTGATGTATGTGGTCCTTTCAATGTTGCTGCTAGAGGTGGTTACAGGTACTTCATTACATTTACTGATGACTTCAGTAGATATGGTTATGTGTATCTTATGACACATAAATCAAAATCCTTTGAAAAGTTCAAAGAATTCAAGAATGAAGTACAAAACCAGCTTGGCAAGAGTATTAAGATACTTCGATCAGATCGAGGTGGAGAATACCTTAGCCATGAGTTTCGTGACTATCTAGCTGAGTGTGGGATTCTATCCCAACTTACTCCTCCCGAACACCACAAAGGGAATGGTGTATCTGAAAGGAGGAATCGTACCCTATTAGATATGGTACGATCTATGATGAGTCACACAGATCTTCCTATATTCTTTTGGGGATATGCTCTAGACACAGCAACCTTTACCCTTAACTGTGTACCATCCAAGGCTGTGATAAAGACACCATATACGATATGGACAGGGAGAAATCCCATGATGTCTTTTATGAGGATTTGGGGTTGTGAGGCTTACGTTCGACGTCAAGTCTCAAATAAACTGGGACCCAAATCCGATAGGTGCTATTTTGTTAGATATCCCAAGGATACAAAGGGATATTACTTCTACATTCCCAGTCAGCACAAAGTGTTTGTGGCAAAGACTGGAGTTTTTCTAGAAAGGGATTTTGTTTCTAGAAAAACTAGTGGGAGTACCTTCGATCTTGAAGAAATTCAAGATAAGGACCATAGCACTGAGGCTTTGATGGAGGTTGAACAGGAACCACAAAGTGTTGTGGGTGATGAGGTTATTGCACAAAGAGTTGTGGAACAACCACCTGTTCATGTAGACCTACCTCTTAGCAGATCTGATAGGGTACGTCGTCAGCCTGAGAGATATTCATTTCTCTTGTCTGGCCATGATGACTAATGCTCTTGAGAATGAGCCCACCTCCTATCAGGAAGCTGTGATGAGCCCAGATTCTAAGAAATGGCTAGAGGCCATGAGATCCGAGATGGAATCCATGTACACCAACCAAGTATGGACTTTGGTTGATCCACCTGAAGGGGTCAAACCCATTGGGTGTAAGTGGGTCTTTAGGAGAAAGACTGACATGGATGGACTTACGCATACCTATAAGAGCCGATTGGTGGCTAAAGGTTTCAAGCAAATTCATGGTATTGACTATGATGAAACCTTTTCTCCAGTGGCAATGTTTAAGTCCATTCGGATCTTGCTTGCTATTGCAGCATACCACGATTATGAGATCTGGCATATGGATGTCAAAACCGCATTTCTGAATGGAAACTTACTCGAGGATGTGTACATGACACAACCTGAGGGTTTTGTAGATCCATAACATACTGGGAAGGTATGTAAGCTGCAAAGGTCCATTTATTGGCTAAAGCAAGCTTCTCGGAGCTGGAATCTTCGATTCGATGATGCGATCAAACAGTTTGGTTTCATCAAGAATGAAGATGAACCCTGTGTCTACAAGAGGGTTAATGGGAATACAATTGTCTTCCTTGTATTGTATGTGGATGACATACTACTCATTGGGAATGATATCCCTTCGCTACAGTCTGTGAAGACTTGGCTAGGGACGTGCTTCTCAATGAAGGACTTAGGTGAAGTAGCCTGTATTCTAGGCATCAAGATCTATAGAGATAGATCTAAGAGATTGCTTGACCTAAGTCAGAGTACATACATTGACACGGTATTACTTCGGTTTGCCATGCAGAATTCCAAGAAAGGACTTCTGCCGATGTCACATGGTGTGAGTCTTTCGAAGACTCAAAGTCCCTCTTCTAGAGAGGAGAGAGACCGCATGGATAAGATCCCTTACGCATCTGCTATAGGATCTATCATGTACGCCATGTTGTGTACTCGTCCTGATGTGTCGTATGCTTTGAGCATGACGAGTAGGTACCAGTCAGATCCAGGTGAGCGTCATTGGATAGCAGTCAAGAATATTCTTAAGTACTTAAGAAGGACTAAAAAATATTTCTTGATATTTGGAGGCGAGGAGGAGCTAGCTGTAAAGGGTTAAAGCAATGCAAGCTTCCAAACTGACCAGGACGATTATAGATCACAGTCAGGGTTTGTGTTTTGCTTGAATGGTGGAGCTGTGAGATGGAATAGTTCCAAGCAGAACACAGTTGCTGATTCTACAATAGAGGCCGAATATATCGGTGCTTCCATCTCATTCGAGAGATTATCGATAGAGGAGATGTGAAGATTTGCAGAGTACCCACAGAGGCTAACATCGCAGATCCCTTGACCGCATGATGGTCACACTAGGTCATTGGGTATTAGATACTACGGTGATTGACACTAGTGCTAGTGGGAGATTGTTAGTGAAAGCCCTAGAGCCAATCATGTGATGATTGTTGTATGGACTTTATTGTATCATATTCCTATTTATAAAGGCATGGTTATTATATTTACTTGTATTGGTGCCAAATAACTAAATATAATAATGTCCTTGAGTAGTTTTCTTATCTATATCAATCGATTGGTTGAATCGATAATGAGATGATATAGAGAACACTACTCTTAATCATTCCTAGTCAAGTATTAACATTCAGGGACAATGTTAATGCGTAGAGACTAGCATGTAGGTCAACACGATGACTTGATCTCACAAGTCATAGATATGAGATATCAAGTTGACACATGGGTATACATTAGAGAATGTATACTGAATGACCCACCATGAGAAAGTATCGTGGATCGTTATATGAGTGTCATATACTTTCTCATGTGGCTATTAGTATGACTATTAGTCCTTAGACCTGAAGTCACCATGGTTCCCTACATAAGGAGTTGCATACTTTGGCTTTGTCAAACGTCACCCGTAAATGGGTGGACTATAAAGGCGATTACTGGGTATGTGATAAATTATGCGGAGGGATGTGAGTGATGTAGATGGGATCTATCCCTCCTATATGATGGGAGAGACATCGTTATTCTTGATAGAGTGAGACCACGAAGTGCATGGCCATGCCCAAATGAGTCAATATAAGATATTGAGCTCATTTGATTAGAGTGAGTCTACTTGGAGTTCAAGATATAGATTGTACCGAGGATGACACGGTCTATGCCTCAATTGGTCAATCTAGATGTCAAGGATAGAGGGACATTGTCACATATTGTGAGAGTCACAATTAGTAGTCACAAAGGTGATGTTGGAGCTCAACATTCTTGTAACTTGGGTAGCAATGATGTTTTGCTAGATACCGCTCATTGCTTATGTTCCTAAATCAGTTTAGGGACATTGCCAATGTTACAAGAACCTATAGGGTCACACACATAAGGGCAATTTGATGGAGATTAGGTTCATATGATGAACCATGAGGATTAGGTTCATGGGATGAACCAAAATGGATTAAGAGTAATCCAAATTAGACTAATTGAGTTAGACTCAAGTTGATTCAAGTGTTGAATGAGTCTAATTTAGATTTGATTCATCAAATCAATTTAAATTAATGAATAGAGATTCATTAAATTAAAATTGACTTGAATCAAATGGTTGGATTTGATCAACCATAGGAGATAATAGGTCAAGTTTGACTTGACTTGAGAGGGAAGATGAATGATCAATTTTGACTTGACCAATTGCCATGTCATGGTGACTTGGCATGGGGCTGGCCAATGATGATGCTCCACATCATCATGGACACATCATGGGGTGCCACCTCATGAGGGAGACCAAGAGCCATTGGTTCTTGGAGTTACATGCATGCATGTAACCCCCTTATAGTGGGTTATGAATGATGTGAAGTTAAGTTGTGTAACTTCATCTTCTTCCTCCTCTCTTCCCTCAAGATCTCTCTTCCTCATCTAGCCATGAACGTCCAAGGGGTGCTAGCACACTCTAGGATGCTTTTCTCCACCTATTTCTTGTGTGGATACCGATAGAGAAGTGTACACTTGACACTTTCGAGTTCCGGCGAACCTTTTGGACGAGCGGGATAAGCGAAGGGCGTCGCTACGAGGGTAACACTCTCACCTTCTAGGTCTAAGGTAGATCTAGGGTTTTTATATAAACACATACATGTTTTGTTTTAATACATCTTTGCACGGATCCGTGGCCGGGGCTTCCGAGGTTTCCGCAACGCAAAAAGCGGTTTTTGCGGCTCGGAAAACCCAACAGAAGCAACCTTGCGTTGCATTATCTACCACCGAGGCCGAATATGTGGCTATGGGTGGTTGTGTAGCTCAACTACTATGGATGAAACATACCCTAGAAGATTATGAGCTATCCTACTCCAACATGAAAGTATTTTGTGATAATGTGAGCACCATTAATTTGACCAAAAATCTGGTGCATCACTCTAGGACTAAGCACATTGAAGTAAAACATCACTTCATTAGAGATCATGTGGCTAAGGGAGACATTGAGCTTAATTACATTGAATCTAAGTCTAACCTAGCCGACATCTTTACCAAGCCTCTCCCCGAAATAGAATTTTCATCACTTAGGAGAGAACTTGGAATGTGCTTTGTAGAATAGAAGTGTAGGTTTGCATGATCCCATAAAAAAAAAATCTAGGTTTTATACCTCTAACCATCTCACAATAGACCTAAGAAACCATGATTTGTGTATTTATTCACATAGAAACATGTGAGATGTTAGGAAGATGCACTTGGTTCATCATGCTTGTTATGATGCATTATCATGAGCCAAAGTGTCATCTAGAGACATTAATCCTTCATTGGACCAATCATTGGGAAGGCCTATGTACAATTAATGTGCATATAGCTCCAAGAATATGATTGGAAATGTCAAATAAAATAAAATTTAAACTATGTCTATCAAACCTTGAGAAACAATTTCCTATTGATAAGCCAAAGTGATACAAAGTTTTGCAAAAATATCATAACTTTTGCAAAATCTCAAGATTGTGTCAATATCAAAATCTAGAGGTGATATAATTTTAAAATAATTTTTCCTTGATAGGAAATGATCTAACAATATTACCCACAAAATTTCGTGATTTTTTAATCCTTATTGAATTAATTATGAGATATCCGATGATATCGAACCGGCTTAGTTCATTATGACCGCCATTTATGGTACGACCCGCGCTACGTAAGCGTATGCGATCGTCGGCTCGATCGATTTCTATCGATCGCCATTTATAGCGATCGGCCATCACGCAGCATGAATCGATTCGTATGCGATCGCCTTGCTCGATCGATCACCATCGCTGATTCGGCTACGACTAACGGCAGTCGACTGATGTCACGGTTTTTAGGGCTTTCCACCGGTTCGACTCGCCAAAACTTCTCGATTTTCTCTCCTCTTCCTCTTCCGACGAACTTCCACCGCACCTCTTAGCCGTTCTCCCTCGTTTTTCCGACGACTTCACCGACCGGTGCTCCCATTTGGAGTGCTCTCCAACTCGAGGACCTCCCCTTGTCACCCCGTTCATGCCCTAGTTTCCACTGAAGATCGCTCACTCAGCTAGGGTTCCATGGACACTCACGTCCGACACTGTTCTTTGATTTTTCACCATGCCGCCTAGGTAAATTCTCATCCCTTATCACGGTTTGTTTGTTCCTATAATTTTTTTTCACTAACCGGTGCTTGTTTTGTTGTCTTTGTCCATGCATCATCCTTAACCTACATTGTGTATACTTGTTTTGTTATCTTTTCGCCCATTTAGACTTAAGCATTTTGCTACTAAGCGTGCCCGGGCACCTCCGACCAACGATGGCCCATCAAACCCTCGACCCTCTGTTGATCCTCGATTTCCAAACTCCGCACTTGAAAGTGACTTTAATAAAAATAAATTCCAACTTATTCCACCTAGATCAATGGATCCCAAGTTTCTTAAAGACTACTATTTTGATATTGTTCAAATTATCCAACTCTACAAACTTGAATCATTAGTTTTTTTGTGAACATCATGTAAATATCACTCTTCTTTCTGAATTTTTCAACAACTTGCGACCAGTTGGAGATGGGTTGAGATACCGGACTCACATTGCTCAGTGCGATCTGGATTTCAGCCCCCAGATCTGGATCGATTTTCTCGGATGTCTCTCTTCCGAGAATGATTTCATTTTGTATCCATCTTGGAGTGAACCTCTTCCACCTCCCTTTGAGGAGATTTCTTTAGATTCCCTTCATACTACTTTCTATCACTCTTCTCGACCTTTGAACACCAATCTATTTCAATCACAAGAACTTTCTGCCTCTGACAATGTCCTTTATAAGGTCATTGCTCATTGTCTTCTCCCTATAGTTACCCGTGGTTTGGCCTTGCTTCGACCTACACACTTCCTTCTCATGCATATCTTTCGTCAATACTTAGACATTAATATTGGTCTCAATACCTTCCACTTCATCACTCATTTCATAAGGCCAAACAATGGGAAGGTTCATATACCTTTTGGAAATGTCCTTACTCAGTGGCTCAGCTCCGTAGGCATTGATGTCAACATAGGAGTAATTAAAATCATGAATAGAAAATATGACCAGATGACTCTTCGGAGCTTCTCCTTGGCGGGCTTGAAGGCCGACAGAGGGTCCGTTTTCTGGGACCCTGCACGACGGCCAGCAGGTGGCGCTCCGGCACCAGAGGATGCCGCTGCGGGAGGAGATGCTAAGGGTGTTCTTTGAGAAGCCGTCGCGGAGGAGGACTGCGTAAGCGTCTTACCGCGGACACATCCTCCTTCATTACCCGCTTCGATGCTTTTGCAGAGCGGGTAGACACACATTTTGAGGAGCTACGCTTGGGCCAACAGAGCCGCCCAGAGCATCAGAGCTCCTCTCCTTGTGAGAGGATGCATCGGCGAGGACATTTTGGCGATTCTCGCCCCTCGCACTGGACACCCACCTCCTCACGATGGTTCGTCATCCATGCTGATGGATCTTTGAGGACGACGATCGTTAGCTAGCATGTTTTTGTTATTTTCTTTTTGGCCGTATGAACGGCATAAACTCCTACTTGTGTAATGACTTTTGATTAATGAAATGAAATTGTGTTTTTGTTTAGTTCATTTCTACTTGTTATTTGTCAAGTTTAGTAGTTGAGCATATAGTACGATGTTATGAATATTGATACGATACAATTACACTTTTTGCGTCATATTTTTGTTATTTTGAATATCGTATCAATCCATTAATCTGATGAGCATGTTTTTCGTCTAATATTTTTCATATGTTATATTAGTCGAATAAAATGTGTATGACGAGTTTCATGATTTTTGGACATCCAAGGAATTTTCTACGCATTTTTAAACCTTGACTGAAAAATTCGAATTTCAGATTTGTCGGATATCGATCACGTTATTGGCGATCGTACTACTACGACAGTTGGATGATGCCAATTCCAATGAACCGGTGACACTGTTTTGGAATAGAAAAAGGTTTTTCATCGGTTAAAAGGTTCAATTTTGGACATTATATGATTTCCACAGTATATACATGATAACTTGTATGGAAAGACGGATTTTCTTGATGCACTGGTTTAGGGGGAGCTACATCCCTTATTTCTATAATTGTTGGTGCAAGGCTAGGACATATTTGCCTATTCTATTGCTTATGCTTTGCTTCACATGTTATTTCCACATCATGAAACATGTCTTGGATTAAGGGGGAGCTTCATATCAATTTTATACCTTTGTTCAAGATGTATCAATTATAATTCTTTCCTGCACTTATTGGATAAACTCTTCTCTTTTTGTTGTATGTCAAAGGGGGAGAAGGGATATTTAAGTTAGAATTCATATTGAAATATGTTTATATGTATGTGTTAAAGACCTAACTTAAATGATTGCCAAACATCAAAAAGGGGGAGATTGTTGGTGTAACAATACCCCAAGCATTTATATATTTTGATGTTTGGATAATCATCTAAGTTAGGCAATGTTTTGTGATCTAATTGTAAACATGTTTAAGTGACAGGAAAATCCAAGTATGAAGACTTGGTAAAAGACAAGTCCAAGTGTGATCTTGGCAAAGAGAAGTCAAAGGAAAGGTCTTGGCAGCGTAAGTCCAAGCATGTAGTCTTGGCGGCGTAAAGTTCAAGCAGTCATTGGAAAAGAAAGACCAAAGGAAAGTCTTGGCGGCATAAGTCCAAGCATGTAGTCTTGGCGGCGTAAAGTCCAAGCGTACTTTGGCAAAGAAGAAACCCAAAGCATGATGAAACCGAAGGAAGCTTTTGAAGGCAAGCGCATGGATGGAGTCATGGACTCAGAGAAATCCTAGAGGCGCAAGGCTGATGGAGAAGCTAGAAGGTTAAGTCTAGGCTTAGGTTATGTTTTCAAGTATGAATTAGTCATACTTGGAGTGTGCCCGTCGACTGGAACATGGTGTCGGTCGAACTGGCCCTTAAAATGCAACATTAAAGGTTGGAAGGTCATAGCGCGATCGAGTTATCCCAGAATCGGTGAGAGTTGACTCGAACCGATCGTCAAGATACAAGCCCGGGCAATGATCGCTATTATTGGCGCAATCGCTACAAATATCGCCTATAGCCGATCGCCGGGCCGATTTAGCAAGATCCGAATCGCCACTCTTGGCGATCGATAATCTTCCCGTTGGCGATAACGACGGCAAATCCCGCGAATCCGCCTGTTCAGAAGCCATTAGAATCGGCGGTAGTCGACTAATGTAAGTCATCAGTCGACTGATAGACCTCCAACGGGAAAAAGATGCTCTTTCTTATAAAATGAGCCCAAGGGGAGCAAGAAGGGGCTAATGCTTATATTCTGATCATTCTTCTAAGCTCCCACAAGTTTTCCAAGCTTTCTAAGTGTATTAATCTCCCTCCTCCTCTCAAATCTTCATTGTCATCTTTTGTAAGAAGAGGAGGTCTTTGTAAAGAGAAAGTTTCTTAGTGGAATTGCTTGGGTTGATCCACCTTAAGGATCGCCGTGGAGTAGGAGCGTTATCTCCGAACCACGTAAAGGCTTTGTTAGCATTGCTTTTTGTTTTTACATATATTATTTGTGTTTGCTTCCGCTAATTACTCTTGTAGAAACGAAAAGTGCTATTCACCCCCCTCTATCTTCCAAACGATCACTAACATAATGTTGAGATTCTCATCCCTCTCTACATTTAAACAACAAAGGATTTAAATTAACTTTGTGGTTATTTGATATTGTAATAATCACTTATGAAAAATGGTAAATTGCGGAATAATAAGTTTACATACCTCAAATATGTAGATGTCGAATGGTCTATGAATTTTGCTGCCTTCACAGAACGCTCATTGTCGGGGATGAAAATTATGAGGGTTAACTTAAACTTTCATCACAACATTGCAACACTGATCCCCGGTGATGTGGCGATGATCCTCTTCTTCTCAACAAGAAGAAAGATCGAAGAAAGCTTCTCTTGAGTAATGTTCTCTTCTCACAAGCAGTCACTGCTCAGCCTTCTTCCTCGCATAGCTATCTACACACAACACTTACAAACCTCGCGACACCACACACAAGAAGCCTCCTCGCCTCTTATGCACTGCACACTTGCCTCCTTACAAGAAGCACACACTTGCTTCCTTACAAGAAGCACACACTTGCTTCCTTACAAGAAGCACACACTTGCTTCTTGCATTATACTGAAATCAACAACAACCCCTCTCAAGAAAAACCCAACACATATATATGCTGGAGGAGAGAAGGTAAGGAGATGGTGTAATGGGCACGTCCCAACGTGGGCACTATCCCACGCCCTGAATGTGGGCACTAACATCTCCCACTTGCACACGTGGGCATATATTTTTCATCACTAGATCACATCTCATGTGATCCATCACATACACCCTACTAGGCTTTCATACAGAGTTAGACATCGTGCGACTTGCGAGTACACCTACATATAAAAATTGCTCAATACACTTGTTAGGATGATTGAGTAGTCATCTTTGTATCATAAGATACAATCTTGCTGCACCCTAGATCCATCTAGCTACTTTCCTCATTGAAAGTATCCCTAAATTATGCTCGATATTATATTCACTAATATGTTTAATCCCTACACGGATAAACATAAAACCCTACAAAAAATAGCAAATTGGCGACGAAATTTGGCAACGAAAATAGTTCATTGCAAATTTGTAACGAATTTTGTGACGAATTTTATGTTTCGTTGTAAATTAGTAACGAAATTTCCAATAAAAAATTTTTGTTGCAAAATTATTTAAATTTTCAACATTTATTTTTAGTCACAAAATTAGTCATAAATTTGCGACGAAAATCATTTTTCGTCGCCAATTTAGGACAAAAAAATATTTTCGTTGCAAATATTTGCAACGAATTTCGAATTCGTTGTAGAATTCTGCAACGAATTTTATTTTCGTTGTAGAAATCTGCAATGAATTTTATTTTCGTTGCAGATTTGGTGGCGAATATAGGATTCGTCGCCAAATTGGCGACGAAATTTACAACAAAATAATATTCATCGCTAATTTTCCCCTAATTATCCCGTCGTTCTGAACCACACAATCCCTCCATCCTCCCTCCGCTCGATCGCTCGCTCCTTCCTCCTCCCTCCATCGCCGCCGGTATGCTCTCCTTCCTCATTTTCTTTCCTCACCATCGTCGCTTCCCTCGCCATCGTCGGAGTAGCGACGGCAGCGGCCACCGCGAGGTCGTGGCACCTCCTGTCGCGCGTGCTCGCGGTGGCCCCGTGCCCTCGTGCAGCGGTAGTGGCCGTCGTAGGCGTGCCCTCATGCGATGGCGATGGCCGCCCTGCGCATGCCCTTGCGACCCTTGCCGCGTGCCCTCGCTAATTGTCGCGTGGTCTCGATCGTGAATTAAAATGTTATTCAAATTATATAAATCAGTATAATGTGTCGTAATCTAAATACAAAATTATTTTTCATAGGTTTGTCCTACTTCATTACGATGTTCGGTGTGTTTGTGAAGTGTTCGTGCAATGTTCATATAGCCGTGAGCTCATCCGCACGCGTTGTTTCCATCTGGACAGATACACATTAAAATATTGTATATTTATAACATTAATTATAGTATTATTAATTCTATTATATTAATTATTCTTAATGTTTGATTTTAAGTAATTTAATTACTGTTAATAGATCATATTTGTTCGAAATGATATTATAATTTGTAATTAAATATCACACAAAATCATATTTAGTATTAGAAAATTTTAAATTATTTTGAGTATAAATTTATGGTTAGATTGATATATATGGATGAAGTTTGGAAGAAATTAAAATTAATCGTTGATATAATTTCGAAAACAGGATTAATGGAAAGAGAACGACGAAGTTGGATGTATAAAAAAAATTTATCAGAACATCGTGGTTTAACCAATGAATTTATAATTGGGTTGGAACAATTTTTGAGATTTGCTAATAATAATGTTGAGTTTATGGATGAGAATAAATTAAGGTGTCCATGCAAAAAATGTCATAATAGTAAATTTTTCCAATGTGATAAAGTTCGAGAACATCTTTGTAGATTTGGTTTTACGCCAAATTATTATAATTGGACTTGTCATGGTGAACCGTTTATATCCGATGAAGAGGTTGGACGAAACATACAAAGAACAATTATGGAGAGCAAGTATATTATGATCAATTCAATCCATACCAGAGGATGATAGTTAATGCAGTTGGTCATAATTTGAATAGCGAACTAAACGCTGCAAGTTCTAGTTATCCTCAAGCATTTGAACACATGTATACTAATTATTCAACACCGTTGGAGGAGGTAGAAGTTACTGGTGTTAATGAAAATGTATTCAATGAGCCATATATAAAATTTCAAGAAGTATTGAGAGCTGCAGATGAATCCATGTGGTCTGGTTGTGACAGTCACACAAAATTATCTCTCACTGTAAGATTGTTGAATGTTAAAGCTGAGCATAATGTGTCCGAAGAATGTTTTAATGATTTTGTTCAAGTTATTGGAGAAGTCTTGCCACGTGATCACATAATGTCGAAGGATTTTTACAGTATGAAAAAACTTGTGAGAGATTTGGGTCTCCAGGTACAAAGAATTGATGTTTGCAAAGATGGTTGTATGCTATATTGGTGAGATAATGCAAATTTAGAGGCTTGTAAATTCTATAGTCAATGTAGGTACAAGAGTACCACGAGATCAAATCGTAATAAGCGATTAAAATCATTCAGGCAAATGTTCATTTGCCTTTAACTCCTAGATTGCAAAGGTTTTATGCTTCAAAGGTCATTGCTGAACACATGACTTGACATGCAAATCATGAAACAGAGAATGGGCTAATGTGTCATCCATCTGATGCAGAGGTGTGGAAAATTTTTGATCAAACATATCCTGAGTTTGCGAATGAGACTCGAAACATCATGTTGGGTCTATGTGCTGATGGATTTGCTCCATTTGGCAAATCAGGAAGAACTTATTCTTGCAGGCCAATTATCGTAACTTTGTACAATCTTCCACCTGGTATGTGTATGAAAATACCTTATATATTTTTAACATTGATTGTGCCTGACCCTCATAATCCGAAGAAGTTAATAGATGTTTACATGCAACCGTTGATTGCCGAGTTGATCCAACTATGGGACGTGGGTGTTTCTACATATGATGTCCATACTAATCAGATGTTCACAATGAGAGTTGCACTTCTTTGGACCATAAATGATTTTCCTTCTTATGGGATGTTATCGGGATGGAGTACTCGGGGATTTTAGGATGTCCAATATGTATGGAGAGATTCAAAGTCATTCAAATTGAAACACGGAAAGAAACCGAGTTATTTTGATTGTCATAGATAATTTTTACCGCCAAATTATAAATTCAGAAGAAATAAAGAAGAATTTACTAAGAATAGAATTGAAAGAACACCTCTACCATTGAGATTCACTAGTTAAATTTTATGGCAAAGAGTGCTTAACTTTCCATCTGTTATTGAAGAACCAAATGTTACAACATATGATTATGGAATTACACATAAATGGATAAAATGGAGTATATTTTGGGATTTACCGTATTGGTAGAGTAATTTGATTCATCACAATCTTGATTTAATGCATATTGAGAAGAATGTTTTTGATAATCTGATAAATACGGTGATGGATATTACCGAAAAAATAAAAGACAATCTGAATGTAAGAAAAGATTTGCATCTCATATGTAAACGACCCACCCTTGATGTTGATGAAAATAGTAGGGGATCAAAATCGAAAGCAGTTTATACATTGAATAAGGATTAGAGACAGATTATTTGTGAATGGTTGAAATCATTGAGATTTCTTGATGGTTATGTCTCAAATCTTGGTAGATGCATTGATTTGAAGGAATGCAAATTGATGGGTTTTAAAAGTCATGACTGTCATATATTCATGGAAAGATTAATTCCTATTGCTTTGAAAGAACTGTTACCAAATTTTATTTGGGGTGCAATTACGGAATTAAGCATTTTCTTTCATGATATCTGCTCGACAGTACTGAGTCATTCACACATGGAGACATTAGAGAGAGACATTCCAATCATTTTGTGTAACTTAGAAAGGATATTTTCACCAGCGTTTTTTGATTCAATGGAACATATTTTGGTTCACTTGCCATATGAGGCTAAAGTTGGAGGTCCTGTTCAATTTCGATGGATGTATCCGTTTGAAAGGTGATTTTTTTAGACTTTTTTTTCATTGTTATTTCATTTGGTCAAATTTAGTATAATTAATTTTCTAATAAAGTTTATTATATTACTCTTAGATTCCTCTATCACTTGAAAAAAAAGTGAAAAATAAGGCTCATGTCGAAGCTTCTATTGTTAATGCATATATTGTGGAGGAAGTTACAACTTTTGCATCATATTATTTTGAACCTCACATTCAATGCAAGAGTCAGAAAGCAGGAAGAAACGATGAGGGTCCCGTTGATCCAAATTTGAGGGCATTCTCAATTTTTAACTACCTTGGTCGACCAAGTGGATCTTGTACAAGTAGATACTTAACTGGTCAGGAGTGGCGAGTAGCCCACACATATATTTTATTGAACTGTCCAGAAGTAACGCTGTATTTCGAGTCAATATATAAAAGTTATATTATACATTTCATATATCATAAATTATTGTTCATGTTATATTTAATTTTATTGTAGGATTTTTCAAACTCTATATTCGGAGCTTCTGGAGCATGAGTTTAATAATTTTTGTGATGAAGAATTTGCACAATGGTTCAAAAATTATGTAAGTAGTCTATGATAATAAATTTTATAAATCTTGACTTTAACAAATATTTATTTTACTTTAGGTTCTTGATAATCATGGTCACATTGAGCAAGACCTAATAAAACATTTGTCATGGGATTTAAATTCAATGGTGAAAACTTGGTTGGTATATTTCATAAACGGATATAATTTTCATACTCAAGATTATGGAATTGGAAAAACTACAATGAATAGCGGAGTTTGTATTCAGTCATCTATTGATGGGGGTGCAAGGAATGAATTTTACGGCTTATTAGATGAAATTTTAGAGGTAGCGTACCTAGACTCAGATTTGTAAGTTATTTTATTTATGTGTCATTGGTTTGACCCTATCAAAGGCATGAGGGTGTATCCACAGTTTAATTTGGTTGAAATTAATTACAAAAAACTATACAAGAGGTACGAACTATTTGTGTTAGGATAGCAAGCGATTCAAGTATTTTATGCTTTATATCCTAGTCTGAGACAAGACAAAAGAGATTGGTGGCCTATTTGTAAAACAAAAGCATGTAATAAAATTGAGGAACATTGGGAAGACATAGCATATCAACAAGATGAAGTTGTCAATACATTTTATATCGAAGAGTATAATATTTCAACGTTACAAGATCCCAGCGGCGTAGTAATAGACGTTGATGCAAGTGAACTGAATGAGTATGAAGATGAGGACTTTAATGATGAGGATGAGGATGAGGATGACGATGACGATGATGATTAGACGAATGTGTTAGTATGAGCCCTTAGTGTCAATTATGAGATGATTGGTGAGGGAGACGTTTGTATTATATTTTTATATTAATAAAGGCAAAGAGTGATTATTATATTTCTTTATGCGTGTGCCTGCTAAATAAATATAATAATGCTCATGAATAGTAGGTTATTATCTACAGTATATCAATTGGTAGAATTAATTATGAGAAGCTGTAGAGAACACTATTCTTAAAAATTCCAAGTCGAGTATTGTATTAATAGACAAGGGCTATATTGATACATTGAGACTAGCATGTAGGTCAATGGATGACTTGGTCTAACAAGTCATGGATATGTGATATCACATTGATACATGGGTATATATATTGGAGACTATATATACTGAATTGACCCACCATGAGAAAGTATCATGGATCGTTATATGAGTGCCATATACTTTCTCATATGACTATTGGTATGAATAGTCGTTAGACCTGAAGTCACTACGGTTCCCTACATAAGGAGTTATGTACTTTGGTATCGTCTAACGCCACCGCATCGGTGACTATAACGGCGATCACTGAGTATGTAACGAATTATGCGGAGGGATGTGAGTAATGTAGATGAGATCTATCCGTCCCATATGACGGGAGAGATATCTTTGGCCTCTTGATAGAGTAGGACAACGAAATGCATGGCCATGCTCAAATGAGTCAATATGAGATATTAAGCTCATTTGTTTGAGTGAGTCTACTTGGGGATCAAGAAACATAAAGATTGATAAGAGGGTGACACGGTCTATGCCTCATTGATCGATCTGAGATATCAAGGATAGAAGGACACTGTCATATGATAATAGTCATGGAAGAGGTTGTCGGATCTCGACATTCTCATCACTTGGGTAGCAATGATGTATTGCTAGTGCCGCTCATTGCTTATGTATCTAAAATGGTTTTGGATACATTGCCAACGTTATGAGAGCCTATAGGGTCACACACAAAGAACATATTATTTTGGAGAGGAAATTATTTTGGTTTGACTAAAATGAATTATTAGTTAATTGGATTAACTAGAATGAGTAAGACTCATTACTTGGCTAAATTTGAGTTGGACTCAAATTGGTTTATGTTGAGTTAGACTCAAGTCAAACCAAGAGAAGAAGGCTAAAATGAATAATACACGAATTAATAATATAATACACGAATTAATAATATAATACATGAATTAATAAATGGGGTTTTAAATGGGATTTAAAACTCATTAATGTGCATTTAATGAGCATTAATTGACTTCCTTTCTTTTACCATGGAGAATAAGGAAGTGCATTTAATGTCTCATTAAGGTGTATTATGGTTGCTTCTTCTTCTTCAACGTGGACAATGAAAAATAGAATCTAATTTTATTTTTTTTTGCTTGGATCTCTGGAGGGATCCTAAGTTTTCCACTGCGAATTTTGTTTATTGCTCGGGATCCCTACAGTGGTATCAGAGCCACTTGTAAAAAAAAATGTACACATTTTTTTTTTGGTGTTTTATGTGATATAAACATGAGATTAGTTTTATTATATTTTTTTTGTCGACTCGGTATATGTCCGAGTTGATTTAGCCAAGCAGATAATCTGCCGAGTGGGCTAAATCAAGTCGGATGGTGCCGACTCCGCCTGTGTCCGAGTTGATTTAGCCAAGCAGATAATATGCCGAGTGGGCTGAATCAAGTTGGATGGTGCCGACTCACTTTGTGTCAGAGTTGATTCATTGAGCGGATGATGAGTGCGCCAGTGGTAGTTCAAGTCGGACGGTCTTGACACTGGCCATCTGGAGGTCTCGGGTTCATAGAGATGTACAAAATGGGCAGCGACTCACAAGATGAATTAACAAAAAAAAATTTTTGCGGTACTGCCCCCTCACCCGCAGAAGCCGCTTGACCCTCTAAGGACCGCCGTGGTGTTGCGGCTAATCGGCATAGCGGCTTAAAAAAAATTGCACATAATAAAATTGATAAATAAAATAATTTATTAAATCATTGTGAATGATTTGTATATGGTGCATGGTTATGGCCTAGGACCCAATATGATTGTGGTTATGTGTTGTAATTCATAATACGACCTGCGTGCCGTCATATGTATGTGGGTGTTGTATTTTTTTACACGGCTCGTGTGTCGTGCCTTCACTTCTATTTTCTAGTTGTAAAATAGATTTAGACTCGAATGTAACTCGAGTATTCTCATTTTGTAATGTACAAAATAAATAAGCAATGAAAGTCCATTGAAGGTGGATGTTACAAGGACGATGCTGACAACACATGCTGACCAAAGGAAGCGCTTGGAGAAGATGCTATCCCTAGGGTAACCAATCGATTTTCTCATTGGCTTGAGAAATTGTAGAATAAGGGCCATAACCATGTCACGTTTAGTGTATATGTGATATATTTTGTGTGTATGTGATGCATGCTAGATAATCTGTTATCTTAAAATTAAATCAAATGAATATGCCTACCAAAGTTTGGTACTCATAAACTACCTCGATCATTTGTGTTGGGTTTGCCAAAGCAAAGCAGCGCATTTTATCTTGGTAGAGTGCGAGAGGACAATTGTGATGTCCTGCTATCAAATCTTGGATGAGACTTCACTAAGTGTCTCAATTAGATTGAGAAATACTTAGAGGCATTTCCTAATAGTTAGGAGACACGGATAAGAGAACATTTATACTAAGTCTTGGGCGATTAGCCAAAGCTAACTCAAGATGATGTATAATGTGAATCTTGATCCTTTATTCCAAGAGTTGCATATGATGCAATTGGTAAAATGTTACCTACCTAGTGATACTAAATCTTGGGTGATTAGCCAAAGCTAACTCAAGGTGAGGTATGATGTGGATCTTGTCCCACATGAACTTGAAGCTCAATAGAACTGGTATGACTAGTTCCTATTGAAGCTAAGGGAATCAGTGGGAGTCTCATTTAATTAAAGGCCTAATTAAATGATTTCAAATATAATACTCATTTCTGCATATCATTTCTGTTGTAGATTACTATGTCTTCAAATACGTCAAATACCCTCTCTCTGCGATTGGTCCTTGAGAAGGACAAGCTCAATGGAGCAAACTTCATTGACTGGTTCAGAAATTTGAGAATAGTTCTCAAACAGGAGTGGAAACTCTATGTCCTAGAGCAACCCATTCCTGAACCACCTGCCAATAATGTTACTCGTGCAGATAAGGATGCATACAAGAAGCATCAAGATGATGCATTAGATGCATCATGCCTTATGCTTGCAACCATGAACTCTGAGCTTCAGAAGCAACATGAGAACATGGATGCCTTTGATATGGTTGCACACTTGAAGCAACTATATCAAGGGCAGGCGAGGCACGAGAGATCTGAGGTATCTAAGGAATTATTTTCATGCAAAATGCAAGAAGGAACACCCATAGGAACTCATGTACTCAAGATGATTGGGTATGTTGAGAACCTTGAAAGATTGAGGTTTCCTTTAGGCCAAGAGTTGGCCACTGACCTTATTCTATATTCGCTGCCTAGAGGCTTTAGTCAATTTGTCATGAATTATTACATGAGCGAAATTGACAAACCATTGCCTGAGCTCTTAAGCATGTTGAGAACTGCTGAGAGCAATCTTAAGAAGATGCAACCTGGTACTAATGATGTACTTATGGTTAAAAAGGGCAAGGGTAAGAAAAAGTCTAAAGGCAAGGGTAAGACCCAGAATAAAGATAAGGACAAAGCATTGAAGCCTAAAGGTGGGGTGCCCAAGGAAGGGACTTGCTTCCACTGCAAGGAAGCTGGACATTAGAAGAGGAACTGCAAAAAGTACCTCGAGGAAGTTCAGAAGAAGAAAGGAAGTGAGACTTCCACTTCAGGTATACATGTTATAGAAGTCAATCTATCTATTTCTTCCTCATGGGTATTGGATACCGGTTGTGCTTCTCACATTTGTACCAATGTGCAGGGCTTGAGAAGAAGTAGATCTTTGACAAAAGGAGAAGTGGACCTACGTGTTGGCAATGGCGCAAGAGTTGCTACTATAGTCAGAGGAACATATTCCTTATCATTACCCGTGGTTCAATTCTAGAACTTGAAGAGTGTTATTTGGGTACTTACAATAACTAAGAACATTATGTCTATGTCTTGTTTGGACAAGAAAGGTTTTTCATTTATAATTAAGGACAAGTGTTGTTCTGTATATTTAAATGAAATGTTCTATTGTAATGCACACTTGATGAATGGACTCTATGTTCTAGACCTTGAAAACCCAGTCTATAACATAAATACCAAACGATTCAAATCTAATGATTTGAATCAAACGTATCTTTGGCATTGTCGCTTGGGTCACATAAATGAGAGTCGCATAGCCCAGCTCCATAAGGATGGATTACTGGACTCATTTGATTTTGAATCATATGAGGTATGTGAATCTTGTCTTTTAGGCAAGATGACCAAGACTCCATTTAGTGGACAAGGCGAACGAGCGACAGATTTGTTAGGCCTCATACATAGTGATGTATGTGGTCCTTTCAAAGTCGCAGCCAGAGGAGGTTATCAGTACTTCATCACATTTACTGATGATTTCAGTAGATATGGATATGTGTATCTTATGAGACACAAATCAGAATCCTTTGAAAAATTCAAAGAATTCAAGAATGAAGTACAGAATCAACTTGGTAAGAGTATTAAGATGCTTCGATCAGATCGAGGTGGGGAATACCTAAGCCAAGAGTTTAGTGACTATCTAGTTGAGTGTGGGATAAGATCTTAGCTCACTCCACCTGGAACACCACAGTTGAATGGTGTATCTGAGAGGAGAAATCATATTCTATTAGATATGGTACGATCAATGATAAGTCATACAGAACTTCCTCCTTCCTTATGGGGATATGCTCTAGAGACCGCCGCTTTCACACTTAACCGTGTTCCTTCTAAGGCAGTCGTAAAGACACCATATGAGATATAGACTGGGAAGAGTCCCAAGATGTCTTTTATGAAGATTTGGGGTTATGAGGCTTACGTCGACGTCAGTATCGTGATAAACTAGGCCCCAAATCAGATAGATGCTATTTCGTTGGATATCCCAAGGAAACTAAGGGATATTACTTTTACAACCCCACACAAGGCAAAGTGTTTGTTGCCAGAAATGGTGTTTTTCTAGAAAAATAAGTGGGAGTAAAATTGATCTTGAAGAAGTTCAAGATACACAAAATAGCACTGATACCTTAATGGAACAAGAACAGTCATCACAAGGAGTTGTGATACAACCTGTTCAGGTAGACCAAGCTCTGCGCAGGTCTGATAGGATACGTCATCAACCTGAGAGATATTCTTTTCTCTTGGATGATAATGATGGTATCATGCTTGATGAGCCGACATCCTATCAAGAAGCTATAATGAGCCCAGATTCTGAGAAATGGCTCGAGGCCATGAGATCCGAAATAGAATCCATGTACACTAACTAAGTCTGGACTTTGGTTGATCCACCTGAAGGGGTCAAACCCATTGGGTGTAAGTGGGTCTTTAGGAGAAAAACTGACATGGAAGGTAATGTACATACCTATAAAGGGCTATTGGTAGCAAAAGGATTCAAGCAGATTCATGGTATTGACTATGATGAAACCTTTTCTCCAGTTGTGATGCTCAAATCCATTTGGATCATGCTTGCTATTGCAGCTTACTATGACTATGAGATCTGGCAGATGGATGTCAAAACAACATTTCTTAACGGAAATCTACTCGAGGATGTGTATATGACACAACCTGAGAGTTTTGTCGATCCAAAGGATGCTGGAAAGGTTTGTAAGTTGCATAGGTCCATTTATGGTTTAAAGCAAGCTTCTAGAAGCTGGAATCTTCGTTTCGATTATGCGATCAAAATGTTTGGTTTCATTAAGAACGAAGATGAACCTTATGTCTACAAGAAGGTTAGTGGGAGCTTAATTATTTTCCTCATATTGTATGTAGATGACATACTGCTCATTGGAAATGATATCCCTATGCTGCAGTCTGTGAAGACTTAGCTTGGGAATTGTTTTTCAATGAAAGACTTAGGTGAAGCAGCCTATATTCTAGGCATCAAGATCTATAGAGATAGATCTAAGAGATTGCTTGGCTTGAGTCAGAGTACATATGTGGACAAGGTGCTTAAGCATTTTGCCATGCATAATTCCAAGAAGGGATTTTTGCCAATGTCACATGGTATGAGTCTTTCGAAGACTCAATCTTCCTCTTCTAAGGAGGAGAGAGATCGCATGGATCAGATCCCTTATGCATCAGCTATAGGATCTATCATGTACGCCATGATTTGTACTCGCCCCGATTTCTCGTATGCTTTAAGCATGACGAGCAGGTATCAGTCAGATCCCGGTGAATGTCACTGGACAGCTGTCAAGAATATTCTTAAGTACTTGCGAAGGACAAAAGAATATTTCTTGATATTTGGAGGCAATGAGGAGCTAGCTGTAAAGGGTTACAGTGATGCGAGCTTCCAAACTGACAAGGATGACTCCAGATCGCAGTCAGGGTATGTATTTTGCTTGAATAGTGGCGCTGTGAGCTGGAAGAGTTCGAAGCAGGACACAGTCACAGATTCTACAATAGAAGCCGAGTATATTGCTGCTTCTTCTGCAGCAAAGGAGGCTATTTGTATCCGAAAGTTCATTACTGAACTTGGGGTGGTTCCTAGCATAGCGGACCCTATAGACCTCTATTGTGACAACAATGGAGCTATTTCTCAGGCTAAGGAACCTCGCTCTCATCAGAGGACCAAACACATACTGCGGCGGTATCACCTCATTTGAGAGATCATCGATAGAGGAGATGTTCAGATATGCAGAGTAGACACTGATGCTAACATTGCGGATCCCTTGACCAAGGCTTTGGCACAGAGGAAGCATGATGGTCACACTAGGTCACTGGGTCTTAGAGATTACAGTGATTGACACTAGTGCTAGTGGGAGATTGTTAGTATGAGCCCATAGTGTCAATTATGGGATGATTGGTGAGAGAGACGTTTGTATTATATTATTATATTAATAAAGGCAAAGAGTGATTATCTACAGTATATCAATTGGTAGAATTGATTATGAGAAGCTGTAGAGAACACTATTCTTAAAAATTCCAAGTCGACTATTGTATTAATAGACAAGGGCTATATTGATACATTGAGACTAGCATGTAGGTCAATGGATGACTTGGTCTAACAAGTTATGGATATGTGATATCACATTGATACATGGGTATATATATTGGAGACTATATATATTGAATTGACCCACCATGAGAAAGTATTATGGATCGTTATATGAGTGTCATATACTTTCTCATGTGACTATTGGTATGAATAGTCCTTAGACCTGAAGTTACTACGGTTCCCTACATAAGGAGTTATGTACTTTGGTATCGTCTAACATCACACCGTAACTGGGTGACTATAACGACGATCACTGAGTATGTAACGAATTATGCAGAGGGATGTGAGTGATGTAATGGGATCTATCCGTCCCATATGACGGGAGAGATATCTTTGGCCTCTTGATAGAGTAGGACCACGAAATGCATGGCCATGCTCAAATGAGTCAATATGAGATATTAAGCTCATTTGTTTGAGTGAGTCTACTTGGGGATCAAGAAACATAAAGATTGATAAGAGGGTGACACGGTCTATGCCTCATTGATCGATCTAGATATCAAGGATAGAAGGACACTGTCATATGATAATAGTCACGGAAGAGGTTGTCGGATCTCGACATTCTCATCACTTGGGTAGCAATGATGTATTGCTAAATGCCGCTCATTGCTTATGTATCTATAATGGTTTTGGATACATTGCCAACGTTATGAGAGCCTATAGGATCACACACAAAGAATATATTATTTTGGAGAGGAAATTATTTTGGTTTGACTAAAATGAATTATTAGTTAATTGGATTAACTAGAATGAGTAAGACTCATTACTTGGCTAAATTTGAGTTGGACTCAAATTGGTTTATGTTGAGTTAGACTCAAGTCAAACCAAGAGAAGAAGGCTAAAATGAATAATACACGAATTAATAATATAATACACGAATTAATAATATAATACATGAATTAATAAATGGGGTTTTAAATGGGATTTAAAACTCATTAATGTGCATTTAATGAGCATTAATTGACTTCCTTTCTTTTACCATGGAGAATAAGGAAGTGCATTTAATGTCTCATTAAGGTGTATTATGGTTGCTTCTTCTTCTTCAACGTGGACAATGAAAAATAGAATCTGATTTTATTTTTTTTTGCTTGGATCTCTGGAGGGATCCTAAGTTTTCCGCTGCGAATTTTGTTTATCGCTCGGGATCCCTACAACATGACCAGGCCAAAACTTTTATTGCAAACTTCAATTTCTAATTGTGGGTAACCTTTTATTGAGTACCAATTATGTTTTAATTCACTGTGTAATTCGAAATTCCATATATTTGATATACTAATGAACTCTTTTTCTTTTCGGGTCATCCAGTTGCTATGAATATGGTAATATTTTCATATTGTTCCTATTAAAAAATCGATATGCAAATGTATTTTTTTTACTATAATATTATTCTAATAATCATGATTATTAGTTTCGACGTGGCAGTCATAGACATAGCAATGAAGGAAGACCATAGTCTTCCTCTGCTTCAGCCCCCGCACATTCTGATGCTCTTGCAGGAAATGTGCCCTCCATCTCTTCCCCAGTTGAAAGATCTTCTGATTCTCAGCATATACCTGCTAATGTATCTTCCCCAGTACAACAATCACTCGTGGAGAGGGAAGATACTGTGGTGGAATGAGTTCAAGGTAACTTATTTAAATCATTTTTTATATGAAATTGCATTTAATATAATCAATCAATTTTTATTTTTCTCTACTGCAGTGGGTGTTGGTGCAGCAGGCACCTAAGTTGAACCTGAGTTTTGATTATAGCAAACGATACAAAGTTAAGCTCATGTCGTTATCTCACGAGCTGAATCAAGTGTGCAGAAGATTGCTAAAGCTGGAGCTGAAGGCTAGCGACACCCGGAGGAAGCCACGGTGGTCGGGCAACACTCGAGTGATTTCGGAGGGAGCCGATGGAATCGAGTGGAAGGTCGGAAGCAAAAGCAACACGTAAGCATCGAGGTAAGCTCGTGTGTGTGAGCGTAAGTGAGGTCATATCCTCTTTACGGGATGATCGTTCGGTTGCGTATTTGCTCTTGATGGATGAGGCATCCCGATCGGATGATTCAGATGCATGACAGTCAGGCGGTGTCTGAACTCCGGCGGTCGGTAATTAGCGTGATAAGTCCTTTTTATTAGATGCAGATCCATTATGCTTTTAAGAATTTCAAGAAGTTAAGCTGCCAAAAATTTCCTTATAATTTGGCGATATGCGTTGATAGACTCTTTTTAGGATCGTTCAGACCTTGCTATATCACTCCACCTCAAAGTGGTTTGGTGTCCATTTGTGATTGGTTGAAGACCCACTCGAAAAGGGGCTCAAAGGCTATAAAAGGAGGGCCAAACCTAGGGTTTTGAAAACAATTCTAAGCTTCCAAAAGTCTCATAAAGCTACGACAACAACGTGCTTCTTCTTCTCCGACGTCTAGGTTTCATTTCCTTTATTTTATGCGTCGGTTTTAATTTTAGTGTCGTTGCTCATTTACATTCTTCGAAGCTATTTTTCTATCGTAACGAGGAGAGGGGGAGTGTCCCTCTACCTCAAGTTTTTTTTGTATCGATTAACTCCTACCTCCAACGAGGAGGAGTTTGTTTAGTGATTTGCCCTCCGTGCGTGGTCAAGGACCACTAGGGCCTTGGAGTAGTAGCCTTCGGCTACGAACCAAGTAAATATCTTGTTTCTATTGTCTCCTTTACTTTTTGTTTTGCTTATCTTTCCGCTGCGTATATTTGTCTTGAAATGAATTCGAAAAAGTTTTTTCTTTCGCTATTCACCCCCCCCTCTAGCGAACCGCATTGATCCAACAGTGGGTATTTACTTGGGAGGAGAGTCAAACACTAGAGATTAGGAGGATTTTTAAGAAAAAGTGTGGTGATCATATGAGAAACATACTAAATCATGAGAAAACTAGAAATAAGAAACCACACCGTATAACCGAGGAGAATTGGAATAAAATTATTGCACATTGGAAATCTAAGGAAAGCAAACGGAGGAGTGAACAGAATAAGCAAAATCAGTATTGTAATTCTGGCATTATGTCTACCACGTATGCGGGAGGATCCATAAATATCGATGAGCATAGACATCGATTGGTGATGTTTTCAAATTATAATTTTGTAATCTAATACTCACAAATTTATAAATTTTAACTGTTTAATTTGTTTAGGCCAAGGAGACGGGAACTGAGCCATTATTTATAGACACTTTCACCCGTACATTCCAAAAGAAGGATAAGACATGGAGTGGGGAAAGTGCTAGAACAATAAAGGTGTGTAATTGTAAAACTTTAATTTCTTATGTTACTATTTAATTTTTTTTTTCTTTTACAATAGGAGAAATATGATGAACTTTCACAAAGAAATTCGAGTGCAAGCGATAATGCAGTCGAATCTGAGCCATCTGTTAACAATATAAATTTATGGCTCGAAGCATCTGGAGGACCAAAAAGTGGAAGAATACTTGGACTCGACTCTTTGAGTCGATCCTATAGAGTCCCTGGTGCTTCTTCTTCATCCTCCCCAGCATCAAAAGCACAAGTAATTCAATTAACCAAAGAGGTTAATCATTTGAGAGAGTTACTAGTGCAGAAGGAAACTGAATCGAGAGAAAACGCTCAAAAAGTACAAGACTTAAATGAAAAAATGAACGAATTTCAAACGCAACAAATGTTTATTATGCAACATCTTCAGTTAACGTCTAGCTCAAATCAACTTCCTCCCTATGGCTCTGCTCCTCCTCCTCTTGATCCCTGTCATGGAGACAATGATGATGTATTTTTTGATGACGATGGTGATGATGGTGGTTATCTTTGACTGTATTTGTTGTATTTAAATGCTAGCTACCTGACTTATGACATATACGATATTTATGTTTTTGTAAGTTTGTTGTATTTAAATGCTACTTGATGATGATGGTAGTTAGTAAGTACCTTTGGATGTATTTGTTATATATATATTAATTCCATATTAATGTTTGATGTATAAATTTGTTAATATTGTGGTATGTTTGTTGTAAAATAGGGAAAAAAGAATAATCTAAATTTTTTTTTTCCAGATTTGCAACGAAAATACAATTTTCGTTGCAAAAATAGATGTATTAGTCGACTGATACTTGATAAACTGCGGCTTCCAAATATATTTTCAACAGCAGTCGACTGATAAACATTATCAGTCGACTGCTATTACTGTAGCGGTTTATAGAATATTTCGTAGCTGACTGAGCAGTCGACTACTCATTTGGCAGTCGACTAATGAATATGACCAGTCGACTGCAATATTGTAGCATTTCACAGAACCTTTGGTAGTCGACCGATCAGTCCAACTAGTCGCATATTCATTCGACTGATGAATACATCATTCGACTGATATTGAAAATTTTTGCGATGAATTTTCCTTTTCATCGCCAAATTTGCAACGAAAAATAAATTCATCGCCAAATTTAATTTTATTCGTTAATCATGTTCATTAGATTTTTACGACGAATATATTTTTCGCCGCCAATTTGGCGACGAAAAATATATTCTTCGCCAAAGTTTATTATATTTGTTGGAGTATGCATGTGAGAGTTTTGTGATGAATAAATATTTCGTCACAAATTTAGCGACAAAAAAATATTTTTGTCACAAATTTAGCGTCGAAAGTTTAATTTGTTGCCAAATTCGGCGACGAAAAGATTTATTCGTCACCATATTTGGCGACGAAAAGTCTTATTCGTCGCAAAAATTTGCGACGAATCTTGCTTTTCGTCGCCAAATTTGCGACGAAACATTTATTCGTTGCCAAATTTGGCGACGAATTTTGCAATGAAAATATTATTCGTTGTAATTTGGCAACGATTTTTTATTTTTCGTTGTAGAATTTAGCGGCGAATTATTTGCGACGAAAAAAATTTCGTTGCAAAAAAATTTTGCAACGAATTTTTTTGCAAAATTTGTCGCCAAATATATATTTTTTGTAGTGAAAGACTATTTGGTGAATATTAAATCCTGAGACAACGTCAATTGGTCTTTCTATTCCCAAACTGGAATCTATCAGTCACAACTCAGATGCTTTCCTAGACCTGTCACTCATGTTGGGTTTCCGGCACCGCGACGAGTGTGTGTTCGAACATGTTTCGTAAACATGTGCACAGCGAAAGGAATAAAATAATAAATCTAATTTATTATAACACACACATCACACGCATGCATAGTACAACATGTGTAGACATAACCGTAAATTCAAATTTTACAATCAAAGAAAATTTACACTACGTATACCTGACGTATCACGTGTAGCGGGAAAGACATCAACCGGAACGATTCTCGCTAGAATCGTCTCTATCCGTATCCACGCCGAGTATCTTTGGGATGACTTCACTAAGTCACGAGCCTCGTCTTCATATGGGTTACTAGCCTCGTGTTGAAGACGACGTGATCGAGAGAAGATCACGATCCGAATCAAAATTCGGATCCAAAAATGAGTCCTCAAAACTCGCTTCTCCGGAGAGGTATTCGTCAACCGTTTGACGAATCCTTCGTTCTCCACCTATGAGGATTACTGGAGATCGAATCCCCGGCAAGGCTACCGCTGTCAGAGCTCCAAACGTCGTCCAAACGACGCTCCAACGAGAGGGAAACAAGCTGTCCAGAAAACTGGACAGATTTGGTGGAGGAGTAGGGGCCGGCCAAAAAGGGTAGGATGAAGCTCACCTTGATGCCGAACCCAAAGGAGATCACCGGAGAATTGTCGGAGGATCACCGGCCGAAGCTTGGACGCCGACAACAATTTGGACGGCGGCACAAGGGGTGGGCGGCGGCAATGGATGTTGGCGCCGACTTCTCCAAGGAGAGGAAGGGGGGCGGCAACAATTAGGTTAAGGGAATTGGATTAGGGATTAACAAACTCTTAAACCCTCTTTTATAGAGAACTAATTCTCTTAATGGTTATTGGATCATAACCATAAGGCCCATTAACCCGCTCCATTAATTTAAGTTAAAATAAATCAAACCATAATGGTTTATTTTAAGTTAAAACGAACCGAACCAACTTTGGTTCATTCGTTTAAAATAAACCAAACCCTTTGGTTTATTCTCCTCCATTGGATTAAAACCAAACCATTTTGGTTCATCCATTATGTCTTCATAATACACGGCCCATCCATGCTTCCATTGCGACTGAAACGATTTCATGCTCGCTTCATGTTTGGTCCAACCAAACCCAGTTTCTCTCGGTCTGAGAATCTCATTCTCAAGCTCGTTTTAAATCCTTCGGATTACGCTCATTGTGCGTGTGACCAAATAGGTTCTCAGTTTATGTTGGTCATCTATAATTAACCATTAATTATAGAACGATCATGAGTGGCACCTAGTAGTACATCATGATCCTCAATTAATCGAAAAGATCAACGGTTGATCCAGAACTATTTCTGAAACCCTTCAACAGCTCGAATGAATCGTGCCCCATTCCCTTCACTCATCTTATACCCACTTGGTTCAGGACATGTTCTATAGTGTCAGTCCCCACTAGGCTGACTACGTCACACCTAACCCAAGTATCATTTCCTCGTCCTACGGATTCTAGTTACTCCACATGTATCGAAGAGTACCTTACTCTAAACATGTAATGCTTTGGCCAAAGACTTTAGTAACAATCCGACGAGAGGCCATGAGTATACATCTCCTTGCAAGGAGTGGTGAATCCTTTATAGGCTATTCAAACACCTTCGATCACTTCGACTTATACCCAATCATCCCGGGTCCACATCTCCTCAGAGATGCTTGCTTAAGATGTCAAAGCATAAGTCTTCATGATCAAGATGACTTGAATACCGCAAGTCAAAGGAACATCGCACTTAAGCTACAGTAAGAACTTTATTGACATATATCTATATATGCAGAGAACCATATGAAGTCTTACGGCTGGTCACTCCAATGAACTAGTTACCATAACTAGCATCCACGATTAACTCCGGACATCACAATGTCTCCAGCCAGTGAGAATCAGCTGCTTGGATACACCAAGGAGTATACCTCGTACTAGTCTCGACAGAATCAATGGTGTTCAAATCCATCAATTCATCGACTAGGGATAATTCTGATACATTGCAATTACACATATAAAGATACTCACTAGTTGTGATCCAATCACAAATTCTCTCATGTTGTGAATCGTATCATGGACATTCAGTAAATGAGTTTAAGATCTAATCAAATACATGAAAACATATATACTCAAATAGTGAATCTTTATTTATCATATAAATGGTTCAGACATAAGGCGATTGCCTTAGGACATCTCTCATATATCACTAACACCTCATACCTCAATTTATCTTCCGAGCCATCGATAAATAGACTAAAGTAGCAAACACTGAATCAGGACCTCAAGAAACAGCCAAAAGTTATAAGAGTACAGGAGATCCTACCCAGAGGATCTCGAATCTCATACAGTGGGACTCGGGGATTTATCATTTATTGTCTCAAGTATTATGGCTCTCACTTTTCCTAGTTGATTTATCACACGTGGTATGAAACACATGTCACAGTGTTGTTCCTCATTTTTCATAAGGGCATATGTCAGTTTTCTCTAACACTGTGCAAGTATAAGACTCAGTCTACACATAAGACTCTACCTAGAGATCTTAGAGAGAGTCTCTCAAAGACAGTATCATAAATCACAAGTGATATCTGAGATCTCAAACCTTGCTATTTACAGGCAACATGGATGTGACTACTTCTATGTCAATCATGTCACACATGATCTCATCCTGAACACATATCAGGGCGACTTAAGTTCTAGTAGGGTTACTCTCAAAACCTCTTACAGCTAGAAACCGTCTTATCTCCACTTTTGGAGATGGTCACTCGTGTGTGAGAGTTAACCTTGCTTGCCTGACATATATATTGTTTCATAGAACACACACACACACACACACACACACACACACACACACACACACACACACACACATAAATATATGTATAACAAGTGCAACATTTGAAATTATAATTGGACCATTAATGCACATAAAGTTATATATATTTCATTAAGCATCACTATTCTTATTACAGTAAACTTGAGAAATTTTATAAAGTACTCAAATCTAATGACTCTCTATGTCCCACAAAGGAGTCTCTAGTGATAGGTTTGGTAAAGGGGTCAACCACTATGCTGTGTGTTGCAATGTACTTGATAGTCACTTCATTCTTCTCAATGATATCTGATGGGGTTGGGATTTTTTCTGATTAGATTAAGCTTTTCCCGAGCAGTATATGTGTGTTTCCTGAGCAGTATATGTGTTTCTCGAGCAGTATATATGTCTCCCAAGCAGTATATGTGTGTTTCCTGAGCATTATATGTGTTTCCTGAGTAGTATATGTGTCTCCTGAGCAGTATATGCATTTCCCGAGTAGTGCATGTGTTTTCCGAACCTATAAGAGAAGAATAATACAGTGTTGTTCAAAAGTGAAATATAATGTTGGCAGAGCAGTAAGAGTACTTCCCAAGCAGTCTATATGCTTCCCGAGCAGTGTATGTGGTTTCTAAGCCTAGCAGGGGTAAGTAGTGCAGTGATGTTCAGAAGTGAAGTATGAGTATTGACAAAGCAGTGTATGTATTGACAGAGCAGTGTATGTATCTCCCGAGCAATATGTATAATTCTCGAGCTAAATAGGGTGAGTAGCGCAGTATGGTTCAAGTATAAAGTATTGGCAGGGTAGTGTATGCTTTTCCCGAGCTGTCTATATGTTTCCTGAGTGGTTAGTGTATTTCTCGAGCGGTATGTTCATTTCCCGGGTAGTATGTTCATTTCCCGAGCCACCTATGGGTTTTAGGGTTTATGTTCTGAACATGGTGAAATAAGGAGGAAGGGGTATTCCAGAGTATGGGGAGTAGCAGGAGGAGTTTAAAGATGATAAATGTGATTAACCTAATATATTTGATCATTTTTTTGTATTTTATTTAATTAAAAATTGGTAGAAAAATATAAAGCACATGGGTCATTTGAAGAAGATATTTTGAAAAGGAGCGGGAAAAGCAGTTACACTTGACAGCCTAGCAGGGGCATTAGAGTAAATTCACTTCAAGGAGAAGGCGGGATTAATCATCTATAAAAGGAGAAGAGGAAGAAGGAAGAGGGGATGATTATTTCTTCGCTATTCAGTACCTCAAATATCTTCTTCTCACTTCTTCTTCATTTCTTCTACATTGTTATTTTCTTCATACTCCTAATGACTTAAGCATCGGAGTGTCTGCACCGGGAAGCCGACCTATCTCTAATACTCCTTCTCACAAAGTGCCAGATCTAGCTCTATTCCAAGGATCCGAGGTGATTCAAGAAGAAGATATCTCTTTATCTCATCTTTAACCTTCTTTAGTGGTAGATCCAACAATTCACAAGAAGGGGGAGGGAGATCTTAGCAGGCCGAAGAAGTGAACACCATCAATGTCTCTTACAAAATGGTATCTTGTATCTATGTGTTTGGTTCTAATATGAACTTAGGGTCTCGTGTGTAAGCGATGGTACCCTGATTATCACAATAAATCATTACTGATCTCCCACTATCTGCTACAACCCCTAAGTCATCCAATAGTCATATGAGGCAAACACTCTTCTGAACTGCTACTGAGCATGCCATGAACTCAACCTCTATCGTCGATAGAGCAACACAAATTTTTTTCTTACTGCTCGAAGAGATGGCTCCGCCATTGAGTAAGAAAGTAAAACCTGATGTTGATTTGTGTTTATCCAAATCGCCCCCCCAATTAGCATATGAATATCCAACAAGATGCAAATCACCTCCTCCATAACACAGATAGAAGTTTGTAGTTCCTTTAAGATATCGAAAAATCCTTTTCACTGCTCTCTAGTGACGCCTTCCAGGATTTGCTTGATATCTACATATCAGATCTATTGCATAATATATGTCCAGTTTTGTATACATCATTGCGTACATTAAACTTCCAACTGCACCAAAATAAGGTACTTTACTCATTTTTTTCTCTTCCTGAGTTTTATGACACATTACCAAGCTCAGACCCTTACCTTTAGCGATCAAAGTATCTATGGGATCACAATCACTCATCCCAAAGTGCTCGAGAATTTTTTTAATATAGGTCTCTTGTGAAAGAGATAGAAATCTTCTCGAGCGATCCCTTTGGATATGTACTCCAAGGATGAACTCAGCTTCACCCATGTCTTTTATGTCGAAAGTGGATAATAACCATATTTTAATGGTTATCAAATGCTCAATGTTGTTCCCAACCAACATTATGTCATCCACATATAACGATAGAATTACAAACGAGTTATTTGATCTGATCAGATAGACACAATGATCCTCCTCGATCATCGTAAAACCATAAGGTATCACTTCCTTGTGAAGTCTTAGGTACCATCGCCTGGATGATTATTTTATACCATATATCAACTTCCGAAGTCAACATACCTTATCTTCTTGACCTACTAAAACAAACCCTTCAGGTTGTTCCATGTAGATCTCTTCATCCAAACTTCCATTAAGGAAGGCAGTCTTCATGTCCATCTGATGTAACTCTAGATATAAACTCACAACAATCGCTAAAAGTAAATGGTTCAAAGTAAACTTGACTACTAGAGAGAAGATTTCCTCGTAGTCAATGCCCTTTGTTTGTGTATAACCCTTGGCTTCCATATGAGCTTTATACTTCTTAATCGATCAATCAGCCTTCCTCTTGATTTTGAGAACCCACTTATTCCCAATGACTTTTCTATTCTTAGGTTAAGTCAATAAGCTCCCAAACTTTGTTGACTTTCATCGATTCCATTTCATCCTGCATGGCCTTGAACCATTGCTCTTTTGTAGAACCCTCGAGAGCCTCTGTAGTATACGAAAAAAAAAATGGATTAACCCGTTAATTAATTAGGATTAGTTAAGGGATTAATTAGGCTTAATTAGTGGGCTAATGGGTTAATTATTTAGCTGGGCTGAAATTGGGCTTGATTTGAAATTTGGGCTTGGGCTGAAACTGGGCTTGGGCTGAAATCGAGCTTGAATTGGAATTGGATTTGGACTGAATTTGGATTAGACTTGGACTTGGGTCAAGTGGTTAAATCGGCTGAGCTGAACCCAATCGGATTGGGTTTGGTTTGGGCTGGGTTAACTAGGTTGGTGTCTAACGGGATTTAAAAGGGATGCGGATGAACAGAGCGATCAGATCGTGATCCCCGTTCCCTTTCTCCTCCGCCTCGCTCCTTCGCTCCGCGCGATCGGGTCGCCGGGATTCCAGATCGTCGGCGTCTGGTGAGAGTCGCTCGACAGCGTCGCCTTGGTAGTAGATCCCCAGTCGGAGGTTAGGAAGAGGTTGCCTTAGGGAGTGCCGGCGTTTTCGCCGCTCGAGACGAGAGATCTTTGCCTTGCGGGCGATGGCTACTGGAAGGTAAGGATCGATCCCTTTCCTTCCCTTTCGAGTAGAGATCTGTTTTTCGGGTTGTTATTGGCTGAGATCTATGGGTTGGCAGTGAGCGGGAGTTTGGACTCGTTCGGCGAGCAGCTGGGATTGAGGAAAAATCACCATCGGTAGAGTTTAGAGCCGGTAAGTTTAGATCTAACCTAACATTTCCATCTATGGTATTGTGATTTTGATGTTCTGTTAGGGTGATTTTGGGTATTCGATTGATTGGATGTGGTGAGTTCAATTTTGTTTCCTTCGTTTCTGTGTTGGGGAAATTTCTGTGAAGTTATGGTGATTTCGGTATTCGTATGATGATTTTTGTTCTGTTTTTGTGATGTTGGTGGTTGTTTGAATCGGAACTGTGGTATGATGATTGTTAGGAATTGCAGCTGTGATTTGGGATTAAATCTGTGATTACGGTGATTGATTTGGGGATTAGATGTTGCTGGGTATTCATTATATGTTTGTGTTGAGGCAGCAATAGAGTGTGATGCGGATAATCTCTGTTTCACTGATTGAGGTGAGTTATGGTGTTGAGTTGTAATCTGTTTGAGGTAAGGATGGATTGTTCCTAACTAAGGATTGTGCCGGCTGTGGGTGTGTGGAAGGAGAGTTGTGATGATAGAGTTATGATACTGTGATTGTGGATTTGGTTTGTATTGTGAATTTGAGTTACCAATGAGTGGTTAGGCTTGTTGTTTCGGGTATTGGTGCTCGAGTAATATTAGTTGATGTTTGACCTGTTTAGATTTAGAGATCTATGTAGTGTATCGGAGTGGGATAGTCGGAGTAGTTGAAATGCCTCCGGGAAAAGAATACGAATATAAAATGAACTAGTATTTGTTCGTATAGTATCGGCAATTTGCACTTAACCGTAATTTGTTACTATTGTGCAGGTTTGGGATACGAAGCAGGTCCGCGACTGTGATGATTATTCGAGATTCGTATCAGGTGGGTAATATCTACCTGGTCTGGTAGTTTGATCAATTCCAGTGCATGACCTTGGATGTATGTTTATACTTGTTTACCTTAAATCCACTCTTATTTAATCATATGCTTGTACTGCCTTTGACCTTGAGATATATACTCTGTTACGTCATTGATTATCTAGCATGGATAGGAACTGTAAAACCCTATTATGTGTTAGCTGATAGAGGTTCAGTAAATACATGTGGTTAGGGTTATCTTTATGACCTCAGATCTGGGTTACTGGGTTGCATCACTAGGTTAGGTGATGAGTCTAAATTATGAGGTCCGTCGTTGTACCGTACACCTATTAGTGGGTTATCTTGACGGATCTATTTATCTGTACATAGGTAAATAGGTAGTGATTACGGATTAGTCGTCCGTGCATGGTTGACTTTTAGTTGACTAGGTCTCCCCGTGAGTTAGGGAGTGTTGCGAGGATTTGTGCGTGAACTATGCATCATTACATTGCATGCATGCTGACGACTGGGTCTCCCTTATGGATGAGACGGGTCGTCAGTCATCCTGCCTCCCCGGCCACTCGGGGTAGTGGTAGCAGGGTTGAGGGCAGAGCATTGGATGTGCCGTGCTCGGCCACTATATATCTGATGGTAGGAGATCGCACCGCCACCGGGTGGTTGTGTGGACGTGCGTTGTGTGTGCGGCGCTTGTCTACTCATGGGTAGGGACGGCGTAGCTTGCTGTAGGGACCCCTAGGAGTAGTTAGCTCTTTACGCTTATACGCTACTCAGACATTCTACCCAACTTGGCCACTCGAGAGTAGTGGTAGCTGGAGTCGGGCTAGTTGTTATTGTCGTGCCACCCTGGCCACTCTGGGGTCATGGTTGGACGGTTCCGCAGACAATGCATTCGATATATATGTATGCATGTATTTGATATATGTTTTACATATGCACGTGAGATCTTGCATTTGATTCTTTGCATATGATTGTACATCATGCTACATGCCTTTTGCATATTTTATATACATGTGCATGTGTTGAGCATGAGTGTGTACTATTTGGATTATGTCACGATATACATTCGTGATGTTATAGATCATATGGAGGAATGGATCGGTATGTACATTACTTTATGTCGATTGATCTGAGTAGGATATATCTGTGATTATTGATTACTATGCTTAGTACTGTATGTATGTTGGACTTATGCTGCATACCTGTAGATCTTCACATGTATACCTGTAGATCTCTTTACCCTGTATGTTGTTCATGCACTTCTATATATTACCACAGTTTTTATACTCACCACCCTGGACCCTGGGTTTCTTGTCGCCCAGGTAGTAGATAGAAGACTTCGGCAAGGACTTGGAGCATTGCCACCTGATCCCATCTCGCCGTTTTTCCGAGGGTTTTGCTTCCCATCGCATGTATCTTCATATGAACTCTTATTGTTTTGGAGATCATCTTTGTATGTTTCCGATATCTCAAGATGGATTTTCTTCTAGTATGGACTGACATACCGATGTACTTATGTTGTCGAGTTTGTATTTCCATAGTGTTCGCTTCCGCTATTGATGTTATACGCTTTGCCGTGTTGTTATACATTTTCGATATGTGTTATAATCGGGTCATGACTTTTGTACCGTATTGGAATTGTCATATAGTGCCGTCGTCGGACAGAGTCTACCTCGGGGCATGACAATTTTATTGGTATCAGAGCTCTAGGTTGCGATGCCATGCAATAATGTTTTTGTCGGATTTTGGGACCTCGGAAATCATTTTTGATTTGATTTGATTTCGATTTTGGTAAGATGGCATTGACAGAGGCACGAGCTCCAAGTTGTCCGAAGTAAGAAATCTTAACACTCAATATTTTCTGGTTAAATATTTATGTAAGTCGTTACAGGTGTGAATAGACGATATTATGGCACCTGTTCAGACTCGTAAGAGAGGTCGACCATCTAAACAGCCTACTATCGGAGGACCGGTTGATCAGGAGGAGCCAAGACAGTCTCCTACCAGAGGTTCGGAACCTCAAGAGCCTAATGTACCCCCGACTATGCCGACTGCTATGGATTCCAGTTGGGTCAGAGTCAAGGCATGTATACCGGTGTTAGCACGGTCAGCCAAGGATCGATTTACGCTATTCCGAGGCGAGTCTGATCCTTGGATTGCATGGACCTGGTTAGACAATTTGGAGGATACATTTGAGTTCATGAGTTGCACCGATGAGGAGAAGGTGGGTCTAGCAGCTTATCACCTTCGGGAGCAGGCGGTTACGTGGTGGAAAATGCAGAAGACCTTGATGGGAGAGCAGAACATCACCTGGGAAGTTTTTCGAAATATATTCGAGGCGATTTTCCTTCGCGTTCTCTACAAAGACGTCAGAGTTCTTAAGCCTTAAGCGGGGATCGATCGCTTATGGAATACAATGGAGTTTACTCGACATGGAATTCGTCCGCATCGAGCAGAAGTGACGATGAGGACCGGATGTTCCAATTCACACAGGGTTTGGCAGCCTATATTCGAGTAAGAATGTCTGGATCCTCCATTAACTCGTACCGAGAGGCACTGGATAGGGCTCTGTCTATTGAGATGACTTCTCAGCAAATTGCAAAGGATGTTGTGGGACACATTCTTGGGATCAAAGTTATAAGGGATCACAAGAAAAGGATGTTGTGCTTATCTCAAGCTTCATACATTGACACTATCCTTGCTTGTTTTAGCATGCAGAACTCTAAGAAAGGTTTTCTACCTTTTAGGCATGGAGTTCCTTTATCTAAAGAGATGTGTCCCAAAACATCAAAGGAGATAGAGGAGAGATGAAGGCGGTTCCTTATGCTTCGGCAGTAGGAAGCCTTATGTATGCTATGCTATGTACGAGACCGGATATCTGCTTTGCCGTGGGCATGGTTAGCAGATATCAGAGTAATCCTGGACAGGGACATTGGACTGCGGTAAAGCATATATTGAAGTACCTGAGAAGGACTAGGGATTATATGCTGGTTTACCGGGCAGATCAATTAGTCCCTGTAGGTTACACGGATTCGGATTTCCAATCAGATAGGGACAAGAGTAAGTCTACCTCGGGGTTTGTGTTTACTTTTGAGGTGGAGCCATAGTATGGAGGAGTGTCAAGCAGAAATGCGTTGCGGACTCCACCATGGAAGCTGAGTATGTGAGTGACCTCCGAGGCAAGGAAGTCAGATGGCTCAGAACTTTGATGGACTTGGATGTGATTCCTGGTTTGCCCAGAACTATCACAATTTATTGTGATAATAGTGGTGCAGTTGCAAACTCGAAGGAACCACGAGCCCATAAGGCGAGTAAACACATAGAGCGCAAGTACCACCTTATACGAGAGATCGTAAAGCGAGGAGAAGTTACTGTCGCCAAGATTGCATCAGAGGATAACCTGGCGGATCCATTCACTAAGGCCCTTCCAGCGAAAGCGTTTGATAGGCATGTGGAGGACATGGGGATCAGATGTATGGCAGAGTGATGACGGCATAGTCTTTTAGTATAAGTGGGAGATTGTTGGAATGTATACTGAAAGCCTAGCTCTTTTTGTATGAACATTTTATAAGAATCACATGATCATTGTTTGCACTTTATATATTTATTATATATGTGTGCATATTGTCTAATATTTTACATTGTAGATAACATGGTGCTTGGTGTGGCACATAAGATCATGTTATCAGTCCCTTGTAAAATATAAGTAGAGGCTCACGACCAAGATAGTTTTGGACAAACCATTGGCATGGTTGTAGTGTAGCTTGGTATTGTTTTGTCTTGAACATAAAGTTACACTAGTACACATAGGTGTATTGAGCAGGACCGACATAGAGGTGATTCAATTTAGTACTGACTACATAATTGAATCGGACCTCGGATATTATGTTGTGCATGCTCTTAATCCCGATATAATAACGGGCACATGTACTTAGTATTTATTTCTTTGATTTACCAGAGGGTGAGATTTAGATGGATTAAATCAATATACCCGGTAAGTTGGGAAATGATATTATTTGCATGGTGTGCCGTTGATTATAGGAGGAAACCGTGTCCTATATATTAGGTTGATGATGTCCCCTTGAGAAGCTCATAAGGTTTATCATGTAAACCCAGCTGGTTGACTTAGTCAACATGATGATAAGGTTGAGTGGTACTACTCGAGGAATTAGATGTTAATTAATTGATGGTCAGTAAATCAATTAATTGACGAACATTCGATATCTTAAACACGGAGAGATTAATGTACGAATAATATATGGAGCCCATATTAATTTATGGGGGTTGGTGAGGTAGTTCAATGATGATCCTCTAGTGGAATGGAACATCATTGATGGATCAAGTTTGTGTGGTTTCGATCCATCGGGTGGCCAAGATCCAACTCCTCCTTATGGTCCCTATCGTAGCCTAATATAATCCTTGTGAAGTCTAGATCCAAGAATGTAAAACAAAACCTAGAACCAACGGTTGGGATTAAATCCCTAGATCCGATGGTTAGGATGAAACCCTAGAACCAACGGTTGGGATTAAATCCCTAGATCCGATGGTTAGGATGAAACCCTAGAATCGACGGTTGGGATTAAATCCCTAGATCCGACGGTTGGGATAAAACCCTAGTTCCGACGGATGGGATGAAACCCTAGATTCGACGGTTGGGATGAAATCCTAGATCCGACGGTTGGGATGAAACCCTAGATCCGACGGTTGGTATAAAACCCTAGATCCGACGGTGGAGATTAAAGGAGGCTTAAGCCCAATTCTATAAATAGAAGGCTTAAGCTTGGACGGCAAGAAGAATTGAAATTGGAGTTAGGGTTTGGCTCTTCTCAAAGTGGGTGGCTAGGGTTTTGGAGCAAAGGCTTGGGCGGCAACCATCTTCCTTCTCCTTGTTGCCGGCGCCCATCTTCCTCCATTAAGACTTGGCCGGCGCCCATCCTCTAGGCCTCTCTCTTATTCCTTGGCCGGTGGTTCTCCTTCCATTGGTGGCCGGCGTTCACTCCTTCAATCTCTCCAAGGTGGCCGGCGGTTCTCCTTCCATTGGTGGCCGGCGCTTCATCCACTTGTTCCTTGGCCGGCGGTTGCCTCAAATTCCCTAATTTGGTGGTCGGTTCTAGAAAGGATAGGTATTTATTGGTTCTTCTCTTTGTTCGCAGTGGACAAGGAAGGGAAGAACGCGATCTAGAGGGCTTCTACTCGTGGAGGATCTTCGTCCACACGTCGTCCACGAGAAGGATAGGACATACGGTAGAAGATCGTAAGGTATAAAGTTTTATAACTTTATTTTCAGATCTGAGCATGTTCCTTTTAGTGTTGATCATACATGTGTGCGTATGTATATATATTGTATAATCATGGACCCCGAAGACAAACACAAAAACCGGCGATCCGTTCGTCGTCTCTTCCGCGGCTAATCAACTAGAAGAGTTGTGTTGCTTGAACAACTAGTTTGTTCAAGTGACCACTCAAGTTGTTAGCACGACGATGAATAGGTTGTGCTAAGGAAACTCATCTCATCCGGATTAATTCTTTCATTAGTGAAAATTTTAATCCGGGGACATGAGAGCCAATGAGCCTCCGAAGCAACTCCATACAAGTGGTATCAGAGCCACGGTTTCCGATTTTGTGTGTTTGGGATTCGGTTAATTTTTATGCACTTTTTCATATATTATATGTGCCGGATAATAGTAGGATATGCGTAGTTTAACTCTTTGGTTGTAGGCATAAGATCCGACTATTATGGCCATATGTGTGTATGTGATTGGATGTGTGTAAATATTTATTATTTGAATCCTCGGGTTTGACGAGGCTAGATTAGTATTTAATTTTTGTAATTAAATACGACATTGTTTAGCCGCTCATTTTAGTTTACTTTCGATCTAGATTATTTGTATTCTCCTTTGTGGAGTATAGGATCGATAGATGTAAATTAAAATAGCTTAATCTCGGCTCGGATCTCTTTGGTGACTTGCGCACGGGAAAAGATGGAGCGGACGAGGTGGCGACACGACGGGATGCATATTGGAGGACAATGCCATAATAGTTGGAAAAATTCTGTTTCTTTCCATATTTATTGCTTATTTGTTTTATATGCATGTTGTGTATGTTTTAAAATTCCTCATTTTCAATTTACTAAGTGGGAGAGGGACATTTTTGTTAGTTAAAGCCCTAGAACCAATCATGTGATGGTTGAATAGGGAACATTTTGTATCATATTCTATAAAGGCAAAGGATTGGTTATTATATTTACATCTTGCTTGTGCCAGCTAATTTAAATATAATAATGCCCTAGAAAAGTAGGTTCTTATCTACAGCACATCAATTGGCAGAATTGATTATGAGAGGCTGTAGAGAACACTTTCCTAAATGTTCCTAGTCGAGTATTAATATGCAAGGGCAATATTAATACATAAAGACTAGCATGTAGGTCAATTGATGACTTGATCTCACAAGTCATGGATATATGATATCAAGTTGACACATGGGTATATATTGGAGAATATATACTGAACTGACCCGCCATGAGAAAGTTTCATGGATCGTTATATGAGTGTCATAAACTTTCTCATGTGACTATTGGTATGAATAGTCCTTAGACACGAAGTCACTACGGTTCCCTACATAAGGAGTTATGTACTTTGGTATCGTCAAACGTCACCCGTAACAGGGTGGACCATAAAGGCGATTACTGGGTATGTAACAAATTATGCGGAGGGATGTGAGTGATGTAGAGGGGATCTATCCCTTCCATATGACGGGAGTGATATCGGTGGGCCCCTTGATTGAGTAGAACTACTAAAACGCATGGCCATGCTCGAATGAGTCAATATGAGATATTGAGCTCATTTGTTTGAGTTAGTTTACTCGTGGATCAAGAAACACATAGATTGATCGAGGATGACACGTCCTATGCCTCATTGATCAACTGATATCAAGGATAGAAGGACACGGTCATATATTATAGTAGTCACGGAAAGGTTAGTCGGATCTTGACTTATCTCAGAACTTGGGTAGCAATGATGTATTGCTAGATGTCGCTCATTGCTTGTGTATCTAAAAGAGTTTAGATCCTGCCAACGCTATGTGAGCCTATAGGGTCACACAAAAGAGCATGATAATTAGAGGAATTAGAGTATTCTAGTTTGACTAGAATAATTTGGGAATAAGCTTAAGTACAAAATGGTTTTTGGACTTTAAGCTTAATGAGAATTTTAGCTAATTGATTTAATGAGATTAATTCAATATGTTACCTTATTGATTTAATAAGATTAATTCAATATGATAACATAAGCTTAATTGAATTAATAAGATTAATTCAATATGATAACATAAGCTTAATTGAATTAATAAGATTAATTCAACATGCATGAATGCCACATAAGCATGCCACATAAGCATGCCACATAAGCATGCCACCTAAGCATCCACCTAAGCTAGATAAGGTGGAAGGGGACAAAATGGTTTTTGTCTCCTTAAGTGGCCAAAACAAACGGGGTCTCAATGCAATGGATTGCATTAAATTGTAGGAGGTGAAAGGGTTTTGCCAACCCTATAAAAGGCCCCATGGAGTGGCCGGCCAAAGCATCATTTGGATTGTGATGGTGTTGTGGTTGTGAGAAAGCTTGGTGGAAGCTTTAGTTGTGTGGGTTTGTGAGTGTAGGCTAGCAAGAAGAGGAGTCTTCTTCTTCCTTTCTCCTTTTCCCTCTCTTCCTCTCCTTTAGGGACTTCTCTAGCAAGAAGTAAAGGAGAGCTCTTCTAGTTTTCCTTTTGTGAGACAAGAGCGTGCTCGTGTGGATACGTATAGAGGCACGGACACTTGAACGTGCTAAAGATCCAACAAACCGAAAGGAAAAGCGGGATTAGCAAGGGCACGCAACAAAGGTAATCCTCTCCTATAAGATAGGTTTGGTTTAGAGAAATTTATTTTATACGAGTTTGCTTTCGCATGGATCACTTGGAAGGGATCCTATTTTCCGTTGCGCATATGCCATTTGGCATACAAGAATTCCCTACAATTTTTAATTCCCGCGGCCTCCACTACAATTTGACGTGTGATGCAACAAACTTGCGCGTTGGCTCTGAGTGGCTTCCTCCCCATCGGATGGGTTTGTTTGTGGATCACTAGGTCAAATAATGGTTATAGGAAATTATTAAGGAGCGTGTGTACTTCCCCATCGGTAAGGCACATAATCCGAAATAATTCCCTTAGTATCGTGTAATGGTGCATACTTAGATGCAAATAAAAAGTATCCTCCCCATCGGAGTCATTGCTTTTATTTGTAGGGCCAAAGAGGAACCAACTATTAATTTTATTTGTCAAAAAGTAAGGTTGACAAGATAATAAAATTAATGGGTAAAACCTCCTCTTATAAATGTAGAATTCGTATACGTCCACACTATCGTGGCATGCGATATTCTCGGTGTTTTGAGGTGTTGGTTGATTTCGGAATTTTATTGTTTTTGAGGAATCAATAATATTTGAAATCTAATATTTTGATCATTGTGATTTTTAGGATTTTCAAATGGCTTTCAACCCACTTGCTGTGATTTTAAAAGAAAACAAACTTACTGGACCAAACTACATTGATTGGAAAAGAAACTTGGATATTGTCTTAACTGCGGAGGAGTACAAATTTGTACTCTTCGAGGTCTGTCCTCCTAAGCCCTCCGATGACTCTGATGAAAAGGAGAAAGAACGTTATAAGAAATGGGTCAAGGCAGATGAGATGGCGCGGTGTTACATTTTGGCATCTATGTCAAATGTGCTGCAACATCAGCATCAGGCCATAGCCACAGCTTATGACATGATGTTCAATCTCAAGGAACTTTTCGGACATCAGAGTAGGGCGGCTAGGCAGGAGGCAATGAGAAACTTGATGACGACCACCATGATCGAGGGAACACCCGTTAGGGATCATGTTCTCAAGATGATGGCTCATCTTAATGAGATGGAAGTCCTCGGAGCTGAGATCGATGGGGAAACCTAGGTCGATATCATTCTCCAGTCTCTGCCTAGGAGTTTTGAGCAGTTCCGCCTCAACTACAACATGAACAAGAGGTTTTATTCGTTGGCGGAGCTTCTGACAGAACTCCAGGCGGTAGAGGGGCTTTTTCGTCAAAGTGCTTAAGCCATGGTCGCTCAGAAGGTTTCTTCCTCTAAACCGAAAGGTAAGAAGAAGAAGAAGCAAGGTAGAGCGAAGAAAGTGGCAGTGGGACCTCAGGCAGGAGTGAAGAAGCCGAAAGGCAAGGTCTTCACTTGCAAGCAGACTGGACATTGGAAGGCGGACTGTCCTCGCCGAAAGAACAAAGGTATATCTTCTTGTTTAGTTGTTGAAACATGTTTAGCGGTGTTATCTACCAGTGCCTGGTGTGTAGATACAGGAGCCACTGATCATGTCTGCAATACTTTGCAGGGCTTCCAGGAAACTCGACGACTAGCTGAGGGAGAGATTACCGTCTTCATGGGCAATGCTTCAAAGGTGGCAGCTATTGTAGTGGGAGACGTTTATTTATCTTTTGATAGGAATAAAGTTTTGGTTTTGAGAAATTGTCTTTATGTACCTACTTTTAGAAAGAATTTAATTTCAGTTTCTAAATTGTTTATGGATGGATATTCTATTTCTTTTAATGACAAAGTGGTTATAAAAAGGAATAGGGAGATTATCTGTTCTGGTACATTGGTTGACAATTTATATACTCTTGAACCGAAAACTCCCACGATGCATATAGAAGTAAATAACTCATCTTCTAAATCTAATAAGAGAAAAGAACCTTCGCAGATGAACCAAATATATCTTTGACATCTAAGGCTTGGTCATATTAACCTAAGTAGAATTCAAAGGTTAATAGCTGATGGACCTTTGGGTTCATTAGTGGTGGAGGATCTCCCAACCTGCGAATCTTGCTTGGAAGGTAAAATGACCAAGAGGCCTTTCAAGGCCACAAGGGGTATAGAGCCAAAGATGTGTTAGAATTGGTTCATTCTGATTTGTGCTTTCCTATGTCTATCCAGGCAAGAGGTGGTTTTGAATATTTCATCTCTTTTATAGACGATTATTCAAGATATGGATACATTTACTTGATGCGCCGCAAGTCTGAATGCTTTGACAGGTTCAAAGAATTCAAGGCTGATGTGGAGAACCGTCAAGGTAAAAGTATCAAGACATTACGATCTGATCGTGGTGGCGAGTACCTCTTGGGAGAGTTTAGGAGTTACTTATCAGAGGCTGGGATTCAATCCCAATTGTCCGCACCTGGCACACCCCAACAGAATGGTGTGGCGGAGCGAAGGAATAGGACTCTTATGGAGATGGTCAGATCGATGATGAGTTATTCTGAGTTACTTGATTCGTTCTGGGGGTTTGCTCTGGAAACAGCAGCACATATTCTGAACTTGGTTCCATCTAAGTCAGTACCCTCTACTCCCACAGAGTTGTGGACTGGGCGAAAGCCTTGTCTAAGACATATTCGGATTTGGGGTAGTCCAGCACATGTGCTGAAGGGAGATGCTGGTAAGTTGGAATCTCGTACAGAAGTACGCTTGTTTGTTGGCTACCCTAAGGGAACGAAGGGTGGTTTATTCTATAGTCCTAGAGATCAGAAGGTGATCGTGAGTACGAATGCCAGATTTCTAGAGGAGGACTATGTGATGAACCACAAGCCCACGAGTACAGGGGAAGTCCTGACTTCAGTACCACCGGTACAAGAGGAGACACCATAAGTCACTGCACCGCGTGTCACAGAGTATACATAAGAGGCACCTCGTCGTAGTGGGAGGGTTGTTAGACAACCCGAGAGATTCATGTTTTTGGGAGAGTCTTCGGACTTAGTCCCTGGTGAACATGAACCGGATCCCTGGACATATGACGAGGCACTCCAAGATAGAGATGCGGTATCTTGGCAAAGTGCGATGAATTCAAAGATAGAATCTATGGATTCTAATCAGGTCTGGGAGCTAGTAGAACCACCCGATGGTGTAAAAGCCATTGGATGCAAGTGGATCTAAAAGAGAAAGAGAAGAGTAGACGGGAAGGTTGAGACCTTCAAAGCTAGGCTTGTTGCAAAAGGGTATACTCAGAAAGAGGGTATCGATTATGAGGAGACCTTTTTGCCAGTAGCTATGCTTAAGTCTATCCGGATTCTCTTATCTATAGCTGCTCATATGGATTATGAGATTTGGCAGATGGATGTCAAGACAGCTTTCCTTAACGGAAGTCTTGAGGAGAACATCTATATGCGGCAACCAGAGGGATTCATTGCTAAAGGCAAAGAGCATCTTGTATGTAAGCTTAATCGGTCCATTTATGGATTGAAGCAAGCTTTTAGATCTTGGAACATCCGCTTTGATGAGGTAATCCAGTCATATGGATTTATTCAAAGTCCGGATGAGCCTTGTGTATACAAGAGATGTGACGGAAACGTAGTGGTGTTTCTTGTACTATACGTAGATGACATTTTGTTAGTTGGCAACAATATCAAAGTGTTATCAGACGTAAGGGTATGGTTGTCCAAACAGTTTGACATGAAGGACTTGGGAGAAGTTGGACACATCCTTGGGATCAAGGTGATAAGGGATCGCAAGAAAAGGATGTTGTGCTTATCTCAAGCTTCATACATTGACACTATCCTTGCTCGTTTTAGCATGCAGAACTCCAAGAAAGGTTTTCTACCTTTTAGACATGGAGTACCTTTATCTAAAGAGATGTGTCCCAAAACATCAAAGGAGATAGAGGAGAGATGAAGGCAGTTCCTTATGCTTCGGCAGTAGGAAGCCTTATGTATGCTATGCTATGTACGAGACCGGATATCTGCTTTGCCGTGGGCATGGTTAGCAGATATCAGAGTAATCCTGGACAGCGACATTGGACTGCGGTAAAGCATATATTGAAGTACCTAAGAAGGACTAGGGATTATATGCTGGTTTACCGGGCAGATCAATTAGTCCCTGTAGGTTACACGGATTTGGATTTCCAATCAGATAGGGACAAGAGTAAGTCTACCTCGGGGTTTGTGTTTACTTTTGGAGGTGGAGCCATAGTATGGAGGAGTGTCAAGCAGAAATGCGTTGCGGACTCTACCATGGAAGCTGAGTATGTGACAGCCTCTGAGGCAGCCAAGGAAGCTGTATGGCTCAGGAACTTCTTGATGGACTTGGATGTGATTCCTGGTTTGCCCAGAACTATCACAATTTATTGTGATAATAGTGGTGCAGTTGCAAACTCGAAGGAACCACGAGCCCATAAGGCGAGTAAACACATAGAGCGCAAGTACCACCTTATACGAGAGATCGTAAAGCGAGGAGAAGTTGCTGTCGCCAAGATTGCATCAGAGGATAACCTGGCGGATCCATTCACTAAGGCCCTTCCAGCGAAAGCGTTTGATAGGCATGTGGAGGACATGGGGATCAGATGTATGGCAGAGTGATGACGGCATAGTCTTTTAGTATAAGTGGGAGATTGTTGGAATGTATACTGAAAGCCTAGCTCTTTTTGTATGAACATTTTATAAGAATCACATGATCATTGTTTTCACTTTATATATTTATTATATATATGTGCATATTGTCTAATATTTTACATTGTAGATAACATGGTGCTTGGTGTGGCACAGAAGATCATGTTATCAGTCCCTTGTAAAATATAAGTAGAGGCTCACGACCAAGATGGTTTTGGACAAACCATTGGCATGGTTGTAGTGTAGCTTGGTATTGTTTTATCTTGAACATAAAGTTACACTAGTACACTTAGGTGTATTGAGCAGGACCGACATAGAGGTGATTCAATTTAGTACTGACTACATAATTGAATCGGACCTCGGATATTATGTTGTGCATACTCTTAATCCCGATATAATAACGGGCACATGTACTTAGTATTTATTTCTTTGATTTACTAGAGGGTGAGATTTAGATGGATTAAATCAATATGCCCGGTAAGTTGGGAAATGATATTATTTACATGGTGTGCCGTTGATTATAGGAGGAAACCATGTCCTATATATTAGGTTGATGATGTCCCCTTGAGGAGCTCATAAGGTTCATCATGTAAACCCAGCTAGTTGACTTAGCCAACATGATGATAAGGTTGAGTGGTACTACTCGAGGAATTAGATGTTAATTAATTGATGGTCAGTAAATCAATTAATTGACGGACATTCGATATCTTAAACACGGGGAGATTAATGTACGAATAATATATGGAGCCCATATTAATTTATGGGGGTTGGTGAGGTAGTTCAATGATGATCCTCTAGTGGAATGGAACATCATTGATGGATCAAGTTTGTGTGGTTCCGATCCATCGGGTGGCCAAGATCCAACTCCTCCTTATGGTCCCTATCGTAGCCTAATATAATCCTTGTGAAGTCTAGATCCAAGAATGTAAAACAAAACCTAGAACCAACGGTTGGGATTAAATCCCTAGATCCGATGGTTAGGATGAAACCCTAGAACCAACGGTTGGGATTAAATCCCTAGATCCGATGGTTAGGATGAAACCCTAGAATCGACGGTTGGGATTAAATCCCTAGATCCGACGGTTGGGATAAAACCCTAGATCCGACGGATGGGATGAAACCCTAGATCCGACGGTTGGGATGAAATCCTAGATCCGACGGTTGGGATGAAACCCTAGATCCGACGGTTGGGATAAAACCCTAGATCCGACGGTGGAGATTAAATCTCTAGATCCGACGGTGGAGATTAAATGAGGCTTAAGCCCAATTCTATAAATAGAAGGCTTAAGCTTGGGCGGCAAGAAGAATTTAAATTGGAGTTAGGGTTTGGCTCTTCTCAAAGTGGGCGGCTAGGGTTTTGGAGCAAAGGCTTGGGCGGCAACCATCTTCCTTCTCCTTGTTGTCGGCGCCCATCTTCCTCCATCAAGACTTGGTCGGCGCCCATCCTCTAGGCCTCTCTCTTATTCCTTGGCCGGTGGTTCTCCTTCCATTGGTGGCCGACGTTCACTCCTTCAATCTCTCCAAGGTGGCCGGCGGTTCTCCTTCCATTGGTGGCCGGCGCTTCATCCACTTGTTCCTTGGCCGGCGGTTGCCTCAAATTCCCTAATTTGGTGGTCGGTTCTAGAAAGGATAGGTATTTGTTGGTTCTTCTCTTTGTTCGCCGCAGACAAGGAAGGGAAGAATGCGATCTAGAGGGCTTCTACTCGTGGAGGATCTTCGTCCACACGTCGTCCACGAGAAGGATAGGACATACGGTAGAAGATCGTAAGGTATAAAGTTTTATAACTTTATTTTCAGATCTGAGCATGTTCCTTTTAGTGTTGATCATACATGTGTGCGTATGTATATATATTGTATAATCATGGACCCCGAAGACAAACACAAAAACCGGCGATCCGTCCGTCGTCTCTTCCGTGGCTAATCAACTAGAAGAGTTGTGTTGCTTGAACAACTAGTTTGTTCAAGCGACCACTCAAGTTGTTAGCACGACGACGAATAGGTAGTGCTAAGGAAACTCATCCCATCCGGATTAATTCTTTCATTAGTGAAAATTTTAATCCAGGGACATGGGAGCCAATGAGCCTCCGAAGCAACTCCCTACAAAAGCTGCAAAGATCCATTTAAGGGATAAAGCAAGCTTCTCGAAGCTGGAATCTTCGATTCGATGATGCGATCAAACAGTTTGGTTTCATCAAGAATGAAGATGAACCCTGTGTCTACAAGAGGGTTAATGGGAACACAGTTATCTTCCTTGTATTGTATGTGGATGACATACTACTCATTGGGAATGACATCCCTTCGCTATAGTCTGTGAAGACTATTGGTGCAGTAGGCACCTAAGTCGAACCTGAGTTTTTATTATAGCAAACGATACAAAGTTAAACTTATGTCGTTATCTCACGAGCTGAATCGAGTGTGCAGAAGATTGCTAAAGCTGGAGTTGAAGGCTAGCGACACCCGGAGGAAGCCGGGTGGTCGGGCGACACTCGAGTGACTTCGGAGGGAGCCGAAGGAATCGAGTGGAAGGCCGGAAGCAAAAGCGACATGGTAAGTATCGAGGTATGCTCGTGTGTGCGAGCGTAAGTGAGGTTGTATCCTCCTTACGGGGATGGTCTTAATCATAGATCCGACCAAAGACATCCCATCGATGGTCTAGGTCGAGATCGGACGGTCGAAGGCCGTCGAAATAATATTTTCTTTGAGCTAACTTTGCCTTGCAGCTAGCATCAGTCGACTGCCAACTTGGAGGACTCGACTGCCCTTCATCACGATCGTTTATCGCCGACTGATCGATGATGCTACCATCGATCGGTGATGATGGCCATCAGTCGACTGATGGTCAATGATCAGCTTCGAGGAGTCAAGGCTTATCACCCCATTTCAAGGAGGTTTTGTGTCCATTTGTGATTGGTTGAAGACCCATTCGATGAGGGGCTCAAAGGCTATAAAAGGAGGGCTTGTCTTAGGGTTTTTCATCAATTAAAAAGGCTTCCAAGTACTTCCGATACGCTCCGACTCTCCGACATCCCTACGACGGCACCGCCGAGACGCATGACTAGAGCTTCAACCTCCAACCTTTGAAGTCGCTTGAACGAAAGTTTAAATTGTATTTCAGTTTATTTTTTAGTAAAGCTTTCATTATAACGAGGAGAGGGGGAGTGTCCCTCTACCTCGAGCTTTTGTCATTTTGTGTATCCTTCTAACTCCTACCTCCAACGAGGAGTTCTTTAGTAGTTTGCCCTCCGTACGTGGTCAAGGACCACTAGGGCCTTGGAGTAGTAGCCTTCGGCTACGAACCAAGTAAAACCCTTGTGTCTATTGTCTCGCTTGTTTTGTTTTTATCTTCCGCTGTGTCTACTCGCATTTTAACGAACGATTTTGAACGAAAAATTTCTATCGCTATTCACCCCCCTCTAGCGATCCGCTCGATCCAACAATTGGTATTAGAGCCGGGGGCGCTCAGATTCGGTGCAACCACCAATCGAGCAATTTTCTTTTCGTATTTATTGTTTTACGATTTCTCCCACACTACTAATCCAAGACCAAGTCTTGGTACATAGTTTTTGGTTGTATTTTTTGCAAGTACTAATCGCCTTCGGAGTACCTCACGATCAAACGAGCATAACTTTTGCTACAAGGGGACTCACGAAACGATCTACCCACCAAATCGAAGCTCTCTGAGAGATCTACACTTTTTAAGGGGGTTTACCCCCGTAACAAGCTGTTTTCATCCTCAAAAATTGACGTTTAGTAGCCTTTCGGGGACATCGAAGGTTGTGAGTACTTACTTTTTATTTAGTTTCTTATTTCTTTGCTTAACTTTCTATTTCTTGTTTGTTTCTTTTTATTTCCCGCACCACTAATCCAAGGCGAAGTCTTGGAACCCTTTTTCGTGTTTTTTGTATTTTTTTGTGCAAGGTTTTCCTTCCAAATGGCCCATCTCGAGGGTTTTAGCACCGTCCGACCTCCGTTTTACAACGGAGATGACTTCCGTTATTGGAAGGGTCGGATGGAATGCTTTCTTAAAACCCAAATCGAGATGTGGATCATAATCCAAACGGGATTCACACTTCCAACTAACGAAGTGGGTGAATTCTTGGATTATAACCAATGGACCATTGCGACAAAAAGACAAGTCGAAGCCGACGCTAAGGCAACTCAAATCCTTCAATGCGGCCTATCCAAGGAGGAGCTAAATTGCGTCGGCCCCTTCATAAGCGCAAAGGATCTTTGGAAAAAACTAGTGGAGCTACACGAAGGGACCGATGAAGCCAAGGTATGTAAGCGTGATCTTCTATTCAATAAACTATATAACCTAAAAATGCAGGAACACGAGTCTGCGACGCAACTCCACGCTCGTGTCCAAGACATAGTCAACAGCCTACACGCAATTGGGCAAAAGGTCAAAAACCGCGACCTTATAAGGTATGTCCTAAACTCTTTTCCGAGGACTACCTTGTGGGCATCCATGGTCGATGCCTACAAGGTCTCCAAGGATCTTTCTAAACTTAGGTTAGATGAACTTTTCTCTGATTTCAAACTTCATGAGCAGTCTAACTCCGAACCCGAGAAGGGTATAGCACTTTGCGAGGTTCGAGGAAGAAACCGCAAGCAAGCCACCCCTAAGGAAGAAGAGGATGAGTCTGATTCGAGAGGTCGACTCGAATGGAAGCCGAACTAGTCAACCTAGTTCGGAGGATAGTCAAGGGCGAAAATGAGCCACACTGACCCAATGAAGGTAAGCCTAAAAGTTCAAACATAAGATGTTATGAATGCAACAGGTTTGGACACATTAAGTCCGAGTGCCCAAAACTCAAGAGCAAGGCACCAAAACATAAAAAGGCACTCAACGCTACTTGGGAAGAAGCCTCCGAGGAAGAAGACAACGATCGAGTCCTTATGGCTAAACCGGTGGAATTAGAGACGGAGTCGGAACCGGAACCAGAATCAGAAACCGAAGATGAGTCGGACTACGAAACACTATTCAAGACAAGCCACGGATACGCATCCGGTTCAAAAGATACACTCAAGGTAAGTCGGTCTCTTATTACTACTCTTTATAGTGCAATTAAGTTTTTAAATAAAAAGTTAGCTAAGTCCGAGTCCAAGGTCGAGACCCTGGTTGAGGAAGTTAAACTCCTCAAACACGAGGTCTCCCTAACCTCTTCGACTAGTCGAGTTCAAGAGAAGGACTCAACTCGGGTTGAAAAACTCGAAGTTGAGAACTCACTCTTGAAAAGTCAAGTCGAAGATCTTAGGAATACGTTGGAAAGGTTTACTTTGGGATCCAAAGGACTTGACCTCCTACTTGGATCGCAAAGGGTCGTGTACAACAAGGTCGGGCTAGGGTTTAGCTCAAACACGACCAATAAGTCGTATATGTCAATCGTAAGTAGACATAGAAAACGTGTCCAAGCATGGGTCCCTAAGACCACCTTGATTTCAAACTTAGGATCAAACCAGTACTGGGTTCCCAAGGACCAAATCCACTATGTGGAGAGACCGAATCGATTCAACGATCCAGGGGGAGCTAGTACGAAATTTGTTTGTGTTTTAACTTAGAAATTGCATGCTTAGGTTTTTATTTAGTTTGATTTTCCTTTTTAGAATGGTTAGATAGGACTATAACTCGTCAATACTTGATAACATAGTACCAGGACGCGGCGAGATGATAGTACGCTAGGAAAAGCGGAGTCTTGTGTATTCGGGCTAGATAAGGCATATCTAGTTCGGTGCACTTGACCGAGCGGAACTAGCTGAAGCTACCTCGCCGTATCCTAGACTAGTTAGACCAGGAAGTGGTCTTAGGTGAGTCAAGTCTCTATTTTCTTGAAAATGGCTTTGTCTAAGGAAGTGGTCGTTGTTCCGATCAAAGAAGGCCTCTGTGCCTCGCCACGACCTGGAAGCCATGATCTTGAAAAGGTGACTTGATGAGCCTAAGGTCAAATCCGAATCTAATGCAAGGTTGACAAGTGTTTAAGTCATTAAACTTAATTCAACTAAAAAATTGGAAGTCATCTCACAAGAACATATAGGATTAACATGTTTGATCATATAGACATGGGTGAGATGATTTAGGTTAATAATCTTCAACCAATTTTTAATAAATCCAATATCCGATCCAACTACCTTGCGTGTAGGATCAATGGATGTTGGACAGTGGTTGCTCCCGACACATGACCGGGGATCAACTCAAGTTTTCGAAGCTTCGATTCAAATGACAAGGATCGGTAGCCTTCGGAAATAACGGCAAGCTCAAAATCATCGGATTAGGTGATATTGAGCTCAATTCAAATTTTGTTATTCAAAATGTTTTATTAGTAGAAAATTTTTAATATAATTTACTTAGTGTAAGCCAATTGTGTGATAATAACAATAAGGTCATTTTTCTAGAAAATGAATGCGTAATTAATACAAACGAAATCTCTACGAGATTTATCACCTTAAGAGGCACCTTAAGACCTCATACGAGATTTATCACGATAAAATACCTAACATCAAGTACTTTAGGGTATTTGGATGTAAGGTACATATCCTAAACACTAAGGATTACCTAGGGAAATTTACATACAAAACCACGACCGGAATCTTTCTAGGATACTCGACTACAAGCAGAGCTTATAGAGTATATAACCACGATACCCTTAGAGTCGAGGAGACTATCAATGTAGTATTTGATGAAGGACACAAACCTACAAAACCCCCGGCAACTCCAATTAGCGAGCTGACTCATACTAGACCTAACTCTGATCCGGAGATCAGGTCTAGTGTTAATCCTAACCTAAGTCAACCAAGTCACTCTATCGACCAAGTGATAGATGACTCCAACCAAACTAGAACTCAAACAAGCCATCCTATGGATCAAGTTGTAGACTCAAACCCAAATCCAACTAGGACCCAAACGAATCATCCTATCGACCAAGTGATAGGTGATCCAAGTCTAGGAGTTCGAACTAGAGCCTCATACAGAAACCTTAGTCAAATATCTTTGATTTCTAAAATTGAACCCAAAACTATTGACCAAGCTCTTCTTGATCCCGATTGGATTATTGCAATGCAAGAAGAGTTGGCTCAATTCACTAGGAACGAAGTATGGGAATTAGTACCACCACCTAAAGATAAAACAATCATTGGAACAAGGTGGGTGTTTAGAAATAAAATTGATGATAAAGGTGAAGTAGTTAGAAATAAAGCTAGACTAGTTGCTAAAGGGTTTAGTCAAGTCGAAGGTTTAGATTACGACGAGACCTATGCCCCAGTAGCTAGATTAGAGTTCATTCGAATGCTATTAGCATATGCAGCACATCGAGGATTTAAATTGTTTCAAATGGATGTGAAATCTGCATTCTTAAATGGATACATTAATGAAGAAGTTTACGTTAGTCAACCCCCCGGTTTCGAAAGTTTAGACAAACCCGATCATGTCCTTAGGTTAAAGAAAGCTCTTTATGGACATAAACAAGCTCCGCGAGCTTGGTACGAGAGACTTTCGATTCATCTTAAGTCCAAAGGCTTTAACCAAGATGTAGTTGACCCAACCCTTTTCGTAAAAACCTTAGGTAAAGACATATTCATAGCCCAAATCTACGTAGATGATATTATTTTCGGAACCACCAACTCAATCCTACTAAATGAGTTCATTTCACTTATGGAAAGTGAATTTGAAATGAATTTAGTAGGCGAGTTAAGTTTCTTCTTAGGTCTACAAATTAAACAAACTAAAGATGGAATATACCTACATCAACGCAAATATACTAGGGAATTAATTAAACACTTTGGAATGCAAGACGCTAAAATTATTAATACTCCAATGGCAACTAATGTGAATATAGAAGAAGATTTAATCGGAAACTCAATTGATTTAAAATACTATAGGAGCATAATAGAGAGTCTCCTTTACTTAACTGCAAGCCGACCTGATATCCTATTTACAGTAAGTATGTGCGCAAGGTTCCAAACCGGTGCCAAGGAGTCTCACCTAACTCTAGTCAAGCGTATCCTTAGATATCTAAAGGGTACACTTAATGTCGGTATTTGGTACCCTAGATCTACCGAGTTCGAACTAACCGGCTACTCCGATTCGGACTATGCTGGTAGTAAGCTCGATAGAAAGAGCACGAGTGGTTGTTGTCAACTTCTCGGCTCGAGTCTAGTGAGTTGGTGCAGTAGAAAGCAACACTGTGTTGCCTTATCTACCACTGAAGCCGAATACATCGCGATGGGTGAGTGTGTCACTCAGCTTCTTTGGATGAAGCACACTCTCCGCGATTTCAAGTTAGACTTTATGAACACAAAACTTCACGTAGATAACATTAGTTCAATTAATCTTACTAAGAATCCAATATGTCACTCTATGACCAAACATATAGAGGTCAAACACCATTTCATTCGAGAACATGTGGCCAACGGAGCCATACAACTCGAATACGTCGAATTTAGTCTATTAAGACAAAAATTGGGCATGTGCATAGTAGAATAGGAACTTGCAAATTATATTTTCTTACTACTATTTCTTAAATTTTCATTTTTATGGAACTAGCATAGGACATACCTTAGATATCATGCACCTATAGATTTAAGGAGCCAATACATCTCACAACACATAGGACTAATGTGTTTGTGTACTTAGCCACGTAGATGAGCGTGAGATGTTAGGACCTTACTCCTGGTTTCAGATATAGAGCTAGTGCATCGCTATGAACCACGGAGTATAATCATACATACTAACCGACTCTAACCAGGACTGGTTGATCTTTCATATCAATCAAGCCAAATATGAGTCGAACATTTTATAGATGAACTTATTTTCAGAATATTATTTTCAAAATAATGTGGAACATGCTTGGACTTTATATTTAACACTTATTTTTTGTTTTCCACACACACCCTCACTCTTTTCGATATATGGCAAAAGGGGGAGAAAAAGGCTAAAGTTAAGGGTTCAAAATTTTTTTATAACTTAACTCTTACTTTATATTTAAACCAAAAGTTAACTTTAAGTTTTGAAAACTTATTAAGACCAAGTTAAGATAATTCTTAACTTAAACTTATTTGTGCCATCAACGTTTTACTCATTTTTAATGTTTTACTTAAGGGGGAGAAAGGGCCAAGTTAAGAAGAACTCTTAACTTAAACGTTTTACTAAGGCCAACTTTAAGTAATGTTAAGAAACCCTCAAAGGGGGAGGATTAAGGTCTTTCCTCAAGACTCACCCTCGGTCAAGGGGGAGGTTTCCTCAAGGGGGAATGTTTGAAGAAAATCCTTACTACTCCAACTTAATCTTCTTTATTTTTTTGTTGTTTGTTTCTAATACACATTATTCTTCATGCTTGCTATTTACTTAACTTTGTATGTGGGTTTGCCATAAATCAAAAAGGGGGAGATTGTTGGTGCAGTAGGCACCTAAGTCGAACCTGAGTTTTGATTATAGCAAACGATACAAAGTTAAACTTATGTCGTTATCTCACGAGCTGAATCGAGTGTGCAGAAGATTGCTAAAGCTGGAGTTGAAGGCTAGCGACACCCGGAGGAAGCCGGGTGGTCGGGCGACACTCGAGTGACTTCGGAGGGAGCCGAAGGAATCGAGTGGAAGGCCGGAAGCAAAAGCGACATGGTAAGTATCGAGGTAAGCTCGTGTGCGAGCGTAAGTGAGGTCGTATCCTCCTTACAGGCATGGTCTTAAGCGTAGATCCGACCAAAGACATCCCATCGATGGTCTAGGTCGAGATCGGACGATCGAAGGCCGTCGAAATAATGTTTTCTTTGAGCTAACTTTGCCTTGCAGCTAGCATCAGTCGACTGCCAGCTTGGAGGACTCGACTGCCCTTCATCAGTCAACTGTCTACTGTCAGCACTCGACTGATGCTACCATCAGTCGACTGATGATGGCCATCAGTCGACTGATGGTCAATGATCAGCTTCGAGGAGTCAAGGCTTATCACCCCATTTCAAGGAGGTTTTGTGTCCATTTGTGATTGGTTGAAGACCCATTCGATGAGGGGCTCAAAGGCTATAAAAGGAGAGCTTGTCTTAGGGTTTTTCATCAATTAAAAAAGGCTTCCAAGTGCTTCCGATACACTCCGACTCTCCGACATCCCTACGACGAAGCGCTACCGAGACGACGACTAGAGCTTCAACCTCCAACCTTTGAAGTCGTCGATAATGAAAGTTTAAATTGTATTTCAGTTTATTTTTTAGTAAAGCTTTCATTATAATGAGGAGAGGGGGAGTGTCCCTCTACCTCGAGCTTTTGTCATTTTGTGTATCCGTCTAACTCCTACCTCCAACGAGGAGTTCTTTAGTAGTTTGCCCTCCGTACGTGGTCAAGGACCACTAGGGCCTTGGAGTAGTAGCCTTCGGCTACGAACCAAGTAAAACCCTTGTGTCTATTGTCTCACTTGTTTTGTTTTTATCTTCCGCTGTGTCTACTCGCATTTTAACGAATGATTTTGAACGAAAAATTTCTATCGCTATTCACCCCCCCCTCTAGCGATCCGCTCGATCCAACACCTTCACATCTATGCACGCCCCTACGGTTGCTAGAAAAGGCCTTCCCAGAATGATGGAATTCTGGGGATTCGGTCCTGTGTCCAGTATGATGAAGTCCGTGGGTATCACGAAATCCTCAATCATCACAGGAACGTGTGGTAGTAGGACAACGAGCTCCTTCACTGAATCATCCCCCATAGAATACCAAGATTCGCTGGTTGGAGCCCGCTTAGTCTCATCTTCAGAAAATTTGCGTAGGGCATCACACTAACTGATGACCCCAAGTCGCATAGTGCTTCGTCGAAGCTCTCCCCATAAATCGAGCAGGGAATAACGAATTCACCAGGGTTCTCAAGCTGTATTAGAATCTTCTCTTCAAACTCAGCTTGGTTAGGTAGGGTGGAAATCATGGCTGCACACCCCTTTGCGAATTGGCTACTCTGCCCTACTCCTTCCTCCTTTCCTTGGCTCGCCGGAGAGTTCTTCACAGGTTGTGACACGGATTGGGCTATTTTGGGCTACTTGTGTCTCCAACATCTGGGTATGACTTGCAAGGCCATCAATGGTGGCCTTCAAGTCTCTCAGTGCTTCTTCATACTTTTGATGTTGGCTACGGATTTCCTCATTGGCCTTAGTTTGGGTAGCGATGAAGTCCTCCATCATTTGTTTCGGTCTGGACTTCTGTGGTTGCTGCCCATTGCCCTGCTGTTGCCCATACACTCCGGATGGTTTGGGGTTTCCCGAGTTATTTTTGTAGGAGAAATTTGGGTGACTCCTCCATCCGGGATTGTAGGTATTAGAGTACGGGTTGTGGGGCCTTTTATCATAGTTCCCAATCGTGTCACAATGCTCAATCTGCTCGTCTGAGGTCCCCTGCCCTCCATAGTGGTCCTCACGATACGTTGCCGCTCCTCCAAAGTTGGCCATGCATGCAGATGAAGGATTCAAAGATTCAAACTGTCTACTGAGCGCGTCCATCCTTGCCGAATGGTGGTCCATAGAGTTGACAGTGTATCGTCCTCCCGTAGGCGTGGATTGACCACGTTTGGAAGCCCATTGATGGTGGTTTTGGGCCACCTCTTCGATAAGCTCCTCTGCCTCCTCTATGGTCTTGTTCATTAGAGCTCCTCCTACGCCAGAATCTAGGTACATCTTTGTGGCGTAAGCGATCCCATTATAGAAAATGTGGAACACCAACCACCTCTCCAGTCCGTGGTGTGAGCATTGATAAAGTAGTCCCTTGTAGCGATCCCATGCTTCGAATAAGGACTGCCCCTCCTTCTGGCAAAAGCTCATGATAATGTGGCACATGTGAGTTGTCTTACTTGGTGGGAAGTATTTATTCAGAAACTACTGCTTAAACTGCTCCCATGTGGTGATGCTACCAGAGGGTAGAGAGTGAAGTCAATCCTTAGCCTTATCCCGTAGTGAAAACGGGAATAGGCTCAGGCGGATCACGTCAGAAGGGACTCCGTTCAATTTCATAGTTGAGCAGATTTCTAGAAAAGCCCCAAGATGCCAATTCGGGTCTTCAGTCGCAGCTCCCCCAAATTGGCTCTACTGGACCATAAGTATAAGTGTCGGCTTCAACTCAAAGTTATTTGCCGAAAATGATGGTCCAGCTATGCTCGGCCTGAATCCTCTAGCGCTAGGAGTTGCGTAGTCCCGCAGAGGTCGGCTGCTTATGTTCACCTCGGATGCAGCTTGATCTTCCATCTTTCGCTGTGCTGCTCTCCGATGGTGAAAGGTTCGCTCAATCTCTAAATCGATCAGAATTAGACCTTCCGACCCTAGCCTTCTAAGCATACGACGAACCATACCACAAAAGTAAGAGTGATAACCTAATGCTAAAAGCAGAAAATAAATAAATCTAGCAAATAAAAATCTAATATGCAATAAGTAAATAGGAAACTACTACTGAAAATAAAAACTAAATCTAAATATAGAAAATAGAACTAATAATATAAGATTAAACTAAAAGGAAAATAAAAAAAGAAAATAATCTAATCCTAAGTCTGATCTAATCTACCACCATTCGATTTGATATCGAATCGATAGTCCCCGACAACGGCGCCAAAAACTTGATGCGCACGGGCGCGACCTCAAATCTCACGATGGATATCATCGTGGACTCAAAGTGCGCGTTCACGCTCAACGTCTGCAAGTGCATGGATGTCATCAAGTAATAAAGATTTATCGATCCCATAGGGATTGGGATTCGAATACCAATACACTAAGTGGTTGCGATTGTTTGGACAAAATCTCCGAGCGAGTCGGTTGGTGAGGACTATCGGTGGACCCTACTCTGTACGGTGTCACACGGAGGAGGAAAACTGTGTGTCGGGGTCTTAAAAGGCAATTCTAGGACTTCAGTTTTGCTTGTGTACCATAGAACAATGTTGTCAATTGGCGTCGTCTAAACGTCTACCTACAGTTTTAGGGAAGGGACATCATACACTCTCCCGCAGAGCCGCCGCATTCACCGGGAGCTACCTCCGCCCAAAAGGATGGGATAGAGGGTACAAGGATGCCAAATCAATCCTTGCGGTGGACCGTTTCTAATTTCACCGCTCCCTTCTCCCCGCAGTTATGGGAGGTCAGGTTTACCCCTAGGTTCCTTGGATCAAACCTCCTAAATTTAGATTGAGAAGGCTATCACCACCTCGTATCGCCTAAGCACAGCGAAAAGAAAGCCAAACTCATGAAGATATAATAGAGAGCAACTACCAATTGTCAAATCAAACTTTTGGCCAGAATTTAATATAAACCAACATTGTTTATGTACACAAGCTACTCCCTAATCCTAGAATAAAAAGTACTACTCCATAAATACGAAGGAAGAATCACAAAATATGTTTAAGTTCGAATACAAAAGAAATAAAGCGCAGAAATAGAGTTATACGATGCTTCGGGATCTTCTCTCCGGCGTTGTATTGCAAGTTGTGGACCTCCGACGGCGTTCCTCTTCTCCGCTGTGAGTTACCGAAGCTTTTTAGGGCTTCGCCGTGTCGTCCTAGCCATTGTGCCTCCCCCCTAGGGTTTGGGCGGAGCCATCCTTATATAGACATCGCCTCAGACAGCTGCAAAATCCAAAAAAAGCCCTAGTCGCGCAAATCCATCGGGCCGCCACACGGTCGTGTGTTTCCACATGGCTAGGCCATGTGCGGCCCTGGGGTGTTGTTCTTCGCCCATTGGACACATCCGTGTGAATCCACATGCCCTGGCCGTGTCCCACTCTGCGTCTAGCTGCGAAAGTCCTTCTTTTACTATGAAAATGCATCTTTTTCACCAGAAAAGCTAACTTGTACACAAAAGTACAATGAGCAGACCTCTGAACCAGAAAATAGGCAATGCGTGCAAGAATATAGTACATATGCATCAAACTAACACAAAATGTAACAAGATGTTAGCGAAAACTACTCCTACAACCCTATATGTTTTGCTCACATCAACAATTAAGCTATAGAACAATTAGACTACAGAACAACTAAACTAAGGAACCATTAACCTAATGAACAACTAAGCAAAGTTACAACTAGCACAAATAATTTATAAACGACAAAATAAACTACAGCTAAACTCATAATTAAACGTAGGATAAACAATCAAATTAAACACTAAAATTAAACATCAAAGTAAAGCATGAAAGTAAACAACAAGATAAACATCCAAATGAAACTACTAATTAAACTCTAAGACAAACTATGAATTAACTACAATGTAAACTACAACACAAGCTACAAATGAACTATAAATTAAAGTACAAACAAACTACAAATTAAACTACAAGTCAAACTACAAACTAAACTACAAGTCAATCTAAAAACTAACTACAAACTAAACTACAACAACAACAATTGGGGGATGATAACAAACTCAATTCAACAAACGATCCAATTATAACGTAAACAAACTATTCAATTAAATTCCAAAGATAATAAACTGACGATCCTCAACACCCAGAGAAGAGACCTCCCTATCCGATGACGACGATGACCCAAACAACTGCCTCCGACGGTAGAATGGATGGCATAGTTGCTCAATCGGCACAGCGGGAAGGAGCTGAAGGTGGAGGGATGCAATCCTACTGCTCCAACGAATGGATGGAGGAGTTGCCCAATCGGCTCAGCCAATGGATCAAACTGAAGGTGGAGCGGCCTAATCGGCACCGCAGGAAGGAGCTCACTGGTACAGTGGCGGAAGACCTCTTTCACCGATGGTGGAAGGTGGAGCTGCCCAATCTACGCAGCCTATGGGTGGTTTTGGAGATGGAGTGGTCCAATCGCCACCGCGGGAAGGGAGTGTGAACTGGTGAAGAGGTAAATTTGTCAGAATCTCTATCTCTCTTCGCCGGCGATGAGCTATCCGAATCCTAGCATCTCGTCCGTCGACGAATGGAAGGAGATTGTCGCCGATCGGATGGAAGGAAGGTCACCGAAAGTGAGCTACCGAAGTTGTCACCGCCGCTCGTGGAGGGAGGTCGTCGCTCGCGTGATGAAGAAGAAGGTCGTCGTCGACTCTCGCACGAGGAAGAAGGCTTCTGTGTCACGATTTCTTGCGATTGGGAAGATGTTGGGTTTTTTAAAGGAATTTTCGTGGTTGTCCAATCATCTTATCCCACCGATCTTAGCCGTCCAATAAAGCTAGGTTTTAATGAATCAATATTTGCTAAATTAGGTTGCTCCATCCAACAGTAGTGATCGATTCAACTCTGGATGACCGAATCTGATCAATCTGAAGGGACGATCATGATTGATCGAATCTGGATGAAGGGCTAAGATGTCCAAATCTAAATGTACGGACTGGATCTCTCCAGATCTGGATAGATGGCTCAGAATCAAGCCACTTTCATCGAATGGTCCATATCGCTCAGATTTGATCACTTGATTGGATTGCCTTTGATCTTGATTAAAGGCTCAGATTAAATCAACTTGAAATGCTAATTATGACCCTAGATGAAGCCATATTTGATCCAACTTGAGTCTAGTCCATTATCTCATCTCGATCTCCTACAAACAAAGATAAAATTTGCATATAACTCCAAAGTTTAGGAGAATTTATAATAAGGTCAAAAATGAATCCAAACTCATAAAATATGTTAATAATCAACAATAAATCACTCGAGAGGATAAAAACATTGATATTAAGAAACAAAATAATACGATAAAATGGTAGTTATCAATTCCCCCACACTTATTCTTGCACATTCCGAGCAAGCAAAGAAAATTAAAAGCAAACTGAAGGTATATTTCCCTAGCAATTCCCAAGCATACATAGAAAATCGTGAAAAAAAGTTACCTAGGATTGTCAAATCTCAAAGACTTAAGCAATCATAGACTCAAATCGTACACAGGTTAACAAACATGGTGACTTCAATCCATCCTGAATAGACTATGAATGATTAAGCCTCACAAAATAAGGGGGGGTTTCTCTCGCTCTCATAAGCATATAATAGTGGAGTGCACTCAAGCTACTAATGGTTTATGCACTACCATATGCTTGCTTTTCTTCTACCTTCACCACTATATACACATAATAATGCACAATCATTGAAGGCTTATTAGGAATGTAAGGGAAACATGAATAAAAGCAAACAATGGTATGTGTATAAGGAAAGAAAGGTATGAAATGAAATGAAATGCAAGAAGATATGGAAATACTGAAATGCTACATAGATGTGTACAAGAAAGTAATGCCCCAAAAGTTTTCATCCATGTTAGCTTTTCACAATTCACTAAACATGTAAACAACCCCTATCACTTCCAAAATATAAATCCATATATGATATACAATAAATCTCTCAATAGTTGCAATAAGCGATGTCTATCACAAAAATACTATCACACACATAAAAAATTGCACAACATGTCAAAGATTTTTTGTTGCTTTTATTGTTTTGGCCAAATGTTTTTTTCATTTTTTTTCTTGACATGTGGTGCTCTTCCCTATCCTCTAAAAAATGCATCAAGCTCATCTATAAAAATAAAAACACGTCTTGTCCATGGTGATCAAGCACGACTTGCCTATACATACACTGAATTCTCCTTGAGTTACTCTCTCCCCCACACTTAAACTTTTGTCCATCCCGAGCAAAATACTCATAATGGAACATTCAAATATTCCACATCTAGAAGAGTAACAAATAAGAAAGTAATGGAAGGAAAGAAAAATGACATGATGAACAATTACAATATTATTCAGTAAGCAAGTGACGATAAAAGAAATAAAGGGATGTGAGAATGCCTTCATAATAATCATGCAAATCTATGGTTGTGTGGTCTCGAAAGAATCAAAGCAAGTTCTAGAGTAATAATAACAACAAGTGCACCACACACAGGCAATAAAAAAAGGCACAATCCTCACTAGGACAATAAAAAAATCATCTAAATCTATCAGCATAGAATCTATCACCAAGTAGTAATCATATGCAATCAAATAATCCATTCATGACAATAAATCCCTGAAACTCGACAATCAAATTTAACTAGCTTTCACGACTTCTAAGATGATATAAAGGAATGCATAGGAAATTTATTTCAAAACACCAACAAAACAAAAAACTCAACAAACAAAACATAACAAGTAAAACAAAAACAAATAAAGTAATAGAAATGTATATTCAATGAACAGAGAAGAAAATTAGATGGAGTAAACTCCTCTGAGGTTCTAGCATTTGGAGGCGGTTCAGTAAGAATATCCAGGCTAGGAGTGGGATGGATTGAATGGAGGTGAGTGCTTTCTTGATGTGATCAGGGTAGTTCCATGTTGCTCCCTCTGAAATGACCATCACCTCATCATATATAATCCCTGGAGGGTGTAGGCGATTTAGCATAAGTTTCCAGCTTGGGGGTTGGATTATTGCATTATCTGTCAGGGCCTTCATCAGCAACACTCTTGGAGACTCGATCTCAGGTGGGAGTGTCCAGTCTGGGTGTGTCCAACTATCCACCACTCCCTTGTCATCATCCTCAACATCCAACACAACAACAACTTCATCAATGAATTCATATCGATCAATGTACGAATTCACATCACAGCACAATGGTTCATAGGAGTCCTGTGGAGTAGCTGAATCATAGATATGCCTATCACCCACTCTAGAATCCATCTCCCTAAGAACAACGATTTCCATAGGAATGGTCTCTGACGGAGGCTGAATGAACTCTTGTGATTGCATCTGGCTGATGGGTGTTGCAATTTGATCCACTGTAGTCTCCATGCTGCTGATAATACGGATCCATGTTTCTCAGAAAAGATAATTCCTGGTCTTTCCTGAAACACCAACAAAAAAATCAAAAGACACAAGTAGTAGACATAACAAAATACATGGATATATAGAAAATGACAAAATGAAGCCCTAAACAATTTTTTTTTATAAAAATGGATAAACAATCCTAAGTCTACTAAGCACCATTACACTCCCCGGCAACGACTCCAAAATTTGATTGTGAAGGGAGAAACTTCGCTTCCCACTTCAACTTGGTCGCTTGTGTATGTCGATTCTATCTACATCCCTGGATTAAAAAAAATTAATCCTTGATGAAGACGGATTATCCAAACAACCGATCCATCATCGTGCTATTCGATTAGAGTGGTCGCTTGAACAAACTTATTGTTCAAGCAACCTAACTCTTTTCCTCGATTAGCCGTGGAATAGATGATGTATGGATCACCGGTTTTTATGTTTATCTTCGGGGTACAAGTAAATTAACCACATACAATTGTAAACAATCACATACATAATTGCATAGAACAAGAAAGAAACTTAAACAAGAATTATACCTCTTGATTACCTCTTGATCTTCTATTGTATGACCTTTCCTCCTCTTGGACGTTGTGTGGGCAATGATCCTCCAAGAGTTGAAGCCTCCTAGATCGCGTATCTTTCTTTCCTTGTTTGCTCCGAACAAAAGAAGATAACAAAAGACCCTTTCTTCTCCTTTCTTGCGCCAACCACCAACCACCAAGGTTGATGTCCGCCGGCCCGAAGGAGAGAGAGAGTGTGTGGGCGTCGGCCAAGAGCTCCAAGGGAAGAAAACCTAACTCTTGTCGCCGGTCAAAGAAGAGGGGAAGAGGGTGGCGCCGCCGGCCAAAGGAGAGGGAGAGAGGGTGGTGCCAGCAATGAAGAAAAGGAGAAGGAACACCTCAACTTCCTTGTGCCGCCGGCCCTAGGAGACAAACCCAAGCACACCCTTGCCGCCCAAGCCAAAGCCAACTCCAAACCCTAACCCTAATTGATGTGTTGCAACCCAAGCCAAGGAAGCAAAACCCTAACACCAAAAATCTCTTTGATCCTTCTTGCCGCCCAAGCCTTGGAGGCACATTTATAGATTTCGCCCAAGCCTCCCTTTTAATCGTGTCCGTTGGATCTAGGCTTCATGAGAGTTTTAATAAGCTACAATATGGACCATGAGGAGGAGTTGGATCTTGGCCACCTAATGGATCCAGCCCACATAAAATCTAATCCATTAATAATAATCCATTCCACTAGAGGATTATCATTGATCTACCTCACCAACCCCCATAAATAAATATGGGCTCCATAAATTAATTGTACAAATATATTCTCATATTTAAGATATCGAATGTCCATTAATTAATTAATTTACTGACAATTAATTAATTAACATCTAACTCCATGAGTAGTACCACTCAACCTTATCATCATGCCAGACCAAGTCCACCTACAGGGTTTACATGATGATTCTTATAAGCTCCTCAAGGGGACATCATCATCCTAATACATAGGATACGGTTTCCTCCTATAATCAACGGCACACCAAGTAAATAATATTATTTCCCAACTTACCGAGCCTATCGATTTAATCCATAAATCTCGCCCATTGGTAAATGAAAAAAATAAATACTAAGTACATGTGCCCGTTATTATATCGAGATTAAGAGCATGTACACCATAATATATGAGGTCCGATTCAATCATGTAGTCAGCAATAAATTGAATCACCTTTAAATCGGTCCTACTCAATAAACACAAAGTGTATTAATGTAATTCTATGGTCAAGATAAACTAATACGAAATTACACTACAACCATACCAATGGTTTGTCCAAAACCATCTTGCTTGTGAGCCTCTACTTATACTCTACAAGGACTGATAACATGATCTTCTGTGTGACACCACACACCATGTTATCTACAATGTAAAGTATTCAACAAGATGCATACATATAATAAATATAAAATGCAAACAACGATCATGTGATTCTTATTTCAAAATAAAGATGTCCATACAAATGCTAGGCTTTCAGTATATATCCCAACAATCTCCCACTTATACTAAAAGACTATGCTGCTCTCAAACTGCCATACATCTGATTCCCATTCCCTCCACATGCCTATCAAAAGCTCTCGCTGGAAGGGCCTTAGTGAAAGGATCTGCCAAGTTATCCTCTGATGCAATCTTGGCGACAACAACTTCTCCTCGCTTTATGATCTCTTGTATCAGGTGGTACTTGCGCTCTATGTGTTTACTTGTCTTATGAGCTCGTGGTTCCTTCGAATTTGAAACTGCACCACTGTTATCACAATAAATTGTGATAGTTCTGGGCAAATAAGGAATCACATCCAAGTCCATCAAGAAGTTCCTGAGCCATACAACTTCTTTGGCTGCCTCAGAGGCTGCCGCATACTCAACTTCTATGGTGGAGTCCGCCACACATTTCTGCTTGACACTCCTTCATACAAATGCTCCACCTCCCAAAGTAAACACAAAACCTGAGGTAGACTTACTGTTATCCCTATCGGATTGAAAGTCAGAATCTGTGTAACCCATAGGGAGTAATTGATCTGCCTGGTATACCATCATATAATCTCTAGTCCTTCTCAGGTACTTCAATATATGCTTTACCGTAGTCCAATGTCCCTGTCCTAGATTACACTGATATCTACTAACAATGCCCAAAGCAAAGCAGATATCTAACCTTGTACATAACATAACATACATGAGGCTTCCTACCGCCGAAGTATAAGGAACAACCTTCATCTCTTCTATCTCCTTTGATGTTCTAGGACACATCTCTTTAGTTAAAGGTACTCCATGCCTAAAAGGAAGAAAACCTTTCTTGGAGTTTTGCATGCTAAAACGAGCCAAAATAGTGTCTATGTATGAAGCTTGAGATAAGCACAACATCCTTTTCCTGCGATCCCTTATAACCTTGATCCCAAGGATGTGTCCCACTTCTCCCAAGTCCTTCATATCAAACTGTTTGGACAACCATAACCTTACGTCTGATAACACTTTAACATTGTTTCCAATTAACAAAATATCATCTATGTATAGTACAAGAAATATCACTACATTTCCGTCACATCTCTTGTATACACAAGACTCATCCGAACTTTGAATAAATCCATAAGACTGGATTATCTCATCAAAGCGGATGTTCCAAGATCTCGAAGCTTGTTTCAATCCATAAATGGACCGATTAAGCTTGCACACAAGATGCTCTTTGTTCTTTGTAATGAATCCCTCTGGTTGCTCCATATAGATGTTTTCCTCAAGACTTCCATTAAGGAAAGCTGTCTTGACATCCATTTGCCACACCTCATAATCCATATGAGCAGCAATAGATAAGAGAATTCGGATAGACTTAAGCATGACTACCGGCGAAAAGGTCTCCTCATAATCAATACCCTCTTTCTGAGTATACCCTTTTGCAACAAGTCTTGCTTTGAAGGGCTCAACCTTCCCGTCTATTCTTCTCTTTCTTTTGTAGATCAACTTGCATCCAATGGTTTTTACACCATTGGGTGGTTCTACTAGCTCCCAAACCTGATTTGAATCCATAGATTCAATCTCAGAATTCATTTCTCTTTGCCAAGATACCGCATCTTTATCTTGGATTGCCTCGTCATATGTCCAGGGATCACGTTCATGTTCGCTAGGGACCAAATCAGAAGATTCTCCCAAGAACATAAATCTATTAGGTTTTCTAACAACCCTCTCACTACGACGAGTTATCACCTGTGTATCCTCTGTGACATGTGGTGCAGTCACTGGTGGTATATCCTCTTGTACTGGTGGTACTGAAGTAGTTACTTCCCCTCTCAATTCCTCCAGAACAATCTTGCTCATGGACTTGTGGTTCATCACATAGTCTTCCTCTAAAAATTTGGCATTCGTGCTAACCATCACCCTCTGATCTCTAGGACTATAGAACAAACCAATTTTCGTTCCTCTAGGCTAGCCTATGAACAAGCGCACTTCTGTACGAGGTTCCAACTTACCAGCATCTGCCTTTAGCACATGTGCTAGACTGTCTCAAATCCGAATATATCTCAGACTAGGCTTTTGCCCAGTCCACAATTCTATGGGAGTAGAAGGAACTGATTTAGATGGTACCAAGTTCAAAATATACACTGTCGTATCCAGAGCATACCCCCAGAATGAATCTGGTAACTCAGAATAACTCATCATCGATCTAACCGTCTTCATAAGAGTCCTATTCCTTCGCTTTGCTATGCCATTCTGCAGGGGTGTTCCAGGTGCAGACAATTGGGATTGAATCCCAGGCTCTGATAAGTAATTCCTAAACTCTCCCAAGAGGTACTCACCACCACGATCAGATCGTAGTGTCTTAATACTTTTACCTTGATGTTTCTCCACATCAGCCTTGAATTCTTTGAACCTGTCAAAGCATTCAGAATTGCGGCGCATCAAGTAAATGTATCCATATCTTGAATAATCGTGTATAAAAGAGACAAAATATTCAAAACCACCTCAAGCCTGGATAGACATAGGACCACACAAATCAGAATGAACCAATTCCAACACATCTTTGGCTCTATACCCCTTGGCCTTAAAAGGCCTCTTGGTCATTTTACCTTCAAAGCAAGATTTGCAGGTTAGGAAATCTTCCACCACTAATGAACTCAAAGATCCATCAGCTATCAACCTTTGATTCCTACTCATGTTAATATGACCTAACCTTAGATGCCAAAGATATGTTTGGTTCATTTTCGAAGGTTCTTTTCTCTTATTAGATTTAGAAGATGAGTTATTTACTTATATTTGCATCGTAGGAGCTTTTGGTTCAAGTGTGTACAAATTACCTACCAACATATCAAAACAGATAATCTCCCTATTCCTTTTTATAACAACTCTGTCATTAAAAGAAATAGAATATCCATCTAAAAACAATTTAGAAACTAAAATTAAATTCTTTCTAAATGAAGGTACATAAAGGCAATTTCTTAGAACCGATGTTTTATTTCTATCAAAAGATAAATAAACATCTCCCACTGCAATATCTGCCACCTTTGTAGCATTGCCCATGTAGACGGTAATCTCCCCCTCAGCTAGTCTTCTGGTTTTCTGGAACCCCTGCAAAGTATTGCAGATATGATCAGTGGCTCCCATATCTACACACCAAGTGCCGGTAGATAACACCGCTAAACTGTTAGGAATGATGTGCTTGCTAGAGGGGGGGGGGGGTGAATAGCGTGTTGGCTTGTCGATGAACTACGATCGCATTCATCTCTACAATACTTGTTAATGCAGTGGAATATATAATAACAAAAATAAATACAACACCAGCACAAGAGACACAACGGTATAACATGGTTCGGAACCGAATGATTCCTACTCCACTAATTGGGCTCGTAAGAGCCCTAGCGATGCACACAACACCACTAAGCAATAATACTCCTTCTCGACAATAAGTCGGAGGTGGAGAAACCTCTTACAATAATTATTACAACAATAAGAAGTAAATGCAAGCTAATACAAGTAAACTACACAAATACAAGTAAAGAAAACTTTACACAATGTGAACTTGAGCACTTGCTTTTGGTTGCTTGAAGAGTAGCCTTGGAGACCCTGAATTACACTAGAAATTCTCCCCAAAAGCTCCCAAAGAACCATGATCGAAATCTACTTCACGAACTTCCTTTAAAGCTACTGTCTGGGCTGGGTTTCGCCTATCAGTCAACTGCTCAGGACCATCAGTCGACTGATGACACTGTTGCTGTGAGACAACGGTGTGATCCACGTTGGAAAAATCCAACGGATAGGACATTAGTCGACTGATAGAGCCTTCACTCGACTATTAACCCCAACAGTTGAGTCCAACCCCATTCTGTACCCAAATTCTTGAGTACCAGTCGACTGATCACAAGATCAATCGACTGCTCTGGCAAGCAGTCGACTGCCAACCTCTGGCAGTCGACTGCTAGGATACTTCCCGCAGTTAAACCCAAGTCGACTCCTACTAGTCGAGTGACCCATGGTCCCAATCGACTGATACACCTCAAACATGAAGTTTTAACCAAAGTATGGTGCCCCCATACTTGCTAGACCACCCGTAGCCTAAACCTAAGCCTTCTAGCCACCTTCGTCAGCCTCGCGCCTATCGGATCCCTCCAAGTCATCCATGACTTGTTTATCCATACACTAGCCTTTAGGTGCTTCCATCAGCTATTGTCATGCTAACGGTGTCTACACCACCAAGGCATATTGGACTTATGCTGCCAAGACTCCGCTTAGACTTTACGCCGCCAACCATTGGACTTATGCTACCAAGACTTCACCCTTGGACTTTACGCCGCCAATATTCCCCTTGGACTTTCCAAATGCCAAGACTCAAGCTTGGACTTTCCCTTGCCAACTCATGTTGGACTTTCCATGCCAAGACCAATGCTTGGACTTTCCTTTGCCAACCCATGTTGGACTTTCCCTTGCCAAGACCCATGCTTGGACTTTACATGCCAAGTACTTAAGGCTTGGACTTTTCCCATGACAATGGTCAAACCATCGTCAAACATCAAATACTAACCTGGGTTGATTACATCAACAATCTCCCCACATATGTTAGACATCAATGTCAGACATCCATGTCAAACATCAAAACACTTACTCGAGTCAAACTCGAGTCCGGTCAATCGTGACCTGGGTCGATTGCACCAACATAAACATGTTTCAATGACTAGACCAAAAGATATACCTTTGTTCTGCTTCCACTTGGGGTCAATCCTTCTTCCAATGTCCAGTCTGCTTGCAAGTGAAGCACTTGCCTTTTGGCTTCTTCACTCCTCCTTGAGATCCTCCCGCCACCTTTGCTCCACCTTGTTTCTTCTTCTTCTTGCCTTTCGGATTAGAAGTAGAAACTTTCTGAGCAACCATGGCCTGAGCCTGAGCACTCTTATAAAAAAGCCCCTCTGTCGCCTGGAGTTCTGTCAGAAGCTCCGCCAACAAATACAACCTCTTATTCATGTTGTAGTTTAGGCGAAACTGCTCAAAACTTCTAGGTAGAGATTGGAGAATGATATCGACCTGGGTTTCCCCATCGATCTCAGATCCAAGGACTTTCAACTCATTCAAATCAGCCATCATCTTGAGAACATGGCCCTCATGGGTGTTCCCTCAACCATGATGGTCGTCATCAAGTTCCTCATGGCTTCCTTCCTAGCAACCCGATTCTTGTGTCTGAAAAGTTCCTTGAGATTGAGCATCATGTCATAAGCAGTAAGCATGGCTTGATGTTGATGTTGCAATACATTTGACATAGAAGCCAAAATATAACACCGCGCCATCTCATCAGCCTTTATCCACTTCTTATAACTCTCTTTCTCCTTTTCCCCAGAATCATCCGTAGGCTTAGGAGGACACTCCTCGAGAAGTACATATTTGTACTCCTCAACAGTCAAGACTATATTCAGATTCCATTTCCAATTAACATAGTTAGGTCCAGTAAGTTTATTTTCCTTTAGTATCACTGCAAGTGGGTTGAGAGTCATTTTTGAAAAACCTAAGAATCACATAAATCAAAACATTAGATTTCAAAAAATTATTGATTACTCAAACAATAAAATTTTAAAATCAACCAACACCTCAAAACACCGAGAATGTCGTATGCCACGATAGTGTGGACGTATACGAATTCTACATTTGTAAGAGGAGGTTTTACCCATTAATTTTATTATCCTGTCAACCTTACTTTTTGACAAATAAAATTAATAGTTGGTCCTCTTCAGCTCTACAAATAAAAGCAGTGACTCCGATGGGGAGGATACTCTTATTTGCATCTAAGTGTTCACCATTACCCGATACTAAGGCAATTATCTCGGATTATGTGTCTTCCGATGGGGAAGTACACACGCTCCTAAATAATTTTCTATAACCATATTTGACCTTGTGATCCACAAAACAAACTCATCCGATTGGGAGGAAGGCACTCAAAGTCGACGTGCAAGTTTGTTTGCATCACATGTCAAATTGTAATGGAGGCCATGAGAATTTAAAAAAAAAAAATCTCTCTCCCACTTAGTAATTTAAAATGAGGAATTTATCTATGCAACCACAACAAGCAAATAAATCTAAATCAATAAATATGAAAAATAAAAGTTTCAACTATTATGGCTTTTGTTCTCCAATATGCCTCCAGTCGTGTTGCCACCTCGTCCGCTCCTCCCTATGTCATGTATAAGCCATCTGGAGATCCGAGCCGAGAAAAATTATTTTAATTTACATCCATCAATCCTATACTCCACAAAGGAGTGTACATGAAATCTAAATTGAAAGTAAACTAAAATAAAAGAGTGACTAAATAATGTCATACTTAATTACAAAAATTAAATACTTGCCTCGTCAACCCCGAGGATTCAAATAATATTACAATTGCATAGAACAAGAAAGAAACTTAAACAAGAATTATACCTCTTGTTTACCTCTTGATCTTCTATTGTATGACCTTTCCTCCTCTTGGACGTTGTGTGGGCAATGATCCTCCAAGAGTTGAAGCCTCCTAGATCGCGTATCTTTTTTTCCTTGTTCCCTCCGAACAAAAGAAGATAACCAAAGACCCTTTCTTCTCCTTTCTTGCGCCAACCACCAACCACCAAGGTTGATGTCCGCTGGCCCTAAGGAGAGGGAGAGTGTGTCGGTGCCGGACAAGAGCTCCAAGGGAAGAAAACCTAACTCTTGCCACCGGCCAAAGAAGAGGGGAAGAGGGTGGGGCCGCCGACCAAAGGAGAGGGAGAGAGGGTGGCACCGGCAATGAAGAAAAGGAGAAGGAACACCTCAACTTCCTTGTGCCGCCGACCCTAGGAGACAAACCCTAGCACACCCTTGCCGCCCAAGCCAAAGCCAACTCCAAACCCTAACCCTAATTGATGTGTTGCCACCCAAGCCAAGGAAGCAAAACCTTAACACCAAAAATCTCTTTGATCCTTCTTGCCGCCCAAGCCTTGGAAGAATATTTATAGATTTCGCCCAAGCCTCCCTTTTAATCGTGTCCGTTGGATCTATGCTTCATGAGGGTTTTAATAGGCTACAATAGGGACCATGAGGAGGAGTTGGATCTTGGCCACCTAATGGATCCGGCCCACATAAAATCTGATCCATTAATGATAATCCATTCCACTAGAGGATTATCATTGATCCATCTCACCAACCCTCATAAATAAATATGGGATCCATATATTAATTGTACAAATATCTCCTCGTGTTTAAGATATCGAATATCCATTAATTATTTAATTTACTGACAATTAATTAATTAACATCTAACTTCACGAGTAGTACCACTCAAACTTATCATCATGACGGACCAAGTCCACCTGCAGGGTTTACATGATGATCCTTATGAGCTCCTCAAGGGGACATCATCATTCTGATACATAGGACACAGTTTCCTCCTATAATCAATGACACACCATTTAAATAATATTATTTCCCAACTTACCGAGCCTATTGATATAATCCATAAATCTCGCCCATTGGTAAATCAAAGAAATAAATACTAAGTACATGTGCTCGTTATTATATCGGGATTAAGAGTATGTACACCATAATATCCAAGGTCCGATTCAATCATGTAGTCAACAATAAATTGAATCACCTCTAAATCGGTCCTACTCAATACACACAAAGTGTACTAATGTAATTATATGGTCAAGATAAACCAATACCAAATTACACTACAACTATACCAATGGTTTGTCCAAAATCATCTTGGTTGTGACCCTCTATTTATACTCTACAAGGAACTGATAACATGATCTTCTATGTGACACCACACACCTTGTTATCTACAATGTAAAGTATTAGACAAGATGCATACATATAATAAATATAAAATGCAAACAATGATCATGTGATTCTTATTTCAAAATAAAGATGTTCATACAAAAGCTAGGCTTTCAGTATACATCCCAATAGATTGAACAGTGAATTGTGTCACGGTACCATTCCAAATTAATTACCAATCCCTCTTTACACTAATATAGCATAGTGAATGGCCCTAATCGTTTCCCAACGAGTGTAATTGGTTGAATAGTTGTCTTAGGATTGCTAATTATTGCTTTGGATTTTTCATTTCAAATGGGGGTTTGGAATTTAAAAGTCTAATCCTACTAACTGATAAAAAAAATAATCCAAGTAATTAAAACGTCTAACTAAACTATGATGGTAATGATATTAAAGAAGATATAAACTAAGCATTCAAAAACATAAAGACAGTGCAAGAATTTAAACAACAATTTAAATGCAGAATAATATGAGTATAAGCAAAGCATGAAATTAAACTATGATTATGATGAAATTAATCTAATGAACAATTAAGCTATAAAACAATTAGACTAAGGAACAACTAAACTGAGGAACCATTAACCTAATGAACAACTAAACAAAGTTACAACTAGCACAAATAATTCATGAACGACAAAATAAACTACAGCTAAAATCCTAAATAAATGCAGGATAAACAATAAAATTAAACACTAAAATTAAACATCAAAGTAAAGCATTAAAGTAAACAACAAGATAAACATCCAAATGAAACTACTAATTAAACTATAAGAAAAACTACGAATTAACTACAATGTAAACTACAAGACAAGCCACAAACAAACTAAAAATTAAACAACAAGTTAAACTAAAAACTTACTACAAATTAAACTACAAGTAAATGTAGGGGATCGATCGGTGTTGGTCAGCTAGAGGGGGGTGAATAGCCTTTATCATAGATGGTGGAAGTCGTTCGTTCGTTGCTCGTCTACAAACACTATTAGCGCAAGCGGAATATACTAATACAAACAATTAAAGACAAAGGCAAAGGAAGAATAGAAACACAAACGCTAACACCACAATGTAACATGGTTCACGACCTCGGCGCTAATCCATGGTCCGATTCATCCAAGGTGAATCACGCCTCAAGCTTTCACTATTCTCTCCTTTACACTAAGCTAGGTGGAGGTAACCTCTTTACAATCCCTCTTCTTACAATAGAATGGAATAATAGCAAGTAAGAAGAGTGGGAATCCTTTAGAGCACTTTGAGATTTGTTATAAGTTAAAGCATTAGGCTCCCAAATGCCCTCACCCCTTTTTTTTATAAAAGAAGAGGGTTTCTTCCCGTAAACACAGGACCAGTCGACTGATGCCCCGATCAGTCGATTGATCCTGTAGACAATGCCCAATAACGGCTTCTTCCATGTTGGATTTCACCCAACGACTCCTACATCAGTCGACTGATCCTACCATCAGTTGACTGATGGAGCTATCAGTCGAGTGCCGGAAGTGAACACTCCATTCTGTGCCCGAAACCCTTGCGACCAGTCGACTGATGCCTTCATCAGTCGACTAGTGGTCTCGTCAGTCGACTGCTAATCCATGGTAGTCGACTGTTGGCACATGAGCCGGACTCGAACACTAGTCGAGTCACAGTCGACTTAGAGTAGTCGACTGTCATGTCATGGCAGTCGACTGATGTTGGGAAATCTCATCCGACACTTAGCCAATTGGCCAAGTTCCACCTAAGCGTACTTCCTCTTCCCGGGTTACATTCGCTCACTCTCATCCATTAGAGTCCCTCGCCTTTGAAGTTGTCTTCGTCGGCCACATCCCTCGGATACACCAGCACACGGCTCTGCAGCACCATCCTTTGCATCTTGCCTTGAAGTCTACTTCCTCTGGCTTCACTCCAATCTCCTCGTCCGACGGTCCCTCGGATGCTCCAAGCGCACGACTTCCGCAAAGCTATCCTTCACCGACTCAAGGGCCGAGTCATGACAGGTGAAACTCACCAATGCTCCATGTGCGAATTACTAAGTCCTGTAAGACTCCAACGCACATATCAAATCCAAACATCCTAACTTAAACCCTTTGCCACACACATCAAAATCATATCATGGGTTGATTGCCCTAACAAACTCCCCCTTTTTGATGTATGGCAATCCGTTTAAGTTAGGTAAACATTTGATAAAAATATTAAGATGAGAAAGCATGTAAATAAACATGATTATCAACTCTCCCCCTTAATACATGAAACTCCCCCTAAATGCAATTCTCCCTTACTTAAACATGCATATTTCTCCCCCTTTAACACCATCAAAAATATTAAACAAAGTTTATACAAGCATGACATCAACTCTAGGGAACAAAAATTACCAAAACATGCCTTAAAATCTGATAAAAGAGGGTTACTGGGTATGTTATCAGTCGATTAGTCGACTGGTTTAGACTACCAGTCGACTGGCACTCTGATTTTAGGTTTTTCTTATTTTCGGGGTGAATTTTAGAAATGCATTAAAAATTCTATAAAATTCAAAAAATCATGAAATTTGGGGAACATATTTCTTGTAAGTATATTTATCAAAGAAAAATAGTTTTTCATGAAAAAACATTATATTTTTGAAAATTAGCCAAAAATCCAAAAGCTTCAAAAACAACTAGGTTTTTGATCAAGTTTCAATCAATTTTGACACCTAGTTTTGCTTTAGATTGTTTCAAAACATGAACACACAGATTTTAAAATAAGAGATTGTTTTGAAAATATATGAAATATCCAACCATGATCTTTGGGCAATATGTCTATGAATTAAACATAAGTCTTCCCCATGATTGGTCAATTATTGCTATTTTGATACTTAAAATGACCATCTAAATGTCATAGGCATTAGTGGACCATTTGTATCATCCTATCATCTCACCAATACTATGTTTTCAATCAAAGTTATCCTTATGGTAAATGTGAGATGTTCCTAAAGGTATTTATGTACTTAACCTTCAATTTCATGCAATTCTACCCATGGTTAAGTATCATCCTAACATACTATATGATCATAAAAATATATATGAATTAATTTCACATTATGATCATGAAACACATGTATCACTAAAATTGTAATCATGCATTAGGTATGAATTATGATAATGAGTAAAGTATCACCCAAGGCATGATTTAAAACCTTATTGCCCATGATTATATATCAAATGTCAAGATCATAAATCATGATTGCAAACATATATAAGAATTACATTAACTATCATGATTTAAGAATTATTATCAATTTATGGGAACATTATCATCACCCAACACTATGCTAAAAATGTTTAGGTCATGAGTATCAAATAACACTAAGTGTTGAGCATGATTTAAACTATTTATGGGTGCATTATCATCACCCAACACTATTTCTAAAATTAAGTCCCACCATCCTAAGTCAACCAAATAGTATGATATCAGTCAAGTCCACTATAGTTGACTATCCTAGGGGTTTTCTAACCCTTAAGGATGGATTTAGGAACCCAAAACAAGTTCTTTCCTAAGGGGTTCACTAAAAATTCCTTAGGGATTCATTTTCTAGTCATTGTTTTCTTTTTATCTTGACCCCTAGCAATTAAACATTTATAGGCCTTTTCATTTTTAATTTCCTTATATCCTAGGCCTTTCTTGTTGAAGCTTGCCCTTTGGCTCCCTATGATAATGTTAAGGGTGTTGGAGCCTATTGTAAATTTTTCTAGGGCTATGGTCAAATAGTCTACCTTTTCTCTTAACACCCTATTTTCCTCAATGCATGCTTCATTAACATCAAGAGGCATATAAAGATCATGTGAGCATGCATCATCATCATTAACATGTAAACATGCTTGTTCTAATTTATTTTCTAGATCCTTAATTTGATCAAGCATGCTTTTGTTCTTTTTCTTAGCCCTAAATAAATTCTTAGTAAGGCTAGAAATCATGGAAACTATTTTATTGGGTGAGAGATTCGTTACCATAGTCTCCATGTCTTCCTCTTCGGATTCAGATGAGGATTGTGATGAGCCTCCCCCTTCACTAGAGCTCTCCTCACTTGTGCTTCTTTCTTCTTGCTCAGAGGACGAGGTGTCTAGGTCATCAAATGCCATTAGGGCAAGATTTGTGACAAAGGCATTTTTTTCCTCCGATGATGATGAGGAGGAGGGATCATCTCATGTCCTTGCCTTTAGTGCCTTGGCCTTCCCCTTTTCTTTGGCCTTCTTCTCCTCTTCTTTTTTCTTCTTGCTCCCCTTCTTCTTCTTTTCTTCTTTCTTTCTCCTCTCCTCTTTGCTTTTGTTAAAGATGGGACAATTATCCCTTATGTGTCCCTCTTGTTGGCAATTGTAGCAAATTATCTTCCCCCTTGATCTTCTTCTCCTATCATTAGATTTATTAAATTTAAAATTATTCAAAGCATGCCTTACCTTCCTTACCATGTATGCTTCTTCCGTGCTATCCATGGAGGAGGAGGAAGATGCTTCATCGGAGGAGGAAGGAGTCTCCATCTTCTTCTTTTTCCCTTTATTTGCTACAAGGGCTACTCCTCTTGATGGCTTGATACTTGATTCTTCAATTACTCCCTCAAGCCTTGTTTCATGGAGCTCCATGGTTGAGAAGAACTCCTCCAAGGTGCTCACTTCTAGGTTCTTCGACATGTAGAAGGAGTTCACCATTGAGCTCCATTTCGATGGCCGGGGAAAGGCATCGATTGCTTTCATAAGCATATCCTAGTTTGAAAGTCTTTCTCCTACACTTGTTAGCCCAATTAAAATTTCCTTAAATCGAGAGTGTAGTGAGGTTACCTTTTCTCCCTTTTAAAGTTTAATATTTGATAGTTGGGAGCGAAGGAGGTCTCTCCTTGCAAGCTTGGCCTCCGAGGTACCTTCATGAAGCTCTACTAGCTTCTCCCATATCTCTTTAGCACTTGCACACTCTCTAATTCTGTTTACTTCTTGTTGGGGGAGTACGTTGTAGAGATGATGCTTGGCCTTCAAGTTTGCAAAGTACTCTTCCCTTTGTCTCTTAATCCACCTTGATTTCTCCAATGGCTCCCATTCTTCATTCCTAGGTATTTCAAAATCATTTTCCATTATTAATAGGATTTCGAAATCTTTTTCGAAAAATACCTCCATTCGTTTGTTCCACCAAGCGAATTCCCCCTCGAACTTTGGCGGATGAATATTAGAATCGGTCATCTCTTGATGAAGTGCTTGTTGCGGCGGTTAGTCCTTTGACAAGCGCCTTGGCTCTGATACCACTTGTAGGGGATCGATTGGTGTTGGTCGACTAGAGGGGGTGAACAACTTTTATTGTAAACGGTGGAAGTCATTCGTTCATTACTCGTCTACAAACACTATTAGCACAAGCGGAATATACTAATACAAACAATTAAAGACAAAGGAAAAGGAAGAATAGAAGCACAAACGCTAACACCACAATGTAGCGTGGTTCACGGTCCGCCGCTAATCCATGGTCCGATTCATCCAAGGTGAATCATGCCTCAAGCTTTCACTATTCTCTCCTTTGCACCAAGCTAGGTGGAGGTAACATCTTACAATCCCTCTTCTTATAATAGAATGGAATAATAGCAAGTAAGAAGAGTGGGAATCCTTTAGGGCACTTTGAGAGTTGTTAGGAGTTAAAGCATTAGGCTCCCAAATGCTCTCACCCCTTCTTTTTATAGAAGAAGAGGGTTTCTTCCAATTAACACAGGACCATGTTAGTTATAGCCCTAGAACCAATCATGTGATGGTTGAATAGGGAACATTTTGTATCATATTCTATAAAGGCAAAGGATTGGTTATTATATATTTACGTCTTGCTTGTGCCAGCTAAATTAAATATATAATAATGCCCTAGAAAAGTAGGTTCTTATCTACAACACATCAATTAGCAGAATTGATTATGAGAGGCTGTAGAGAACACTTTCCTAAATGTTCCTAGTCAAGTATTAATATGCAAGGGCAATATTAATACATAAAGACTAGCATGTAGGTCAATTGATGACTTGATCTCACAAGTCATGGATATATGATATCAAGTTGACACATGGGTATATATTAGAGAATATATACTGAACTGACCCGCCATGAGAAAGTTTCATGGATCGTCATATGAGTGTCATAAACTTTCTCATGTGACTATTGATATGAATAGTCCTCAAACCTGAAGTCACTACGGTTTCCTACATAAGGAGTTATATACTTTGGTATCGTCAAACGTCACCCGTAACAGGGTGGACCATAAAGGCGATTACTGGGTATATAAAAAATTATGCGGAGGGATGTGAGTGATGTAGATGGGATCTATCCCTCCCATATGACGAGAGTGATATCTGTGGGCCCCTTGATTGAGTAGAACTACTAAAACGCATGGCCATGCTCGAATGAGTCAATATGAGATATTGAGCTCATTTGTTTGAGTTAGTTTACTCAGGGATCAAGAAACACATAGATTGATCGAGGATGACACGGTCTATGCCTCATTGGTCAATCTGATATCAAGGATAGAAGGACACGGTCATACATTATAGTAGTCACGAAAAGGTTAGTCAGATCTTGACTTATTTCGTAACTTGGGTAGCAATGATGTATTGCTAGATACCGCTCATTGCTTGTGTATCTAAAAGAGTTTAGATCCATTGCCAACGTTATGAGAGCCTATAGGGTCACACACAAAGAGCATGATGATTAGAAGAATTAGTGCATTCTAGTTTGACTAGAATAATTTGGGAATAAGCTTAAGTACAAAATGGTTTTTTGGACTTTAAGCTTAAAGAGAATTTTAGCTTATTGATTTAATGAGATTAATTCAATATGCTAAGCTTATTAATTTAATAAGATTAAATAAATATGTTATCATGATATCCTAAGCTAAATTGATTTAATAAGATTAATTCAATATGTTACCTTATTGATTTAATGAGATTAATTCAATATGATAACATAAGCTTATTGAATTAATAAGATTAATTCAACATGCATGAATGCCACATAAGCATGCCACATAAGCATGATGAGGTGGAAGGAGACAAAGGGTTTTGACCTTTGGATTTCCTCCACATGTGGCCGGCCAAACAAGGAGTGTGATTGTTTTTCAATGCAATTGATTGTATTGAATGTGATAGGAGGTGAAAGATTTTTCCAATCCTATAAAACACTCCATGGGGTGGCCGGCCAAGTAGTGTGAAGCTTGAGGCTTGGAGAGAGCTTGGTGGTGAGAGGCTTTGGTTTTGTGGTTTTTGTGAGTGTAGGCTAGCAAGAAGAGTGGTCTTCTTCTTCCTTTCTCTTTTTCCCTACCTTCCTCTCCTTTAGGGACTTCTCTAGCAAGAAGTAAAGGAGAGCTCTTCTAGTTTCTTTTGTGAGACAAGAGCTTGCTCGTGTGGATACATATAGAGGCATGGACATTTGAACGTGCTAAAAGATCCAACAAACCCAAGGAGAAGCGGGATTAAAAAGGGCACGCAACAAAGGTAATATTCTCCTATAAGATAGGTTTTGAGAAATTTATTTTTTGTACGAGGTTTTCTTTCGCAAGGATCACTTGGAAGGGATCCTATTTTTCCGTTGCGCATATGCTATTTTGCATAAGAAATCCCTACAGTGGTATCAGAGCCACTTGCGAAAGATCATATAAAAATAGGCTTTCTGTATTTTATATATGATATAGAAGTAGGATAAATTTTATTATGAGTTGATAATTGCATTAGCAATTTTTCAAACATAATAAAATATCCGATGTCTTTTAAAAGTTAAAATTGACATGGTGCATGGTTATGGCCTAGTCCCAAAAAGTTTGTGAATGTGTGTTGTAATTTTAATACGGCCTCATGGTCGTGCCTTTCTCCTAAAATTCTTGTTGTAAAATTAGCTTTAGACTCGAATGTAACTCGAGTATTTCTCCTTTTGTAATATACAAAATAAAGATGGAGGGTCCATTGGAAGATGACGTTACAAGGAGGAAGTCAACAACACAAGACAACCAAAAGGAAGCACTTGGGAGAAGATGCTATCCCTAGGTTGACCAATCAATCTTTTCATTGGCTTGAGAAGATTGTAGAATAAGGGCCATAACCATGACACACTTAGTTTAATATGTATGTGATGCATGTTAATTTAGCTTATATGTGATGTATGCTAATATGTATGTGATGCATGTTTAAGTTTATTTCTTAATAAGTCAAAAACGATATGCCTACCAAAGTTTGGTACTCACTACTTCCTCGATCATTTGTTGTTGGGTTTGCCAAAGCAAAGCAATGCATTTTATCTTGGAAGAGTGCGAGTGGACAATCGTGATGTCCCGCTATCAAACTTGGTTAAGACTTAATTAAGTTTTTCTTAATTAATTAAGAAAGTAGAGGCATATATTAGCTTTGAACATAAGTTTTAAAAATTAGTTTTGTGTGATTTCTGAACATCAGTTTTGTCTTAGAAAGAGGTCGTTGCTCCGATATCAAAGAAGGCCTCTGTGCCTCGCCACGGCCTGGAAGCTGGTTTAGGAATAAGCACTAAACTAATCTAAACTTAACCAAGGCTATTAAAGAGTTACATCAGATGTAATTGGCAAAAGATTGCCTACCTAATCATACTATGTCTTGGGAAATTAGCCAAAGCTAACTCAAGACGAAGTATAATGTGGATCTTTATCCCATATAAATTTATAGCTAAATAGAAGCTAATGATGTAAGCAAAATGTGTTTGCCTACATCAATGATTAGCTCATATCAAAGCTATGAGAATTTAGTGGGAGCCTCATTTAATTAAAGGCCTAATTAAATGACTTAGGTATGATACTTAATTTTGCATTTTAATATTGTAGATCACCATGTCATCTAACACGACACACCCCCTCAACTTGCGATCTATCCTTGAGAAAGACAAGCTCAATGGAGCTAACTTTCTAGACTGGTATAGGAACTTGAGGATTATCCTCAAGCAAGAACGTAAACTGTATGTCCTAGAGTAGTCTATCCCTGAAACACCCGCCCCTGCGGCCACTCATGCTGAAAAGGATGCTTATAAGAAGCATCAAGATGACACATTAGATGTGTCATGTCTTATGCTTGCCACCATGAACTCTGAGCTTCAGAAGCAACATGAGAACATGGATGCCTATGATATGGTTGAGCATTTGAAACAACTATATCAAGGACAAGCTAGGCACGAGCGTTTTGAAGTGTCTAAGGCTCTTTTTGCATGCAAGATGCAAGAAGGAACACCTGTAGGAACTCACGTACTTAAAATGATAAGGTACGTTGAGAACCTTGAAAGACTAGGTTTTCCACTGAGCCAAGAATTGACAACCGATGTTATCCTGCAATCATTACCGGAAGCATATAATCAATTCGTCATGAATTATAATATGAATGAAATTGATAAGTCTTTGCCTGAGATTCTCAGCATGTTAAGAACTGCTGAACCGAATCTCAAGAAGAAAGTTAGTAACACACTAATGGTCAAGAAGGGCAAAGGTAAGCGCAAAGGCAAGGGTAAGACCCAAGCCAAAGGCAAGGCCAATTCATCCACTTCAAAGGGTAAAGGTAAAATACCTAAGGAAGGGGACTATTTCCATTGCGGTGAGACTGGACACTGGAAGCGAAACTGCAAAGTCTACCTTGAGGAAGTAAAGAAGAAAAGAAGTGGGACTTCTGCCTCAGGTATACACGTTATAGAAGTTAATCTATCTATTTCTTCTATATGGGTATTAGATACCGGATGTGCATCTCACATTTGTACTAATGTGCAGGGATTGAGAAATAGTAGACTAATGGCAAAGGGCGAAGTGGACCTACGAGTAGGCAATGACGCAAAAGTTGCTGCTGTAGCTGTAGGAACATATTCTTTGTCTTTGCCCACTGGGCTTATCTTAGAACTAGAGGAGTGCTTTTATGTACCTGCATTAACGAAGAACATAATTTTTGTATCTTGTTTAGACAAGAAAAACTTTTCTTTTATAATAAAGGACAAATATTGTTCCATTTATTTGAATGAAATGTTCTATTGTAATACACCACTTATGAATGGTCTCTATGTTCTAGATTTAGAAAACCCAATTTATAATGTAAATACCAAACGGTTCAAATCGAATACCAAACATATCTCTGGCACTATCGCCTAGGTCACATAAATGAAAAATGTATATCCCAACTCCATAAAGATGGATTATTGGACTCATTTGATTTTGAATCATATGAGGTATGAGAATCTTTTCTTTTAGGAAAGATGACTAAAACTCCATTTAGTGGACATGGCGAGAGAGCGACGGACTTGTTAGGACTCATACATACTGATGTATGTGGCCCTTTCAATGTCGAAGCCAGAGGAGGCTATAAGTACTTTATTACTTTAACTGATGATATGAGTAGATTTGACTACTTATATTTGATGAGGCATAAGTCAGAATCCTTTGAAAAGTTCAAAGAATTCAAGAATGAAGTACAAAACCAACTTGGTAAGCGTATTAAGCTACTTTGATCAGATCGAGGTGGTGAATACCTTAGTCAAGAGTTTCGTGATCACTTGGCTGAGTGTGAGATAATATCCCAACTCACTCCACCTGGAACACCACAATGGAATGGTGTATCTGAGAGGAGAAATCGTACTCTATTAGATATGGTACGATCAATGATGAGCCAGACTGATCTACCTACTTCCTTTTGGGGTTTAGCTCTAGAGACAGCCGCTTTCACACTTAATCGCGTCCCATCAAAAGCCATAGAAAAGACACCATATACGTTATGGACTGGGAAGAGTCCCAAAATGTCTTTTATAAAGATTTGGGGTTGTGAAGCTTATGTTAGACGTCAAGTCTCAGATAAACTAAGACCCAAATCAGATAAGTGTTATTTTGTAGGATATCCCAAGGAAACTAAGAGATATTACTTTTACAATCCCACACTTGGCAAGGTGTTTGTTGCCAGAAATGCTGTCTTTCTAGAAAGAGAATTTATTTCTAGAAAAACTAGTGGGAGTAAAATTCATCTTGAAGAAATTCAAGATGAAGATAACACTAAGGCTTCGATGGAAAATGAACAGGCACCACAAAGTGTTGTGGATGAGGAAATTGTTGCCGAAAGAGTTATGGAGCAAACACCTGTTCAAGTAGACCAACCTCTTCGTAGATTTGATAGGATCCGTCGTCAACCCGAGAGATATTCTTTTCTCTTGACTGACAACGGTGATGTATTGCTTGTCGATCTTGATGAGCCTGCATCCTATCAAGAAGCTATGATGAGCCCAGATTCCGAGAAATGGCTAGAGGCCATGAGATCCGAAATGGAATCCATGTACACTAACCAAGTATGGACTTTGGTTGATCCACCTGAAGGGGTAAAACCCATTGGGTGTAAGTGGGTCTTTAAAGTAAAGACTGACATGGATAATAATAAGCATACCTATAAAGGTAGATTGGTGGCTAAAGGATTCAAACAAATTCATGGTATTGACTATGATGAAATCTTTTCACCAGTTGCGATGCTTAAATCCATTCGGATCATACTTGCTATTGCAGCCTACCACGATTATGAGATCTAGCAGATGGATGTCAAAACCGCTTTTCTGAATGGAAAGCTACTCGAGGATGTGTACATGACACAGCCTGAGGGTTTTGAAGATCCAAAGCATCCTGGAAAGGTATGCAAACTGCAAAAGTCCATTTATGGACTAAAGCAAGCCTCTCGAAGCTGGAATCTTCGATTCGATGATGCAATCAAAGAGTTTGGTTTCATCAAGAATGAAGATGAACCTTGTGTCTACAAAAGAAATAGTGGGAGCACAGTTGTATTTCTTATCTTGTATGTAGATGACATACTTCTCATCGGAGATGATATTCCCTCACTCCAGTCTGTGAAGATGTGGTTAGGGAATTGTTTCTCGATGAAAGACTTAGGTTAAGCTGCCTATATTCTAGGCATCAAGATCTATAGAGATAGATCTAAAAGATTACTTGGCCTAAGTCAGAGTACATACATTGATAAAGTGCTAGATCGTTTTGCTATGCAAAATTCTAAGAAAGGATTTCTGCCTTTATCACATGGTGTGAGTCTTTCGAAGACTCAATGTCCCTCTTCTAAGGAGGAGAGAGATCGCATGGATAAGATCCCTTATGCATCTACTATAGCGTCTATCATGTACGCCATGCTTTGTACTCGTCCTGACGTCTCGTATGCTTTGAGCATGATGAGTAGATACCAGTCGGATCCAGGTGAAAGTCACTGGATAGCAGTCAAAAATATTCTTAAATACTTACGAAGAACGAAAGAATATTTCCTGATATTTGGAGGCAATGAGGAGCTAACTGTAAAGGGTTACAGTGATGCAAGCTTCCAAACAGATAAGGATGACTATAGATCGCAATCGGGGTACGTGTTTTGCCTGAATGGTGGAGTGGTGGAAGAGTTCGGCAGACACGATTGCCGATTCTACAACGGCGAGTATATTGCTGCGTCTGATGCAGCAAAGGAGGTTGTTTGGCTCCGCAAGTTCATCAGTGAACTTGGGGTAGTTCCTAGCATTGCAGATCCAATAGACCTCTATTGTGACAACAATGGGGCTATTGCACAGGCTAAGGAACCTCGATCACATCAGCGGACCAAACACATCTGGCGCTTCCATCTCATTCGAGATCATCGATAGAGGAGATGTGAGGATATGCGAGTATCGAAGCTAACATCGCAGATCCATTGACCAAGGCTTTGGCACAGAGGAAGCATGATGGTCACACTAGGTCACTAGGTATTAGATATCATAGTGATTGGTACTAGTGCTAGTGGGAGATTGTTAGTTATAGCCCTAGAACCAATCATGTGATGGTTGAATAGGGAACATTTTGTATCATATTCTATAAAGGCAAAGGATTGGTTATTATATATTTACGTCTTGCTTGTGCCAGCTAAATTAAATATATAATAATGCCCTAGAAAAGTAGGTTCTTATCTACAACACATCAATTGGCAGAATTGATTATGAGAGGCTGTAGAGAACACTTTCCTAAATGTTCCTAGTCAAGTATTAATATGCAAGGGCAATATTAATACATAAAGACTAGAATGTAGGTCAATTAATGACTTGATCTCACAAGTCATGGATATATGATATCAAGTTGACACATGGGTATATATTAGAGAATATATACTGAACTGACCCGCTATGAGAAAGTTTCATGAATCGTCATATGAGTGTCATAAACTTTCTCATGTGACTATTGGTATGAATAGTCCTCAAACCTGAAGTCACTAGGGTTTCCTACATAAGGAGTTATGTACTTTGGTATCGTCAAACGTCACCCGTAACAGGGTAGACCATAAAGGCGATTACTGGGTATATAACAAATTATGCGGAGGGATGTGAGTGATGTAGATGGGATCTATCCCTCCCATATGACGGGAGTGATATCTGTGGGCCCCTTGATTGAGTAGAACTACTAAAACACATGACCATGCTTGAATGAGTCAATATGAGATATTGAGCTCATTTGTTTGAGTTAGTTTACTCAGGGATCAAGAAACACATAGATTGATCGAGGATGACACGGTCTATGCCTTTGGTCAATCTGATATCAAGGATAGAAGGACACGGTCATACATTATAGTAGTCACGAAAAGGTTTGTCGGATCTTGACTTATTTCGTAACTTGGGTAGCAATGATGTATTGCTAGATGCCGCTCATTGCTTGTGTATCTAAAAGAGTTTAGATCCACTGCCAACGTTATGAGAGCCTATAGGGTCACACACAAAGAGCATGATGATTAGAAGAATTAGTGCATTCTAGTTTGACAAGAATAATTTGGGAATAAGCTTAAGTACAAAATGATTTTTTTTGGACTTTAAGCTTAAAGAGAATTTTAGCTTATTGATTTAATGAGATTAATTCAATATGCTAAGCTTATTAATTTAATAAGATTAAATAAATATGTTATCATGATATCCTAAGCTAAATTGATTTAATAAGATTAATTCAATATGTTACCTTATTGATTTAATGAGATTAATTCAATATGATAACATAAGCTTATTGAATTAATAAGATTAATTCAACATGCATGAATGTCACATAAGCATGCCACCTAAGCTTGATGAGGTGGAAGAAGACAAAGGGTTTTGACCTTTGGATTTCCTCCACATGTGGCCGGCCAAACAAGGAGTGCAATTGATTGCATTGAATGTGATAGGAGGTGAAAGATTTTTCCAATCCTATAAAACACTCCATGGGGTGGCCGGCCTAGTAGTGTGAAGCTTGAGGCTTGGAGAGAGCTTGGTGGTGAGAGGCTTTGGTTGTGTGGTTTTTGTGAGTGTAGGCTAGCAAGAAGAGTGGTCTTCTTCTTCCTTTCTCTTTTTCCCTACCTTCCTCTCCTTTAGGGACTTCTCTTGCAAGAAGTAAAGGAGAGTTCTTCTAGTTTCTTTTGTGAGACAAGAGCTTGCTCGTGTGGATACATATAGAGGCACGGACATTTGAACGTGCTAAAAGATCCAACAAACCAAGGAGAAGCGGGATTAAAAAGGACACGCAACAAAGGTAATATTCTCCTATAAGATAGGTTTTGAGAAATTTATTTTTTGTACGAGGTTTTTTTTCACAAGGATCACTTGGAAGGGATCCTATTTTTCCGTTGCGCATATGCTATTTTGCATAAGAAATCCCTACAGACCAGTCAACTGATGCCCCGATCAGTCGACTGATCTTGTAGTCATTGCCCAATAACGGCTTCTTCCACGTTGGATTTCACCCAACGACTCCTACATCAGTCGACTGATCCTACCATCAATCGACTGATGGAGCTATCAGTCGAGTGTTGGAAGCGAACACTTCATTCTATGCCCAAAACCCTTACGACTAGTTGACTGATACCTTCATCAATCGATTAGAGGTCTTGGGTGTCGACTGCAAATCCGTGGCAGTCAATTGTTGGCACATGAACCAAACTCGAACACTAGTCGAGTCACAATCGACTTAGAGCAGTCGACTGCCATAACTTGGCAGTCGACTCATGTCGGGAAATCCCATGCGACACTTAGCCAATTGGCTAAGTTCCACCTAAGAGCACTACGTCTTCCCTGGTTACATTTGCTCACTCTCATCCCTTAGAGTCCCTCGCCTTTGAAGTTGTCTTCATCCGGCCATGTCCCTCGGATGCGCCAAGCGCATGGCTCTGCAGCGCCATCCTTCGCGTCTCACCCTAAAGTCTACTTCCTATAGCTTCACACCAGTATCCTCATTCGACGGTCCCTCGGATGCTCCAATCGCACGGCTTCCGCAAAGCTATCCTTCACCGACTCAAGGACCGAGTCATGAAAGGTGAAACTCGCCAATGCTCCATGTACGAATTACTAAGTCCTGCAAGACTTCAACGCACATATCAAATCCAAACATCCTAACTTAAACCCTTTGCCACACACATCAAAACCATATCACGGGTTGATTGCCCTAACAGTCAAAACTACAAACTAACTACAAACTAAACTATAAGTCAATCTACAAACTAACTACAAACTAAACTACAACAATGATAATTAGGGGATGATAACAAACTCAATTCAACATACGATCCAATTATAATGTAAACAAACTATTCAATTAAATTTCAAAGATAAAAAACCGACGATCCTCAACACCCGGAGAAGAGACCTCCCTCTCTGACGATAATGATGACTCGAACAGCTACCTCCGATGGTGGAATGGATGGCGGAGTTGCCCAATTGGCACAGCGGGAAGGAGCAGAAGGTGGAGGGATGCGATCCTACTGCTCCGACGGATGGATGGAGGAGCTACCCAATTGGTGCAACCTATGGATGGAACTGAAGGTGGAGCGGCCCAATCAGTGTCGTAGGAAGGAGCGGACCGGTACAGTGGCAGAATACCTCTTTCACCAGCGGTGGAAGGCAGAGCTGCCAATCGGTGTCACTTGTGGGTGGTTTTGGGGACGGAGCAGCCCAATCGAGTGAAGAGGTGAATTTGTCGGAATCTCTATCTCTCCTCACTGTCGACGAGCTATCCGAATCCCAGCATCTCGTCCGTCGACGAATGGAAAGTGAGTTGCCGAAGTTGTCGCCATTGCTTGTGGAGGGAGGTCGTCGCTCGCACGATGAAGAAGAAGGTTGCCGTCGGCTCTCGCGAGAGGAAGAAGGCTTCTGTGTCACGATTTCTTACGATTGGGAAGATGTTACATTTTTTAAAGTGAATTTCCATGGTCGTCCGATCATCTTATCCCACCGATCTCAGCTGTCCATTAAAGCTAGGTTTTGATGAATCAATATTTGCTTAATTAGGCTACTCCATCCAACGGTGGTTATCGATCCAACTCTGGATGATCATATCTGATCAATCTGAAGGCACGATCACAATCGATCAAATCTGGATGAAGGGATAAGATGTCCAGATCTAAATGTATGGAATTGATCTCTCCAGATCTAGATAGATGGCTCAGAATCAAACCGCTTTCATCGGACGATCCATATCGCTCAGATCTGACCTTTTGATTGGATTGCCTTCGATCTTGATTAAGGGCTCAGATTAAATCAACTTGAAATGATTATTATGACCCTAAATGAAGTCATATTTGATCCAACTTGAGTCTAGTCCATTGACTTCTCTCGATCTCCTACAAACAAAGATAAAATTTGCATATAAGTCCAAAATTTAGGAGAATTTATAATAAGGTCCAAAATGAATCCAAACTCATAAAACATATTAATAATCAATAATAAATCACTCTAGAGAATAAAAAAATTGATATTAAGGACCAAAATAATATGATAAAATGGTAGTTATCAAATGCCAATGTGGATTAAGTCGTTGTGAGACAACGGCTAAATGAGCAATCGACTGATGGGTATGAACAGTTGACTGCTAGACAAAAATCAGCCCGAGTTGCAGCTTTATAAGGAGCTCGAAGGGGAGGATTTTGGCAGTGATTTCTTGGGCGATTTGAGGCGATTTTTCGGTGCAAGTCAGGGTCTTCAAGTGCAGCTCAAGTAATCAAACAAGCAAGCATTCAAATATCACATTTGTAAAGTGTTTTTTACATAGTTTATTGTATTTACTTTATATTTTCTTGTGTTCTTTCATTACTGTTGTAATTCACTTGTACAAGGTTTCTCCACCTCCAGTGTGTCACCGAGAAGGAGTGTTTTGATTAGTGGTGTGTGCATCACTAGAGCTCTCTATCGAGCTCGCCCTGTGGGGTAGGAACTAGGGTTCCGAACCACATTATATTGTCGTGTTCGTGTGATTGTGTCTTCTTTTGTATTTCTATATTCCAATGTGCAAACTAACAAGTTGTGTAGACAAACGTGAGTGAATTCCATCATTGACATAGCACGACGCTATTCACGCCCCCCTCTAGCAGTCATACAATCCCCAACATGTGTTGTGACAAGTCATCATATATACCATGCATGTGATGTCATATTGGTAGAATATATGCATGAGGATGAGACCTAAAACCCTTATACAAATTTTAAAGCTTACACCTACTATTAATATGGTAAGAACCAGAGTCAAATTCCTTGTTTGAGTTGTTGGACAAAGTCAAGCATAACCTAAAATTAGATATGTTCGAACCATAGAGATACAATCTCATGATTAATGGGTTGGCTTTAACTTGAAGCATTGGCTTGTTGACTTAACGCCAAGGTCAATATGGATAAAGGTGAAGTCGAGAGATATACATTTGATGTATACTTATTAATGTGTTAACAACCCGATGTTTATGCGAACATTCAAATAATTGATAGCATAATGTGATAGTTACATATACGTGATATGTAATCGGTATACTTGATACCTACCACTATAGCTAAGAATGACTTGTTGGCCTAATGTCAAGGTTGTTCTTATCTATAGTGGATATCAACCAACTCGAAAAAAAACCTACGATCTCCAAAATTCAAAGTAAGGGCTCTTGAATTCGAAAAGTGAGTGGGAGCCTAATATGTAAATTGTTTACATATCAAATTATCTCTCTCACATTCTCGATTTTGTATTTCTAGGTTAATCATTTGATAATGTCATCTATTAATCTATGTTCGATTTTGGAATCGAACAAATTGACTGTTGAAGGATCGAGGCCCAGCTAGAAGGGTGTTGAATAGGCTTTCGCGTGCTTGATGGAAATCGTTCGTTCGTCTACAATATTCATTAATATGCACAGTGGAAATACGAATACAAGAGACAAATACACGAGCACAAGACACAACCGATATACGTGGTTCGGAACCTTAGGGTTCCTACTCCATGGGGCGAGCTCAACGAGGTCTAGTGATGAACACACCACTACTCAAACTCATTCTCGACAACAAGTCGGAGGTGAAGAAATGTATAAGCAATTACAAAATGCAATACAAAAGTACAAGAAAAAATACAGAGACAATATGAAATACAAGTAAAGAAAAAGTTTACAACACTTTGTTTTGATTACTTGTTTGTTGCTTCCTTTGGTTTTCTCTTGAAGGTCTGGAATACAACAGCAATTCCCCTCCAAAATATCACCAAAATCACTATGGAAATCCTCCCCAACCTCCTCCTTTTATGCTTGTCTCGGGCTGATTCTGTGCTTAGTAGTCGACTGCCATAAGGCTCCAGTCGACTCCTCTTGTAGCCGTTGTTAGACAATGGCCTAATCCACATTGGCATCTAGCCAACGGATACACTGGCAGTCGACTGCCAACCCCGTAGCTGACTGATCAGTTGACTACCGAGTGTTCTGTGCTCGTGACCAACACTAGCCGTCAACTACCCCTCTATGATAGTCGACTGCCCAAGGCTGGCAATCGACTGCAAAGCATCGCGACACAATCGAACACCAGTCTACTGCCACTAGTCGACTAGTACATCACCTCAGTCGACTGGTAAGCCTCAAACATGAGGTTTAACCCTAGTATGATTCCCTCGTACTTGCTAAACACTCTTAGCCTAGATCTAAGCCTTATAGTCACCTCTGCTAGCCTCACGCTTATCGAATCCCTCCAAGTCATCCATGACTTGTTCATCCATGTGCAGATCCCTCCAAGTCATCCATGACTTTTTCATCCATACGCTAGCCTCCATGTGCTTCCTTCAGCTATTGTCATGCTCTCGGTGTCTACATTGCCAAGGTACATATGGACTTACGCTCCCAAGACTATTTCTTGACCTTACGCCACCAAACCACCCCTTGGACTCCCCAAATGCCAAGTCCCCATGACTTAAACTTTCACCGCCAAGGCTACACACTTGGTCTTCCCTTGCCAACTCCATGTTGGACCTCCAATTCTAATCCCCATGCTTGGACTTTCATTACCAAGGCTACACTCTTAGACTTACATGGCCAAGCCTACACACTTGGTCTTCCCTTGCCAACTCCATGTTGGATTTTCCAATTACCAAGCCCCTTGCTTGGACTTTCACCGCCAAGGCTACACACTTGGACTTACGTGGCCAAGGCTACACACTTGGACTTCCCATGACAATCACATGTCATATGTTTTTTCTAACATTAAAATACTGCTCAAGTCAAACTTGAGTCCGGTCAATCGTGACCTGGGTCGATTGCACCAACACTGACTGGGTCTAACTTCTTGGACTGACTTCGAAACTTGAGAATCATTATCAAGGATGAGAAGCTTGCTTATCTCCTTGAAGAGCTTCATCCCACTAGTCTTGACCATGTAGCAACTCTGAACCAAATGTTGGCCCATCAGAAGTATACGACTGATTTTGAGCTTGCCAGTTGCATCACGCTAGCGACGATGACTCCTAAGCTACAAAAGTAGTACGGGCATATGGATGCTTATACAATCATTTACCATCTTCGTGAACTCTTCGATGAGTAGTCGAGAACTGAAAGGTTTGAGGTCTTGAAACTTCTCTTTATCTTAAAGATGGAGGAGGGTTCATTTGCAGTACAGTTTGTACTGAAGATGAACGGGTACATCTAGCGGCTAGGATTACTAGGGTTTGTGATGGATCATGAATTAAGTATTGACTTAATTATGCATAGTTTGTCCAAGAGTTACTGACAATTTATGATGAACTAACAGATGAACAATCTTGAATCCACCATTCCCGAGTCGATCAATATGCTCAAGAATGTAGAACCTGTTGGGGATGATGGCCCAGCTAGAAGGGGGGATGAATAGCCTAATCATTGTAGACGGAATTCGCTTGTGCTTAATTGTCTACAATACTCATTAGCGTAGCTGAATAATAATAGAAATTATAAAACAAAGAAAATTAAAAGATAATGAAAAAAAGTATAGAAGGAGCAATCACAAACACAATCTTTTAATGTGGTTCACGACCCTTGCCGCTAGTCCACGATAATCCGTTAGGCGGATCACTCCCTCAAACTTCCACTAAACTTTTCCTTTAGCTCAACACAAGATGGAGAAAACCTTCTTACACAAACTCTCTTCTTACAAGATGATAAAAGTAAAAATAATGAAGAAGAGAGTAAGAACACTTGGAAAACTTAGAGAGCATGAGGATATGATTAAGAGTTAAAGTATTAGCCTCTCCAAAGCTCCCTTGGCCTCCTTTTATAGAGAGTAGGCCAATTTTCCCATTGGGCATGCAACAGTCGACTGCTGCATGCTAGCAGTCAACTGCTCATGTAGTCATTGTCTCATAACATTTTAATCCACGCTGAAAAAGTTCCAACGGAAAGCCCATCAGTCGACTGATGAATAGGTCGTCGAGCCGTTGGTCGAGCCTGCCTCATTTCTGTGCCTGTGTCCACTTATACTAGTCGACTACTATACCCTGGCAATCGACTGACGGTGGACTAGTCGACTGCCAACTCTTGAAAGTCCACTGTTAGGCCACAAAACCCTAGCTGACACCAATCAACTAGCAGTCGACTTGGACCAGTCGACTGATACCTATATCAATCGACTATTGTAGGGTAAAACCTCAAACAACAAGATGTTTGAGCATTCGATCATCGGGCAAAACCTCAAACACATATGTTTGAGCATTTGACACTTGACCTTAGCCATTTGGCCAAGTTCCCAAAGTTGAACTACCCCATCCCGGGTTACATTCGCTCAACTCTCATTTCCCCACGGAGTACACCATTGAAGCTCTCTTCCTTCGGCCTGTGTACCTTAGATTCACTAAGCTCATGACTTCTCCCATGCCATCCTTCGCATCTTGCCCTGAAGTCTGCTTCCTTTGGCTTCACTCCAATGCTCCTCGTCTGACGGTCCCTTGGATGCACCAAGCTCACGGCTTCTCCCCGTTCCATCCTTCACCGACTCAAGGACCCGAGCCACGAGATGGATGAACTTGCCAATGCTTAACCAAGCTACTCATATGTGATTCAATAGATCCTGCACAACTTAAACACACACATCTGACACATTCACATCCTAACTTAACTCTTTCACACACACATCAAAACCAAGATCATACTTAGGTTGATTGCCCTAACAATCTTCCCCTTTTTGATGTGTGTCAATATGTTTAAGTTAGGTAAAAACCCTTAAGGAAAGTAAAGCATGAATATAAACATGGAAATCAAACTCCCCCTTAACTCATGCAAACTCCCCCTTAATACATGCTTTAAACATGATTAACTAAAGCCATAACAATTCTCCCACTTTGACACCATCAAAAAGATCATACTAACTTATACAATGTGGTATCACTATCTAAGGGAATAAAAATACCAAAAACAAACTCTAAAAAACCCAAAAACAAGTTGTTGTGCCCGTGCACAGTGTCATCTGTCGTCCAGTGTCTGATAATCAGTCTTTCTGATTTCTGAAGCAAACTTCAGAAATGCACGAAAAATTCAGAAAAATTTGAAAAATCATGAAAATTGGGGAACACATTTCTTATGACTTCTTTTATCAAGGAAAAATTATTTTTCATGAAAATTCACAATATTTTCAAAAGTAAGGAAAAAACTCAAAAGTCTTAAAATTCTCTAAAGTTGTATCAACTTTGAAATCTAGTTTTTCCTTTAAATGTTTCAAAGTATGAACTCAAAGTTTTCAAAACATAAATTGTTTTCAAATATCAAAAATATCCAACTATGTTCTTTGGGCAAGATGTTCATGAGTTAAACATTTGCTTTCCCCATAGTTGGCCAATGATTGCTATATCATGATACACCTAATGACTCATCAAAATGCCATAAGAATTAGTGAATCATTTGTATCAACCTAACATCTCACATATGGCTGTGGTTATCAATGAAGTTATCCTTATTGTGGGTTGTGAGATGTAACTAAGGTAATTCTACTTAACCAAAAATTTCATGCAATGCTATCCAAGGTTAAGTATACTCCCATATCACCCATTAGGATCATAAGCCAACCAATTAACATGATATGAAATAAGTCCAATTATAGTTGACTATCCTATGTTTTTCTAACCTTTAAGGATTGACTTGGGTACCCAATATAGATTATTTCCAATAGGGTTTACCAAGTATTCCTTTGGGATCCATTTTCTAGCTACCATTGTTGTTTTTGATTGCCCCCCTAGCAATTAAACAATGATATGTCTTTTCATTCTTTAATCCCTTATATCCTAAACCCTTTTTTCTAAAACTTGCCCTTTTGCTCCCTATGATCATTTTCAAAGTATTTGAGCCTATGGTGAATTTTTTCAAGGGCTTTACTAAGGTATTCTACCTTTTCCCTTAACATCATATTTTCTTCTAAGCATGCATCATTTGAACTAGAAGAAACAATATCATCATGTGAACATGCATTTTTAAAATTTTCTTCTAGATTCCTAATTTCATTTTGCATGCATTTATTTTTCTTTTTAGTTATAAATAAGTCCCTAGTTAAACTTGAAATCATATGAATTACATCTTAGGTAGGGAGATTCTTTACCTCACTTATCCAATCTTCCTCCGAATCCGAGGTTTGTGCTTCCCCTACACTTGAGCTCTCCTCCTTACTTGTGCTTCCTTCTTCTTGTTCGGATGATGTGGAAGCAATATCTTCTACTCCCATGAGGGCAAAATGTGAGACAACTTGTTCTTCTTCCTTCGATGAGGATAAGTCATACCTTGTAGCTTTTAGGTTTTGTGATTTTGCCTTCCCCTTTTCCTTTGACTTCTTCTCTTCCTTCTTCTTGCCTTCTTTCTTCTTGTCATTTTTCTTCTTTTCTTCCTTGTTCTTGTTCAATAAAGGACACTCATCCCTCATGTGTCCTTCTCCTTGGCAATTGTAGCAAATGATCTTCCTTCTCCTTCTCCTATCATTAGACTTGTTAAATTTAAAACTTTTTAAAGCACGCCTTGAAGGTAGGAAACTTCGCTTCCCACTTCAACTCGGTCGCTTGTTCATGGTGATCCCATCGATGTCCCCGGATTAAAAAAATTTAATCCTAGAAAAAAGAGATCACCCAAGCAACCATTTCATCGTCGTGCTATTCGATTAGAGTAGTCACTTGAACAAACTTGTTGTTCAAGCCACCAATCTCTATTCTACGAATAGCCGCGGAATAAACGATGTACGGATCGCCGGATTTTGCATTTATATTCAGGGTCCAAGTTATTTTATCCATAAAAATAGAATACTACATGCATATATAATTGAAAAAAAACTATATAGACATGTTACAAAAGAAAATAGACAATCGATATACCTCTCGATCTTCTATTGTATGTCCTTCTCCTTTTTAGATGTTGTGTGGGTGACAATCTACCAAAAGTCGAAGCTCCTATATCACAAATCTTCCTTCCTTGCTTGATGTGAACAAGAGGAATAATAGAAACATGCCCCTTCTCCTTCTTTTAGCCAACCAACAAGCACCAACCTAGATACTTGCCGCCGGCCAACAAGGAAAAGGGATGAGAAAGATGGATGCCGACCAAAAGCTCCAAGGGAAGACCTTAAGCTATGTTTCCACCGGCCAAGGAGAAGAGGATGAAGGGGTTTAGACACCGGCAAAGGAGGGGAAAGGCTGGTTTGGGCGCCGGCCAACAACAAGAAGAAAAGAAAAGGAAAACCTTTCCTTATTTGTGGCCGCTTACACCCCAAACCCTAATCGCCCAAGCTTGCTGCCCCTTAACCCTAATCCTTCTTCTATCTTCTTTTCCGTCCACCCTTAAGCACCCTTATATAGAGTTAGGCCTAAGCCTCCTTTAATCTCCACCATCGATTCTAGGGATTTAATCTCAACCGTCGGATCTAGAGATTTAATCTCAACCGTCGGATCTAGATATTTAATCTCTACCGTTGGATCTAGAGTTTTGTTTTCAACCATTGGATCTAGGCTTCATGAGGTTTTAAGAGGCTACAACAGGGACCATGAGGAGGAGTTGGATCTTGGCCACCCAATGGATCAAGCCCACATAAAGTCCGATCCATTAATGATAATCTAATCCACTAAAGGATTATCATTGATCTACCTCACCAACCCCCATAAGTTAATACGAGCTCCATATATTATTTGTACATTTTTCTTCCCATATTTAAGATCTCGAATGTTCGTCGATTAATTAATTTACTGACCATTAATTAATCAACATCTAGCTCCATGACTAGTACCACTCAACCTTTTCATCATGCCGGACCAAGTCCACCTGCAGGGTTTACACGATGAACCTTATGAGCTCCTCAAGGGGACATCATCATCCTAATATATAAGACACGTTTTCTTCCTATAATCAACGGCATACCATATAAATAATATCATTTCCCAACTTACCGAGCCTATCGATATAATCTATAAATCTAGCCCATTGGTAAATCAAAGAAATGAATACTAAGTATATGTGTCGGTTATTATATTGGGATTAAGAGTATGTTCAATATAATATCTGAGGTCCGATTCAATTATATAGTCAGCAATAAATCGAATCACCTCTAAGTCAGTCCTGCTCAATACACACAAAGTTTACTAGTGTGATTCTATGGTCAAGACAAACCAATACCAAATCACACTACAACCATACCAATGGTTTGTCCAAAGCCATCTCGGTTGTGAGCCTATATTTATACCTTACAAGGAGCCGATAACATGATCTCCCGTGTGACACCACACACCATGTTATCTATAATGTAATGTATTAGACAATATGCATCACCATAAATATGCAAACAATGATCATATGGTTCTTATTTCAAAATAATGATGTTTATACAAAAGATAGACTTTTAATATACATCCTGACAATCTCTCACTTATACTAAAAGACTATGTTGTCCTCAAACTGTCATACATCTGATTCCCATTCTCTCCACATGCCTATCAAAAGCTCTTGCCTGAAGGGCCTTAGTGAAAGGATCTGCCAGGTTATCCTCCGATGCAATCTTGGCCACAACAACTTCTCCTCTCTTTACGATTTCTCGTATCAGGTGGTACTTGCGCTTTATGTGTTTACTTGCCTTATGGGCTCGTGGTTCCTTCAAGTTTGCAACTGCACCACTATTATCACAATAAATTGTGATAGTTCTGGGCAAACCAGGAATCACATCCAAGTCCATCAAAAAGTTCCTGAGCCACACAACTTCTTTGGCCGCCTCAGAGGCTGCCACATACTCAGCTTCCATGGTAGAGTCCGCCACACATTTTTACTTGACAATCCTCTATACAATGGCTCCACCTCCCAAAGTAAACACAAAACCTAAGGTAGACTTACTGTTATCCCTATCTGATTGGAAGTCGGAATCTGTATAACCCATAGGGAGTAATTGGTCTGCCTGGTAAACCAGCATATAATCCCTAGTCCTTCTCAGGTAGTTCAATATATGCTTTACCGCAGTCTAATGTCCCTATCCTGGATTACTCTGATATCTGCTGACCATGCCCACGACAAAGCATATATCTGGTCTCGTACATAGCATAACATACATGAGGCTTCCTACTGCCGGAGCATAAGGAACCGCCTTCATCTCCTCTATCTCCTCAGATGATCTAGGACACATCTCCTTAGATAAAGGAACTCCATGCCTGAAAGGTAGAAAACATTTCTTGGAGTTTTGCATGCTAAAACGATCCATAATGGTGTCTATGTATGAATCTTGAGATAAGCACAACATCCTTTTCCTGTGATCCCTTATAACCTTAATCCCAAGGATGTGTCCCACTTCTCCCAAGTCCTTCATATCAAACTGTTTGGACAACCATACCCTTACGTCCGATAACACCTTGACATTGTTGTCAATTAACAAAATGTCATCTACGTATAGTACAAGAAATACCACTACGTTTCCGTCATATCTCTTGTATACACAAGACTCATCCGGACTTTGAATAAATCCATAAGACTGGATTACCTCATCAAAGTAGATGTTCCAAGACCTCGAAGCTTGCTTCAATCCATAAATGGACCGATTAAGCTTACACACAAGATTCTCTTTGCCCTTTTCAATGAATCCCTCTGGTTACTTCATATAGATGTTTTCCTCAAGACTTCCATTAAGGAAAGCTATCTTGACATCCATCTGCCACACCTCATAATCCATATGAGCTGCAATGCATAAGAGAATCCGGATAGACTTAAGCATGGCTACCGGCGAAAAGGTCTCCTCATAATCGATACCCTCTTTCTGAGTATACCCCTTCGCAACAAGCCTCGCTTTGAAGGTCTCAACCTTCCCATCTATTTCTCTCTTTCTTTTGTAGATCCACTTGCATCCAATGTTTTTTACACCATCGGGGGGTTCTACTAGCTCCCAGACCTGATTTGAATCCATAGATTCAATCTTAGCATTCATTGCACTTTGCCATGAAACTGCATCTTTATCTTGGATTGCCTCGTCATATGTCCAGGGATCAGGTTCATGTTCGCCAGGGACCAAATCAGAAGATTCTCCCAAGAACATGAATCTATCAGGTTGTCTCACAACCCTCCCACTACAATGAGGTATCACCTATGTATCATCTGTGACACGTGGTGTAGTGACTTGTGGTATATCCTCTTGTACCGGTGGTACTGAAGAAGTGACTTCCCTTTTCAATTCCTCCAGAACAATCTTACTCATGGGCTTGTAGTTCATCACATAGTCTTCCTCTAGAAATCTTGCATTCGTGCTAACGATCACCCTCTGATCTCTAGGACTATAAAACAAACCGCCTTTCATTCCTCTAGGATATCCAACGAACATGCGCACTTCTGTACGAGGTTCCAACTTACCAGCATCTGCCTTCAGCACATGTGCTAGACTCTCCCAAATCTGAATATGTCTTAGACTAGGCTTTCGCCCAGTCCACAATTCTGTGAGAGTAGAAGGCACTGATTTAGATGAGACCAAGTTCAGAATATACACTGTCGTATCTAGAGCATATCTCCAGAACAAATTTGGCAACTCAGAATAACTCATCATCGATTTAACCATCTCCATAAGAGTCATATTCCTTCATTCTGCTATACTATTTTGCTGGGGTGTGCCAGGTGCACACAATTGGGATTGAATCTCAGCCTTTGATAAGTAATTCCTAAACTCTCCCAAGAGGTACTCACCACAATGATCAGATTGTAGTGTCTTGATACTTTTACCTTGACGTTTCTCCACATCATCCTTGAATTCTTTGAACTTGTCAAAGCATTCAGACTTGCGGTGCATCAAGTAAATGTATCCATATCTCGAATAATCGTCTATAAAAAAGACGAAATACTCGAAACCACCTCTAGCCTGGATAGACATAGGACCACACAAATCAGAATGAACCAATTCTAACACATCTTTGGCTCTATACCCCTTGGCCTTAAAATGCCTCTTGGTCATTTTTCCCTCCAAGCAAGATTCGCAAGTTGGGAAATCTTTCACCACTAATGAACCCAGAGGTCCATCAGCTATCAACCTTTGAATTCTGCTTAGGTTAATATGACCAAGCCTAAGATGCCAAAGATATGTTTGGTTCATCTACGAAGGTTCTTTTCTCTTATTGGAATTAGAAGATGAGTTATTAACTTCAATTTGCATCGTGGGAGCTTTTGGTTCAAGTGTGTATAAATTTCCTATCAATGCACCCGAACAGATAATCTCCTTATTCCTTTTTATAATAACTCTATCATTAAAAGAAATAGAATATCCATCCATAAATAATTTAGAAACTGAAATTAAATTCTTTCTAAATAAAGATACATAAAGGCAATTCTTAAGAACCAAAACTTTATTTTTCTCAAAAGAAAAATAAACATCTCCCACTATAACAACCGCCACCTTCGTGACATCACCCAAGTATATGGTAATCTCCCCCTCAGCCAGTCGTCTGGTTTCCTGGAATCCCTGCAAAGTATTACAGACATGATCAGTGGCTCCCGTATCTACGCACTAGGTGCCGGTAGATAACACTGCTAAACATGTTTCAACGAATAGACCAAAAGATATACCTTTGTTCTGCTTGCGGTTGGGGCATTCTTTCTTCCAGTGTCCAGTCTGCTTACAAGTGAAGCACTTGCCTTTCGACTTCTTCACTCCTCCCTGAGTTCCTCCCACCGCCTTTGCCCCATCTTATTTCTTCTTCTTCTTGCCTTTCGTCTTAGAAGTAGAAACCTTTTGGGCAACCATGGCTTGTGCCTGAGCACTCTGACGAAATAGCCCCTCTGCCACCTGGAGTTCTGTCAGAAGCTCCGCCAATGAATACAACCTCTTGTTCATGTTGTAGTTCAGGCAAAACTGCTCAAAACTCCTAGGTAGAGACTAGAGAATGATATCGACCTGGGTTTCCCCATTGATCTCAGCTCCGAGGACTTCCAACTCATTTAATTGATCCATCATCTTGAGAACATGATCCCTCACGGGTGTTCCCTCGATCATGGTGGTCATCATCAAGTTCCTCATGGCTTCCTGCCTTATAGCCTAATTCTGGTATCCGAAAAGCTCTTTGAGATTGAGCATCATGTCATAAGCAGTGGGCATGACTTGATGCTGATGTTGTAGTACATTTGACATAGATGTCAAAATGTAACACTGCGCCATCTCATCGGCCTTAATCCACTTCTTATAACTCTCCTTCTCCTTTTCCCCAGAATCACCCGTAGGCTTAGGAGGGCACTCTTCAAGGAGTACATATTTGTATTCCTCAGCAGTCAAGACAATGTCAAGATTCCTCTTCCAATCAATATAGTTGGGTCCAGTAAGTTTATTTTCTTTCAGTATCACAGCAAGCGGGTTGAAAGTCATTTTGAAAGAAAACCTAAGAATCACATAGATCAAAACATTAGATTTCAAAAAATTATTGATTCCTCAAACAATAAAATTTTAAAATCAACCAACACCTCAAAACACCGAGATAATCGTATGCCACGATATTGTGGACGTATACGAATTCTATATTTGTAAGAGGAGGTTTTACCCATTAATTTTACTCTCTTGTCAACCTAACTTTTTGACAAGTAAAATTAATAGTTGATTTCTCTTCGACCCTACAAATAAAAGCAGTGACTCCGATGGGAAGGATACTTATATTTGTATCTAAGTGTTCACCATTACTCGGTACCAAGGTAATTATCTTGGGTTATGTGCCTTCCGATAGGGATGTACACACGCTCCTTAATAATTTCCTATAACCATATTCGACCTTGTGATCTACAAACAAACTCATCCAATGGGGAGGAAGGCACTCAGAGCCGACGCGCAAGTTTGTTTGCATCACATGTCAAATCGTAATGGTGGTCGTGGGAATTTATAAAAATATCCCTCTCCCACTTAGTAATTTGAAATTGAGGAATTTTCTAGCCTACGACATGCATATCAAACAATAAGCAATAAATATGAAAAATAAAATTTTTCCAACTATTATGGCTTTTGTCTTCAATATGTCTCCCGTCGTATCGCCATCTCGTCCGCTCCTCCCTATGCCATGTACAAGCCATCCGGAGATCCGAGCAGAGAAAAAATATTTTAATTTAAATCCATCGATCCTATACTCCATGAGGGAGTGTACATGAAATCTAGATCGAAAGTAAACTAAAATAAAAAAGAGTGGCTAAACAATGTCATATCTAATTACAAAAATTAAATACTAGCCTCGTCAACCTCGAGGATTCAACAAAATATATAATTACACACATACAATCACATACACACATATGGCCATAATAGTTGGATCCTATGCTTGCAACCAAAGAGTTAACCTACGCATATCCTACTATTATCCGACACATAAATATATGAAAAGTGCATAAAAGTAACCGAATCTTAAACACACAAAACTGAAAACCTGGCTCTGATACCACTTGAAGGTAGGAAACTTCGCTTCCCACTTCAACTCGGTGCTTGTTCATGGCGATCCCATCGATGTCCCCGGATTAAAAAAATTTAATCCTAGACAAAAGAGATCACCCAAGCAACCGTTTCATCATCGTGCTATTCGATTAGAGTAGTCACTTGAACAAACTTGTTGTTCAAGCCACCAATCTCTATTCTACGAATAGCCGAGGAATAGACGATGTACGGATCACTGGCTTTTGTGTTTATATTCGGGGTCCAAGTTATTTTAGCCATAAAAACAGAATACTACATGCATATATAATTGAAAAACAATTATATACATGTTACAAAAGAAAATAGGCAATTGATATACCTCTCGATCTTCTATTGTATGTCCTTCCTCCTTTTGGACGTCATGTGGGCGATGATCTACCAAAAGTCGAAGCTCCTAGATCACCAATCTTCCTTCCTTGCTCGCTCTCCGAACAAGAGGAATAATAGAAACATGCCCCTTCTCCTTCTTTTAGCCAACCAACAAGCACCAACCTAGATACTTGCCGCCGGCCAACAAGGAAAAGGGATGAGAAAGATGGATGCCGACCAAAAGCTCCAAGGGAAGACCTTAAGCTATGTTTCCACCGGCCAAGGAGAAGAGGATGAAGGGGTTTAGACGCCGGCAAAGGAGGGGAAAGGCTGGTTTGGGCGCGGGCCAACAACAAGAAGAAAAGAAAAGGAAAACCTTTCCTTATTTGTGGCCGCCTACACCCCAAACCCTAATCGCCCAAGCTTGCCGCCCCTTAACCCTAATCCTTCTTCTATCTTCTTTTCCGTCCACCCTTAAGCACCCTTATATAGAGTTAGGCCTAAGCCTCCTTTAATCTCCACCATCGGTTCTAGGGATTTAATCTTAATCGTCGGATCTAGAGATTTAATCTCAACCGTCGGATCTAGAGATTTAATCTCTACTGTTGGATCTAGAGTTTTGTTTTCAACCATTGGATCTAGGCTTCGTGAGGTTTTAATAGGCTACAATAGGGACCATGAGGAGGAGTTGGATCTTGGACACCCAATGGATCAAGCCCACATAAAGTCCGATCCATTAATGATAATCCAATCCACTAAAGGATTATCATTGATCTAACTCACCAACTCCCATAAGTTAATATGGGCTTCATATATTATTTGTATATTTTTCTCCCCGTGTTTAAGAGCTCAAATGTCTGTCGATTAATTAATTTACTGACCATTAATTAATCAACATCTAGCTCCATGAGTAGTACCACTCAACCTTTTCATCATGCAGGACCAAGTCCACCTGTAGGGTTTACATGATGAACCTTATGAGCTCCTCAATGGGACATCATCATCCTAATATATAGGACACGGTTTCCTCCTATAATCAACGACACACCATATAAATAATATCATTTCCCAACTTATCGAGCCTATCAATTTAATCTATAAATCTCGTCCATTGGTAAATCAAAGAAATGAATACTAAGTATCTGTGCCTATTATTATATCAGGATTAAGAGTATGTACCATATAATATCTGAGATCCGATTTGATTATGTAGTCAACAATAAATCAAATCACCTCTAAGTCGGTCCTGCTCAATACACACAAAGTGTACTAGTGTGATTCTATGGTCAAGACAAACCAATACCAAATCACACTACAACCATACCAATGGTTTGTCTAAAGCCATCTCGGTTGTGAGCCTATACTTATACCTTACAAGGAGCCGATAACATGATCTACCGTGTGACACCACACACCATGTTATCTATAATGTAATGTATTAGACAATATGCATCACCATAAATATGCAAACAATGATCATGTGATTCTTATTTCAAAATAAAGATGTTCATACAAAAGATAGACTTTTCAGTATACATCCCAACACGCCTTACCCTTCTTACCATATACACCTCTTCATCAGTATCCATAGAAGATTATGAGTCATCATCCGATGAATGAGGTGTGGTCTTCTTCTTCTTCCCTTTGTTTGCTACAAATGCTACTCCCCTTGATTGATTGCTTGGTTCTTCTGCTATTCCTTCAAGGCGTGGAGGCTTCATCCAATTCTTCCTCTTCCTCGGATGTTGATGACCCTTCAACCTCCGATTCCTCAAGCTCTTTTGATAAAGATGACGTGCTATCTTCTTCTTGAGCTTGAGAGGATGAACATGTCTCTTCGGTCTCCTCCTTCAATTGAGTCGATGAGCACTCTTGTTCTTTGGGCTCTTCTATTTCTTGAGTCATTGAGGGATTTTCATGATACTTTGTCAATTCGCTCCAGAGCTCCTTAGCATCCTTGTATTCACCTAACTTGGACAAGACATCTTCTAGGATTGAAGGGGAGGAGATTAGGCCATCCTTAGTGCCTGAGCAACAAGAGGAAGCCTCTACCTCCAAGAGCCATGAAGAATCCAATCAAAATTCCCGTACCGTGGAAGGTAACTCAAATACATGCATTAATAATAAGAATCATATAATATGTTTTGAGTGTAGGGAACCCGAGCACTATAAGAGCAAGTACCATAAGAAGGTCAAGAAGGCTCAACAGGCACCCAAGGTCAAGGTTGTTGGTGTCCCCACTAAGAAGAGCAACAAGCACGTGGTGTGCTTCAAATGTCATCAAAGGGGCCACTATAGAAGCCAATGCTCTAAGGGGAGAAAGCGAACCAAGAGTAAAGAAGGAGCATCAAATATAGGGGGAGCTTCTAAAGCAAACCCTAAGGTAAATTTAAGCAATGCTCATTCTTTATATAAGGCCAAAAAGCATTCTAGGAGTAATTTTAATACTCTTGAAATTATTCATAATCATGAAAAACATGCTAAGAATGTTTCGTATTGCTTAGGTGCTAAATATTGTAATTTTAGGGTTAAGGACAATTCTAGAAACAATAACCCTAGGACAATTCTACCTAAGGAAGCAATTAGGAAGATAGAAGATCATTTAGGCATTAACCCTAAGAAAGGTAGGCATATGCCTAAGAAATGTTAAGGCAATCAACCCATGTATGATGTGGTTTTGATGTGTGTGGAAAAGGGTTTAAGTTAGGTTGATATGTTGTTTTGATATGTGTGTTGAAGTCGTGTAGGACTTAGTAATTCACACATGGGATTGGCTTGACGAAAGCATTGGTGGGTTCACCATCTCATGGCGCGGGTCCTTGAGTCGGTGAAGGACGACATTGTGAAGCCGTGCGGTTGGTGCATCCGACGGACTATCGGACGAGCAGCATTGGAGTGAAGCCAAGGAAGTAGACATCAGGGCTAGACGTGAAGGATGACATTACAAAGCTGTGCGCTTGGTGCATCCGAGGGACGTGGTCGGACGAAGAGAACTTCGGCAAGGGACTTCAACTGAGATGAGAGAATGAGCGAAATGTAACGTAGCTCATAGGTGAACTTGGTCGAATGGCTAAGTCAAGTGTCAGATGCTCAACCAAGTTGGTTGAGATTTTACCCGACCATCAGATGCTCAAACAATATTTTGTTTGAGGTTTTACCCAACACCAGTCGATTGATATATATATCAGTCGACTGCTCTGGGTCGATGGCACTCGACCGGTGTTTGACTGCATTTTATGGCCTGGTAGTCGACTGATGTCAACATCAGTCTACTTATGAAAGGTGTCGCGGGCAAAGAGGATTTTGGAGTCGACTAATCCCTTCGGTCACTCGACTGTTGGCTCCATCAGTCGACTGATGGGGATGATTAGTTGACTGATGTGGGAGCCGTTGGCTGGATGCCAACGTGGATGAAGGCATTGCGAGGCAACGGCTACATCAGCAGTCGACTGATGACTGCATCAGTCGACTGCTCAGTGCCCAACGGGAAGAATGACCTCTTCCCTATAAGAAGAAGCCTTGGGTCACTTGGGGAGGTTAATGCTTCATCTCTAAACATTCTCCCATGTTCCCAACATGATTTTTACTCCTCTTACTTGCTTTTATTTCAATCTTATTGTAAGAGGGAGAGATTGTAAGAAAGGTTTACCTCCACCTTGAAGGAGAGAATAGTGGATTTGGGTTGGAGTGATTCTCCGAACGAATTGTCCGTGGATTAGCGGCAAGGATCGTGAACCATGTTACATCGACGTGTTTGCGTTTGCTTCTTCTTTTCATTTGTTTTGTCTTAATTGTCTTTAGCTTTATTATTCCGCTATGCTAACCTTTGATTGTAGACGATTAAGCGAACGATTACCATCGAAGAACATCTAGGCTATTCACCCCTCTCGCCAGCTACCCATCCTCCAACAAGTGTATCAGAGCAAGGAGCTTGTCGTGGACTAATCGCCAACACAAGCACGACAAGAAATGGCCGTCTCCAACATTCATCTGCCTAAATTTGAAGGAGCATTCGCTTGGTGGAAAAAGCGAATAGAGGTATTCTTTGAAACCAATTTTGATATAATGCTTATCTTGGAAAACAGTTTTGAGATGCCTAGTGATGAAGAGGGGAGACTAATAGAAAAGTCAAGATGGACAAAGAAGCAAAGGGAGGAGCACTTGGCGAATTCAAAGACAAAACATCACCTATTCAATGTGCTTCCTCAATAAGAGATAAACCGGATAGGAGAATGTACGAGCACCAAGGAAATGTGGGAAAAGCTCGTAGAGCTCCATGAAGGCACCTCCGAGGCAAAGCTAGCAAGAAGGGATCTTCTCCGCTCCCAATTGAGCAATGTCAAACTCGAAAAAGGAGAAAAGGTACTTTCTTTACATTCTCGATTCAAGGAAATAATAACCGATTTATCAAGTGTAGGAGAAAAACTTTCAAACTGGGATATGATCATGAAAGCTATAGACGCCTTCCCCCGATCTTCAAAATGGAGTTCCATGGTAGATTCATTCTACATCTCCAAGAATCTAGAGGTAAGTAACCTAGAAGATTTCTTTTCAACTATGGTACTTCATGAGACTAGGCTTGAAGGCATAATTGAAGAACCAAGTATAAAGCCAAGGGGAGTAGCGTTAGTGGTGAAAAAAGGAAAGAATAAGAAGAAGGAGACTCCACCCTCTTCATCCAATGAAGAATCTTCCTCCTCCATGTATAGTAATGAAGAAGCCTACATGGTAAGGAAGGTGAGAGGTGCACTTAAAAATTTTAAATTTAACAAGTCTCATGATAGGAGAAGGCCAAGAAGGAAGGTGATATGCTATAATTGCCAAGGACAGAGACACATGAGAGATGAGTGCCCTTTATTGAACAAGAGCAAAGAAGAAAGGAAGAAGCATGTGTTGGGTTTCCGGCACCGCGGCGAGTGTGTGTTTGAACATGTTTCGTAAACATGTGCACAGCGGAAGAAATAAAAATAATAAATCTAATTTATTACAATACACACACCACACGCATGCATAGTACAACATGTGTAGACATAACCACAATTTCAAATTTTTCAATAAAAGGAAATTTATACTACGTATACCTGACGTATCACATGTAGCGGGAAAGACATCAACCGGAGCGATCCTCGCTAGAATCGCCTCTATCCGTATCCACGCCAAGTATCTTCGGGATGACTTCACAAAGTCACGAGCCTCATCTTTGTACGAGTTACTAGCCTCGTGTCAAAGATGATGTGATCGAGAGAAGATCACAATCCGAATCAAAATTCGGATCCAAAATGAGTCCTCAAAAACTCGCTTCTCCGGAGAGGTATTCGTCAACCGTTTGACGAATCCTTCGTCCTCCACCTATGAGGATTACCGGAGATCGAATCCCCGGCAAGGCTACCGCTGTCAAACCTCCAAATGTCGTCCAAATGACGCTTCGACAAGAAGGAAAAAAGTTGTTCAGAAAACTGGACAGTTTTGGTGGAGACCTTGCGCCGGCCAAATAAGGAAAGTTAAATGCTCACCTTGTCGCCGGAGCCAAGGAAGATCACCGAAGCTCCTCCGGCAATAGCTAGACTCCGGCAACTGGGGAGGATGGCAGCTGCTTGATGCCGGTTGGAGAAGCTTGGGCGGTGGCAAGGAGTTGGGCGCCGGCAAGACTTGGAGAAGAGAGGGAGGTGGGCGGTAATATTAGGGTTGCTTGGATTAGGTTTTCACAAAACCCTTAAGCCCTATTTTTATAGAGAAAAAAATTATTCTAATGGTTATCGGATCATAACCAAAATCCCATTAACCCACTCCATTAATTTAAGTTAAAATAAACCAAACCGATTTGGTCTATTTTAAGTTAAAACGAACCGAACCAACTTTGGTTCATTCGTTTAAAACAAACCAAACCCCTTCGGTTTATTCTCTACCATTGGATTAGAACCAAACCAATTTGGTTCATCCATCATGTCTTCATAAGACACGACCCATCCACGTTTCCATTACAACTGAAATGATTTCTGTTAGTTAAAGCCCTAGAACCAATCATGTGATGGTTGAATAGGGAACATTTTGTATCATATTCTATAAAGGCAAAGGATTGGTTATTATATTTACATCTTGCTTGTGCCAGCTAATTTAAATATAATAATGCCCTAGAAAAGTAGGTTCTTATCTACAGCACATCAATTGACAGAATTGATTATGAGAGGCTGTAGAGAACACTTTCCTAAATGTTCCTAGTCGAGTATTAATATGCAAGGGCAATATTAATACATAAAGACTAGCATGTAGGTCAATTGATGACTTGATCTCACAAGTCATGGATATATGATATCAAGTTGACACATGGGTATATATTGGAGAATATATACTGAACTGACCCGCCATGAGAAAGTTTCATGGATCGTTATATGAGTGTCATAAACTTTCTCATGTGACTATTGGTATGAATAGTCCTTAGACACAAGTCACTACGGTTCCCTACATAAGGAGTTATGTACTTTGGTATCGTCAAACGTCACCCGTAGAATAGGTGGACCATAAAGCGATTCTTGGGTATGTAACAAATTATGCGGAGGGATGTGAGTGATGTAGATGGGATCTATCCCTTCCATATACGAGTGATATCGGTGGGCCTTGATTGAGTAGAACTACTAAAACGCATGGCCATGCTCGAATGAGTCAATATGAGATATTGAGCTCATTTGTTTGAGTTAGTTTACTCAGGATCAAGAAACACATAGATTGATCGAGGATGACACGCTATGCCTCATTGATCAATCGATATCAAGGATAGAAGGACACGGTCATATATTATAGTAGTCACGAAAAGGTTAGTCGGATCTTGACTTATCTCGTAACTTAGGTAGCAATGATGTATTGCTAGATGCCGCTCATTGCTTGTGTATCTAAAAGAGTTTAGGTCCACTGCCAACGTTATGAGAGCCTATAGGGTCACACACAAAGAGCATGATAATTAGAGGAATTAGAGTATTCTAGTTTGACTAGAATAATATGGGAATAAGCTTAAGTACAAAATGGGTTTTGGACTTTAAGCTTAATGAGAATTTTAGCTAATTGATTTAATGAGATTAATTCAATATGTTACCTTATTGATTTAATAAGATTAATTCAATATGATAACATAAGCTTAATTGAATTAATAAGATTAATTCAATATGATAACATAAGCTTAATTGAATTAATAAGATTAAATCAACATGCATGAATGCCACATAAGAATGCCACATAAGCATGCCACCTAAGCATCCACCTAAGCTAGATAAGGTGGAAAGAAACAAAATGGTTTTGTCTCCTTAAGTGGCCGGCCAAACAAATGTCCCAATGCAATGGATTGCATTGAATGGTAGGAGGTGAAAGGGTTTTTCCAACCCTATAAAAGACCATGAAGTGGCCGGCCATTCCATAGCAATTGTTGTTGTGGTTGTGGAGTGTGGTTGTTGGGAGCTTGAGGCTTGGAGAGAGCTTGAGAAGCTTGGTGGAAGCTTTGGTTGTGTGGCTTTGTGAGTGTAGGCTAGCAAGAAGAGTAGTCTTCTTCCTCTTTTCTCTTCTTCCCTTGATTCCTCTCCTTTAGGGACTTCTCTAGCAAGAAGTAAAGGAGAGCTCTTCTAGTTTTCTTTTGTGAGACAAGAGCGTGCTCGTGTGGATACGTATAGAGGCACGGACACTTGAACGTGCTAAAGATCCAACAAACCGAAAGGAAAAGCGGGATTGCAAAGGGCACGCAACAAAGGTAGAACTCTCCTATAAGATAGGCTTGGTTTAGAGAAATTTATTTTATACGAGTTTGCTTTCGCATGGATCACTTGGAAGGGATCCTATTTTCCGTTGCGCATATGCCATTAGGCATACGAGATTTCCCTACAATTTCATGCTCGCTCCTTCTTTGGTCCAACCAAACTTAGTTTCTCTCGGTCTGAGAATCTCATTCTCAAGCTTGTTTTAAATCCTTCGGATTATGCTCGTTGTGCGTGTGACCAAATAGGTTCTCGGTTTATGTTAGCCATCTATAATTCACCATTAATTATAGAACGATCATGAGTGACACCTAGTAGTACATCATGATCCCCAATTAACCGAAAAGATCAACGGTTGATCCAGAACTATTTCTAAAACCCTTCAGCAGCTACAATGAATTGTGCTCAATTCCCTTCACTCATCTTATACCCACTTGGTTTAGGACATGGTCTATAGTTTCAGTCCCCACTAGGTTGACTACGTCACACCTAGCCCAAGTATCATTTCCTCGTCCTACGGATTCTAGTTACTGCACATGTATCCAAGAGTACCTTACTCTAAACATGTAATGCTTTGGCCAAAGACTTTAGTAACAATCTGACGAGAGGCCATGGGTATACATCTCCTCGCAAGGAGTGGTGAATCCTTTATAGGCTATTCAAACACCTTCGATCACTTCAACTTATACCCAATCATCGCGGGTCCACATCTCCTCAGAGATGCTTGCTTAAGATGTCAAAGCATAAGTCTTTATGATCAAGATTACTTGAATACTGCAAGTCAAAGGAACATCGCACTTAAGCTGTAGTAAGAACTTCATTGACATATCTATATATGCAGAGAACCATATGAAGTCTTACGGCTGGTCACTCCAATGAACTAGTTACCATAACTAGTATCCAATATTAACTCCGGACATCACAATGTCTCCAGCAAGTGAGAATCAGCTGCGTGGATACACCAAGGAGTATACCTCATGCTAGCCTTGACAGAATCAATGGTGTCCAAATCCATCAATTCATCGACTAGGGATAATTCTGATACATCACAATTACACATGTAGAGATACTCACTAGTTGTGATCTAATCATAAATTCTCTCATGCTGTGAATCGTATCGTGGACATTCAGTAAATGAGTTTAAGATCTAATCAAATACATGAAAATATGTATACTCAAATAGTGAATCTTCATTTATCATATAAATGGTTCAAACATAAGGCGATTGCCTTAGGACATCTCTCATATATTACTAACAAACTCTCACTTGGCCTAATGCCAATCGCTATGGTATCCAATACTATAAGCTCTAACATGACCCTCAAACTTACTTTGAGGTAATGCCTTAGTCAAAGGATCCGCTAAGTTCCTTTTAGTGGGGATTTTCTCGATTTGTATTTCCTTCCTACTAATGATCTCTCTGATCAGATGATAGCGGCGAAGCACATATTTGGATCATTGATGAGACCTTGGCTCTTTCACCTGTGCAATTGTTCCATTGTTATCGCAGTAGACCGGTATTGCTTCAACAATGGCTGAAACAACACTAAGTTCATAAATGAACTACTTGATCCAAACCGCTTCCTTTCTTTACTACGCAATGTATTCGCCTCGATGGTAGAATCACTCTGATGTCTTGTTTAGAACTTTTCCAACTCACTGCGCCCCCATTCAAGGTGAACATGTATCCAGACTGTGACCTGGAATCATCCTTGTCTGTTTGGAAGCTGGCATCCGTATACCCGCGTATCACCATGTCCCCTTCTCCATATATTAGGAACACTTCCTTAGTTCTTCTCAAGTACTTAAGGATTATCTTAACATCTGCCCATTGATCCATTCCTGGATCAGACTGGTATCTACTCGTGACACTCAGAGCATATGATACATCGGGCCTCGTACATAACATAGCATACATGATAGATCCTATTGCGGATGCATAGGGAATCATACTCATGCAATTCCTCTCGTCTTCTGTGCGCGGACACATAGACTTCGAAAGGTGTATCCCATGCTTGATGGGTAGGAAACCTTTCTTGGATTCCGACATGCTAAACCTCTTTAACACTCAGTCTATATATGTAGGTTATGAAAGACCAAGCAACCGTTTCGATCTATCTCTATAGATCTTAATCCCAAGGATGTAGGTTGCTTCTCCCAGGTCTTTCATGGAGAATGTTTTGGACAACCAAATCTTAACTGACTGTAATACTGAAACATCGTTTCCTATAAGTAATATGTCATCGATATACAATACTAGGAACACGACTGCACTCCCACTAACCTTCTTGTACACACAAGGTTCGTCTGGATTTTGTGAGAAATTAAACTTTTTGATTGTCTCATCAAAACAGATATTACAGCTCCTGGATGCTTGCTTCAATCCATATATGGACCGTCGCAATTTGCATACCTTGGTTTTATGAACCGATGTGAAACCCTCAGGCAGTATCATATACATGTCCTCAAGCAGGTTTCCATTAAGGAAAGTTGTTTTCACATCCATTTGTCTTTTCTCATAATCATAATGAGCCGCTAAGGCCAGGAGCATCCGAATGGATTTAAGCATAGCAACAGGCGAATAGGTTTCATCATAATCAACACCTTGCTTTTGACGATATCCTTTCGCCGCCAGTCTAGCCTTATAAGTAATCACATTACCATCCATGTCGGTTTTCTTCTTGAAAACCCACTTTCACCCTATAGGCATTATGTCTTCAGGTGGGTCAACCAAGTTCTAAACTTGGTTTTCATACATGGAATCCATTTCCGACTTCATGGCTTCAAGCCACTTATCCCTTTCTGAACTTGTCAAAACTTCTTCATAACTGGTAGGCTCCTCATCATCAATGAGTAATACGTCATTCGATTTACTTACGAGAAATCCATATCTCTCAGGAATATTGAGTGTTCTACCAGATCTACGAAGATGTGGTGTTTCAATAGGTCCAGCCGATTACTCATCACTATGAGTTATTTGGCTGTTGTGCTTCACCAGGTATCTCATCAATGTCTATTTGAGTCTCTCGAGCCTCCTCAAGCTCGACGACACTCCCACTGTTTTCTTGCAAGAGAAACTCTTTCTCTAAAAACACAGCGTGCCTTTAAACAAACAACTTTTGTTCCACAGGATGATAGAATTGGTAACCCCTTGTTTCCTTTGGGTATCCAATAAATAGACATTTATCAGACTTAGCATCCAATTTGTCTGATACAGTCCGCTTCACATAAGTAGGACAACCCCATATCTTCAAGTAAGATATACGAGGTTTCTTACTATTCCATATCTCATATGGAGTAGTAGAGATTACCTTGGTTGGCATTCTTTTTAACAAGTAAACAGTTGTCTGAAGTGCATAGCCCCAAAATGACTTGGGAAGATTTGCATGATTCATCATTGACCTGACCATGTCCAACAAGGTCCGGTTACGCCTCTCAAATACACCATTATGCTGTGGTGTAAATGGCGGAGTCCATTGAGACAATATACTATTGTCTCTTAGATAATCAAGAAACTCTTGACTTAAGTATTCACCACCTCGATCCGATCGAAGTATTTTAATACTCTTGTCATGTTATTTCTCTACTTCATTTCTAAACTCTTTGAACCTTTCAAAGGCTTCAGACTTGTGATTCATCAAGAACACATACCCAAACCGTGAGTGATTATCGGTGAAGGTAATGAAGTAGTTATAGCCTCCTAAAGCTTGAGTTGACATAGGTCCACATACATCAGTATGTATTAGACCTAGCAACTCTCCCACTCATTCACCTTTTCGTGTAAAAAGTAACTTAGTCATCTTTCCTTTTAAGCATGATTCGCATGTATCGTATGAATCCAATTCAAACGATTCCAGAATTCCACATCAGTGCAATTCGGACATGCATTTCTTGCTTGCATGGCAAAGACGATAATGCTGTTGGAATGTATACTGAAAGCCTAGCTCTTTTTGTATGAACATTTTTATTTTGAAATAAGAATCACATGATCATTGTTTGCACTTTATATTTATTATATGTGTGCATATTGTCTAATATTTTACATTGTAGATAACATGGTGCTTGGTGTGGCACAGAAGATCATGTTATCAGTCCCTTGTAGAATATAAGTAGAGGCTCACAACCAAGATGGTTTTGGACAAACCATTTGCATGGTTGTAGTGTAGCTTGGTATTGTTTTGTCTTGAACATAGAGTTACAGTAATACACTTAGGTGTATTGAGCAGGACCGACATAGAGGTGATTCAATTTATTGCTGACTACATAATTGAATCGGACCTCGGATATTATGTTGTACATGATCTTAATCCCGATATAATAACGGGCACATGTACTTAGTATTTATTTCTTTGATTTACCATAGGGTGAGATTTAGATGGATTAAATCAATATGCCCGGTAAGTTGGGAAATAATATTATTTACATGGTGTGCCATTGAATATAGGAGGAAACTGTGTTCTGTATATTAGGTTGATGATGTCCCCTTGAGGAGCTCATAAGGTTCATCATGTAAACCCAGCTGGTTGACTTAGTCAACATGATGATAAGGTTGAGTGGTACTACTCGAGGAGTTAGATGTTAATTGATTGATGGTCAGTAAATCAATTAATTAACGGACATTCAATATCTTAAACACGGGGAGATGGATGTACAAATAATATATGGAGCCCATATTAATTTATGGGGGTTGGTGAGGTAATTCAATGATGATCCTCTAGTGGAATGGAACATCATTGATGGATCAAGTTTGTGTGGTTCCGATCCATCGGGTGGCCAAGATCCAACTCCTCCTCATGGTCCCTATCGTAGCCTAATATAATCCTCAAGAAGCCTAGATCCAAGGATGTAAAACAAAACTCTAAAACCAACGGTTGGGATTAAATCCCTAGAACCTACGGTTAAGATTAAATCTCTAGATCCGACGGTTGGGATGAAACCCTAGAATCGACGGTTGAGATTAAATCCCTAGATCCGATGGTTGGGATTAAATCCCTAGATCTGACGATTGGGATTAAATCCCTAGATCTGACGGTTGGGATGAAACCCTAGATCCGACGGTTGGGATGAAACCCTAGATCCGACGGTTGGGATAAAACCCTAGATCCGACGGTGGAGATTAAATCCCTAGATCCGACGGTGGAGATTAAAGGAGGCTTAAGCCCAATTCTATAAATAGAGGGCTAAGGCTTGGGCGGCAAGGATGGTTTTTTGGATTATGGTTTTGCCTCTCAAGAGTCTAGGCGGCTAGGGTTTTGGTTTATGGTTTGGGCGGCAACAAAGAAGGAGATTAGGGTTTCCTCCTTTGCTCCTTGGTGGCCGGCGCTCACTCCATCTTCCTCCTTGCTTTGGCTGGCCCTTTTCCTCCTCCTTTTCTCCTTGGTGGCCGACGGTTCTCCAATCCATTGGTGGCCGGCGCTTCTCCCATTCCTTGGTGGCCGGCGGCAACATTGTTACAAAGGTTGGCCGGCGCTCAACCATCTACTCCTTGGCCGGCGGTTATATCAAGCTCCTTGGTTTGGTGGTCGGTTCTAGAAAGGAGAAGGAGTTTTGTTTGGTTCTTCTCTTTGTTCAGAGTGAGCAAGGAAGAGAAGAACGTGATCTAGGAGGCTTCTACTCGTGGAGGATCTTCGCCCACACGACGTCCACGAGGAGGATAGGACATACGGTAGAAGATCGAGAGGTATAAAAGTTTTACAACTTTATTTTTCTGATCTTAGCATGTTCTTTATGTGTTGATTATACTAGTTTACATTTTTATGTATTTTGTATAATCATGGACCCCGAAGACAAACACAAAAACCGGCGATCCGTTCGTCGTCTCTTCCGCGGCTAACCAACTAGAAGAGTTGTGTTGCTTGAACAACTAGTTTGTTCAAGCGATTGCTCAAGTTGTTAGCACGACGACGAATTGGTTGTGCTAAGGAAACTCATCCCATCCGGATTAGTTTTTTCATTAGTGAAAATTTTAATCCGGGGACATGGGAGCCAATGAGCCTCCGAAGCAATTACCAACAAGTGGTATCAGAGCCACGGTTTCCGATTTTGTGTGTTTTGGATTCGGTTACTTTCATGAACATATCATATATTGAGTATGTCGGATAATAGTAGGATGTGCGTAGGCTAACTTTTTGGTTGCAGGCATAAGATCCGACTATTATGGCTATTTGTGTGTATGTGATTGTTTTGTGTGTGATTGTATGTATATTATTTGAATCCTCGGGGTTGACGAGGCTAGATTCGTATTTAATTTTTGTAATTAAATACGGCATTGTTTAGCCACTCATTTTAGTTTACTTTCGATCTAGATTATTTGTACACTCCTTTGTGGAGTATAGGATCGATGGATGTAAATTAAAATAGTTTATCTCGGCTCGGATCTCTTTGGTGACTTGCGCACGGGACAAGATGGAGGCGGGCAGTGGCGACACAACGGGATGCGTATTGGAGAACAATGCCATAATAGTTGGAAAAATTCTATTTTTTCCATATTTATTGCTGATTTGTTTTTATATGCATGTTGTGTATGCTTGAAAATTCCTCATTGTCAATTTACTAAGTGGGAGAGGGACATTTTAATTAATTCCCGCGGCCTCCATTACAATTTGACGTGTGATGCAACAAACTTGCGCGTTGGCTCTGAGTGCCTTCCTCCCCATCGGATGGGTTTGTTTGTGGATCACTAGGTCAAATAATGGTTATAGGAAATTATTTAGGAGCGTGTGTACTTCCCCATCGGTAAGGCACATAATCCGAAATAATTCCCTTAGTATCGTGTAATGGTGCACACTTAGATGCAAATAAAAAGTATCCTCCCCATCGGAGTCACTGCTTTTATTTGTAGGGCCAAAGAGGAACCAACTATTAATTTTATTTGTCAAAAAGTAAGGTTGACAAGATAATAAAATTAATGGGTAAAACCTCCTCTTACAAATGTAGAATTCGTATACGTCCACACTATCGTGGCATGCGATATTCTCGGTGTTTTGAGGTGTTGGTTGATTTCGGAATTTTATTGTTTTGAGGAATCAATAATATTTGAAATCTAATATTTTGATCATTGTGATTCTTAGGTTTTTCAAATGGCTTTCAACCCACTTGCTGTGATATTAAAAGAAAATAAACTTACTGGAACAAACTATATTGATTGGAAAAGAAACTTGGATATTGTCTTAACTGCAGAGGAGTACAAATTTGTACTCTTCGAGGTCTGTCCTCCTAAGCCCACCGATGACTCTGATGAAAAGGAGAAAGAAAGTTATAAGAAATGGATCAAGGCAGATGAGATGGCGCGGTGTTACATTTTGGCATCTATGTCAAATGTGCTGCAACATCAAGATCGAAGCCATGGCTGACTTATGACATGATGTTCAATCTCAAGGAACTTTTCGACATCGAGTAGGCGGCTAGACAGAGGCAATGAGAAACTTGATGACGACCACCATGGTCGAGGGAACACCCGTTAGGGATCATGTTCTCAAGATGATGGCTCATCTTAATGAGATGGAAGTCCTCGGAGCTGAGATCGATGGGGAAACCCAGGTCGATATCATTCTCCAGTCTCTGCCTAGGAGTTTTGAGCAGTTCCGCCTCAACTACAACATGAACAAGAGGTTGTATTTGTTGGCGGAGCTTCTGACAGAACTCCAGGCGGCAGAGGGGCTTTTTCATCAAAGCGCTCAAGCCATGGTTGCTCAGAAGGTTTCTTCTTCTAAACCGAAAGGTAAGAAGAAGAAGAAGCAAGGTGGAGCAAAGAAAGTGGCAGTGGGACCTCAGGCAGGAGTGAAGAAGACGAAAGGCAAGTGCTTCGCTTGCAAGCAGACTGAACATTGGAAGACGGACTGTCCTCACCGAAAGAACAAAGGTATATCTTCTTGTTTAGTTGTTGAAACATGTTTAGCGGTGTTATCTACAGGTGCCTGGTGTGCAGATATAGGAGCCACTGATCATGTCTGCAATACTTTGCAGGGGTTCCAGGAAACCCGACGACTAGATAAGGGAGAGATTACCGTCTTCATGGGCAATGCTTCAAAGGTGGCGGCTATTGTAGTGGGAGACGTTTATTTATCTTTTGATAGGAATAAAGTTTTAGTTTTGAGAAATTGTCTTTATGTACCTACTTTTAGAAAGAATTTAATTTCAGTTTCTGAATTATTTATGGATGGATATTCTGTTTCTTTTAATAACAAAGTGGTTATAAAAAGGAATAGGAAGATTATCTGTTCTGGTACATTGGTTGGCAATTTGTATACTCTTGAACCGAAAACTCCCACGATGCATATAGAAGTAAATAACTCATCTTCTAAGTTTAATAAGAGAAAAGAACCTTCGAAAATGAACCAGACGTATCTTTGGCATCTAAGGCTTGGTCATATTAACCTGAGTAGAATTCAAAGGTTGATAGCTGATGGACCTTTGAGTTCATTAGTAGTGGAGGATCTCCCAACCTGCGAATCTTGCTTGGAAGGTAAAATGACCAAGAGGCCTTTCAAGGCCAAGGGTGGCCGGCGCTTCTCCCATTCCTTGGTGGCCGGCGCTCAACCATCTACTCCTTGGCCGGCGGTTATATCAAGCTCCTTAGTTTGGTGGCCGGTTCTAGAAAGGAGAAGGAGTTTTGTTTGGTTCTTCTCTTTGTTCGGAGCGAGCAAGGAAGAGAAGAACGTGATCTAGGAGGCTTCTACTCGTGGAGGATCTTCGCCCACACGACGCCCACGAGGAGGATAGGACATACCGTAGAAGATCGAGAGGTATAAACGTTTTACAACTTTATTTTTCTGATCTTAGCATGTTCTTTATGTGTTGATTATACTAGTTTACATTTTTATGTATTTTGTATAATCATGGACCCCAAAGACAAACACAAAAACCGGCGATCCGTCCGTCGTCTCTTCCGCGGCTAACCAACTAGAAGAGTTGTGTTGCTTGAACAACTAGTTTGTTCAAGCGATCGCTCAAGTTGTTAGCACGACGACGAATTGGTTGTGCTAAGGAAACTCATCCCATCCGGATTAGTTTTTTCATTAGTGAAAATTTTAATCCGGGGACATGGGAGCCAATGAGCCTCCGAAGCAATTACCAACAAATGCAACATGTAAGAGTCTAATTGATTATCCTTTCGAGCACGCTTGCTGCTCGCTTCAATATTGAAAATGTCACTGGATACGTCCAACGTATAAATATCATTGCTCAAAGTTCCAGTTCCATAAAGTACGCCATTCAAAGTTATATAACAACAATTGTTACTAAACGTCAAATGGTAACCATTTCTATTTAAGCAGGAAATAGAAACAATATTCTTTATCAACAAAGGAACATAAAAGCAATTGTCCATATCTAAGACAAGTCCTGTAGGGAGTTTCAACAAATATGTTCTGATGGCGAGTGCAGCAACCTTTGCTCCATTCCCAACACGTAAATTTGACTCTCCCTTGACGAGTCTTCTTCTATTCCTTAGCCCCTGTATGTCATTACATATATGTGAGCCACACCTAGTATCTAATACCTAAGTGTCTAAGGAAATAGAATGACAATCTATAACGAAGATATCTGAAGAAGATGGGGCATCCGACGTCTTATTCTTCTTCACGAACTCAAGATAAATCTTGCAATTTCTTCGCCAATGACCCTCCTTGCCATAATGATGGCAAGTGCCCTTTTGAGCTGGTTCTGCCTTTTTAGCCTTTTTCTTCGCCTTTTGCTATTCCTTTGTCTTCCTCTTAGAACCTTTCTTCGAGGAGTCAACTTATAGCATCATCCCCTGCTCATGCTTCACAAAAGACTCCACAGTCTTCAGCATGTTGAGCAGTACCACAGATGAACCTTCTTGCATCTCAGAGCTGAAGAGGAGCTTGGAGACTTCAAACCTTTCGAATCTCACTTGCTCATCAACCAACTCATAAAGATGAAAGACTATGGTATGTGCATCCATATGCTCATGCTGCTTCTGCAGCTCAGGTACCATCATGGCTAGCATGATGCAACTCGCCATTTCAGAATCAGTCACATGTTTCTGATAGGTCAACAATTGGTCCAAAGTTGCATTGTCACTAGGACGGGCGGGAAGAGGTGCTTCGAGGACATTTGTAAGCTTTTCTACCTTGAGAAAAATTCTCAAGTTTCTAAGCCAGTCCAAGAAGTTCAACCCAGTCAATTTATTCGAATCCAAAATGGAACGCAAATTCAAAGACATCATGATCAATAGATTAACTTAGAAATACAAAACGAGCATATATGAGAAAATGATTTTAAAAATGCATCAACATACATTTATAAATCCCATTCATTTTTCGAATTTCAATAACCTCAAAATCACTTCGGGAGATCGTAGGTCCATCTCCGAATGGGCTGATATCCAACATAGATATGAACAACCTTGGAGAGAGTCCAACAAGTCATTCATAGCTACGATGGTAGGTATCAAATATACCGATTGCATATCACATATATGCAACTATCACAATGTGCTATCAACTAATTGAATGTTCACACATACATCGGGTTGTTAACTCATTAACAAATATGCATCATATGCATAGCACCCAACTTCACCTCCCTTCACATCGACCTTGGAGAGAGTCCAACAAGCCGATGCTCTAGGTTAAAGCCAACCCATTAATCAAGACATAGTTTTAATATGGTTAGAGCGGATTCAACCAATTAGCCCGGCTTGGAGAGAGTCCAACAACCAAATCTAACGATTGACCTCTGACTCTTACCATATTAGTATTAAACTATTCCATGGTTTGAACATGTTCGGGTTCGAGTTGGGCTTGGAGAGAGTCCAACAACCCAAACAAGAAACGGAACTCTAGTTCTAATCATATTAATGGAAGGTGTAGGCTTTAATATTGAGTAAGGGTTTTTATGTCTCATCCTCTTTGCATGCAAATAACTATTATCTACATGGCATGACATACATGACATACATCTACATGTCACGACACGCATGGCATAATGATATGCATCTAATGCAATTACAATGACATACAATTATGTACAAAATTTCCTTATATGTCATAACTATTTATGGAAATAAAATATGTTTGAGATTTGATTCTCCAAATCAAATCATGATTAAATTAGAAAATAAATTTCCAAATCTAATCACATATTTTATTTGTGGAAAGTGTTGATTAAGGAAAGTCAATTTAGGAAAAAAATTTCCTAAATCATCAAAACTACTTATGGAAATAAATTATTTTTAAGATTTGATTTCCCAAATCAAATCATGATTAAATTAGGAAACAAATTTCCAAATCTAATCAAATATTTTATATATGAAAAATATCAATTTCCATAAAAACTTCCAACTTTCCAAAAGTAGAAGATTTCCATAAATACTTCTAGACTTTCCAAAATTAAAAATTTCCATAAATACTTCTAACTTTCCAAAAGTAGAAAATTTCCATAAATACCATTATGACTATCGCAAAACAATTTTACGATTATGTCGAAACACAACCTGGGCTCTGATACCACTGTTGGGTTTCCGGCACCGCGGCGAGTGTGTGTTCGAACATGTTTCGTAAACATGTGCACAATGGAAGAAATAAAAATAATAAATCTAATTTATTATAACACACACACACCACACGCATGCATAGTACAACATGTGTAGACATAACCACAATTTCAAATTTTGCAATAAAAGGAAATTTATACTACGTATACCTGACGTATCACATGTAGCGGGAAAGACATCAACCGGAGCGATCCTCGCTAGAATCGCCTCTATCCGTATCCACACCGAGTATCTTCGGGATGACTTCACAAAGTCACGAGCCTCGTCTTCGTACGAGTTACTAGCCTCGTGTCATAGATGATGTGATCGAGAGAATATCACAATCCGAATCAAAATTCTGATCCAAAATGAGTCCTCAAAAACTCTCTTCTCCGGAGAGGTATTCGTCAACTGTTTGACAAATCCTTCGTCCTCCACCTATGAGGATTACCGGAGATCGAATCCTCGGAAAGGCTACTGTTGTCGAAGCTCCAAACTGTTGGGAGATCGATACGGCCGGCTAGAGGGGGGTGAATAGCCCTCGTTTGTTGGATGTCGTAATTCGTTCGTTCTTGTGTGCTTGTCTACAATTGTCGTTAATATACGCAGGGGAATAACAATAGAAATAACAACAATACAAGCACAATCAATACACAAGCATATACATGGTTCGGAACCGAATGGTTCCTACTCCACGGGGTAAGCTCAACGAGCTCGTGTTATGCGCACGACACTAACAACACTCCTTATCGACTACACGTCGGAGGTGGAGAAACCTCTCACAAGCTATTACAACAAGTAATATGAAATACAACAAGAAATACAAAGACAATACAAAAGAGAACTTTTACACAATTGTTTTGATCGCTTTCTTGTTGCTTGCTTTTGCTTGCTCTTGAAGGTTTGGAATGCAACAGCAATTCCCCTCCAAAGTCACCTCAAAAGCCCTTAGCGAAATCCTCCAACTCGAGCTCCATTTATAACCTGCATCAAGCTGATTTCGCGCCCATCAGTCGACTGATCATGACCATCAGTCGACTGGTCCCGTAGCCGTTGTCTCACAACGGCCAGATCCACGTTGGTTAAGTTCCAACGGATCACACATCAGTCGACTGATGGCACCCATCAGTCGACTGATCATCCATCAGTCGAGTGCTGGCGAGCTCGACTCCATTCTGTGCCTGTGCACAGTGTCATCAGTCGACTGCCATCCCTCGGCAGTCGACTGATTCTCCCAACAGTCGACTGCCCTCCCTCGGCAGTCGACTGATCAGCCAGACTTGGTTCAGTCGAACACTGGTCGAACCCATACGACCTAGAGCAGTCGACTGGCACCTATGCCAGTCGACTGATGTCAACTAAAACCTCAAACATAATGATGTTTGAGCCTCCGACACTCAGTCTTAGTCACTTGGCCAAGTCCACCTTATCCCTCATGGAGTTCCCCACCGAAGCTCTCTTCCCTCGGCCTACGTCCCTCGGATGCGCCAAGTGCACGGCTTCGCAACGCCATCCTTCGCGTCTCATGCCCTAGAAGTATGCTTCCCTTTGGGCTCACTCCATTCGCTCCTCGTCCGGCGGTCCCTCGGATGCACCGACTCAAGGACCCAAGCCTAGTGAACTTGCCAAGTTCTCAAGACTTCCCAAATGCACCAAGCGCACGGCTTCGCAATGCATTTCTCACCAAGCACCAAGCGCACGGCTTCGCAATGCTTTGGATTTCCCATGCCAAGCACCAAGCGCACGACTTCGCAATGCTTTGGACTTTCCCATGACAATCCCATGTAATGAGTTTTGTCTATCATCAAAATACTATCAAGGTATTGCTCGAGTCAAACTCGGGCCGATTGCACCAACAATCTCCCCCTTTTTGATGATTGACAAAACTACCATCTCAAGTCTACCAATTCTCCCATATTGGCAATTCTCATATCCCAATGAGAATTCCAACGAATCCTAATTGGTAACTTGGTAACTTCTCCCCCTTTTTGACATTACATCAAAAAGGTCCTCCCCAAGGGTATGAATGTCTCATATCTCAATGAGATCTTACAATCTCTCCCTTGGAGGAACACATGCCTACAATCTTTCTAGTGATCCCATATCACTTAAAGAGAGGCAACCCAATTTTCCTCCCATGAGGAAATACACATCCATCTTCCCAAGATGGATACCTCCCTCTAGAGGCTTGTTCCCCCTTGACCATTGCACCAACAATGTCCTTGGAGAGTCCCTAAGCCAATAGGAACATTAACCAAATCAAAATTAAGGCAAAGTTCAACAATGAACTCTCTTCCACCTTAAAATTGATACTCACCCTCAACCCAACTCCTAATCCATATCCAATGGATTTCCACCCTTTCTAATGCTCTCCCAAGCATATCTTAGGGTTAGGAGTGGTTAGGGGACCAAAACATGGCTAAACATGGGCCTAACTATCAAGTTTACCCGAAATCAACACGACGACTCGATCGGATACGATCATTTGGACTTACCATCGATCATTGCCATTACAGTGATGATCGATAATCTTGATTCTGCTTTTTTAAATGGATTTTCGAAATCCATAAGTAAATATACATAATTTTAAAAATCTTGAAAATGCATACATATAATACTTATCCTAAACACCATGGGTGAAAAATATTGAAAATTTATTTTACCTATTAAATTAGGAGATTGATACAAAGTTCAAAATTTAAGAAAAGCTTCAATAAAGAGCCATCTTTGTATCATCCCATTCAATGGTGATAGCTATCAAAAGATAGGCTTCACCATGGTTTTTCAAAATATTTTCAAAATGTTTTTCAAACCTTTATTTTCTTTTTCCTAAACATCTCACCAATATCTAGATGTGTAAAACACATACAAGTCAAATTTTTGTGAGATGTGGGTTTTGTTTTGTTTATGTTCTCATGCATATTTCTAGGCAACATTAATTTGATTCCCTTCAAATTGTGCCATAGTCCTTAACTCCATTTTAAACTATGCATGATATGATTATGGCATAAACATGATTTAGATAAAAACATATGCCAATATCATGATGTCATGGCATGTGAATGAGAACTAAGCATACATGACATCTATAAATAATTCTAAACATGATCATGACATTTTATAGATAAAAATGAAAATGATGTCATGACATGGCAAGGCAAACAAATCATGGCAACTAAAATATACTAAGGTATAGAATACCTAAGTGTTAAAATTAATTTGCCATTTCTAGAGATTAAACCAATTTTGCCTTAATGCCATTCATCTCCCTAGTGTGCCAAAAACCCAAAATGGCACACCATGACTTCTATGACCTAATTGTGCCAATTTAAATCATTTTAAATTTCTCAAACACATTGGCACATCCTAATGTGTCAACTCACAATGGCTAGGTTAACTACCCATCCACTTAGGGTTGACACACCCTAACCCATTTAGCGTGAATCAATCACGCTCTTAGGAACCCAATATCTATTGGAGCTCCTTGGGTTAACAAGGTATTCCCTAGGGATAACTTCCCTAGATACCTTCCTAATGACCCTTTTAGGCTTTGAAGCCATAGTCTTTCGGGTCTTTCCTAAGTCAACTCTAGAGGTAACTCCCCTAATGACCTTCTTAGTGGCCTTCTTGGTTTTCCTTAGGTCCTTAGCCACTAAGCAAACACCATGGCTAGACTTAGGGATAACTTCCCTATTAGCCTTGGTTTTTCTAGACCTAGATGTTGTCCCATAATTAAATGGAACATTATGGTAGGACATAGCTTTGTGACCCAAACCCTTCTTGCCCTTAGATATTTCTTATTTCCTAGGCCTTGACTTTTGTGTATTTGACCCTTGAACCGAATTTTTTATTATTTCTAGGGTCTTCTCCAATTTGTCTAGCCTTGACCTCAAGGCTTGGTTTTCTAACTCTAATTTTCCCAATTTTAAATTTTCATTTATCTTTTGGGAAATGTTTTTCTTTTTAGGCATATGCCTAGATTTCTTGGGATTAACACCCGAGTTTTCTTCAATTCTCCTAATTGACTCCCTAGGTAAAATAGATCTAGTGTTTTGAGTCCTAGGTTTGTCCTTAGTTATATGAACATGCTTGGCACCTAGACAATACACCTTATTATTTCTCTTAGCATGCTTTTCATTGATAATAGCAAGAGAACTAAAATAATTTTTAGCATGCTTTTTGACTTTAGGAATTAAAGGTGCATTAACTAAATGTACCTTAGGGTTAGCTTTAGGAGCTCCCCCTACATGAGTTGCACCTTCTTGCCCTTTCTTCCTCCCCCTAGGGCATTGGCTTCGGTAGTGTCCCCGTTGGTTGTACTTGAAGCACACAATGTGCTCTTTGCTCTTAATTGAGGGAACACCGGCATCGTTTGACTTTGGGTTGACTTTTGGTGTCGATGCCTTCTTCTTAGCCAATTTAGGGCATTTGTTCTTATAATGCCCTTTCTCCCTACACTCAAAGCATATTATGTGATTTTTATTTAAAATAATATCACTTGAGTTACCTAGGGAGGTGGTGGAGGCCTCTTCTTGATCTTCACTTCTCCCGGATGTGGATGCTTCTTGTTCTTGCTCCGGGATGGAAGATTGTCTCTCCTCCCCCTCAATGCTAAAGGTAGAGGTCTCCACCAAGTCATCCACATCTTCGAAAGTGGATGGTCTTTCTTCCACGGAATCTTCCTCTACTTGTGCCGATTGGGAATTTTCTTGGAATTTCATTACTTTATCCCATAATTCTTTTGCATCCCTAAAATTTCCCAACCTAGACCAAATGTTGTTAGGAATCAAATCACTAAGCAATTCGATTACCTTGTGATTTGTCTCAAAGTCTTTGATTTGGTCTTGGGTCCACCTTGACTTCTCAATTTGCCTATTTCTTTCATCCATAGGCAATTCGAAACCGTTTTCTAAGATTAGCATAAAATCAAAATCGGTTTCTAGGTATACCTCCATTTTTCTTCTCCACCATAGTAAATATCCTTCGAATTTTGGTGGTTGGAGGTTGTAGCCGGCCATCTTGTAGTGCTCTCGCGGCGGTTAGTCCTTGAAGAGCGACCTTGCTCTGATACCACTTGTTGGGAGATCGATACGGCCGGCTAGAGGGGGGTGAATAGCCCTCGTTTGTTGGATGTCGTAATTCGTTCGTTCTCGTGTGCTTGTCTACAATTGTCGTTAATATACGCAGCGGAATAACAATAGAAATAACAACAATACAAGCACAATCAATACACAAGCATATACGTAGTTCGGAACCGAATGGTTCCTACTCCACGGGGTGAGCTCAACGAGCTCGTGTTATGCGCACGACACTAACGACACTCCTTATCGACTACACGTCGAAGGTGGAGAAACCTCTCACAAGCTATTACAACAAGTAATATGAAATACAACAAGAAATGCAAAGACAATACAAAAGAGAACTTTTACACAATTATTTTGATCGCTTTCTTGTTGCTTGCTTTTGCTTGCTCTTGAAGGTCTGGAATGCAACAACAATTCCCCTCCAAATTCACCTCAAAAGCCCTTAGCGAAATCCTCCAACTCGAGCTCCATTTATAACCTGCATCAAGCTGATTTCGCGCCCATCAGTCGACTGATCGTGACCATCAGTCGACTGGTCCCGTAGCCGTTGTCTCACAACGGCCAGATCCACGTTGGTTAAGTTCTAACGGATCACACATCAGTCGACTGATGGCACCCATCATTCGACAGATCATCCATCACCGAGTGTCGGGCGAAGCTCGACTCCATTCTCGTGTCTGCAGGTGTCATCACCGATCGCCATCCCCAGCCGATCGATTTCCAACAATTGCCCTCCCTGCATGACCGATCACCAGATTGGTTCAGTCGAACACTGGTCGAACCCATACGACCTAGAGTAGTCGACTGGCACCTATGCCAATCGACTGATGTCGGCTAAAACCTCAAACATAACGATGTTTGACCCTCCAACACTCAATCTTAGTCACTTGGCCAAGTCCACCTTATCTCTCATGGAGTTCCCCACCGAAGCTCTCTTCCCTCGGCCTACGTCCATCAGATGCGCTAAGCGCACGGCTTCGCAACGCCATCCTTCGCGTCTCATGCCCTAGAAGTATACTTCCCTTTGGGCTCACTCCATTCGCTCCCCGTCCGGTGGTCCCTCGGATGCACCGACTAAGGACCCGAGCCTAGTGAACTTGCCAAGTTCTCAAGACTTCCCAAATGCACCAAGCGCACGGCTTCGCAATGCATTTCTCACCAAGCACCAAGCGCACGGCTTCGCAATGCTTTGGATTTCCCATGCCAAGCACCAAGCGCACGGCTTCGCAATGCTTTGGACTTTCCCATGACAATCCCATGTAATGAGTTTTGTCTATCATCAAAATACTATCAAGGTACTGCTCGAGTCAAACTCGGGTCGATTGCACCAACACAAACGTCGTCCAAACGACGGCCTGACAAGAAGGAAAAAAGTTGCCCAGAAAATTGGACAGCTTTGGTGGAGACCTTGCACCGGCCAAATAAGGAAAGCTAGATTCTCACCTTGTCGCCGGAGCCAAGGAAGATCACCGGAGCTCCTAAACTAGACCTGGCAAGTGGGAGGACGGTACCGGCCGCACTATTGGAGAAGCTTGGGCAGCGGCAAGGAGTTGGGCGCCGGCAAGACTAGGAGAAGAGAGGAAGGTGGGCGGCAATATTAGGGTTGCTTGGATTAGGTTTTCACAAAACCCATAAGCCCTATTTTTATAGAGAACAAATTCTCCTAATGGTTATCAGATCATAACCAAAAGCCCATTAACCCGCTCCATTAATTTAAGTTAAAATAAACCAAACTGATTTGGTCTATTTTAAGTTAAAACGAACCGAACCAACTTTGGTTCATTTGTTTAAAACAAATCAAACCCCTTTGGTTTATTCTCCACCATTGGATTAGAACCAAACCAATTTAGTTCATCCATCATGTCTTCATAAGACATGGCCCATCCACGTTTCCATTGCGACTAAAATGATTTCATGCTCGCTCCTTCTTTGGTCCAACCAAACCTAGTTTCTCTCGGTCTGAGAATCTCATTCTCAAGCTTGTTTTAAATCCTTCGGATTATGCTCGTTGTGCGTGTGACCAAATAGGTTCTCGGTTTATGTTGGTCGTCTATAATTAACCATTAATTATAGAATGATCATGAGTGGCACCTAGTAGTACATCATGATCCCCAATTAAGCGAAAAGATCAACGGTTGATCCAGAACTATTTCTGAAACCCTTCAGCAGCTACAATGAATCGTGCCCCATTCCCTTCACTCATCTTATACCCACTTGGTTCAGGACATGGTCTATAGTGTCAGTCCGCACTAGGTTGACTACGTCACACCTAGCCCAAGTATCATTTCCTCATCCTACGGATTCTAGTTACTGCACATGTATCCAAGAGTACCTTACTCTAAACATGTAATGCTTTTGCCAAAGACTTTAGTAACAATCCGACGAGAGGCCATGGGTATACATCTCCTCGCAAGGAGTGGTGAATCCTTTATAGGCTATTCAAACACCTTCAATCACTTCGACTTATACCCAATCATCCCGGGTCCACATCTCCTCAAAGATGCTTGCTTAAGATGTCAAAGCATAAGTCTTTATGATCAAGATGACTTGAATACTGCAAGTCAAAGGAACATCGCACTTAAGCTGCAGTAAGAACTTCATTGACATATCTATATACGCAGAGAACCATATGAAGTCTTACGGCTGGTTACTCCAATGAACTAGTTACCATAACTAGCATCCACGATTAACTCCGGACATCACAATGTCTCCAGCCAGTGAGAATCAGCTGCTTGGATACACCATGGAGTATACCTCGTGCTAGTCTTGATAGAATCGATGATGTCCAAATCCATCAATTCATCGACTAGGGATAATTCCGATACATGACAATTACACATGTAGAGATACTCACTAGTTGTGATCCAATAATAATTTCTCTCATGCTGTGAATCGTATCATGGACATTCAGTAAATGAGTTTAAGATTTAATCAAATACATGAAAACATGTATACTCAAATAGTGAATCTTCATTTATCATATAAATGGTTCAAACATAAGGCGATTGCCTTAGGACATCTCTCATATATTACTAACAGCATGACAAGAAGAAAGAAGGGAAGAAGAAAGAAGAAAAGAAGAAGGAGAAGAAGTCAAAGCCCCAAAACCTAAAGGCTACATGGGATGATCCATCCTCATCGGAGGAAGAACAAGCCTTCACAACCCTTGCACTAATGGGGATAGATGACTTGGAGTCCACCTTTTCCGAAAAAGAAGAAACAAGCTCAAGTGAGGAGAGCTCGAGTGAAGGGGGAGCCTCATCATCATCATCATCGGAAGGGGATTGGATAAGCAAGGTAACAAAACTCCCCTCCAATGATGTTGTTTCTATGATTACTAGCCTAACTAGGGATTTGTTTAAGGCTAAGAAGGAAAATAAAATCATGCTTGATGAAATTAGGAAATTAGAAGAAAAGCTAGAAAATGCATGTTTAAGTGTTAATGATATGCTTCTTCTTCTATGACTAGTGATGCATGCTTAGTAGAAGAAAATAAGACCTTAAGGGAAAAGGTAGAATTTCTTACAAAGGCCTTAGAAAAATTTACCATTTTCTCCAACACATTGGACATGATTATTGGGAGCCAAAGGGCAAGCTTCAACAAAAAAGGCCTAGGTTATAAGGGATCCAAGAATGAGAAATCCTACCATTGCCTAATTGTTAGGGATCAAGCTAAAACTACAATAGTAGCTTGGAAATGGATCCCAAAGGAGTATTTGGTGAACCCTATTGGAAAGAACTTATATTGGATTCCTAAGTCCATCCTTAGAGGTTAGGAAAACCTAGGAAAGTCAACCATAAGTGGACTTTATTTATATCTTGATAAATGGTTGACTTAGGATGATGTGGGTGATAGTTTTTGATTTTTAGTGTTGGGTGATGATAATGTGTAACCCATGAATTGAATGTTTAAATCATGATTTATACTTGATTTTATACTTGATAAATAATCATGATTTATGATTTGGATGGTAATGTTTGATTTGTGATCATAATATTAATACTTGTTTTATGATCATGATAGGTTTAAGGATAATACTTAACCTTGATAGAATTGCATGAAATTTATGGTTAAATATAAATACCTTTAGGTACATCTCACACTCACTATAGGGTAACTTGATTGAAAACATATCATGGGTGAGATGTTAGGATGATACAAATGACTCACTTATGATTATAACATTTTGATGAGTCATTATAGGTATCATGATAGCAATAATAAACCAATCATGGGGAAAATATTTGTTAAATTCATAGATATATTGCCCAAAGATCATGGTTGGATATTTCAAATATTTCAAAATCATTTTATGTTTGATAATCTGTGAGTTCATGCTTTGAAAAGTTTCTAAGGCAAAACTAGCTTTCAACTTGACACAAAATTGAAGGTTTTTACAACCTTTGAGTTTTTGCCAAATGTTTGAAAATTGAATTAATTTTCATGAAAACTTATTTTTTGTTGATAAAGGGACTTACAAGAAATATGTTTTCAAAATTTCACGATTTTTCAAATTTTCTATAATTTCTGGTGCATTTCTGAATTTCGTTTAAAAATCGAAATTGCTTTTACTGTGTCACTAATCGAACTCTAATTCAAAGGATCGATGTATCGCGTAGCACAATAACCTATTTTATTAGGTTTTGAGTTTTATTTTGGTGATTTTCTTCCTCTAGACTTGATGTCATGCTTGTATAACATGTGTTAATATTTTTGATGGTGTCAAAGGTGGAGAAATATATGGGTTTAAGTTAATCATGCTAGAGAGAATTAGCATGTTTTAAGGGAGAGTTTGCATGTATTAAGGGTGAGGTTTGATTTCCATGTTTGAATTACATGCTTATCTTCCTTATGTATTTGTTAATGTTTTACCTAACTTAAACGAATTGCCACACATCAAAAAGGGGGAGATTGTTAGAGCAATCAACCCATGTATGATGTGGTTTTGATGTGTGTGGCAAAGGGTTTAAGTTAGTTTGATATGTTGTTTTGATATGTGTGTTGAAGTCGTGCAGGACTTAGTAATTCACACATGGGATTGGCTTGACGAAAGCATTGGTGGGTTCACCATCTCATGGCTCGGGTCCTTGAGTCGGTGAAGGACGACATTGCGAAGCCGTGCGCTTGGTGCATCCGAGGGACCGTCGGACGAGCAGGATTGGAGTGAAGCCAAGGAAGTAGACTTCAGGGCTAGACGCGAAGGATGACATTACAAAGTCGTGCGCTTGGTGCATCCGAGGGACGTGGCTGGATGAAGAGAACTTCAGTGAGGGACTTCAAGCGAGATGAGAGAATGAGCGAAATGTAACGTAGCTCATATGTGAACTTGGCCGAATGGCTAAGTCAAGTGTCGGATGCTCAACTAAGTTGGTTGAGGTTTTACCCGACCGTCGGATGCTCAAATAATATTTTTTTTAGGTTTTACCCAACACCAGTCGACTGATATATATATCGATCGCTCAGTCGATCGATTTTCGGCCGGTGTTTGATCGCGATTCCGTGGCTTGGCTTGTCGGTTATCGGTATTAGTCGATCGTGATGCCGTGATAATCGATTGCCAAGGGACGGTAGTCGACTGATGAAGGGTGTCGTGGGCACAGAGGGTTTCGGAGTCGACTGATTTCTTCGGTCACTCGACTGTTGGCTCCATCAGTCGACTGATGGGGATGATCAGTCGACTGACATGGGAGTTATTGGCTGGATCCCAACGTGGATGAAACCGTTGTGAGGCAACGACTATAGTAACATTCGACTGATGACTGCATCAGTCAACTGCTCGGTGCCTAACGAGAGGAATGGCCTCTTCCCTATAAGAAGAGGCATTGGGTCACTTGGGGAGGTTAATGTTTCATCTCTAAACATTCTCCCAAGTGCCCAACACGATTTTTACTCCTCTTACTTTCTTTTATTTAAATCTTATATTAAGATGGAGAGATTGTAAGAAAGGTTTACCTCCACCTTGAAGGAGAGACTAGTGGATTTGGGTTGGAGTGATTCGCCGAACGAATCGTCCGTGGATTAGCGGCAAGGGCCGTGAACCATGTTACATCGGCGTGTTTGCGTTTGCTTCTTCTTTTCATTTGTTTTGTCTTAATTGTCTTTAGCTTTATTATTCCGCTACGCTAACCTTTGGTTGTAGACGATTAAGCGAATGATTACCATCGAAGAACATCTAGGCTATTCACCCCCCTCTAGCCGGCCACCGATCCTCCAACAAGAAATGGAACAATGCCCAAAGAATAAATGAAAATTCAAAAGTTGGGCAATTAGAGCTAGAAAATCAAGTTTTGAGCTCAAAACTTGAGAGATTAGAAAAGACCCTTAGAAAGACGCAAAATCAAATGCAATGGTCAAATAGTCAAAATTTAGGATTAAGGAGTCAAAACCAAGAGAAAGAACTCAAGAGAAAGAAAGGTTTGGGTCACAAACCTAAGCCCAAAAAGACCTATCATAATGTTCCTTTTGATTATGGAACTCAATCTAGGTCTAGGAAAGCCAAGGTTACTAGGGAAGTCATCTCTAATGTTGACCATGGCAAGTACTTAGTGGCTAAGGTAGTAAGGAATATTCGACACTTAACCCCATCAGTATAACGATAAAACAAGGTGGAGTTCTCAAATCTACTTAAATGATCCTTAGGATTAGAAAAATCGGTATATTCAGGCATTTGAGGCATTCAAAAATGTCGAGGTAATTTTTCATTTAATATACCCTTAGTAAAGGGATTCGAGTATCCTATCTTCACAAGGGTACTTACAACAGGTACATCTCCTCCATACTATATATTCTCGAGGGGAGCAACACACTTCCCTTTACCTTTGACTTGCTTACAGACACGTGAGGAGGCTTTCTTCGGTAAAGAAACTTTAACTACCTATTCCTTAGAATCATCACTAGATACATCATTTTCCTTAATTTTCTTTAGGGTGGTTCTCTGTGACATTTGATCCATGATTTCGACTATTATTTGCATAAGATCCTCCCTATACAAGGGCTCGCGACATCTTTTGTTGGTGCCTCCCTTAGAAGTGTTGGAGATAAATTTCTCCTCCTCCATCGGCTCTTTCTGTGTCCTCCTAGTTTATACCATCATGTATTTTTGTTCAGTTTCCCACAGACGGTGCCAATTTGATGGTGTTAACTTCTTCAGCCTATTGAGATCTCCCTCCCCCTTCTTGTAGATTGCTAGATTTGATACCAAAAAAGGTTAGAAATGAGATAAAGAGAGATCTGCTCCTGGAATCACCTTGGATCTTGGAAGTAGAGTTAGATCTGCTGCATGAAGAAGGAATGTGAGATATGGATCGCCTGCCCGGCGTTGTGACTCCAACGCTCAAGTCAGTAAGAGTATGAAGCAAATGACAACACAAATGGAATGTAGAAGAAGAAGTGAAAAGGAGATCTTTGAGGTACCGAATAGCAAAGGAACAACCATCCCCTACTTCATCCTCCTCTGTCTCCTTTTATAGATGGATCAACCGCCTTCTCCATGAGATAAATTTACTTTAATGTCCTTTGCCAAGCTATCTTCATAACCGTTTTTCCCACTCCCATTTAAAATATCTCCTTATATTTCCCTTCCACATATTAATACAAAAATAAATGCAATTATATTAAACTAACCATCCTCAACTTCCCATTGCTACTTCCTATCCTCCGGCATACCCCTCCCTCCTTATTTCACCGTATTCAGAAGAAAATCCTAACATTCAAAAACTGCTCGGGAAATGAATATACTGCTCGGGAAATGAACATGCTGCTGAGGAAATGAGAAAACTGCTCTGGAAATGAACATACTGATCCGGAAATGACTTAACTACTCGGGACTTTATATAGACTGCTTCGTTAGCACTATACTTAATCACTGAACCACACTGCCCTATGTTGGGTTTCTTGCACCACGGCGAGTGTGTGTTCGAACATGTTTTGTAAACATGTGTACAGCAGAAGGAATAAAATAATAAATATACATTTATTACAACACACACATCACACGCATGCATAGTACAACATGTGTAGACATAACCGTAAATTTAAATTTTGCAATAGAAGGAAATTTAACTACGTATACCTTTCGTATCACGTGTAGCGGGAACGACATCAACCGGAACTATCCTCGCTAGAATCGTCTCTATCCGTATCCACACCGAGTATCTTCGGGATGACTTCGCTAAGTCACGAGCCTCATCTTCATACGGGTTACTAGCCTCGTGTTGAAGACGATGTGATCGAGAGAAGATCACGATCCGAATTCAAATTCGGATCCAAAGATGATTCCTCAAAACTCGCTTCTCCGGAGAGGTATTCGTCAACCGTTTGACGAATCCTTCGTCCTCCACCTATGAGGATTACCGGAGATCGAATCCCCGGTAACTAAGGCACTGTCGGAGCTCCAAACGTCGTCCAAACGACGCTCCGACGAGAAGGAAACAAGCTGTCCAAAAAACTGGACAGCTTTTGGTGAAGGAATAGGGGCCGGCCAAAGGAAAGGTGGAAGCTCACCTTATTACCGAACCCAAGGGAGATCACCGGAGCTCCTCCGGCAGCAGCTCGATGCCGGCAAGAGGGAAGGTCAGCACCTTCTGGACGCCGGCCAAGGAGCTTCAAGGTGGGCGGCGGCAAGGAGGAGGGTTGGCGCCGAAATCTCCAAGGGGAGGAGGTGGGCGGCAACTTAAGGCTAGGGGTTTTGGATTAGGGCTTAACAAACCCTTAAGCCCTCTTTTATAGAGAACTAATTCTCTTAATGGTTATTGGATCATAACCATAAGGCCCGTTAACCCGCTCCATTAATATAAGTTAAAATAAACCAAACCATGATGGTTTATTTTAAGTTAAAACGAACCGAACCAACTTTGGTTCATTCGTTTAAAATAAACCAAACCCTTTGGTTTATTCTCCTCCATTGGATTAGAACCAAAACATTTTGGTTCATCCATTATGTCTTCATAAGACATGGCTCATCCACGCTTCCATTGCGACTGAAACGATTTCATGCTCGCTTCTTGTTTGGTCCAACCAAACTTAGTTTCTCTCGGTCTGAGAATCTCATTCTCAAGCTCGTTTTAAATCCTTCGGATCACGCTCGTTGTGCGTGTGACCAAATAGGTTCTCGGTTTATGTTGGCCGTCTATAATTAACCATTAATTATAGAACGATCATGAGTGGCACCTAGTAGTACATCATGATCCCCAATTAACCTAAAAGATCAACGGTTGATCCAGAACTATTTCTGAAATCCTTCGGCAGCTCAAATGAATCGTGCCCCATTCCCTTCACTCATCTTATACCCACTTGGTTCAGGACATGGTCTATAGTGTCAGTCCCCACTAGGCTGACTACGTCACACCTAGCCCAAGTATCATTTCCTCGTCCTACGAATTCTAGTTACTGCACATGTATCGAAGAGTACCTTACTCTAAACATGTAATGCTTTGGCCAAAGACTTTAGTAACAATCCGACGAGAGGCCATGGGTATACATCTCCTCGCAAGGAGTGGTGAATCCTTATTGGCTATTCAATCACCTTCGATCACTTCGACTTATACCCAATCATCCGGGGTCCACATCTCAACAGAGATGCTTGCTTAAGATGTCAAAGCATAAGTCTTTATGATCAAGATGACTTGAATACCGCAAGTCAAAGGAACATCGCACTTAAGCTACAGTAAGAACTTCATTGACATATTTATATATGCAGAGAACCATATGAAGTCTTACGGCTGGTCACTCCAATGAACTAGTTACCATAACTAGCATCCACGATTAACTCCGGACATCACAATGTCTCCAGCCAGTGAGAATCAGCTGCTTGGATACACCAAGGAGTATACCTCGTTCTAGTCTCGACAGAATTGATGGTGTCTAAATCCATCAATTCATCGACTAGGGATAATTTCGATACATCACAATTACACATGTAGAGATACTCACTAGTTGTGATCCAATCACAAATTCTCTCATGCTGTGAGTTGTATCGCGGACATTCAGTAAATGAGTTTAAGATCCAATCAAATACATGAAACCATGTATACTCAAATAGTGAATCTTCATTTATCATATAAATGGTTCATACATAAGACGATTGCCTTAGGACATCTCTCATATATTACTAACAGACTCCCACTTTGCCTAATGTCAATCGCTACGGTATCCAATACCATAAGCTGTAACATGACCCTCAAACTTACTTTGAGGTAATGCCTTAGTCAAAGGATCCACTAAGTTCCTTTCGGTGGAAATTTTCTCAATTTGTATTTCATTCCTATTGATGATCTCTCTAATAAGATGATAGCGGCGAAACACATGTTTGGATCATTGATGAGACCACATCAAGTTCATAGATGAACTTCTTGATCCAAACCGCTTCCTTTGCTGCTTCCAAAGCTGCAATGTATTCTGCCTTAGTGGAAGAATCCGCTATAGTGTCAAGCTTGGAACCTTTCCAACTTATTGCGCCTCCATTCCAGGTGAATACATACCCAGACTGAGACATGAAATCATCCTTGTCTGTCTGGAGTTGGCATCCATATACCCACGTATCACCATGTACCCTTCTCTATATATTAGGAACACATCCTTAGTTCTTCTTAAGTACTTAAGGATTATCTTAACAGCCACCCAATGATCCATTCCTTGATCAGACTGGTATCTACTCGTGACACTCAGAGCATACGATACGTCGGGCCTCGTACATAACATAACATACATGATAGATCCTATTGCGGATGCATAGGGAATCTTACTCATGCAAATTCTCTCGTCTTCTGTGCACGGACACATAGACTTCGAAAGGTGTATCCCATGCCTGATGGGTAGGAAACCTTTCTTGGATTCCGACATGCTAAACCTCTTTAGCACTCGGTCTATATATGTAGACTGCGAAAGACCAAGCAACCATTTCGATCTATCTCTATAGATCTTAATCCCGAGGATGTAGGTTGCTTCTCCCAGGTCTTTCATGGAGAATGTCTTGGATAACCAAATCTTAACTGACTGTAAGACTGAAACATCGTCTCCTATAAGTAATATATCATCGACATACAATACTAGGAACACGACTGCACTCCCATTTACCTTCTTGTACACACAAGGTTCATCTGGATTTTGTGAGAAATCAAACTTTTTGATTGTCTCATCAAAACGGATATTCCAGCTCTTGGATGCTTGCTTCAATCCATATATGGACCGTCGCAATTTGCATACCTTGGTTTTATCAACCGATGTGAAACCCTCAGGTTGTATCATATACACGTCCTCGAGTAGGTTTCCATTAAGGAAAGTTGTTTTCACATCCATCTGCCATATCTCATAATTATAATGAGCCGCTATGGCCAGGAGCATCCGAATGGATTTAAGCATAGCTGCAGGCAAATAGGTTTCGTCATAATCAACACCTTGTTTTTGACGATATCCTTTCGCCACTAATCTAGCCTTATAGGTAATCACATTACCATCCATGTCGGTTTTCTTCTTGAAAACCCACTTGCACCCTATAGGCTTGATGCCTTCAGGTGGGTCAACCAAGTTCCAAACTTGGTTTTCATACATGGAATCCATTTCCGACTTCATGGCATCAAGCCACTTATCCCTTTCTAAACTTGTCAGCACTTCTTCATAACTGGTAGGCTCCTCATCATCAATGAGTAACACATCATTCGATTCACTTACGAGAAATCCATATCTCTCAGGAATGTTGCGTGTTCTACCAGATATACGAAGATGTGGTGTTTCAATAGGTCCAGCCGATTGCTCATCACTATGAGTTATCGGCTGTTGTGCTTCATCAGGTATCTCATCAATGTCTATTTGAGTCTCTCGAGCCTCCTCAAGCTCGACGACACTCCCACTGTTTTCTTGCAAGAGAAACTCTTTCTCTAGAAACACAGCATGCCTTGAAACAAACATCTTTTGTTCCACAGGATGATAGAATTGGTAACCCCTTGTTTCCTTAGGGTATCCAATAAATAGACATTTATCAGACTTAGCATCCAATTTGTTTGATACAGTCCGCTTCACATAAGCAGGACAACCTCATATCTTCAAGTAAGATACATGAGGTTTTTTACTAATCCATATCTCATATGGAGTAGTAGAGACTACCTTGGTTGACATTCTGTTTAACAAGTAAACAGCTGTCTGAAGTGCATAGCCCCAAAAGGACTTGGGAAGATTTGCATGATTCATCATTGACCTGACCATGTCCAACAAGGTCCGGTTATGCCTCTCAGATACACCATTATGCTGTGGTGTTATGGCGGAGTCCATTGAGACAATATACCATTGTCTCTTAGATAATCAAGAAACTCTTGACTTAAGTATTCACCACCTCGATCCGATCGAAGTATTTTAATACTCTTGTCATGTTGTTTCTCTACTTCATTTTTGAATTCTTTGAACCTTTCAAAGGCTTCAGACTTATGTTTCATCAAGAACACATACCCAAACCGTGAGTGATCATCGGTGAAGGTAATGAAGTAGCTATAGCCTCCTAAAGCTTGAGTTGACATAGGTCCGCATACATCAGTATGTATTAGACCTAGCAACTCTCCCACTCGTTCACCTTTTCCTGTAAAAGGTAACTTAGTCATCTTGCCTTTTAAGCATGATTCGCATGTATTGTATGAATCCAATTCAAACGATTCCAGAATTCCACATCGGTGTAATTCGGACATGCATTTCTTGCTTACATGGCCAAGACGACAATGCCACATGTAGGGGTCTAATTGATTATCCTTTCGAGCACGCTTGTTGCTCGCTTCGATATTGAAAACATCACTAGATACATCCAACGTATAAACACCATTGCTTAAAGTTCCAGTCCCATAAAGAACTCCATTCAAAGTATGTAACAACAATTGTTACTAAAAGTCAAATGGTACCCATTTCTATTTAAACAAGAAATAAAAATGATGTTCTTTATCAACTAAGGAACGTAAAAGCAATTGTCCAGTTCTAAGACAAGTCCTGCAGGGAGTTTCAACAAATACGTTCCGATGGCGAGTGCAGCAACCTTTGCTCCATTCCCAACACGTAAATTTGACTCTCCCTTGATGAGTCTTCTTCTATTCCTTAGCCCATGTATGTCATTACATATATGTGAGTCACACCTAGTATCCAATACTCAAGTGTCTGAGGAAATAGAATGACAATCAATAACGAAGATATATGAAAAAGATGGAGCATCTTATGCCTTATTCTTCTTCACGGACTCAAGATAAATCTTGAAATTTTTTCGTCAATGACCCTACTTGCCATAATGATGGCAAGTGCCCTTTTGAGTTAGTTCTGCCTTTTTAGCCTTTTTCTTCTTCCCCTTTTGTTATTCCTTTGACTCCCTCTTAGAACCTTTCTTCGAGGAATCAACTAACAACACCGTCCCCTGCTCATGCTTCTCAGAAGGCTCCACAGTCTTCAGCATGTTGAGCAGTACCACAGATGAACCTTCTTGCATCTCAGAGGTGAAGAGGAGCTTGGAGACTTCGAACCTTTCGAATCTCACTTGCTTATCAAACAACTCGCAAAGGTGAAGGACTACGATATGAGCATCCATATGCTCATGCTGCTTCCGTAGCTTGGGTTCCATCATGGCTAGCATGATGCAACTCACCATTTCAGAATCAATTACATGTTTCTGATAGGCCAACAATTGGTCTAGAGTTGCATTATAACTAGGACGGGCGGGAAGAGGCACTTCGAGGACATTTGCAAGCTTTTTAACATTGAGAATAATTCTCAAGTTTCTAAGCCAGTCCAAGAAGTTCGACCCAGTCAATTTATTCGAATCCAAAATGGAACACAAATTCAAAGACATCATGATCAATAGATTAACATAGAAATACAAAATGAGCATATATGAGAAAGATGATTTAAAATGCATCAATATACATTCATAAATCCCATTCATTTTTCGAATTTCAAAAACCCCAAAATCACTTCGGGAGATCGTAGGTCCATCTCTGAATGGGCTTAGGTCCATCTCTGAATGGGTTGATATCCATCATAGATATGAACAACCTTGGAGAGAGTCCAACAAGTCATTCATAACTACGATGGTAGGTATCAAATATACCGATTGCATATCACGTATATGCAACTATCACAATGTGCTATCAACTAATTGAATGTTCACACATACATCGGGTTGTTAACACATTAACAAGTATGCATCATATGCAAAACACCCAACTTCACCTCCCTTTACATCGACCTTGGAGAGAGTCCAACAAGCTGATGCTCCAGGTTAAAGTCAACCCATTAATCGAGAAATAGTTTTAATATGGTTAGAGCGTATTCAACCAATTAGCCCGGCTTGGAGAGAGTCCAACAACCAAAGCTAACGATTGACCTTTGACTCTTACCATATTAGTATTAAACTATTTCATAGTTTGAACATGTTCGGGTTCGAGCCGGGCTTGGAGAGAGTCCAACAACCCAAACAAGAAATGGAACTCTGGTTCTAACCACATTAATGGAAGGTGTAGGCTTTAATATTGAGTTAGGGTTTTTATATCTCATCCTCTTTGCACGCAAATAACTATTATCTACATGACATGACATACATGGGATACATCTACATGTCACGACACGCATGACATAATGATATGCATCTAATGCAATTACATGTCATACAATTATGTCATGTACAAAATTTCCTTATATGTCATAACTATTTATGGAAATAAAATATGTTTAAGATTTGATTCTCCAAATCAAATCATGATTAAATTAGGAAACAAATTTCCAAATCTAATCACATATTTTATTTGTGGAAAGAGTTGATTAAGGAAAGTCAATTTAGGAAACCAATTTCCTAAATCATCAAAACTACTTATGGAAATAAAATATTTTAAGATTTGATTTCCCAAATCAAATCAAGATTAAATTAGGAAACAAAATTCCAAATCTAATCAAATATTTTATTTATGGAAAATATCAATTTCCATAAATACTTCTAACTTTCCAAAATTAGAAGATTTCCATAAATACTTATAGACTTTCCAAAATTAAAAATTTCCATAAATACTTCTAACTTTCCAAAAATAGAAAATTTCCAGAAATATCATTATGACTATCGCAAAATAATTTTACGATTATGTCGAAACACAACATGGCTCTGATACCACTGTTGGGTTTTCGGCACCGCGGCGAGTGTGTTCGAACATGTTTTGTAAATATATGCACAGCGGAAGGAATAAAATAATAAATCTACATTTATTACAACACACACATCACACGCATGCATAGTACAACATGTGTAGACATAACCGTAAATTTAAATTTTGCAATAGAAGGAAATTTAACTACGTATACCTTTCGTATCACGTGTAGCGGGAACGACATCAACCGGAATGATCCTCGCTAGAATCGTCTCTATCCGTATCCACACTGAGTATCTTCGGGATGACTTCGCTAAGTCACGAGCCTCGTCTTCGTGCGGGTTACTAGCCTCGTGTTGAAGACGATGTGATCGAGAGAAGATCACGATCCGAATCCAAATTCGGATCCAAAGACGAGTCCTCAAAACTCGCTTCTCCGGAGAGGTATTCGTCAACCGTTTGACGAATCCTTCGTCCTCCACCTATGAGGATTACTGGAGATTGAATCCCCAGTAAGTAAGGCACTGTCAGAGCTCCAAACGTCGTCCAAACGACGCTCCGACGAGAAGGAAACAAGCTGTCCAGAAAACTGGACAGCTTTTGGTGGAGGAGTAGGGGCCGGCCAAAGGAAAGGTGGAAGCTCACCTTATTACCGAACCCAAGGGAGATCACCGGAGCTCCTCCGGCAGAAGCTCGACGCCGGCAAGAGGGAAGGTCAGCACCTTCTGGACACCGGCCAAGGAGCTTCAAGGTGGGCAGCGGCAAGGAGGAGGGTTGGCGCCGAAATCTCCAAGGGGAGGAGGTGGGCGGCAACTTAAGGCTAGGGGTTTTGGATTAGGGCTTAAAAAACCCTTAAGCCCTCTTTTATAGAGAACTAATTCTCTTAATGGTTATTGGATCATAACCATAAGGCCCGTTAACCCGCTCCATTAATATAAGTTAAAATAAACCAAACCATGATGGTTTATTTTAAGTTAAAACGAACCGAACCAACTTTGGTTCATTCGTTTAAAATAAACCAAACCCTTTGGTTTATTCTCCTCCATTGGATTAGAACCAAACCATTTTGGTTCATCCATTATGTCTTCATAAGACATGGCTCATCCACGCTTCCATTGCGACTGAAACGATTTCATGCTCGCTTCTTGTTTGGTCCAACCAAACTTAGTTTCTCTCGGTCTGAGAATCTCATTCTCAAGCTCGTTTTAAATCCTTCGGATCACGCTCGTTGTGCGTGTAACCAAATAGGTTCTCAGTTTATGTTGGTCGTCTATAATTAACCATTAATTATAGAACGATCATGAGTGGCACCTAGTAGTACATCATGATCCCCAATTAGCAGAAAGATCAGCGGTTGATCGAACTATTTACGAAACCCTTGGGCTCGAATGAATCGTGCCCCATTCCCTTCACTCATCTTATACCCACTTGGTTCAGGACATGGTCTATTGTGTCAGTCCCCACTAGGCTGACTACGTCACACCTAGCCCAAGTATCATTTCCTCGTCCTACGAATTCTAGTTACTGCACATGTATCGAAGAGTACCTTACTCTAAACATGTAATGCTTTGGCCAAAGACTTTAGTAACAATCCGACGAGAGGCCATGGGTATACATCTCCTCGGAAGGAGTGGTGAATCCTTTATTGGCTATTCAAACACCTTCGATCACTTCGACTTATACCCAATCATCCCGGGTCCACATCTCAACAGAGATGCTTGCTTAAGATGTCATAAGTCTTTATGATCAAGATGACTTGAATACCGCAAGTCAAAGGAACATCGCACTTAAGCTACAGTAAGAACTTCATTGACATATTTATATATGCAGAGAACCATATGAAGTCTTACGGCTGGTCACTCCAATGAACTAGTTACCATAACTAGCATCCACGATTAACTCCGGACATCGCAATGTCTCCAGCCAGTGAGAATCAGCTGCTTGGATACACTATACCTCATGCTAGTCTCGACAGAATTGATGGTGTCCAAATCCATCAATTCATCGACTAGGGATAATTCCGATACATCACAATTACACATGTAGAGATACTCACTAGTTGTGATCCAATAACAAATTCTCTCATGCTGTGAGTCGTATCGTGGACATTCAGTAAATGAGTTTAAGATCCAATCAAATACATGAAACCATGTATACTCAAATAGTGAATCTTCATTTATCATATAAATGGTTCATACATAAGGCGATTGCCTTAGGACATCTCTCATATATTACTAACTCCCTATTCACCCCTATCATGCTCAGTAATCATACGTACTGCTATGGAAATACACATATTGCTCTGAAACTGAACATACTGCTCTGAAAATAAACACACCGTTGTGCCAATCCTGATACTTAGTCACTGAACTCCTTTGCACTGTTCTTCATCTCTAAGCTCAGGGATCACTTATACTGCTCTGGAAATGACTTAACTTCTTTGGACTCTATATAAACTGCTTCATTAGCACTATACTTAACCACTGAACCACATTGCCCTATTCACCCCTATCATGCTCAAGAATTATACATACCACTCTAGAAATACACATATTGCTCGGGAAATACACATACTGCTTTGAAACTGAACATACTGCTCTGAAAATGAAAACACCGCTCTGCCAATCCTGATACATAGTCACTAAACCCCTCTGCACTATTCTTCCTCTCTAAGATCGAGGATCACATATACTGCTCGACAATTATCTAAACTGCCTAAGAAACACAAAAGTAGCTCGGGAAACCTTCTAACTGCCTTGAAAACCCCCACCCCATAACTTTTTAACCTGTGTAAGATTTGAGTTCATGAATGCTGAGTCTTTAAGAATTAACAATCATTGGTAAATTTATTTCATTATTTTCTATGTATGATTGAGAATTGCTAGGGGAATGCATCTTTAGTTATTCTCTTAATTTTGTTTACTTGCATGGGACGTGCAAGAATAAGTGTGGGAGAATTGATAACTAACATTTTGACATGATTTTTTTGTATTTATTTCTCAATGTTTTGATCCATTTGTATGGTTAATTCGATGTATTTATCATGTTTTATGAATATTGATCAAATTAATGCTTTAATGCAAATAGATGATAATTTGATGCCCTTAGCACTAATTTATTGTATACTCTATTTTATAGGGCATTTGATGAATATATCGAGGAGTTTTGGGGCTTATTCATTAATGAACCACGACCAAACCATGCTCCTCAATACGGCCAAAATGTGTACTAAGCTATGGGAACAAGAAAATGAAGAAATAGGCTCCCTAGAGGGATCCATGGCCAGCATGTGGAGAAGGCGATGGTCGTGGACCTCTATGTCCATGGCTGGAGCACTCCAGTGGTCACTGTTGGTTCAACAATGCCCCGAGCATTTATATGTTTTGATATTTGGATAATCATCTATAGTTAGGCAATGTTTTGTGATCTAACCGTGAACGTGTTAAGTGACAGGAAATCCAAGTATGAAGACTTGGTGAAGGAAAGTCCAAGTATGATCTTGGTAAGAGAAGTCTAAGGAAAAGTCTTGGCGGCGTAAGTCCAAGCATGTAGTCTTGGCGACGTAAAGTCCAAGCGGACATTGGCAAAGAAAGACCAAAGGCAAGTTCTTGGCAGCGTAAGTCCAAGCATGTAGTCTTGGCGGAATAAAGTCCAAGCAGTCCTTTGGCAAAAGAGAAACCCAAGACATGACGAAACCGAGGGAAGCTCTTGGAAGAAAGCGCAAGGATGAAGGAGTCGCGGACTCGGAGGGATCCTGGAGACGCAAGGCTGAAGGAAGAGATAGAAGGTTAAGTAGGTCTAGGGGGTTAATTCAAGTATAATTTATTCATACTTGAAGTGTATCAGTCGACTGATTGGTGGATTAGTCGACTGCCAAACCCTAGCAGTCGACTGTTGACCATAAAACTCAGCCAAGTTCAATCGAGTGACTGAGCAGTCAATTGGTTACTCAATCAGTCGACTGATCAGAGTTCCGTTGGCCAGTGACGATTGTGAATCCGGCTCGTCAGAAGCCATTGGATTGCATCGGCTACAACATCAGTTGACTGATCAAGGCTCAATGGGAAAATTAGCCTCTTCTCTATAAAAAGAGGTCATGGGGTGCTTGAGGAGGCTAGTGCTTATATTCAAACCATACTCTCAAGCTCCCACATTTTTCTTAAGCTTTCCAAGTGTTTTAAATCCTCTCTTCTTTAATTCTCATCTTCATCAATTGTAAGAAGAGGAGTGTGTTTGTAAAGAAAGCTTCTTAGTGGAGAATTGCTTGGATTAATCCACCTTAAGGATCACCGTGGAGTAGGAGCTTAATCTCCGAACCACATAAAATCTCTCTTGTTAGCGATTGTGTTTTAGCTTCTTATTTTCGTTTAGTATTTTGTTTTGCTTCTACTAACCTTTCTTGTAGAAACGAAAAGAGACTATTCACCCTCCTCTATCCTTCCAAAGATCCCCAACAGTCACCACAACTAGGTCGTGGTGGCCACCATGGCCATGGATTTGCTTGACGAAGTGATGAGGAATCGTTTAAAAGGCCTAAAATGTTAGAGAAAAGGCATCTCTTCTTCCCTTGAGCCCTAGCAGCTGCCTCCACCTCTCTTCCATCCACTTCTTTTTATCGGATTCGACAAGGAACAGCTTAATCGAGGGATTCAGACAACATTCTCTATCTTCCACCCCATCCAACTTCTCCTGTACATTCGAGGAGGAGTTCCGCTCTAATGACACTTCTTTGAGCTCAATCGGATCTGAGAGAGTTCAGAGTATTCATCAATCTCACAGATTACGAAGTTTGTGCCATCCCACATCTACCACCGCTTTCGGAGACTCGATCGAGCTCCATTGGACTTAGTTGGAGGTGTTAGGACCCTTGGAACGTCTAGAGGGGGGTGAATAGCGTCTCGCCCGATCGTGGATGGAATTCAATCTCGTTCGTGTCTACAATTTCGTTAGCGCAGTGGAATATATATAATGATAAAAGCAATAACGAAATGGACACAACACAAATCACAACAAGAGCATATAACGTGGTTCGGAACCGAACCGGTTCCTACTCCACGGATTGGGTTCGTACGAACCCTAGCGATGCCACAAACACCACTAACCAATAAAACTCCTTCTTGACACAAGTCAAGGGTGGAAGTAATCTTACAACAATAAGATACAAATACAAGAAATTACAATAATGAATATGAAATACAAGTAAAGAAAAGACTTTACAACACTTGTTTTGATTGCTTGAATGCTTGGTTGCTTGCTTGCACTTGGAGACCTGATTTGCACCAACAAATCGCCCCAATAGCCTTCAAGAACCGATTGCTTTTTCCTCCATCACGAGCTCCATATATAGCTTCAACCTGTGCTGGAAAAAGTCTATCAGTCGACTGATCGGGACCATCGATCGTGATGCCTTATTGTCGTGAGACAGCGGCTAGTTCCACGTTGGATAAGTCAGCGGAACTACCATCGATCGGCGACCGATTGTGACCATCGATCGATGGAGTCCTCACTCGACGGTCGAGTCTCGACTCCATTGCCGTGGCCGAATTCGAGCACCGATCGGCCCGATCACACGATCGATCATTGCTCAGCCATCATCGATCGCCCACCTCGGCGGTCATCGCTAGGCTCATAACCCGCAAATAAACCCTAGTTGATTTCGGTCGGTCGGCCGCCACATGGCACCGGTCAGGCACACCAATCATGAGGTTTTAACTCAAATATGGTTCCCCCATACTTGCTGACCACCCTTAGCCTAGACCTAAGCCTTCTAGCCACCTCCATCGACCTCACGCCTCTCGGATCCCTCCAAGTCATCCATGACTTGTTCATCCATCGCGCTAGCCTTCGGTGCTTAGTCGGCTATGTCATGCTAACGGTGTCTACACACCAAGGCACATTGGACTTACACCGCCAAGACTCGCTTGGACTTTACGCCGCCAACCATTGGACTTATCTTTGCCAAGACTACGCTTGGACTTTCGCGCCAATATCAATCCCCTTGGACTTCAAATGCCAACCCATGTTGGACTTTCCATGCCAAGACCATGCTTGGACTTTCCTTGCCAACTCATGTTGGACTTTCCATTTGCCAAGACCCATGCTTGGACTTTCCTTGCCAACACATGTTGGACTTTCCATTTTCCAAGACTCATGCTTGGACTTTCCTTGACAATTATATTGTCATATGTTTTTGTCGAACCATCAAAACACATCAAAACATCACTCGAGCCAAACTCGAGTTCTGGTCAATCGTGACCGGGGCCGATTGCACCAACAATCTCCCCCTTTTTAATGTTTGACAAAAACCAAACAAATAATTGAGTTAGAATACTAACTCCAATCCTTTACCAATTATCCCAAATTGGTAAATACTCTCCAAATGTTTTCCCCCAAACATTCTCCCCCTTTTTGACTAACAGTAAAAAGTTGTCTCCCCAAGAGGGTCAATGTCTCATGTCCCAATGAGATCTTACAATCTCCCCCTTGGTCCAAAAATACTTAGGATGCCTACCATCTTCCTAGCGATAAGTCCAATATCACTCAAGAGAGACAATCCTATTTACTCTCCCAATTTCCAAATTGGGTCTCTCAAAAGTCCCATCAATTTCCCAATTGATGTCATATTCACCCAATAGCTTCACCTTTTCAAGGAGAAAAACACATCCACCATTCCAAGATGGATACCTCCCCCTAAAAGCTTGCTCCCCCTTGACCATTGCACCAACAATGTCCTTGGGAAGTCCCTAAGCCAATAGGAACTTTAAATCATCAAAATTAAGGTTAGAAATTCAACATTGAACTTTCCAACACCTTAAAATTGATACAAACCCCAAATACTTCTCCTAATCAATATCCAATGGATTTACACCCTTTATAATGCTTCCCAAAGCATATCCTAGGTTTAGGAGTGATTAGGGACCATAACCGTAGCTGAAATCGGGTTAAACAACCTTGTTTACCCCGAAATCAGGTTACCAGTCGAGTGATTGAAATCGATCATTGGAACCTCCATCGATCATTGCTACCAGGCGTCGTGATGAATCGATTTTGATTATCGAAATGAGTTTTGAAAAATCATAACTAATTATACGTATATCGAAAAATCATGAAATTTGACACGTATAATACTTATGACTAATACAATGGGTGAAAAATGTTTGAAAATTATTTTACCCATTAAATAGTGAAATTGGTACAAAGTTCAAAACCATTGAAATTTTCAATGTTTTGGCCCTACTTTGTATCAACTTCATCAATGGTGATTGCTATCAAAAGATAGACTTCACCAAGGTTTTTCAAAATGATTTTAAAATATTTTCAAAACCTTAACTTGGATCATATTCCTTGGGCTCTATGTACGTGACTTGTACACAAGCTCTCCCAATGATCCACAACTAAAATTAGATGAGTTTTAGTTCATCTAGATGCAAAAACTATGCACCTTGAACTTAACTCATATCCTAGCATCTCACATGTATCTATGGTGTATAAATACACATACATGTCAATTAGATGTGAGATGTGGGTTTTGTTCTCCCTAAAACTAGGGTTTCATGCATTTTCTAAAGCAACTCTACTTGATTCCCTTATTACTGGGACTCCAAGTCATGCCATAGTCCTTAAATCAATTTTAATCAAGTTAATGCATGAATGTATGATCATGGCATAAATAATAGCATTATTAAAACATGGCCAATGATCATGATGTCATGACATATGATGAAATTTAAGAACACATGACATCTAAAGTAACCCTAAACAATGTCATGACATGGTATATGATAGCAATACGATTATACAAATATTCATTCATACACACAAGATTTTTCAGAAACAAAGATTTCATTTAACTTAAAATTTGTCTTTTACATTCAAAATGGAGATTGGCTATGCTCAATCTCACTACAAAAATTGACAACCACAAAAAAAATCTAATATCCTCTAATCGTCCGCAGGAGGTGGCGGCGGAGGAGGCTGCTGACTCAGAGTCCAGGCCCGCATCATCTCTAGCATATCGAGCTGATGCTGCTCTATGCGGCCCTGGGACTCCTCCATCCTATCGAGACGTGCGCTGAAGGATGCCTGGCCTGCCAGTATCTCTGACAGCCTAGAGTCCACCGACTGCTGATAGTCCTGAAATATGGACTCCAGTCGGCCACGACGATCTAATGGACCCGCCGCTGATGTGTCTGCCGGCATCTGGTCATCCTCATCAGTGGTCTCTGCATCCTCGTGGTCCTCTGTCGCCTCGAGGGATTCAGACAACATTCTCTATCTTCCACCCCATCCAACTTCTCCTGTACATTCGAGGAGGAGTTCCGCTCTAATGACACTTCTTTGAGCTCAATCGGATCTGAGAGAGTTCAAAGTATTCATCAATCTCACAGATTACGAAGTTTGTGCCATCCCACATCTACCACCGCTTTCGGAGACTCGATCGAGCTCCATTGGACTTAGTTGGAGGACCTTGTTCACACACCAGACATATCTTAGGTTGATTAGATCATTTATCTTTTGTTTAGTTTAGATTAATTTTCTACATGTCAAATGTATGTAAATTTTCTATTTACATTGATTTACTTTGTTTAGCTTAATTTTATTTGTGAATGTTATATGTTTGGTTAATCGTCTCTTACAGTTTGTAGTGGAATTCCTGCATTTGAAGTGTTTGTTTAAATTCCTACATGATATGTTAGAGTCTTGATTATCTTACAATCATAGGTTAGCCTTCAAATATCAAATCCCTCATTTATATTAGAAAACCCAAAGCAATAGCGAAGTGATCCTAAGGATACCATTCTATCAATTACACTCATTAAGAGATAACCCGAGTCAACCCTATGCTATGTTGGGTTTTCGGCACCGCGGCGTGTGTGTGTTCGATCATGTTTCGTAAACATGAACACAGCGGAAGCAATAAAAATAATAAATACTCCTATTTATTACAACACACACAACACACGCATGCATATTACAATAAGTGTAGACATAACCGTAAATTTAAATTTGCAATAAAAGGAAATTTATCTACGTTATACCTTTCGTATGATGTGTAGCAGGAACGGCATCAACCGGAAAGATCCTCGCTAGAATCGTCTCTATCCGTATCCACGCCGAGTTCCTCGGGATGACTTCACTAAGCCACGAGCTTCGTCTTCGTACGGGTTACTAGCCTCGTGTTGAAGACGACGTGATCGAGAGATGATCACGATCCGAATCTAAATTCGGATCCTAATACGAGTTCTCAAAACTCGCTTCTCCGGAGAGGTATTCGTCAACCGATTGACGAATCCTTCGTCCTCCACCTCAGAGGATTACCGGAGATCGAATCCCCGGTAAGTTAGCCGCTGTCGGAGCTCTAACCGTCATCCAAACGACACTCTGACGAGAGGAGAAGAAGCTGTCCAGAAAAACTGGACAGCTTGGTGGAGGAGTAGGCGCCGGCAAAAATAAGGAAGCCAAGTGCTCACCTTTTCACCGAGGCCTAGGAAGATCACCGGAGGGTCGCCGGAGGATCACCGGCTGAAGCTTGGACGCCGGCAAGGAGATGGACGGCAAAGACACAAGGCTGCGGCGGCAATGAAGTTAGGAAGGGGTTTGGGCGGCCAAGCTTGATTAGGGCTTTGGATTAGGGTTTAAGCCCTATTTTATAGAGAACTAATTCTCTTAATGGTTATTGGATCATAACCATTAGGCCCGTTAACCCGCTCCATTAAGATAAGTTAAAATAAACCAAACCATGATGGTTTATTTTAAGTTAAAACGAACCGAACCAACTTTTGGTTCATTCGTTTAAAATAAACCAAACCCTTTGGTTTATTCTCCTCCATTGGATTAGAACCAAATCATTTTGGTTCATCCATTATGTCTTCATAAGACATGGCCCATCCACGCTTCCATTGCGACTGAAACGATTTCATGCTCGCTTTATGTTTGGTCCAACCAAACCTAGTGTCTCTCGGTCTGAGAATCCCATTCTCAAGCTCGTTTTAAATCCTTCGAATTACGCTCGTTGTGCATGTGACCAAATAGGTTCTCGGTTTATGTTGGCCGTCTATAATTAACCATTAATTATAAAACGATCATGAGTGGCACCTAGTAGTACATCATGATCCCCAATTAACCGAAAAGATCAACGGTTGATCCAGAACTATTTCTGAAACCCTTCAGCAGCTCGAATGATTCGTGCCCCATTCCCTTCACTCATCTTATACCCACTTGGTTCAGGACATGGTCTATTGTGTCAGTCCCCACTAGGCTGACTACGTCACACCTAGCCTAAGTATCATTTCCTCGTCCTACGGATTCTAGTTACTCCACATGTATCGAAGAGTACCTTACTCTAAACATGTAATGCTTTGGCCAAAGACTTTAGTAACAATCCGACGAGAGGCCATGGGTATACATCTCCTCGCAAGGAGTGGTGAATCCTTTATAGGCTATTCAAACACCTTCGATCATTTCGACTTATACCCAATCATCCTGGGTCCACATCTCCTTAGAGATGTTTGCTTAAGATGTCAAAGCATAAGTCTCCATGATCAAGATGACTTGAATACCGTAAGTCAAAGGAACATCGCACTTAAGCCACAGTAAGAACTTCATTGACATATCTATATATGCAGAGAACCTTATGAAGTCTTACAGTTGGTCACTCCAATGAACTAGTTACCATAACTAGCATCCACGATTAACTCTGGACATCACAATGTCTCCAGCCAGTGAGAATCAGCTGCTTGGATACACCAAGGAGTATACCTCGTGCTAGTCTCGTGAATTGATGGTGTCAAATCCATCAATTCATCGACTAGGGATAATTCCGATACATCACAATTACACATGTAGAGATACTCACTAGTTGTGATCCAATCACAAATTCTCTCATGCTGTGAATCGTATCGTGGACATTCAGTAAATGAGTTTAAGATCCAATCAAATACATAAAACATGTATACTCAAATAGTGAATCTTCATTTATCATATAAATGGTTCATACATAAGGCGATTGCCTTAGGACATCTCTCATATATTACTAACAGACTCCCACTTGGCCTAATGTCAATCGCTACGGTATCCAATACCATAAGCTCTAACATGACCCTCAAACTTACTTTAAGGTAATGCCTTAGTCAAAGGATCCGTTAACTTCCTTTCAGTGAGAATTTTCTCGATTTGTATTTCGTTCCTACTGATGATCTCTCTGATAAGATGATAGCGGTGAAGCACATGTTTGGATCATTGATGAGACCACATCAAGTTCAGAGATGAACTTCTTGATCCAAACCGCTTCCTTTGCTGCTTCCAAAGCTGCAATGTATTCTGCCTTAGTGGCAGAATCCGCTATAGCGTTAAGCTTGGAACCTTTCCAACTTATTGCGCCTCCATTCCAGGTGAATACATACCCAGACTGAGACATGGAATCATCCTTGTCTGTCTGGAGCTGGCATCCTTATACCCACGTATCACCATGTACTCTTCTTCATATATTAGGAACACATCCTTAGTTCTTCTTAAGTACTTAAGGATCGTCTTAACAGCCGCCCAATGATCCATTCCTGGATTGGACTGGTATCTGCTCGTGACACTCAGAGCATACAATACATCGGGCCTCGTACATAACATAGCATACATGATAGATCCTATTGCGGATGCATAGGGAATCTTACTCATGCAAATCCTCTCGTCTTCTGTGCGCGGACACATAGACTTCGAAAGGTGTATCCCATGCCTGATGGGTAGGAAATCTTTCTTGGATTCCGACATGCTAAACCTCTTTAGCACTCGGTCTATATATGTAGACTGCGAAAGACCAAGCAACCGTTTCGATCTATCTCTATAGATCTTAATCCCGAGGATGTAGGTTGCTTCTCCCAGGTCTTTCATGGAGAATGTCTTGAATAACCAAACCTTAACTGACTGTAAGACTGAAACATCGTTTCTTATAAGTAATATGTCATCGACATATAATACTAGGAACACAATTGCACTCCCACTAACCTTCTTGTACACACAAGGTTCGTCTGGATTTTGTGAGAAATCAAACATTTTGATTGTCTCATCAAAACAAATATTCCAGCTCCTGGATGCTTGCTTCAATCCATAAATGGACCGTCGCAATTTGCATACCTTGGTTTTATCAACCGATGTGAAACCCTCAGGCTGTATCATATACACGTCCTCGAGCAGGTTTCCATTAAGGAAAGCTGTTTTCACATCCATCTGTCATATCTCATAATCATAATGAGCCGCTATGGCTAGGAGCATCCGAATGGATTTAAGCATAGCTACAGGCGAATAGGTTTCGTCATAATCAACACCTTGTTTTTGACGATATCCTTTCGCCACCAATCTAGCCTTATAGGTAATCACATTACCATCCATGTCGGTTTTCTTCTTGAAAACCCACTTGCACCCTATAGGCTTTATCCCTTGGTGGGTCAACCAAGTTCCAAACTTGGTTTTCATACATGGAATCCATTTCCACTTCATGGCACCAAGCCACTTATCCCTTCTGAACTTGTCACTTCTTCATAACCTGGTAGGCTCCTCATCATCAATGAGTAACACGCGTCATTCGATTAAACTACGAAATCTATATCTCTCGGGAATATTGCGTGTTCTACGGATCTCTGAAGATGTGGTGTTACAATAGGTCGATTGCTCATCACTATGAGTTGTCATTTGTTGTGCTTCACCATCATTAATGTCTATTTGAGTCTCTCGAGCCTCCTCAAGCTCGACGACACTCCCATGCTTTTCTTGCAAGAGAAACTCTTTCTCTAGAAACACAGCATGCCTTGAAACAAACACCTTTTGTTCCACAGGATGATAGAATTGGTAACCCCTTGTTTCCTTAGGGTATCCAACAAATAGACATTTATCAGACTTAGCATCCAATTTATACGTCTGATCAGCTTCACATAAGCGGGACAACCCCATATCTTCAAGTAAGATACATGAGGTTTCTTACTATTCCATATCTCATATGGAGTAGTTGAGACTACCTTGGTAGGCATTACATTTAACAAGTAAACAGCTTGTCCAAGTGCATAGCCCCAAAAGGACTTGGGAAGAGTTGCATGATTCATCATTGACTGACCATGTCCAACAAGGTCGATTCGCCTCTCGGATACACCATTATCTTTGTGGTGTATAGGGAGTCCATTGAGACAATATACCATTGTCTCTTAGATAATCAAGAAACTCTTGACTTAAGTATTCACCACCTCGATCCGATCAGTATTTTAATACTCTTGTCATGTTGTTTCTCTACTTCATTTCTGAATTCTTTGAACCTTTCAAAGGCTTCAGACTTGTGTTTCATCAAGAACACATACCCAAACCGTGAGTGATCATCGGTGAAGGTAATGAAGTAGCTATAGCCTCCTAATGCTTAAGTTGACATAGGTCCACATACATCAGTATGTATTAGACCTAGTAATTCTCCCACTCGTTCACCTTTTCCCGTAAAAGGTAACTTAGTCATCTTGCCTTTTAAGCATGATTCGCATGTATCGTATGAATCCAATTCAAACGATTCCAGAATTCCACATCGGTGTAATTCGGACATGCGTTTCTTGCTTATATGGCCAAGACGACAATGCCACATATAGGAGTCTATTTGATTATCCTTTCGAGCACGCGTGTTGCTCGCTTCGATATTGAAAATGTCACTGGATACGTCCAACGTATAAATGCCATTACTCAAGGTTCCAGTTCCATAAAGTACGCCATTTAAAGTTATATAACAACAATTGTTACTAAACATCAAATGGAAACCATTTCTATTTAAACAGGAAATAGAAACGATGTTCTTTATCAACAAAGGAACATAAAAGCAATTGTCCAGTTCTAAGACAAGTCCTGTAGGGAGTTTCAACAAATGCGTTCCAATGGCGACTGCAGCAACCTTTGCTCCATTCCCAACATGCAAATTTGACTCTCCCTTGACGAGTCTTCTTCTATTCCTTAGCCCATGTATGTCATTACATATATGTGAGCCACACCCAGTATCCAATACCCAAGTGTTTGAGGAAATAGAATGACAATCAATAACGAAGATATCTGAAGAAGATGGGGCATCCGATGCCTTATTCTTCTTCACGGACTCAAGATAAATCTTGCACTTTCTTCGCAAATAGCTCTCCTTGCCATAATGATGGCAAGTTTCCTTTTGTGCTAGTTCTACCTTCTTAGCCCTTCTCTTCTTTCCCTTCTGTTGTTCCTTTGACTTCCTCTTAGAACCTTTCTTCAAGGAATCAACTAAGAGCACCGTCCCCTTCTTATGCTTCTCAGAAGACTCCACAGTCTTCAGCATATTGAGCAGTACCACAGATGAACCTTCTAGCATCTCAGAGGTGAAGAGGAGCTTTGAGACTTCGAACCTTTCGAATCTCACTTGCTCATCAACCAACTCACAAAGATGAAGGACTACGATATGAGCATCCATATGCTCATGCTGCTTTCGTAGCTTGGGTTCCATCGCGGCTAGCATGATGCAACTCATTTGTTCAGAATCACTCACATGTTTCTGATAGGCCAACAATTGGTCCAGAGTTGCATCGTCACTAGGACGGGCGGGAAGAGGCGCTTCGAGGACATTTGCAAGCTTTTCAACCTTGAGAACAATTCTCAAGCTTCTAATCCAGTCCAAGAAGCTCGGCCCAGTCAATTTATTCGAATCCAAAATGGAACGCAAATTCAAAGACATCATGATCAATCTTAGAAATACAAAACGAGCATATATGAGAAAATGATTTTTAAAATGCATCAATATACATTTATAAATCCCATTCATTTTTCGAATTTCAAAAACCCCAAAATCACTTCGGGAGATCATAGGTCCATCTCCGAATGGGCTGATATCCATCATAGTTATGAACAACCTTGGAGAGAGTCCAACAAGCCATTCATAACTACGACGGTAGGTATCAACTACACCGATTACATATCACGTATGCAACTATCACAATGTGCTATCAACTAATTGAATGTTCACACATACATCGGGTTGTTAACACATTAACAAGTATGCATCATATGCATAACACCCAACTTCACCTCCCTTTACATCGACCTTGGAGAGAGTCCAACAAGCCGATGCTCCAGGTTAAAGCCAACCCATTAATCGGGACATAGTTTTAATATGGCTAGAGCGCATTCAACCAATTAGCCCAGCTTGGAGAGAGTCCAACAACCAAAGCTAACGATTGACCTCTGACTCTTACCATATTAGTATTAAACTATTCCATGGTTTGAACATATTCGGGTTCGAGCCGGGCTTGGAGAGAGTCCAACAACCCAAACAAGAAACGGAACTCTGGTTCTAACCATATTAATGGAAGGTATAGGCTTTAATATTGTTTAAGGGTTTTTATGTCTCATCCTCTTTGCATGCAAATAACTATTATCTACATGGCATGGCATACATGACATACATCTACATGTCACGACACACATGACATAATGTTATGCATCTAATGCAATTACATGGCATACAATTATGTCATGTATATACTTCCTTATATGTCATAACTATTTATGGAAATAAAATATGTTTAATATTTGATTCTCTAAATCAAATCATAATTAAATTAGGAAACAAATTTCCAAATCTAATGACATATTTTATTCATGGAATTATTTGATTAAGGAAAATCTATTTAGGAAACTAATTTTCTAAATCATTAAAACTACTTATGGAAATTAAATATTTTAAGATTTGATTTCCCAAATAAAATCATGATTAAATTAGGAAACAAATTTCCAGAATCTAATCAAATATTTTATTTATGGAAAATATCAATTTCCATAAACACTTCCAACTTTCCAAAAGTGGAAGATTTCCATAAATACTTTTAGACTTTCCAAAATTGAAAAATTTCCATAAATACTTCTAAATTTCCAAAATTAGAAAATTTCCAGAAATACATTATGACTATCGCAAGACCATTTTACGATTATGTCGAAACACAACCTGGGCTCTGATACCACTGTTGGGTTTCCGGCACTGCGGCGTGTGTGTGTTCGATCATGTTTCGTAAACATGAACACAGCGGAAGCAATAAAAATAATAAATACTCCTATTTATTACAACACACACAACACACGCATGCATATTACAACAAGTGTAGACATAACCGTAAATTTAAATTTGCAATAAAAGGAAATTTATCTACATTATATCTTTCGTATGACGTGTAGCGGGAATGACATCAACCGGAACGATCCTCGCTAGAATCGTCTCTATCCGTATCCACGCCGAGTTCCTCGGGATGACTTCGCTAAGCCACGAGCTTCGTCTTCGTACGGGTTACTAGCCTCGTGTTGAAGACGACGTGATCGAGAGATGATCACGATCCGAATCCAAATTCGGATCCTAATACGAGTTCTCAAAACTCGCTTCTCCGGAGAGGTATTCACGATTGGCCGAATCCTTCGTCCTCCACCTCAGAGGATTACCGGAGATCGAATCCCCGGTAAGTTAGCCGCTGTCGGAGCTCTAACCGTCGTCCAAACGATGCTCCGACGAGAGGAGAAGAAGCTGTCCAGAAAAACTGGACAGCTTGGTGGAGGAGTAGGCGCCGGCAAAAATAAGGAAGCCAAGTGCTCACCTTTTCACCGAGGCCTAGGAAGATCACCGGAGGGTCGCCGGAGGATCACGGCTGGCTTGAAGCTTGGACGCGAAGGAGATGGCGCGGATGCACAAGCCGGCGCGGCAATGAAGTTAGCGCCAACAAGAGGGCTTTGGATTAGGGTTTAAGCACTATTATATAGAGAACTAATTCTCTTAATGGTTATTGGATCATAACCATTAGGCCCGTTAACCCGCTCCATTAAGATAAGTTAAAATAAACCAAACCATGATGGTTTATTTTAAGTTAAAACGAACGAACCAACTTTTGGTTCATTCGTTTAAAATAAACCAAACCCTTTGGTTTATTCTCCTCCATTGGATTAGAACCAAACCATTTTGGTTCATCCATTATGTCTTCATAAGACACGGCCCATCCACGCTTCCATTGCGACTGAAACGATTTCATGCTCGCTTTATGTTTGGTCCAACCAAACCTAGTTTCTCTCGGTCTGAGAATCCCATTCTCAAGCTCGTTTTAAATCCTTTGGATTACGCTCGTTGTGCGTGTGACCAAATAGGTTCTCGGTTTATGTTGGCCGTCTATAATTAACCATTAATTATAGAACGATCATGAGTGGCACCTAGTAGTACATCATGATCCCCAATTAAGAAAAAATCAACGGTTGATCGAACTATTTCAAACCCTTGGCTGGCTCGAATGATTCGTGCCCCATTCCCTTCACTTATCTTATACCCACTTGGTTCAGGACATGGTCTATTGTGTCAGTCCCCACTAGGCTGACTACGTCACACCTAGCCCAAGTATCATTTCCTCGTCCTACGGATTCTAGTTACTCCACATGTATCGAAGAGTACCTTACTCTAAACATGTAATGCTTTGGCCAAAGACTTTAGTAATAATCCGACGAGAGGCCATGGGTATACATCTCCTCGCAAGGAGTGGTGAATCTTTTATAGGCTATTCAAACACCTTCGATCATTTCGACTTATACCCAATCATCCCGGGTCCACATCTCCTTAGAGATGTTTGCTTAAGATGTCAAAGCATAAGTCTCCATGATCAAGATGACTTGAATACCGCAAGTCAAAGGAACATCGCACTTAAGCCACAGTAAGAACTTCATTGACATATCTATATATGCAGAGAACCATATGAAGTCTTACGGCTGGTCACTCCAATGAACTAGTTACCATAACTAGCATCCACGATTAACTCCGGACATCACAATGTCTCCAGCCAGTGAGAATCAGCTGCTTGGATACACCAAGGAGTATGCCTCGTGCTAGTCTCGACAGAATTGATGGTGTCCAAATCCATCAATTCATCGACTAGGGATAATTCTGATACATCACAATTACACATGTAGAGATACTCACTAGTTGTGATCTAATCACAAATTCTCTCATGCTGTGAATCGTATCGTGAACATTCAGTAAATGAGTTTAAGATCCAATCAAATACATAAAACATGTATACTCAAATAGTGAATCTTCATTTATCATATAAATGGTTCATACATAAGGCGATTGCCTTAGGACATCTCTCATATATTACTAACATGCTACATTAGTGTAAAGGGGGTAAAATCAATTATAAATTTTATTTTTGATAGTATTGCATCGTGACAATGTGGTCTCTTTCACATGAGTAGGCCATAGTTCCCACGGAAGGATCCTTGTCGAGCCATAGTCGGGTATACAATCGTAGTGATGGCCATGGAAAACCCATGGTAGCCTCTGGAAGCTCCAATCTTGTCTCATTCCAACCCTGAATGAAGCATAAGGGCATGGAGGATTTGATGTCCTTGTTGGTGGCTTCAATGGTCCTTTGTCATGACTTGGGAGAGTAAAGGACCTCGTCATAAGATACAAATGACCTGAACTATTGGATGCCCCTACATCAGATATCCCAAGTTGAAAAGAACTAGTCCTCGAGTTCAGATTGATGGTATTATCTATGCACAGACTCCGACTCTCTTGTTAGGGTGTTAGTGTTGGGTTACGATCGACGCGTAGATGTGCTTTTGTTATTTCACAAATGAACGCAGCAGAAGAAAAACATAATAATTTCCTAAATTATTACAACACTCACACCCACGCATGCAGGATTATAACACGTGCGGATATATCTGATAAATAAAATTTTACATACAACAAGAATAAAATAAATTTTACTCTAGGTATACCTTTTGGATGATGGCGAGCAGGAAAGGCATCAACCATACAACGCTCGCAGAGCTTCGTCTCTACTCGTATCCATGCCAAATATTCGGAGGGATGACTTCTCAAAGGCACAAATTTGACCTTCTCTTTGCTACTAGATGAAGCAAGAAGGTCGGATGATCGGAGAGCAATCGCCAACTCATTTTACAACACAAATGAGTCCTCGAACAACCTTCGTAAGGTTGTCAATTCATGTCAGAATTAACCGATGTTTTTGAAGCTTCAATAAGCGACAATAACAACCCTAAAACCTAGAGTGGCCATCCTTTAAAGAGGTGGAAACAACCCCTGTTTCCTTGATGGTCGCCGGAACACCAAACCCCAATTTTCCTAAGTTCGGCCAGGTTGAAGAAGAGGGCCTTCAGGACTTTCTTTTCATTAGGTTTAACCTTTATAACCCTTTATATAGGCACTAATCCCAATGGGTTATATGTTAGTGGATCAAATCCCTAAACTCATAACCATTAAAGCTTAATCTTATCCATTAAACCCTAATTGACCCCTTAACCAAAAGAAGACCCTTTTAATTAAAACCAAATGGGTTTCATTTATAATTAAACCTTTTAAGGCCCAACCCATCTTCTTAAGACTTGCTCCTTTCACATTTCTGACTTGACAAATATTTCCATATTTTTCATGTGTTTGGTCCAACCAAACTTGATCTCTCTCAATCTTGAGAATTCAATTCTCAAACTCGCACTACAACAAAAATTCGAATAGACAATGGTTAAAAACCGTTGTCTATGATCCAAAAAATCCGTGGTAAATCGACCTATTTTGAAAAGTGGGGCGATCAAAGACAACGGTGAAAAACCTATCGATTTAAGGAAAAGACAACGATTTTTAACCGTTGTCTTTGAGCGGCCCACTTTTCACAATGGGTCGATTTACCACAGATTTTTTGGATGATAGACAACAGTTTTTCACCATTGTCTTTCAACTAAAATTACAACGGCTTATAACCGTTGCCTTTGAGCATCCTATTTTTCTCAATGCATGGATTTATTATAATTTTTTGAGTCATAGATAATGGTTATTAACCATTGTCATTTCTCAACAGTTACTCTAGAGAACAATAAACCATTGTTGATTTATAGTGTTGTGTTTTAAATATAAATCATACAACAACATCAAAAAGAATTATAGAAAACACATATACACTCACACTTATAGCAATGTAAAGTACAAAGTCACATCATCCCATTTTTAATTATCACTCTTAAAAACATATATAAAAAAGTACTGTAGCAAAATAACTACACATCATATGCTTAGTACTACACCAAAAGTATTATGCATAATAACCAAAACACTTATAGATTACCACGTCTAACCAAAAGAGGTATGTACACTTAAATCTCCAAAACATCATATATGTGATCTTGTATGCATTTAGCCCGCTCCGAACGTACTTCATTAATTTCCTTTGCAACTATCACAGATTTTGCGAACTGCATGTGAATAAATGAATGAAAATGTAATTAAACACTTTGAGTACTATGTGATAATTAATTGCACAAATTATTTTACAAATATGTATCAATAAGAAAATTTGAAAATATGTCTAATATTACTATTGCTCGTAGGGAAGACTTGTCAATGGATGCGGCACCTTCAATTATATCTCTCATATATCGCAAAACAAAATAACCGTATTGAACTCCTTCCAGTTGAAGGGGAACTTGTGATAAAAAAAATTATAGTAGTTATTTGGATATTTTCACAAAGCTTTTCTCAATGAGAAATAACCCAAGAAAGTATATGATTCATCCTTCTAATAACAATAACAAATAACTTGATTATATAAATATCACCAAATAATTCACATCTACTTTAACAAATAACACGAAAAAGTATATGATTCATATCTGCTTTAACAAAAATATCACTAAATAATTACTCCTCAAATTATATAAGCTCCCCACAATGTAAAACATACCTTGATCATTTCCCACAAAGGTTGTTGCAATCTATGCTTCTTTTTAGTACAGTCAATTTTTTTCCCCTAGTAAATGAAAATATATACTTGTTAGGCACTTGTATAGCTAAATTTAAATAGAGTGTAGCATTTATCGAAGAATCTTGTATTTGCATCAAGTGTCTAGGTCAGGCTACATGTGATCCAATAGCATCGCCAACGCTTTGACACATAGGGTTTGGAATTGGCAAAGGGGTCATTTCATCCAATGCTTCATCAACTGTGATGAAACAATGGTTCCTCCGAACTCAGATCCATTTCCAATCAACTGGGGCAATTGACGGTGAGAATAGGGGAACATAAACATATAAAATGCCAAGTGAGATCAACATATTGACAAATATAAGGGAAATAATAAACAACGAATTTGAAAATAAGAAACAATATTAGGATTCTGACTATTCCCCCATAATGCTATGTATATCGAAGAACAAAATTATAAATATTCCTAATTTTTAATGATTGACCAAAATCTATACCAATTTGTTCAGGTATGGATCATTCGAGTCAAATGCACCACCATCATCAATCAAGGTGACTTTGGGTGCATGCTGGACATTTTAGTCACTCATGTTTAGAAGTTGTTTTCTAGTTTTGCTTTCATATTCTAATTTTATGCTTCTCATGTCAGATACTTGTGTTAGGTGGTATGGATTTGTGGGCTCACATGTTTGCAAAGAGGCTTTGGCACAAGGATTTTCTATAGCTAGTCTCAGCAGGTGTTTTATTTTTTCCCACTCTTTTGGTAGCATTATCGTCTTGAGTGTTTTGTCTATAGTTAGAACACCGACTTCTTCTATTTCTTTAATTGCAACTTTATATATAATGAGAGTAGGTGTTACATATTAATAAGCCAAGTCACGTAGTTATCAATAATGAAAGTAGGTACTTCATATCCACTATCAAGCAAATGCAATCAGTTTCATGCATTAAGAACTGTGGCCCAAATTGAAATAAGAAATATCTAATTTACTGTTAGTCGAGTGAATCCCATTGGTACTCCTCAATGCTATCCAACCCTCAACAAAAATCTTGTCAAAACTTTCGCATATTGAAACTTAATCAATCCAAAAACCAATCAAGCTTTACATGTCTTTCTGCTTGTATGTGTCTTTTCTTTTCCCTTAAATTCTTCTTGTATGTGTTATTCTAAAGCATCTTTTAACCCACTTGCATATTTTTGTGTCCTGACTTAAGGTTTCATTCTATTTTAATCTACCACGTGTTAGTTGCATGTTGCTACCGACTTATCTAAGAGTATATAAAAAGAATAGGTTGACTTGATCCAAATCAATTCAACTGACCAAAGTTTTTGCTTTTTAGGTCTGTATATGTGGGCAGCATAAACCACTTGTCTAGTATACTAAGCCCACTGCAAATGGGGGACATATGCTATATGTGGAGTTTCATTCTACATATGATTAGGCAGTCACTTAGGCTTCCTTTAAAGCTTTGCTTGTAATTTAGGAATTTCCTATAAAACATTATCCTTTCTCAATGGAAGGATTAGAAGTTTCCTTTTCTAACAACCTCCAAGTTTCAACTTACGTTTTCATGCTTGTCTATTTTATTGATCATACATTATTCCAACCAATTTGTTATTATGGCTGGCGTAGTCATATTTTGAATGGTCACTCATGCCTTTTTTTAGAGATCTGTTGAAACATTTTAGGCAATCTTAAAACATATTATTATTGGTTTCTCTAGTATAAACTTGTTTCAGATGAGTCTGTTTCTTGTATGAGAAAAATAATCAGCATACTCTTTGAAATTTTCCTTTCAGAAAAGGGACATATTTCAAGAAATTGGACAATATTAGGATTCCGACTATTCCCCCATAATGTTGTGTATATCGAAAAACAAAATTATAAATATTCCCCATGAAAAAGACATTCAAGTTTCTCACACCAAAATCAAGAGTAGCATCACTAGCGTGTTATATTTTGCTAGTTCCATGGAATTAGTGAGCTACTGATTAAATCTAGCTAAACACCAAGAAGTCGTGTGTAAACTTCTTGAATCATATATATGGGATTATGATATGGCTAGAAAGCATCACCATATTTAAAAGGATTTGCAACACTACGAACATAATATTGATTGAAAATAAATAAAGATAAGGGAACATGTCAAAAGAAAGTCTATCATGCTGGTGGCTCTCAGAAGACAACATTTTAGTCTTCTGTGACTTAGTCACCACTAACAATACTTCTGATATCCACGAAATAGTTAATTAAAAAATATCCTTGAATAATTTCTTGCCAATAGACACAATAAAAAGTTCAGAAATTGATCTTACTTGATTTTGAGGCTACCACTTGCAAATTATAGCAAGAGTTCTTCCAGAAATATTCCAACTTAAGTTTTGATGCAATCAAAGCTTTAACTTCATCTGGTAAAGGATCGACAATGGGCAAACTAGGCAAAGTGACATCTTCTTATAGAAATATTCCAACATTCAGACGACCTCCATCTCCTATGTTCTTTGAATATGATGGAGGTCAAGGATCCATAGGCTAATAACCAAAAGGAGCACGGTGGGCTAGTTCCAAAAACAAATTTTGTATGAGCCAGGTATTTTGGAGAACTCAAACTGTAAAATACCAGAAAAAAAATATTAATAATAATAAAATAATGTTGGGTAATTAGAAATATATCCTATGGAATTTTCAGAAATTTTTCTGGATTTAAACGGAGGTCTTATGGATATTTTATAAGGCTAAAGCGGATAGGCTTTTGTAAAGTCTATTTAGACTATCTGCTAGGAATTAATAGGTTTAATTAAAAACCTATTATATTTTTCTATTTTCCCGATCGGCAGTTTCTACTCCTCATTTCCTCGATTCTTTTTTTTTTCTCCCTTGATCAACGATCGACTTTCTCCGCCCGATCTTCTTCTCCGCAATGCAACTGATTGCATCCCCTTCATCTCCAAAGCGACAGAGGCCGAGCTCTCCTTCTCTCGGTGGAAGGTCTGGTTGGAGGGCAGGCCAATTCCTCTTCCCCGGGCTCTCGACGATACCTTTGCGTGAGCCGATCGACGGCATGATCGCCGCAACAGAGTTGTCGCCACTGGTCACACGGTGATCGTCGGAGTAAGGTTAGGGCACGTTCCTTGGTTGGTTTCAGTCGATCCTTTCCATCTTAGTGTGTTTTCTCACGCGAACAGCTCATCCACGGCATCACTTCGGTTGGGCGTTCTGGCCAAAGGTGGAGCTTTCCAGCGAATTGGGAAAATTTCGGAGGGAGAACTGGCTGGAGGGAGGAGTGTCAACTAAGCTTCAGTGGTTGTGGTACGGGTGAGTGATCAGTGGAGACAGAGACCGATAGCGGCGTCATTCTACCTGATTGGGAGCTGCCCTGGCCGATCGCCGCTGGAAGTTAGCTAAGCGATTGATTCTCTTCGGATCTTGGATAAGATATGAGTCCTAGCTGTGGTTGTTCCCTCGCTGAGCATGATCCATTATTTGGGCAGCAATTGGTGTCGGCAAGCAGGGGATAGAAGAAGGGTTGGGCTGCCGGTGGAGTCTTCTAGGGTTGTGGTTTTTGTCGATGGTGTTGCCGGATGTTGTTCGACTGTGAGAGAATTGTGCGTGAATGGAGGGGTTGTGAAGCTGTGTCGGTGGTGATGAATGGATGGAGTTGGCTGGGGAGGAGCATGAACACGGCTTCTCAGAGTGGTATATAAGTTGTGGATGTTATGGTTTCTAGATAGGTGCTTTTGGATAAGCAGTGGCTGATTTAAACAGTTGAAGGTAAGCTTTAAATTGTATGTTATACATTAGATGATTAATTCCAGAAGAATGCACAATTGTGTGCTAGCGTAATTAGATTCGTGTATAAATCATAATTTGATTTTGGTTGTTATCATGGGATTTATATGCAGTTAAAAGGGTGGGCAGATCAGATTTCCATAAGTGGATTATGAAGTTGGTTGTGATTGAAGCGAAGATTATGTAAGTTCTGATCTTGCTATAGTGTGCAGTAGCAAGGTGGTTTCCTGATTATGGTAGTAGTGTTATTGTAGAATTATATCGGTGATTAGTGGAGACTGGAGTTATTTTGATTATATTGGTATTCTATGATTTCATGACTTTAATGCGAGGCGAATTCGCGGACATGAAGACAATTACGGTTTACATATCAGGTGGATAATTCCTACCCTGGTCAGGTAGTTTTAATGCATTCAGATTTAGTCATAAATATGAGCATGTTAGGTGTTCATATTATCTTGACCCTGCTCTTATTATCTTATGCTTGAACTTATCGTTGGATGTATTTATGCTCAATTGTTGATATCACATATTCTCTATCATGATTTAGGAGTTATAGATGTGATGTAAATTGACCTAGATGTTTAGTAGGTTGTAAAGGATAGTACGGGTGATGACCCAATTTATAAATTGGCAAAAAGGTCATCCGGGGGTAGGTAATGCCCTAAATGTAGGATTTATTTCCAATACCCATATGTTGCATACTTGTTACCAACCATGTGTTATTTAATGGTTAAGTGAAGGGCGATTAGTGTGTCGCTACGGACCGGTGGTCCCAGCTTGATATGATCAGTCGAGTACGACTCTCTACAGGATAGAGAGTGCGTCGATCAGTTGAGTACGACTCTCTATTGGATAGAGAGTTATGATCAGTCGAGTACGACTCTCTACAGGATAGAGAGTTCGTCGATCAGTTGAGTACGACTCTCTATTGGATAGAAAGTTATGATCAGTTGAGTACGGGTCTCTATAGGATAGAGAGTCCATCGATCAGTTGAGTATGACTCTCTATAGGATAGAGAGTGTATTGATCAGATGGGTACGACTCATTATTGAACAGAGAGTCTGTGGTAGATGGTTGTACATGTGAAAACACTTTCATGTCATTTGCATGCATTCTGACGACATAGTCTCCCTTGGGGTTGAGAGAGTCTTCAGTCATCTTGCCTCCTAGGTTACTCCCCGAGGAGTAACTGGTGTGAGGGCAGAGCATCTGTTGTGTCACACTCTACCACTATAGACGGTGGTAGTCGGAGTTGCGTACAGTTGTCCTGGGTGCGTGGTACTCGACCACTCATTGGTAGTGTTCGTTGGAGTGGCCAGCAGCAGGGACCCCCGTTGTATAGCGAGCTCTTTACGCTCATATGCTACTTGATCTTACTACCCACTCGGCCACTCTGTAGCAGTGGTTGGTGTTGAGTTGGGACAGTTGTCATATATTGTCACTTAGGCCACACTGGAGTCGTGGTAGCGAGTAGGGGTGAGCAGGAATGACCATGCATGCTGCATTGCCGTATCTGATGGCGCTTTGCATATTACCATATATATATACATATATGCATGTATATATATATATATATATATATATGGATGGTTGAGATTAATATATATATATAGATGCAGTCTATATATATATGCTTATTGTGATGTTGCATTTGATTGTACTATGCTTGCTGCATTTGGTTGTACATCATATTCAGGCATGCTTCTTGCATATGTTATACGGTTGTGTCGGATACTGTATATGTGTGGGACAGACCATTAGATACCTTGACCTGTAGCTTGAGTATATTGTGAGTTGATATTACTCTTCCTGTTATATATATATGTTGGATATATGTTCAGGTTGGATCAGAGTAGCGTAGCAGACATCAGGTATGTCTTCATTTTACATTGTTCATTTGGTTAAACGGTATATGTTTGTATTTATATACTATGTTGATATACCTATTGTACCTCTAGATTATGTTGTTGAAATACATGTGATATTACATATATACATATTTTTCTATTACCTGCTGATTTTTACTCACCACCACCACGGATCCTGGATTTTTCTATCGCTCAGGTAACAGGTAGAAGTCTTCGTGACGGCTTGGAGCACCACTGGCTGACATCTCATCTCATCTCTGAGACTCTGGTGTTTGTTTGGGCTTTCCGTACATTGTGTTATGTATTTGGAGTTTTCCTGATGTACTGTGTTGTGGACTTGTGGATTCGGATTTTATCACTATTCCATTATGTTGTGATGTGTTAGTCATACCGTTATGCACTATGTAGTTGTGATGTTGTTGTATTTTATGTTTCCACTGTGTAGTTGTTGTAGTTAGTTGGTTATGTTGTTGTGGTTGTTTTACATATTTATATGTTGTTGTTATTGTGGGCTTACTGGCCTTGTATTAACCCGAAATGTTGCCACGTACAGGGGAGATGTCGTCCGTTTGATTTTCCGCTCGGCATGCTCTCGGGGCATGACAACTTTAGTGGTATCAGAGCCTTAGGTTTTGCGAAGCCATACAATGTAGTTTTTATGTCGAGTCTTGGATTCTCGGGAGTCGATTTATTCCGTTTTTGTTTTCTGAGATGAGATGGACAACGGCTTGAGCTCCAAGCAGCACGAGGTAAGAATTCCTGATAACTTATGGTTTAGTAGATATTTATCTAACTTGATCAGAAGGTGTATACAATAGAGTTATGACACCTGTGCAGACTTGTAGTAGGGGTCGTCCACCGAGGCGACCAACCGGAGTGGCCTTTAGGGTTTATACTCTCGATTTTAGTTGACTATGCTTTTACTGTCAATAACAAGGAATAACCTGTAGTATATTGGTTATTATTCATAATTGTGGTATTAGTTGACCATGGGAACGAACTGTTAAGTCGGTGAGTCTTGAACTTGTGTCGAAAAGGTGATTTACCTTTGAGAGTCGACTGATACTGAGTCGGAAAACAAGGGTCAAGTCATCACATTTCTTGTGAAAATCAGAGACTACAGTCTTAGAGATTTTCACTAATTTTGCTAGTCAGATCATTACCTGTTAGGTAATGGACAAAACAAGTAGACTATTGTTGATGCAGATAGCGGAAGGCTAGGTTACGGTGTTTCATAGGGATTTTATCCCTAAGTTGTTCGTACTGAGTTGTATAACTTTAAGAGTACTTTTGGGTACTTAACTCATGTTATACCGAGAAAGAAGAGTTGTTGGCATACCATTATCAGGATCAAGCCGGTATTTGTTTATAAATGCAGAAAATAATCTTCGAGAAATAATATATCACTTGATCATGGTTTAGTGATGTTGAAAGAGAGTATTCTTCCGTGTCACTTTTAGTGACACATTGTAAGGAATTCTTAAGCTTCAAGAAAGGGTGATCGGTTAGTAATAGTGTACTGTGCAGAGTCGTGAGACTTGCAGAGGTTACGACCACCTAATAGCTCAAGAAGATAAGTGGATGATTTAAGCCACCCAGAGTTATTGGCTTATAGTTGGATTAAGATGCTGGGATCTTCTACCAGATCCTGCCGGAAGACGTTGGATTGAGACAGGAGTTTAGAAATGACTCCGTAGAAATGTTTAAGAGTTGGAGACCGATAAGCATATATTGTAGGTCAACTTATTAGAGTCAGAAGTCTCCGACTATTGGATAAAGGAGCAAGATCGGAGTCATAGGCTTTGAGCTATTTTACGATTATAGAAGACCAATCACAGATCATCAGGATGTTCTCGTGGATATTAGCAAAATCAGAACAAAGACTCCGAAGGGATTGTGTGTGTGTAGTGCGGATCATGAGGACACGTGAAGTCAGATTATCCGTTGGATCAGTTCAGCTGTTGCTATTGTGAGCAACCAGTACCGTGGAGGAGGTGTACTTTAAAGACTTAGTTGAAGACTACCAATGGTGTTCTAGGAGGATGATGCATCATCTCGACAGTAGAGATCAGTACAGAAGATTGAGTTATCTCATCATCAGTAATCTACTACCTCAGGCATGGTTGGAGTTCCATGATACTTCCCTTCAAGGGAAGTGATTTACACAGCAGCATCAGCAGAAGACATCATAGAAGACTCAGCAGACAATAACAATTACCTCCAGATGTGATTTGCTTTGTACAGAGGAGAGAGTATATGACGATGGTCGTATCTATTCGGTATTCGACAGTTGCAGCTCGTGGGATTAAGTGATGCGATCAGATGATCTAAAAAAAATCCCCGAAGCATTCGTCACAGAAATGCGACCGCTTTATCGCAGACTGTTGGATCTGATCTTCTCCTCTTGGGAAAGGCGAGACTGCGAGGCCTTTGGATCGGATCGGCGGATAATTGATTATTGAGAAGTATTACTCTGGTTTTACCCTACGGTTAATATATTGAGAGATACTTGTAGTTTACAGGTATCTTTGTCTAGAACATTCTTAGTTCGGATTAGAAGGGTCTTTTACATTGACTTGTAGGTCGGTGGTATCTCTATCGTCAGGTGAGAAGTGGACCAACAATTAAGAAGTCAAGGGAGGCCCTTAGACGTTGATAGACATACTTTTACTGTAGACATATCCTTACGGATGATCAAATTGTTGGAAGTATGGTATGATATGCTCTCGGATGTGCGTATAATCTAAGAGTATTCGGATGTAGTTTCGGATGAACTCCAAGGCTTGTCGTTGCATAGGCAAACGAAGTAGGCGATCGAAACGATTGCGGAAATAGTTTTGGTATCGAAGATCACATATCGAGTGATAGTTTTGTTGGTATCAGTGTTGCTAAACATTATAGAAATTGGAAGAAGGTAAGTTGTAATTATAGGAGAAGTTGGAAGGGATATTTATCTATCCCAGTATTCCTCCTTGAGAAGATTCAGAACTCTTTGTTCAAAGAGAGATGAACCTTTGAAAGTATGCATCGATTATCAATGATGGAATACAGTAGCTGTGAAGAATATCTTTCGTTGTGGATAAATGATCTATTTAGATCAGCTAAGGACACCTGTGTGTACTCTAGGGTTGGTTTACGACTGGAGTATTGATATCGTAGTGACATGATGTCATACAATTATCATTGTCATTGTGATTATTGATATATCATCAACTTAGAGTAAATAGGATGTAGGTGTATGAAGGATGGCATTTCATACTTAGTATGAATTTACGAGCTATTGTTAATGATATTAGACATATTTAACGATTTAGTCATCCATGAATTGAGAATCGTGTATCCTGGACACGATTGGATCAATTTATGGTTGTTGGAGTTGCGTAACCTGGCCACTGTTGATTGTGGTAGTTAGAGTTGCGCACTCGACCACCGTAGATGGTGGTTTGCCTTGTATGGTTTGGTTAGTACTGTAGATGTGGATAGAATGTCTTAGCATTACTATACCACAGACTTGTTTGACAAAGGTGATGTTGAAAATCATTTAGTTGGAAGCTGGTGAAACCAGTTTACAGGACCTAGATGGCAGTTAACTTTTACACAAGTATTAGTTAATCCTTCCGGAGTGGATGAAAAGGATGATGTACGCAGATGCGTCGTTTCAGGGAACGAAGCGATTCCGATGCAGTTAAATGAGGCGTACCTTATGCTTACGACAGTTAAGAAACTAAGAGATAGGATGTCATATACATGACGTGGCTTTAATAGTTATTATTTGGATTTGTAGTGATATGGAGCAGAAGTGCTCATGGAGTTTTGACTAGCTACTGGGTAGCTACTATAGAGTTGCTGGTATGCAAACAGTTGTAACAAGTGAGATTGATCACTATAGTCTTCCATGCACTTACAGAGTGTGTGGTAAAGTGGATTTTGAATGGTTGATGGACTCCTCTTTTGAGAAAACAATTCCCCATCTCTGATAAGGATAGTGGGTTCCGGAGTTGCAGTGTTTAAGGAAGAGTTGCTACAGAAAGCACATCATTCGAGATGGGCTATATACCTTGGTGGTATCGGATATATCGAGAGTTGAAACGTTTATACTGGTGGAATGGTATAAAGAGAGTTATAGCAGATTTTACTGCTCGATGTTTAGTATGCAAGTAGGTGAAGGCTGAACATCAGAAACTCGCTGGATTGCTTTAGAAACTTTTGATTCCGGAATGGAAGTGGGAGTATATCATGATTGATTGCGTTACGGGATTGCCTAGAACCCGAAAAGGACGTGATTTGATTTGGGTGATTGTGGATCGACTGACCAAATCAGCTCATTTCCTTCCTATTCGTGGGTTGTACTCGTTGGACCATCCGACAGCGTTGTATTACCGAAAGATTATCAGATTGTGTGGGGTACTTTTAAGTACCATATCTGATAGAGATTCGTGATTTACCTCGCGATTTTGCAGAGCCTGCACCAGACTATGGGCACAGAGCTTCGGCTTAGTGCAATGTTTCATACGGAGACAGATGAACAGTCTGAGTGTATCATTTAGACGTTGGAGGATCTATTCAGATCTTATGTCGTGGATTATGGATTGGTAGCTTATCAGTTGGCTTTACCTCCGACACTTACGGGTGTTCACAACGTATTTCATGTTTCTATGTTGGGTAAATACGCGCCGCGATCTGACCATGTTCTGAAAGAGGTTCCGATTCTACCTCAATCTAATGCGACTTACGAGGAGATTTCAGTGCGTATTCCTAGTCGCAACGAGCGTCAGTTGCAGAACAAAATCATCCGACTCATAAAGGTAGGATGGTAGCATCATATTGATGAGGAGGCGACTTGGGAGCTAGAAGACACTATCCGAGCTCGATAGTCTCATCTGTTCACTTGAGGAAGGTATGTGGTCCTTTCGGAAACTTGCTTGAAATAATTTTCCATGTTAGTACGAAATTTGGGGACCAAATTTTTATTAGTGGGGGAGAATATAAAATACCCACAAAAAAACTAATATTAATAATAAAATAATGTTGGGTAATTAGGAGAATACCCTATGGAATTTTCAGGAATTTTTCTGGATTTAAACGGAGGTCTTATGGACATTTTATGGGGATAAAGAGGATAGAATTTTGTAAAGTCTGTTTAGACTATCTTCTAGGAATTAATAAGTTTAATTAAAAATCTATTATATTTTTTCATTTTCCCAATTGGCCGTTTCTACTCCTCATTTCCCCAATTCTTTTTTTTCCTCCCTCGATCGATGATCGACTTTCTTCGCCCAATCTTCTTCTCCACGATGCAGCTGATCGCCTCCCCTTCATCTCCAAAACGACAGAGGCCGAGCTCTCCTTCTCTCAGTGGAAGGTCTGGTTGGAGGGAAGGCCGATTCCTCGTCCCCGGGCTCTCGACGACACCTTTGCGTGAGCCGATCGACGGCGTGATTGCCGCGACAAAGTTGCCGCCACGGGTCACACGATGATCGCCGGAGTAAGGTTAGGGCACGTTCCTTGGTTGGTTTCAGTCGATCCTTTCCAACTCAGTGTGTTTTCTCACATGAACAGCTCATCCATGACATCACTATGGTTGGGCGTTCCGGCCAGAGGTGGAGCTTTCTGGCTAATTGGGCAAATTTTGGAGGGAGAACCGGCTGGAGGGAGGAGCGTCAACTAAGCTTTAGTGGTTGTGGTACGGGTGAGTGATCAGTGGAGACAGAGACCGGTAGCGGCGTCGTTTTGCCTGATTGGGAGCTGGCCTGGCCGATCGCCACTGTAAGTTAGGTAAGCGATTGATTCTCTTCGGATCTTGGATAAGATATGAGTCCTAGCTGTGGTTGTTCCCTCGCTGAGCCTGATCCATTATTTGGGCAGCAATTGGTGTCGGCAAGCAGGGGATAGAAGAAGGGTTGGGCTGCCGGTGGAGTCTTCTAGGGTTATGGTTTCTGTCGATGGTGTTGCCGGATGTTGTTCGACTGTGAGAGAATTGTGCGTGAATGGAGGGGCTGTGAAGCTGTGTCGGTGGTGATGAATGGATGGAGCAGGCTGGGGAGGAGCATGAACACGACTGCTCATAGTGGAGTATAAGTTGTGGATGTTATGGTTTCTGGATAGGTGCTTTTGGATAAGCCGTGGCTGATTCCAACAGTTGAAGGTAAGCTTTAAATTGTATGTTATACATTAGATTTAATTCTTGAAGAATGCACAATTGTGTTGCTAGGGTAATTAGATCCATGTATAAATCACAATTAGATTTTGGTTGTTATCATGGAATTTATTTGCAGTTAAAAGGGTGGGCAGATCAGATTTCCATAAGTGGATTATGAAGTTGGTTGTGATTGAAGCGAAGATTATGTAAGTTCTGATCTTGCTATAGTGTGCAGTAGCAAGGTGGTTTCCTGATTATGGTAGTAGTGTTATTGTAGGATTATATCGGTGATTAGTGGAGATTGGAGTTATTTTGATTATATTGGCATTCTATGATTTCAGGACTTTGATGCGAGGCAAATTCGCGGACATGAAGACAATTGCGGTTTACATATCAGGTTGGTAATTCCTACCCTGGTCAGGTAGTTTTAATGCATTCAGATTTAGTCATAAATATGAGCATGTTAGGTGTTCATATTATCTTGATTGTGCTCTTATTATCTTATGCTTGAACTTATCATTGGATGTATTTATGCTCAATTGTTGATATCACATATTCCCTATCATGATTTAGGAGTTATAGATGTGATGTAAATTGACCTAGATATTTAGTAGGGTGTAAAGGTTAGTACGGGTGATGACCCAATTTATAAATTGGCAAAAAGGTCATCCGAGGGTAGGTAATGCCCTAAATGTAGGATTTATTTCCAATACCCGTATGTTGCATACTTGTTACCAACCATGTGTTGTGTAATGGTTAAGTGAAGGGTGATTAGTGTGTCGCTACAGACCGGTGGTCCTAGCTTGATATGATTAGTCGAGTAAGACTCTCTACAGGATAGAGAGTGTGTCAATCAGTTGAGTACGACTCTCTATTGGATAGAGAGTTATGATCAGTCGAGTATGACTCTCTACAGGATAGAGAGTGCGTCGATCAGTTGAGTATGACTCTCTATTAGATAGAGAGTTATGATCAATTGAGTACGGATCTCTACAGGATAGAGAGTCCGTCGATCAGTTCAGTACAACTCTCTATAGGATAGAGAGTGTATTGATCAGATGGGTATGACTCTTTGTTGAACAGAGAGTCTGTGGTAGATGGATGGACGTGTGACAACACATTCATGTCATTTGCATCCATTCTGATGACATAGTCTCCCTTGGGGTTGAGAGATTCGTCAGTCATCTTGCCTCCCAGGTTACTCCCCGAGGAGTAACTGGTGTGAGGGCAGAGCATCTGTTGTGCCACACTCTACCACTATAGACGATGGTAGTTGGAGTTGCATGCAGTTGTCCTGGGTGCGTGGTACTCGACCACTCATTGGTAGTGTTAGTCAGAGTGTCCAGCAGCAGGAACCCCCATTGTGTAGCGAGCTCTTTACGCTCATATGCTACTTAATCATACTATCCACTCGGCCACTCTATAGTAGTAGTTGGTGTTTACTTGGGACAGTTGTCATGTCGTGCCACCTAGGCCACACTGGGGTCGTTGTAGCGAGTAGGGGTGAGCAGGTATGACCATGCATGCTACATTGTCGTATCTGATGGCGCTTGCATATTACCATATATATATACATATATGCATGTATATATATATATGGATGGTTGAGATTAATATATATATAGATGTAGTATATATATATATGCTTATTGTGATGTTGCATTTGATTGTACTATGCTGGCTGCATTTGGTTGTACATCATATTCATGCATGCTTCTTGCATATGTTATACGGTTGTGTCGGATACTGGTATATGTGTTGGACTGACCATTAGATACCTTGACCTATAGCTTGAGTATATTGTGTTTTGATATTACTCTTCCTGTTATATATATTTGTTGGATATATGTTCAGGTTGGATCAGAGTAGCGTAGCAGACTTCAGGTATTTCTGCATTTTACGTTGTTCAATTGGTTAGACGGTATATGTGATACGAACGATGAATTGTTGTGATACCGAACCCCCTAACTACACTAATGCAGTTTAGGACTGACTCAGGTCATCTCCCAACGAACCTAATGGCTGGACGTTTGTTTTTAAACAGAAGTAAACACTGGGGGTTTTTACAATTATCAGAACAATTAAACATGAAAAAAGTAAACCTAATTACCAATTATTAATTCCTGGGAAGTGATCCTAATGCAAGAACGATCCAACCTTACACCGCACTGTCACTCTACAATGCAATGGTCAAACAATTCTGGTAAACAAACCAACATGGAAATTAAAGCTGCAGGAAGCAAATCTGACTACCAGACAATAAGTAACAACTACCCTAATGCGCAAAAGTAAGTAATCACGCCCCGCACTGTCACTATACGGTACAATGATCACGAAATAAAGGTGAACAATTCAACCAAGCACCTTTGTCACTTGTCACTATCGATCGATGATCAAGCGATCCTTTAGCGCAATAAACGAAATGCAATAAACGAAAGCAATTTGACTAGGCACCGCACTATCACTATATGGTAACTGGTCGAATGTAAATGAAATCTAATCTAATAATGAAAGCACTCCAACCAGGCACCGCACTATCACTATACGATGCATGGATTGGACAATTTTAATGTCTGGGGTTAGTATATCAGCAACAAGAAATTAAACTAACCTACAAATGCATGACGAACAAAATTAAACAACTAAGCAACAACTAAACCTACCAAGATAGAAAAACAAACTATCCAATTAAATGGACTAAATCCAAACATTAGCAATCGGTAACCCCACGATGGCGACAATAAACCGAACAACCCCTCCGTCGATGGATTACGGATGCGGTCCTAATCCCGACACCGCAGAAAAGAGCTGAATGCGGAGGGATGTGAACACTGCTCCAGCGGCTGTGGATGGCGGAGCTCCTAGTTCCGGTAGCTAGTGGATGGAATGTCGAAGCGGTGCGGCCTAATCCCGGTCGCCGAAAGAAATGGAATCGCCGGAACAGTGGTGGAAAATCTCTTCACCGGCGGATGACAAGATGGAACTGCCTAATCCCGGCAGCTGATGATGGCGGAGATGAAGCGGCCTAATCTCGGTCGCCGGAAAGGAATGGAATCGCCAGTGATGGAGCTAGACTCGCCGGAATCCCGCGCTTGCCGCTCTTTCGATTAGCTGTCCGAATCACGGCATCTAATCGTCCGCCGAGGCTCGCCTAGGATCATCGTCGGCTGTCGGAGGGGAGGTCGCCGGAAGGAGCTGACGGACTGTTGCCGCCGCTCGTGGGGAAGAAGACTCTGCCGTGCGTGAAAAGGGGGAAAAAAATGCCTCGGCTCGAGTTGCACTGCTCGTCGCGATATGGAAGGACCTCCTTCTGTGCGTCGCCGCTGGCTGCCGGTGCAATCCCGCCGCCGCTCGCACGGAAGCGGAAGAAGCCGCCGCGTCGCTCGCGAGGAAGAGAACGCCTGCTCGAAGGATTCTGCGCTTCGCCGATTCTGCCAATTCTGGAAAGTTAGGTTTTATTAAATGAAAAACATCAGCCGTCCGATCTGAGCCTCATCTGATCCCAGCCGTCCATACAAGCTAGGGTTTGATCGATCCATTATCTGCTTAATTAAGCTGCTCCATCCAATGGCTGAAATCAGTCTGATTTGAAATGGACGGATCTGATCCGTCTGAAGGGATAATCCCGATCCAACGGTCCGGATGAACGGCCAAGACGTGTAGATCTTAATGTACGGGCCGGATCGCTCCAGATCCAGATGGATGACTCAGAATCAATCACTTTCCTCGGATGGTTCATAATGCTCAGATCTGAACCCTTGATTTCATTTGTCTTCTGATCTGGATGAAGGGCTCAGATTAAATCATCTTGAAATGTCCATTATGACCCAGACGAAGCCATATTTGATCCATTGTGAGTCTAGTCTGGTGGCTCATCTCGATCTCCTACAAACAAAGATAAAATTTGCATATAAGTCCAAAAATTAGGAGAATTTACAATAAGGTCCAAAAATATATCCAACTCATAAAACATGTAAATAACCAATAATAAATCACTCGAGAGGATAAAAACAGTGATATTAAGGACCAAAATAATACAACAAAATGGTAGTTATCAATTCCCCCACACTTATTTTTGCGCGTCCCGAGCAATAACGAAAATAAAGAAACACTAACACCCTCACTCATTCCCCAAACAATACCAGATCAATAATTCAGAGACAGAAAAAATAAGTTACTTAGGATCACCAAATAGGTCTGAATCTTAGGTAGTCAAAAGATCCAACTCCTACAACAATCAACATGTATGATGATTTACAGTCAAATCAAATAGACTAAGCCTGATACAAAACCTCCCAAAATGGATAAATGCACTGATGCTCACATAATCACATAGGAGTGGGGCGTCCTCAAAACAACATGCAATTTTGTACTACCATATGCTTGCTTATCATCTACTTCTCTACTGCTATCAATACATCTCATACATGAATCAAAAGGATTTATCATGAATCGGAATAAGATCAAAAGTAGATGGTAGATAAAGTATGCAAAGAGTAGTACAAGATAAAGGTACAAATGAACAGGAAACAATAGAAGAATTGGAGAAATAAACCTGATGAGTTGCTCTATGAAATACTCAGTAACCAGCAATATGGGAAGAGGCTAGGACAATTGGAAACTTTAGAATTGGATTCTGGATCAAATGGCTCTATCCAACACATTACAATTCCATTTGCCTGCATTACAATTGCACATTTTTTTTTTTTACAAAAGAAACATCAATGGCGCCATTTTTTTTTTGTGTGCAGAAAATCAAGTACTAATCACAGGCAAATATATCTTAGGACCAATGACCTCTGAAAACTATGTCTTCCATATCATGTTTCCAACAAAAATAATATAGCTCCTCCCCCACACTTAAAAATTTTGTCCGTCTCGGACAAAACAACCTATCAAACTATTCCTCCAACATGGAAAACAATAGATATACAAAAGATAATCCACAAAGATACAAAGACAGTGGATAACAAATTAAGAGATAAGACAAGTAAGACATGGAAGATGGAAGTATCAAGTAGATTAGACAATCAAACCAAGTCAGAAAAGAATCAAGAATGAAATCCTTCATCATATTCATGCAAGTAAATATTACTGCAGTTTTGAAAAGATTCAAAGCAAGTTCTAGAGTAATAAGAATCACATGTGTTATCACACAAAAGTGGGTAGATGATAAGAATGGCTTGCAACCTCACTAGGTGAATCAAAATCAAGCATAATCTATCAATAAAAAGTTCACCATCATAACAAGTGACTGCATGCAAGTGAAGTCTCCTATCATACACAAAAATCCACAATCTGATGATCAAACTTAACTAATTTTTACCACCTCTGAAATGATACTAAGGCATGCATAGGGAATATTATTTGACTCAACTAAACAACCAAACGAACCTAGGTAAACAGGCAAATAAGTAATCAACCACACAAATTATTCCGAACATGAAAGGAAGAAAATAAATGTAGTAAATACAAGAACACACTCCCCTTTCAAATCGGAGAAAAAGCATCATCATGTCTGGCCCCACCGTATTCTCCAGTATAGAATTGATCTCTCTGCTTAAAATGACCTGCGTCTATTGCGAAAGTGAGACCCTTGATCACTAATGATCGCCCTGGGTACTCCAAATCTGCAAAATATGTGAGACCTAACAAAATCCACAACAACTAGAGAATCATCAGTCCTGGTGGGGATGACCTCCACCCATTTGGAAACATAATCATATGCCAACAGAATATATGGAAATCCAAAAGATACAGGACACGGACCCATAAAATCAATACCCCAAATATCGAAAATCTCACAGAATAACAAAAGTTTTTGAGGCATTTCATTTCTACGTCCTATTTCCCTGTTCATTGACATCGCTAACAAGACTTGTAGAATTCAGAGGCATCATGAGATAAGGTGGATCAATATAAACTAGACTCTAAAACTTTCCTAGCAATTATTTTGGGGTCCAAAGTACCCCCCACAAGCCAGAGAATAACAAAAAGTAAGTATGTATAGAATGAAACTCATAATCAAGTTCACATCATCTAATAATCTGATCACTACACAATTTTCAAAGATAAAGATCATCCCATACATAATACTTAGCATCACTTTTCAATTTCTGGACTTGTGCATGAGTAAAATGTGAAGGTACAACACGACAACTAAATAAATACCAAGATCTGCATACCATGGTGTCTTACTCTACAGGTGAAAAAGGTGCTCATCTGGAAAAGAATCTGCTATAGGGGTGGGCTTGATCTCCATCACAATCCTAGTCAAGCTGAAATACCACCTCCTTCTGCAACAAGTTGGTCAAGGGTAGGGGGCAATCTTGCTGAAGTCTCTGATAAAATGTCTGTAGAAACCTGCATGACCTAGAAAAGCACAAACTTCCCGCATAGAAGCAGGGTAAGATAAAGAATATATAGCATGAATTTTAGCAGGATCTCTTCAATACCATACACAGAGAAGATATGACCTAAGACTATCTCTTGCTCAACCAGGAAATGACATTTCACACAAACATCTGATGGAAATAATCCTTGGGGCGTCACCTGAAGCGTGCAAGTCCCTACACATTCCATATCCCTGTCTACATAAAGAGTGACCACAGATAGGTTCTCCATAGAAAGAGTACAACTTCTCGTGAAACAAAACCTCGACATACTTGGGAATCTGCTTCCCTAGCCTTTTCTTCAACAACCCCCTTCCTAGGCTGGGCCTTTGAGGGAAGAGAAAAACTGCTGCAAAATGCAAGTAGATTATCGCCTGAAGACCTAGTCATCCACACAAACAAATACAATGAGAAACAAATATAGATAATAAGAAAAGCAATAATAACAAAAGAAAAAGAAAACAAACAAACAAACTATAGTTTAAAGACAAACGAACCCATTAGAGTTCCCCGGCAACGACGCCAAAATTTGATACGAACGATGAATTGTCGTGATACCATTCCCAAAATATTTACCGAACCCCCTAACTACACTAATGCAGTATAGGACTGACTCAGGTCATCTCCCAATGAACCTAATGGCTGGACGTTTGTTTTTAAACAGAAGTAAACACTGAGGGTTTTTACAATTATCAGAACAATTAAACATGCAAAAAGTAAACCTAACTACCAATTATTAATTCCCGGGAAGTGATCCTAATGCAAGAATGATCCAACCTTACACCGCACTGTCACTCTACGATGCAATGGTCAAACAATTCTGGTAAACAAACCAACATGGAAATTAAAGCTGCAGGAAGCAAATCTGACTACCATACAATAAGTAACAACTACCCTAATGCGTAAAAGTAAGGAATCACGCACCGTACTGTCACTATAGGGTACAATGATCATGAAATAAAGGTGAACAATTCAACCAAGCACCGCACTGTCACTATACGGTACAGTGATCAAACAGTCACTAAAAACTACAATAAACGAAAGCAATTCGACAAGGCACCGTACTGTCACTATACGACAACTGGTCGAATGTAAATGAAATCTAATCTAATAATGAAAGCACTCCAACCAGGCACCACACTGTCACTATACGATGCATGGATTGGACAATTTAATGGCTGGGGTTAGTATATCAGCAATAAGAAATTTAACTAACCTACAAATGCATGACGAACAAAATTAAACAACTAAGCAACAACTAAACCTACAAACATAGCAAAACAAACTATCCAATTAAATGGACTAAATCCAAACATAAGCAATCGGTAACCCCACGATGGCGACAATAAACCGAACAGCCCCTCTGTCGATGGATTACGGATGTGGTCCTAATCCTGGCACCGCGGAAAAGAGCTGAATGCGGAGGGATGTGAACACTGCTTCGGCGGCTGTGGATGGCGGAGCTCCTAGTCCCGGTAGCTAGTGGATGGAATGTCGAAGCGGTGCGGCCTAATCCCGGTCGCCGGGAGGAATGGAATCGCCGTAACAGTGGTGGAAAATCTCTTCACCGGTGGATGACAAGCTGGAACTGCCTAATCCCGGCAGCTGATGATAGCGGAGATGAAACGGCCTAATCCCGGTCGCCGGAAAGGAATGGAATCGTCGGTGATGGAGCTGGACTCGCTGGAATCCCGCGCTTGCCGCTCTTCCGATTAGCTGTCCGAATCACGGCATCTAATCGTTCGCCGAGGCTTGCCTGGGATCATCGCCGACTGTCGGAGGGGAGGTCGCCGGAAGGAGCTGACGGACTGTTGCCGCCGCTCGTGGGGAAGAAGACTCTGCCGCGCGTGAAAAGGGAGAAAAATGCCTCGGCTCGAGTTGCGCTGCTCGTCACGATATGGAAGGACCTCCTTATGCGCGTCGCCGCCGGTCATCCCGCCGCGGAAGAAGCTGTTTTATTAAATGAAAAACATCAGCCGTCCAATTTGAGCCTCATCTGATCCCATCCGTCCATACAAGCTAGGGTTTGATCGATCCATTATCTGCTTAATTAAGCTGCTCCATCCAATGGCTGAAATCAATCTGATTTGGAATGGATGGATCTGATCCGTCTGAAGGGATAATCACGATCCAACGGTCCGGATGAACGACCAAGACGTGTAGAGCTTAATGTATGGGCCGGATCGCTCCAGATCCAGATGGATGCCTCAGAATCAATAACTTTCCTCGGATGGTTCATAATGCTCAGATCTAAACCCTTGATTTCATTTGTCTTCTGATCTGGATGAAGGGATCAGATTAAATCATCTTGAAATGTCCATTATGACCCAGACGAAGCCATATTTGATACATTGTGAGTCTAGTCTGGTGGCTCATCTCGATCTCCTACAAACAAAGATAAAATTTGCATATAAGTCCAAAAATTAGGAGAATTTACAATAAGGTCAAAAAATATATCCAACTAATAAAACATGTAAATAACCAATAATAAATCACTCGAGAGGATAAAAACAGTGATATTAATGTTGGGATGTATACTGAAAGCCTAGCTCTTTTGTATGAACATCTTTATTTTGAAATAAGAATTATATGATCATTGTTTGCACTTTATATTTATGATATATGTGCATATTGTCTAATACTTTACATTGTAGATAACATGGTGCTTGGGTGTGGCACAGAAGATCATGTTATCAGTCTCTTGTAGAGTATAAGTAGAGACTCACAACCAAGATGGTTTTGGACAAACCATTGGCATGGTTGTAGTGTAGCTTGGTATTGTTTTGTCTTGAACATAGAGTTACACTAGTACACTTAGGTGTATTGAGCAGGACCGACATAGAGGTGATTGATTTATTGCCGACTACATAATTGAATCGGACCTCGGATATTATGTTGTACATGCTCTTAATCCCGATATAATAACGGGCACATGTACTTAGTATTTATTTCTTTGATTTACCAAAGGGTGAGATTTAGATGGATTAAATCAATATGCCCGGTAAGTTGGGAAATGATATTATTTACATGGTGTGTCATTGATTATAGGAGGAAACCGTGTCCTATATATTAGGTTGATGATGTCCCCTTGAGGAGCTCATAAGGTTCATCATGTAAACCCTGCAGGATGACTTAGTCAACATGATGATAAGGTTGAGTGGTACTACTCGAGGAGTTAGATGTTAATTGATTGATGGTCAGTAAATCAATCAATTGTGGGACATTCGATATCTTAAACACGGGAGATGGATGTACAAATAATATATGGAGCCCATATTAATTTATGGGGTTGGTGAGGTAATTCAATGATGATCCTCTAGTGGAATGGAACATCATTGATGGATCAAGTTTGTGTGGTTCCGATCCATCGGGTGGCCAAGATCCAACTCCTCCTCATGGTCCCTATTGTAGCCTATTAACACCTCATGAAGTATAGATCCAATGAAGGAAAACAAAACCTTTGATCCGACGGTGGAGATTAGATCTCTAGATCCGACGGTTGGGATTAAATCCCTAGAACCGACGGTTGAGATTAAATCAATAGATCCAACGATTGGGATTAAATCCCTAGAATCAACGGTGGAGATTAAATCTATAGAACCGACGGTGGAGATTAAATCTCTAGAACCGACGGTTGAGATCAAATCTCTAGATCCGACGGTTGAGATTAAAACCCTTAGATCCAATGGAAGAGATTAAACCAAGGCCTAAACCTAACTCTATATATATGGGCTTAGGCTTGGGTGGCAAAAAGAATAATGAAAAAAAAAACCTAATTGAGAGAAGGTGGCTTGGGCGGCAAGAAATAGGAGGAGGTTAGGGTTAGGGTTTGGTTCATTGTGTTGGGCGGCAACAAGAAGAAGAAGCCTCTTCTTCTTCTTCCCAATGATGGCCGGCAACCCTTCTTCCCTTTTCCTGCTTGGTTTGGCCGGCGCCCAAGCTTCTCCCTTCCTTCTATGGCTTAGGTTGGATGGCATTAGGATAGCTTCCCTTGGGCGGCAATCAAATCCTAGATTGGATAGGATTGGGGTTGGGCGGCTAGGGTTAGGGTTTCGGGATTAGGGTGGGCGGCAACAAGAATATGAAGATCCTTTTCTTCTTCCTTCTAAGTGTTGGCCGACCACTATCCTTGTTCCCTCTACCTTGGCCGGAGCTCAACCTATTCTTCTTCCCCTCATCCTTGGCCGGAAATTAGGAGAGCTTTGTCTAGGGTTTGGGCGGCAACAAGGAGAAGGATTGTTTTCCTTTCTTTTCTCCAAGTGTTGGCCGGCGCCCATACCCTTGGTGTTTCTCTCTTTTGGTTGGTTTCCATACTCCATTTTATCTTCCTTGGTCGGCTGCAACATCGAGTTTATTGACTTGGTTGCCGGTTCTAGAAAGGAAGATGAGTTTTGTTTTAGGATCTTCCTTTGTTCCTAGTGAACAAGGAAAGGAAGATTGGTGATCTAGGAGGCTTCAACTTTTGGTAGATCGTCGCCCACACGACGTCCAAAAGGAGGGAGGACATACAATAGAAGATCAAGAGGTATAACAAGAGGTATAGTCTTGTTTATTTTGATTAATGTTCTTTTGTATCATGTTTATAATTGCTTTTCAATTATATGCATGTTTTGTGTGGATGCTTACTTTATGTATGTGTTGATTATACTAGTTTACATTTGTATGTATTTGTATAATCATGGACCTCGATAAGAAACACAAAAACCAGCGATCCGTCCGTTGTCTCTTCCGCGGCTAACCGACTAGAAGAGTTGTGTTGCTTGAACAACTAGTTTGTTCAAGCGATCGCTCAAGTCGTTAGCACGACGATGAAATGGTTGTGCTTAGAAAACTCATCCCATCCGGATTAGTTTTCATTAGTGAAAATTTTAATCCGGGGACATGGGAGCCGATGAGCATTCCGAGGGCTAGCACATTGCCAACAAATGGTATCAGAGTCACAGTTTCCGGTTTTGTCTGTTTTGGATTCGGTTACTTTTCACGCACTTATCATATATTGTGTATGCCGGATAATAGTAGGATGTGCGTAGGCTAACTTTTTGATTGAAGACATAAGATCCAACTATTATGGCTATATATGTGTGTATGTGATTGCATGTGTGTGTGATTGTATATTATTTGAATCCTCGGGGTTGACGAGGCTAGATTAGTATTTAATTTTTGTAATTAAATACGACATTGTTTAGCCACTCTTTATTTTATTTTACTTTCGATCTAGATTTCATGTACACTCCCTCGTGGAGTATAGGATCGATGGATGTAAAATAAAATAGGTTTTATTCTATGCTCGGATCTCCGAATGGCTCATACATGGCGTAGGAGGAGTGGACGAGGTGGCGACACGACGGGACGCATATTGGAGAACAATGCCATAATAGTTGAAAAAATTCTGATTTTTCCATATTTATTGCTGATTTGTTTTATATGCATGTTGTGTGTGCTTGAAAATTCCTCATTTTCAATTTACTAAGTGGGAGAGGGATATTTTAATTAATTCATGCAGCCTCCATTACAATTTGACGTATGATGCAACAAACTTACGTGTCGGCTATGAGTGCCTTCCTCCCTGCGGATGAGTTTATTTGCGGATCACTAGGTCAAATAATGGTTATAGGAAATTATCTAGGAGCGTGTGTACTTCCACAGCGGTAAGGCACATAATCCGAAATAATTCCCTTAGTATCGTGTAATGGTACACACTTAGATGCAAATATAAAGTATCCTCCCCATCGGAGTCACTGCTTTTATTTGTAGGGCCAAAGAGGAACCAACTATTAATTTTATTTGTCAAAAAGTAAGGTTGACAAGATAATAAAATTAATGGGTAAAACCTCCTCTTACAAATGTAGAATTCGTATACGTCCACACTGCGTGTCATGCGATATTCTCGGTGTTTTGAGGTGTTGGTTGATTTCAGAATTTTATTGTTTTGAGGAATCAATAATATTTTAAATCTAAAATAATGATCCATGTGATTCTTAGGATTTTCAAAATGACTTTCAGTCCACTTATTGTGATACTAAAGGAAATAAACTTACTGTCTGCTAGGAAGTACATGTATGCACTCTTCGAAGAGTATCCTCAAGCCATGGTTGCTCAAAAAGGTTTCTACCTCTAAGCCGAAAGGCAAGAAGAAGGAGAAACAAGGTGGAGCAAATATGGTGGGAGGATCTTAGGGAGGAGTGAAGAAGCCGAAAGGCAAGTACTTCACTTACAAGCAGGATGGACATTGGAAGGAGGACTGTCCCAATCCAAATCAGAACAAAAGTATATCCTTTGGTCTAGTCGTTGAAACATGGGTAGCGGTGTTATCTACCGGCACCTGGTGTGTAGATACGAAAGCCACTAATCATGTCTGCAATACTTTGCAGGGGTTCTAGGAAACCCGACGACTAGCTAAAAGGGATATTACCATTTACTTGGGCAATGCCATGAAGATGGCGGCTATTGCAGTGGGAGATGTTTTATTTATCTTTTGAGAAAAATAAAGTTTTTTTGGTTCTTAAGAATTTTCTTTATGTACCTTTATTTAGAAAGAATTGCTTTCGGTTTCTAAATTATGGATGGATAATCTATTCCTTTTAATGACAGATTTGTTATAAAAGGAATAGGGACATTATCTATTCAGGTACATAGATAGGAAATTTATAACTTGAACCACAAGCTCCCACGATGCAATTAGAAGTTAATAACTCATCTTCTAATTCCGATAAGAGAAAAGAACCTTCGAAGATGAACCAAACATATCTTTGGGATCTTAGGCTTGGTCATATTAACCTAAGCAGAATTCAAAGGTTGATATCTGATGGACCTTTGGGTTCATTAGTGGTGGAGGATCTCCCAACCTGCGAATCTTGCTTGGAGGGTAAGATGACCAAGAGGCCTTTCAAGGCCAAGGGGTATAGATCCAAAGATGTGTTGGAATTGGTTCATTCTGATTTGTATGGGCCTATGTCTATCCAGACAAGAGGTAGTTTAATTTTGAACATTTCATCTTTTTCATAGATGATTGTTCAAGATATGGATGACACTACGATCTGATCGTGGTGGTGAGTACCTCTTGGGAGAGTTTAAGAACTACTTATCAGAGGCTGGGATTCAATCCCAATTGACTGCACCTGGCACACCCCTGTAGAACGGTGTATCAAAGCGAAGGAATAGGACTCTTATGGAGATGGTTAGATCGATGATGAGTTATTCTGACTTGCCAGATTCGTTCTGGGGATATTCTCTTGATATGGCGGTGTACATTCTGAACTTGGTTCCATCTAAACCAGTGCCTTCTACTCCCACAGAATTGTGGACTGGGCAAAAGCCTAGTCTAAGACATATTCAGATATGGGAGTCCAACACATGTGATGAAGGCACATACTCGTAAGTTGGAACCTCGTACAGAAGTACGCATGATCATTGGCTATCCCAGGGGAACGAAGGGTGGATTGTTTCATAGTCCTAGAGATCAGAGGGTGATCGTTAACACGAACGCCAGATTTCTAGAGGAAGACTATGTGATGAGCCACAAGCCCACGGGTAAAATTGTTCTGGAGGTGTTAAAAGGGAAGTCACTTCTTTAGTACCACCGGTACAAGAGGACATACCACATGTTACTGCACCGCATGTCACAGAGGATACACAGGTGATACCTCGTCTTAGTGGGAGGGTTGTGAGTCAACTTGATAGATTCATGTTCTTGGGAGAATCTTCTGATTTGGTCCCTGGCGAACATGAACCTAATCCCTGAAAATACGACAAAGGCAATCCAAGATATAGATGCAGCATCTTGGCAAAGTGCAATGAATACTGAGATTGAATCTATGGATTCAAATCAGGTCTGAGAGCTCTTATGCACAACAGCTCATATGGATTATGAGGTGTGGCATATGGATGTCAAGACAACTTTCCATTGATGGAAGTCTTGAGGAAAACATCTACATGAAGCAACCAGAGGGATTCATTGCTAAGGGTAAAGAGCATCTTGTATGTAAGCTTAGTCGGTCCATTTATGGATTGAAGCAAGATTCGAGGTCTTGGAACATCCGCTTTGAGGAGGTAAATCAGTCTTATGGATTTATTCAAAGTTCGGATGAGTCTTTTGTATACAAGCGATGTGATGGAAACGTAGTGATATTTTTGTACTATACGTAGATGATATTTTGGTGGTTGGCAACAACATCGAAGTGTTATCAGACGTAAGGGTATGGTTGTCCAAACAGTTAGATATGAAGGACTTGGGAGAAGCATGACACATCCTTGAGATCAAGGTTATAAGGATCGCAGGAAAAGGATGTTGTGCTTATCCCAAGCTTCATACATAGACATGATTTTGGATCGTTTTAGCATGCAGAACTCCAAGAAGGGTTTTCTACCTTTCAGGCATGGAGTTCCTTTATCTAAGGAGATGTGTCCTAGATCATCTGAAAAGATAGAGGAGATATAGGCAGTTCCTTATGCTTCGGCGGTAGGAAGCCTAATGTATGCAATGCTATGTACGAGACCAGATATCTGCTTTGCCATGGGCATGGTCACAGACATCGAGTAATCCAGATGTGACATTGGATCGCGTGTGAAACATATAATCAGAGGCCCGAGAAGGACTAGGGATTATATGCTAGTTTACCGGGCAGACCAATTACTCCCTGTGGGTTACACGGATTCTGATTTCCAATCTGAAAGGGATAATAGTAAGTCTACCTAAGGGTTTTTGTTTAATTTTGGAGGTGGAGCCATAGTATGGAGGAGTGTCAAGGTAAATGCGTGGCGGACTCTACCATGGAAGCCGAGTATGTGGCGACCTCGAGGCAAGGAAGTCAGTGTGTGGCTCAGGAACTTCCTGATGGACTTGGATGTGATTCCTGGTTTGCCCAGAACTATCATAATTTATTGTGATAATAATGGTGCAGTTGCAAACTCGAAGGAACCACGAGCCCATAAGACTAGTAAACACATGGAGCGCAAGTACCACCTGATACTAGAAATCGTAAAGGAGGTAGAAGTTGCTGTCACCTAGATTGCATCAGAGGATGACCTGGTAGACCCTTTCACTAAGGGCCTTCTGGCGAGAGCTTTGATAGGCATGTGGAGGGAAGGGGAATCAGATGTATGGCAGTATGAGGACAACATAGTCTTTTAGTATAAGTGGGAGATTGTTAGGATGTATACTGAAAGCCTAGCTCTTTTGTATGAACATCTTTATTTTGAAATAAGAATCACATGATCATTGTTTGCACTTTATATTTATGATATATGTGCATATTGTCTAATACTTTACATTGTAGATAACATGATGCTTGGGTGTGGCACAAAAGATCATGTTATCAGTCTCTTGTAGAGTATAAGTAGAGACTCACAACCAAGATGGTTTTGGACAAACCATTGGCATGGTTGTAGTGTAGCTTGGTATTATTTTATCTTGAACATAGAGTTACACTAGTACACTTAGGTGTATTGAGCAGGACCGACATAGAGGTGATTCAATTTATTGCTGACTACATAATTGAATCGGACCTCGAATATTATATTGTACATGCTCTTAATCCCGATATAATAATGGGCACATGTACTTAGTATTTATTTCTTTGATTTACCAAAGGGTGAGATTTAGATGGATTAAATCAATATGCTCGGTAAGTTGGGAAATGATATTATTTATATGGTGTGTCGTTGATTATAGGAGGAAACCGTGTCCTATATATTAGGTTGATGATGTCCCCTTGAGGAGCTCATAAGGTTCATCATGTAAACCCTGCAGGTTGACTTAGTCAACATGATGATAAGGTTGAGTGGTACTACTCGAGGAGTTATATGTTAATTGATTGATGGTCAGTAAATCAATCAATTGACGGACATTCGATATCTTAAACACGGGGAGATGGATGTACAAAAAATATATGGAGCCCATATTAATTTATGGGGGTTGGTGAGGTAATTCAATGATGATCCTCTAGTGGAATGGAACATCATTGATGGATCATGTTTGTGTGGTTCCAATCCATCGGGTGGCCAAGATCCAACTCCTCCTCATGGTCCCTATTGTAGCCTATTAACACCTCATGAAGTCTAGATCCAATGAAGGAAAACAAAACCTTTGATCCGACGGTAGAGATTAGATCTCTAGATCCGACGGTTGGGATTAAATCCCTAGAACCGATGGTTGAGATTAAATCTCTAGATCCGACGGTTGGGATTAAATCCCTAGAATCGACGGTGGAGATTAAATCTCTAGAACTGACGGTGGAGATTAAATCTCTAGAACCGACGGTTGAGATCAAATCTCTAGATCTGACGGTTGAGATTAAAACCCTAGATCCAATGGAGGATATTAAACCAAGGCCTAAACCTAACTCTATATATATGGGCTTAGGCTTGGGCGGCAAAAAGAATAATGAAAAAAAAAACCTAATTGAGAGAAAGTGGCTTGGGCGGCAAGAAAATAGGAGGAGGTTAGGGTTAGGGTTTGGTTCATTGTGTTGGGCGGCAACAAGAAGAAGAAGCCTCTTCTTCTTCTTCCCAATGATGGCCGGCAACCCTTCTTCCCTTTTCCTCCTTGGTTTGGCCGGCGCCCAAGCTTCTCCCTTCCTTCTATGGCTTAGGTTGGATGGAATTAGGATAGCTTCCCTTGGGCGGCAATCAAATCCTAGATGGGATAGGATTGGGGTTGGGCGGCTAGGGTTAGGGTTTTGGGATTAGGGTGGGCGGCAACAAGAAGATGAAGATCCTTTTCTTCTTCCTTCTAAGTGTTGGCCGACCACTATCCTTGTTCCCTCTACCTTGGCCGGAGCTCAACCTATTCTTCTTCCCTTCATCCTTGGTCGGAAATTAGGAGAGCTTTGTCTAGGGTTTGGGCGGCAACAAGGAGGAGGATTGTTTTCCTTTCTTTTCTCCAAGTGTTGGCCGGCGCCCATACCCTTGGTGTTTCTCTCTTTTGGTTGGTTTCCATACTCCATTTTATCTTCCTTGGCCGGCGGCAACATTGAGTTTATTGACTTGGTTGCCGGTTCTAGAAAGGAAGATGAGTTTTGTTTTAGGATCTTCCTTTGTTCCTAGTGAACAAGGAAATGAAGATTGGTGATCTAGGAGGCTTCAACTTTTGGTAGATCGTCGCCCACACGACGTCCAAAAGGATGGAGGACATATAATAGAAGATCAAGAGGTATAACAAGAGGTATAATCTTGTTTATTTTGATTAATGTTCTTTTGTATCATGTTTATAATTGCTTTTCAATTATATGCATGTTTTGTGTGGATGCTTACTTTATGTATGTGTTGATTATACTAGTTTACATTTGTATGTATTTGTATAATCATGGACCCCGATAAGAAACACAAAAACCGGTGATCCGTCCGTTGTCTCTTCCGCGGCTAACCGACTAGAAGAGTTGTGTTGCTTGAACAACTAGTTTGTTCAAGCGATCGCTCAAGTCGTTAGCACGACGACGAATTGGTTGTGCTTAGGAGACTCATCCCATCCAGATTAGTTTTCATTAGTGAAAATTTTAATTAGGGGACATGGGAGCCGATGAGCATTCCGAGGGCTAGCATATTGCCAACAAATGGTATCAGAGCCACGGTTTCCGGTTTTGTGTGTTTTGGATTCGGTTACTTTTCATGCACTTATCATATATTGTGTATGCCGGATAATAGTAGGATGTATGTAGGCTAACTTTTTGATTGCAGGCATAAGATCCAACTATTATGGCTATATATGTGTGTATGTGATTGCATGTGTGTGTGATTGTATATTATTTGAATCCTCGGGATTGATGAGGCTAGATTAGTATTTAATTTTTGTAATTAAATACGACATTGTTTAGCCACTCTTTATTTTATTTTTCTTTCGATCTAGATTTCATGTACACTCCCTCGTGGAGTATAGGATCGATGGATGTAAAATAAAATAGGTTTTATTCTATGCTCGGATCTCCGGATGGCTCATACATGGCGTAGGAGGAGCGGACGAGGTGGCGACACGACGCGATGCATATTGGAGAACAATGCCATAATAGTTGAAAAAATTCTGATTTTTCCATATTTATTGCTGATTTGTTTTATATGCATGTTGTGTGTGCTTGAAAATTCCTCATTTCCAATTTACTAAGTGGGAGAGGGATATTTTAATTAATTCCTGTGGCCTCCATTACAATTTGACGTATGATGCAACAAACTTACGTGTCGGCTCTGAGTGCCTTCCTCCCTGTGGATGAGTTTGTTTGCGGATCACTAGGTCAAATAATGGTTATAGGAAATTATCTAGGAGCGTGTGTACTTCCACAGCGGTAAGACACATAATCCGAAATAATTCCCTTAGTATCGTGTAATGGTGCACCCTTAGATGCAAATATAAAGTATCCTCCCCATCGGAGTCACTGCTTTTATTTGTAGGGCCAAAGAGGAACCAACTATTAATTTTATTTGTCAAAAAGTAAGGTTGACAAGATAATAAAATTAATGGGTAAAACCTCCTCTTACAAATGCAGAATTCATATACGTCCACACTGCGTGACATGCGATATTCTCGGTGTTTTGAGGTGTTGGTTGATTTTGGAATTTTATTGTTTTGAGGAATCAATAATATTTGAAATCTAAAATAATGATCCATGTGATTCTTAGGATTTTCAAAATGACTTTCAGTCCACTTATTATGATACTAAAGGAAATAAACTTACTGTACCCAAATAATGTTGATTGGAAAAGAATCCAGATATTGTCTTATCTGCTAGGAAGTACATGTATGCACTCTTCGAAGAGTATCCTCAAGCCATGGTTGCTCAAAAAGGTTTCTACCTCTAAGCCGAAAGGCAAGAAGAAGGAGAAACAAGGTGGAGCAAATGTGGTGGGAGGATCTCAGGGAGGAGTGAAGAAGCCGAAAGGCAAGTACTTCACTTACAAGCAGGATGGACATTGGAAGGAGGACTGTCCCAATCCAAATCAGAACAAAAGTATATCCTTTAGTCTAGTCGTTGAAACATGGGTAGCGGTGTTATCTACCGGCACCTGGTGTGTAGATACAAAAGCCACTAATCATGTCTGCAATACTTTGCAGGGGTTCCAGGAAACCCGACGACTAGCTAAAAGGGATATTACCATTTACTTGGGCAATGCCATGAAGATGGCGGCTATTGCAGTGGGAGATGTTTTATTTATCTTTTGAGAAAAATAAAGTTTTTTTGGTTCTTAAGAATTTTCTTTATGTACCTTTATTTTGAAAGAATTGCTTTCGGTTTCTAAATTATGGATGGATAATCTATTCCTTTTAATGACAGATTTGTTATAAAAGGAATAGGGACATTATCTATTCAGGTACATAGATAGGAAATTTATAACTTGAACCACAAGCTCCCACGATGCAATTAGAAGTTAATAACTCATCTTCTAATTCCGATAAGAGAAAAGAACCTTCGAAGATGAACCAAACATATCTTTGGGATCTTAGGCTTGGTCATATTAACCTAAGTAGAATTCAAAGGTTGATATCTGATGGACCTTTGGGTTCATTAGTGGTGGAGGATCTCCCAACCTGCGAATCTTGCTTGGAGGGTAAGATGACCAAGAGGCCTTTCAAGGCCAAGGGGTATAGATCCAAAGATATGTTGGAATTGGTTCATTCTGATTTGTATGGGCCTATGTCTATCCAGACAAGAGGTAGTTTAATTTTGAACATTTCATCTTTTTCATAGATGATTGTTCAAGATATGGATGACACTACGATCTGATCGTGGTGGTGAGTACCTCTTGGGAGAGTTTAAGAACTACTTATCAGAGGCTGGGATTCAATCCCAATTGACTGCACCTGGCACACCCCTGCAGAACGGTGTATCAGAGCGAAGGAATAGGACTCTTATGGAGATGGTTAGATTGATGATGAGTTATTCTGACTTGCCATATTCGTTCTGGGGATATTCTCTTGATACGGCGGTGTACATTCTGAACTTGGTTCCATCTAAACCAGTGCCTTCTACTCCCACAGAATTGTGGACTGGGCGAAAGCCTAGTCTAAGACATATTCAGATATGGGAGTCCAGCATATGTGCTGAAGGCAGATACTGGTAAGTTGGAACCTCGTACATAAGTACGCATGATCATTGGCTATCCTAGGGGAATGAAGGGTGGATTGTTTCATAGTCCTAGAGATCAGAGGGTGATCGTTAACACGAACGCCAGATTTCTAGAGGAAGACTATGTGATGAGCCACAAACTCACGGGTAAAATTGTTCTGGAGGAGTTAAAAGGGAAGTCACTTCTTTAGTACCACCGGTACAAGAGGACATACCACATGTCACTGCACCGCGTGTCATAGAGGATACACAGGTGATACCTCATCTTAGTGGGAGGGTTGTGAGTCAACTTGATTGATTCATGTTCTTGGGAGAATCTTCTGATTTGGTCCCTGGCGAACATGAACCTAATCCCTGAAAATACGACAAAGGCAATCCAAGATATAGATGCAGCATCTTGGCAAAGTGCAATGAATACTGAGATTGAATCTATGGATTCAAATCAGGTCTGAGAGCTCTTATGCACAGCAGCTCATATGGATTATGAGGTGTGGCATATGGATGTCAAGACAACTTTCCATTGATGGAAGTCTTGAAGAAAACATCTACATGAAGCAACCAGAGGGATTCATTGCTAAGGGCAAAGAGCATCTTGTATGTAAGCTTAGTCGGTCCATTTATGGATTGAAGCAAGCTTCGAGGTCTTGGAACATCCGCTTTGAGGAGGTAAATCAGTCTTATGGATTTATTCAAAGTTTGGATGAGTCTTGTGTATACAAGAGATGTGACGGAAACGTAGTGATATTTTTGTACTATACGTAGATGACATTTTGGTGGTTGGCAACAACATCGAAGTGTTATCAGACGTAAGGGTATGGTTGTCCAAACAGTTAGATATGAAGGACTTGGGAGAAGCAGGACACATCCTTGAGATCAAGGTTATAAGGATCGCAGGAAAAGGATGTTGTGCTTATCCCAAGCTTCATACATAGACATGATTTTGGATCATTTTAGCATGCAGAACTCCAAGAAGGGTTTTCTACCTTTCAGGCATGAAGTTCCTTTATCTAAGGAGATGTGTCCTAGATCATCTGAAAAGATAGAGGAGATATAGGCAGTTCCTTATGCTTCGGCGGTAGGAAGCCTAATGTATGCTATGCTATGTACGAGACCACATATCTGCTTTGCCATGGGCATGGTCAGCAGATATCAGAGTAATCCAGGACAGGGATATTGGACTGCGGTAAAACATATATTGTAGTGCCTGAGAAGGACTAGGGATTATATGCTAGTTTATCGGGCAAACCAATTATTCCCTTTGGGTTACACGGATTTGGATTTCCAATCAGATAGGGACAAGAGTAAGTCTACCTCGGGGTTTGTGTTTAATTTTGGAGGTGGAGCCATAGTATGGAGGAGTGTCAAGTAGAAATGCGTGGCGGACTCTACCATGGAAGCTGAGTATGTGGCAGCCTCTGAGGCAGCCAAGGAAGCTGTGTGGCTCAGGAACTTCCTGATGGACTTGGATGTGATTCCTGGTTTGCCCAGAACTATCACAATTTATTGTGATAATAATGGTGTAGTTGCAAACTCGAAGGAACCACGAGCCCATAAGACTAGTAAACACATGGAGTGCAAGTACCACCTGATACGAGAAATCATAAATGAGGTAGAAGTTGCTGTCGCCTAGATTGCATCAGAGGATGACCTGGTAGACCCTTTCACTAAGGGCCTTCTGGGGAGAGCTTTGATAGGCATGTGGAGGGAAGGGGAATCAGATGTATGACAATATGAGGACAACATAGTCTTTTAGTATAAGTGGGAGATTGTTGGGATGTATACTGAAAGCCTATCTCTTTTGAATGAACATCTTTATTTTGAAATAAGAATCACATGATCATTGTTTGCACTCGATATTTATGATATATGTGCATATTGTCTAATACTTTACATTGTAGATAACATGGTGCTTGGGTGTGGCACAGAAGATCATTTTATCAGTCCCTTGTAGAGTATAAGTAGAGGCTCACAACCAAGATGGTTTTGGACAAACCATTGGCATAGTTGTAGTGTAGCTTGGTATTGTTTTGTCTTGAACATAGAGTTACACTAGTACACTTAGGTGTATTGAGCAGGACCGACATAGAGGTGATTCAATTTATTGCTGACTATATAATTGAATCGGACCTCGGATATTATGTTGTACATGCTCTTAATCCCGATATAATAACGGGCACATGTACTTAGTATTTATTTATTTGATTTACCAAAGGGTGATATTTAGATGGATTAAATCAATATGTCCGGTAAGTTCGGAAATAATATTATTTACATGGTGTGTCGTTGATTATAGGAGGAAACCGTGTCCTATATATTAGGTTGATGATGTCCCCTTGAGAAGCTCATAAGGTTCATCATGTAAACCCTGCAGGTTGACTTAGTCAACATGATGATAAGGTTGAGTGGTACAACTCGAGGAGTTAGATGTTAATTGATTGATGGTCAGTAAATCAATCAATTGACGGACATTCGATATCTTAAACACGGGGAGATGGATGTACAAATAATATATGGAGCCCATATTAATTTATGGGGGTTGGTGAGGTAATTCAATGATGATCCTCTAGTGGAATGGAACATCATTGATGGATCAAGTTTGTGTGGTTCCGATCCATCGGGTGGCCAAGATCCAACTCCTCCTCATGGTCCCTATTGTAGCCTATTAACACCTCATGAAGTCTAGATCCAATGAAGGAAAACAAAACCTTTGATCCGACGGTGGAGATTATATCTCTAGATCCGACAGTTGGGATTAAATCCCTAGAATCGACGGTTGAGATTAAATCTCTAGATCCGACGGTTGGGATTAAATCCCTAGAACCGACGGTGGAGATTAAATCTCTAGAACCGACTGTGGAGATTAAATCTCTAGAACCGACGGTTGAGATCAAATCTCTAGATCCGACGGTTGAGATTAAAACCCTAGATCCAATGGAGGAGATTAAACCAAGGCCTAAACCTAACTCTATATATATGAGCTTAGGCTTCGGCGGCAAAAAGAATAATGAAAAAAAAACCTAATTGAGAGAAGGTGGCTTGGGCGGCAAGAAATAGGAGGAGGTTATGGTTAGGGTTTGGTTCATTGTGTTGGGCGGCAACAAGAAGAAGAAGCCTCTTCTTCTTCTTCCCAATGATGGCCGGCAACCCTTCTTCCCTTTTCCTCCTTGGTTTGGCCGGCGCCCAAGCTTCTCCCTTCCTTCTATGGCTTAGGTTGGATGGCATTAGGATAGCTTCCCTTGGGCGGCAATCAAATCCTAGATGGGATAGGATTGGGGTTGGGCGGCTAGGGTTAGGGTTTTGGGATTAGGGTGGGTGGCAACAAGAAGATGAAGATCCTTTTCTTCTTCCTTCTAAGTGTTGGCCGACCACTATCCTTGTTCCCTCTACCTTGGCCGGAGCTCAACCTATTCTTCTTCCCTTCATCCTTGCCCGGAAATTAGGAGAGCTTTGTCTAGGGTTTGGGTGGCAACAAGGAGGAGTATTATTTTCCTTTCTTTTCTCCAAGTGTTGGCTGGCACCCATACCCTTGGTGTTTCTCTCTTTTGGTTGGTTTCCATACTCCATTTTATCTTCCTTGGCCGGCGGCAACATCGAGTTTATTGACTTGGTTGCCGGTTCTAGAAAGGAAGATGAGTTTTGTTTAGGATCTTCCTTTGTTCCTAGTGAACAAGGAAAGGAAGATTGGTGATCTAGGAGGCTTCAACTTTTGGTAGATCGTCGCTCACACGACGTCCAAAAGGAGGGAGGACATATAATAGAAGATCAAGAGGTATAATCTTGTTTATTTTGATTAATGTTCTTTTGTATCATGTTTATAATTGCTTTTCAATTATATGCATGTTTTGTGTGGATGCTTACTTTATGTATGTGTTGATTATACTAGTTTACATTTGTATGTATTTGTATAATCATGGACCCCAATAAGAAACACAAAAACCGGCGATCCGTCCGTTGTCTCTTCCGCGGCAAACCGACTAGAAGAGTTGTGTTGCTTGAACAACTAGTTTGTTCAAGCGATCGCTCAAGTCGTTAGCATGATGACGAATTGGTTGTGCTTAGGAAACTCATCCCATCCGGATTAGTTTTCATTAGTGAAAATTTTAATCCGGGGACATGGGAGCCAATGAGCATTCCGAGGGCTAGCACATTGCCAACAATTAAGGACCAAAATAATACAATAAAATGACAGTTATCAAAATGCTTGTATTTATATACTATGCTGATATACCTATTGTACCTCTAGATTATGTTGTTGAAATACATGTGATATTACATATATACATGTTTTTCTATTACATGCTGAGTTTTACTCACCACGGACCCTGGGTTTTTCTGTCGCCCAGGTAACAGGTAGAAGTCTTCGTGACCGCTTGGAGCACCGCTGGCTGACATCTCATCTCATCTCCGAGACTTTGGTGTTTGTTTTGGCTTTTCCATACATTGTGTTATGTATTTGGAGTTTTCCTGATGTACTATGTTGTGGACTTGTGGATTCGGATTTTGTCACTATTCCGTTATGTTGTGATGTGTTAGTCATACTGGTATGCACTGTGTAGTTGTGATGTTGTTGTGTTTTATGTTTTCGCTGTGTAGTTGTTGTAGTTAGTTGGTGATGTTGTTGTGGTTGTTTTACAAATTTATATGTTGTTGTTATTGTGGGCCTACGAGCCTTGTATTAACCCGAAATGTTGCCACGTACAGGGGAGATGCTGTCCGTTTGATTTTCGGCTCGGCATGGTCTCGGGGCGTGACATAAACCATTGAATTCGAGAACTCTAAAGGGAAAAAAAACTAACATTAAGAAACTTTAAATCGACAATAGAGAGAGTACCACTCGAGGTATGTTGCCTGGCTGCGAGACCGCAAAGAAGAGCAAGGAATGCTGCAAATGAGTGAGATGCAGATGCAAAGGACAAATGCAATAAGCACCGAGAGGAACACACCGAGGAGCGAACAACTCCTTTGACGAGCGGACAACTCCTTCGACCTAAGTAACCTATATATATATATATATATATATATATATATATATATGATGGTTGGTTTTAAAAAATCATTGTAAATTGTGTTATTGATTAAAAAATACGTTCAACGACAACAGATAATGTGAAACCGTTGTCTTTTGTATTATATGGGCGCTCAAAGACAACGATTTTGTCAAAAACCATTGTCTTTTATCAAAATCACAACGACTTGATTAAAAACTATTGTCTTTATGGGTGTTGTCTTTTAGTATTTTATTGTAATTACAGAATAGAGGATATTATTCCTTATATATATTTTAAATATCATGATGTGATTAAATATATTATTATTATTTTAAATTTTTTTAATACATTAAAATTTATTTAAATTATTATTGGTTAAATAATTTTATTTTATTTTTTAATCATATATATTTATAATTTTTTTAAAAAACTTATTTTCAATAATTAAAAAAAATAGTATTAATAATAAATAAAATAATTTTTATTTGTATTAAAAATATTTAAAAATTAATAATTATTATTAATGAATTATATTATACTTCTAATTCAATTACACCATTATAATTTCATTGATAACGATTTATAACCGTTGTATTAGTATTACAACGACAATAGTTTTTTATCGTTGTGTCAAATGTTGTGAAAACCTTCACATTGACAACAGTTCATTGCACCATTGTCCCAACTATTGTTAAGATAAAAATAAAAATTATTAAAGATAACAGTTTTGAAAAACCATTGTAAATTGTGTTGTTGATTTTAAAAAAATATACTCAATGACAACGAAGAGTGTTAAACCGTTGTCTTTTGTGATATATGAGCACTCAAAGACAACGATTTTGTCAAAAACTATTGTCTTTTATCAAAATTACAACGGTTTCTTTAAAAATCGTTGTCTTTGTGGTGTTATCTTTTAGTATTTTTGTTGTAGTGTCATTTTAAGTCTCTTCGAAGGATTCGTAGTGCGTGTGATCTAATAGGTTCTCGGTTTATCTTGATCGTCCATAATTAACCATTAATTATAGAACGATCATCAGTGACATCTAATAGCACATCATGATTCTCAATTAACCGAAAAATCAACGGTTGATCTCAGAATCATTTTCGAACCCTTCAACAGCTACAGTGAATCGTGCCTCGTTCCTTTCACTCATCTTATACCCACTTGGTTAAGAACATGGTCTATGTGTTAGTCCCTACTAGGCTGACTATGTTACACCTAGCTCAAGTCATACTTCCTCGTCCAGTGGATTCAAATTACTCCGACATGATTCCAAGAGTACTATACTCTTGACATGCAATGTTTTTTTCTAAAGACTTTGAGTAACAATCCTGACGAGTGACCATAGGGTATACGTCTTCTCACAAGCAGTGGTGAATCCTTTGTTGTCTATTCAATCACTTTCGAGCACATCGACTTATACCCAATCATCTCATACCCACACCTCCATAGAGATGTATCGACTAAGATTTCAAAGTATAAGTCTCCATGACCAAGATGACTTGAATACCTCAAGTCGAAGGAAACTCGCACTTGATCTGCAGTAAGAGCTTCACTGACATTGTTGGTGCAATTGGCCCAGGTCACGATTAACCGGACTCGAGTTTGACTCGAGTAAGTGTTTTGATATTTGACATGGATGTCTGACATGTGTTGGGGAGATTGCTGATGCAATCAACTCAGGTTAGTATTTGATGTTTGAGGATGGTTTGACCATTGTCATGGGAAAAGTCCAAGTCTTGAGTACTTGGCATGTAAAGTCCCAGCATGGGTCTTGGCAAGGGAAAGTCCAATATGGGTTGGCAAAGGTAAGTCCAAGCATGGGTCTTGGCATGGAAAGTCCAACATAGGTTGGCAAGGAAAAGTCCAAGCTTGAGTCTTGGCATTTGAGAAGTCCAAGGGGAATATTGGCAGCGTAAAGTCCAAGGGTGAAGTCTTGGCAGAATAAGTCTAATGGTTGGCGGCGTAAAGTCCAAGCGGGAGTCTTGACAATGTAAATTCAATGTGCCTTGGCAGTGTAGACACTGTTTGCATGATAATAGCTGATGGAAGCACCTGAAGGCTAGCGTATAGATGAACAAGTCATGGATGACTTGGAGGGATCCGATAGGCGTGAGGCTGATGGAGGTGGCTAGAAGGCTTAGGTTTAGGCTATGGGTAGTCTAGAAAGTATGGGGGCACCATACTTAGGTTAAAACCTCATGTTTGAGGTGTATCAGTCGACTGGGACCATGGGTCAGTCGACTGGTGAGAGTCAACTAGGGTTTGACTATAGGAAGTGCACTAGCAGTCGACTGCCAGAGGTGGTCAGTCGACTGCTGGCCTGAGCAATCGACTGATCGTGTGATCAGTTGACTGATGGTCGGATTCTTGGGCATAGAAGGTTCTCCAGTCGAGTGATCACATCGACCACTCGACTGATTGAAACATCAGTCGACTAATGTGTAAGGTCAATCGACTGATGGTGTATTCGTTGGATTTTTTCAGCGTGGATCGAGCCATTGTCTCACGACAATAGTGGAAGTAGTCGACTGATGGTCCCGAGAAGTCGACTGATAGGCGAAATCCAGCCCGAGTTACAGGTTTAAAAGGAGCACTGAGGGAAGGATTGAGCACCGATTTCTTGGACGTTCTTGAGGCGATTTGCTGGTGCAAATTTGGGTCTTCAACCACGGTTCAAGCAATCAACATACAAGCATCCAAAAGCTCTTTATAAAATTTTCTTTACTTGCATTTTAGTGTATTTGCTTGTATTCCATTCTTATTGTTGTAAGAACTATTGTACGAGGTTTCTCCACCTCCGGATTGTTCTGAGAGGGAGTTATTGTCATAGTGGTGTGTGATTGACATCACTAGAGCTCGTTTAAGCTCGATCCATGAAGTAGGAATCATTCGGTTCCAAACCACGTTATATCCTTGTGTTGTAGATTGTGCTTGTGTTTTTGTGTTGTATATTTCATATTTCTGCTGCATATTAACATCTTATAGCAAGCACGATTGAGATCCATTAATGAGCGACGACAATGCTATTCACCCCCCCTCTAGCGGGCGCAACATTCCTATCAATTGGTATCAGAGGCCGGGGCTCTTCTACGAACTGACCGCCGGGAGCAAAACTGCAAGAGGAATAAGATGGAATTCGAAGAAAATGTGGGATGGGATATCAACACCCCAATTCCATATGCCTTCTATGGACAAGAAGGGTTCGAGCAATGTAAGGCACGAATGGAGAACTTCTTCATGATGGACTTCGAAGATTGGATGATCCTAGTAAGGGGTTTTGAATTTCCAAGAGGTCCAAAAGGTGGATACCTCAAGAAGAAGAGATGGACCAAAGAGCAAGTCCAAGCCTTTAAGAGAAACGATAAGGTAATGCAATTGATATTAAATTCATTGCCTAACGATATTGTGTCTAGGTTAGGTGAATATCTAGATGCCAAGGAGCTATGGGAAAAATTGGCCAAGCTCCATGAAGAACCATCCATGGCTCAAGTAGAGAGAGAGCCCGAAGAAGAAGCTTCATCATCCTCATAAGAAAGTGAGGATTCGGAGGTTGATAGAGAATCAACATCCGGATTGGTGGAAGAAGCCTCCACCTCTAGGATTGAGGGGGAGGAGATTAGATCTCTGGGTCAAGGGCAAGAGCAAGAAAAGCCAACTACTTCAGAGAGAAGTGATGTACAAGCTCAAGAGACCATCATCACCACCCTAGGTAACTCAAACACTTCAATTCAAAATAAAATCCATATTATGTGTTTTTCAGTGTAGGGAGTATGGGCATTACAAGAGTAAATGCCCTAAGAAAATTAAGAAGACTCCTCCGGCACCAAAAGTTAACGAAAAAGTCAAGACATGTCGGTGTCCCCACCAAGAAGGGCAAGGAGCAAGTGTTTTGCTTCAAATGCCGACAACTGGGACACTACCGGAATCAATGCCCAAAGGGGGAGAAGAAGACTCAAGGAGGAGCATCACAAGTAGGGGGAGCCTCTAAGGTAAACCCTAAGGTAAAATCCAATAATGCTTCTACTTCAATTAATGGTCAAAAGCATGTTAGGAGTAATCTTGCTATTTATCATGAAAAACATGCTAGGAATAACAAATATTTTTGCCTAGGAGCTAAGAATGTTCACTTTGAAACTAAGGAGAAATTTGGGACTAATGTCCCTAGAAAAACCTTACCTAGGGCAAGCATTAAGAAAATTGAGGACTATTTAGGCATTAACCCTAAGAAGGGTAGACATATGCCTAGAGGAAATGGTAATGCCCAAACACCAAATAAAAAATCAAAAATTGGGCAATTAGAATTGGAAAATCAAGCCTTAAGGTCAAGGCTTGAGAAATTAGAGAAGACCCTTAGGAATATATAAAATCATATTGAAAGGTCAAATAGTCAAAGCCTAGGGTCTAGAAGTCAAAGTCAAAGACCTAGGAAACAAGAACCATCCAAGGGCAAGCCTAAGCCCAAAAAGACCTATCACAAAGTTCCATTTGACTATGGAACTCAAGTTAGGTCTAGGAAGACCAAAGTTACTAGGGAAGTCATCCCTAAGGGTAACCAAAGTGTGTGCCTAGTGGCTAGGGTTTCAAGGAAACCTAGGAAAGCCACTAAGAAAGTTACAAGGGGAGTCACCCCTAGAGTTAACCTAGGCAAGACAAAGATGACCAAGGCTTCTAAGCCTAGGAGGGTCAATAGGAAGATATCTAGGGAAGTTATCCCTAAGGAATACCTAGTAAACCCAAGGAGTTCAAATAGGTTTTGGGTTCCTAGGAGCGTGATCGATTCACGCTAAATGAGTTTAGGTGTGCCAACCTTGAATGAATGGGTAGTTAACCTAACCATAGTAGAGGTTACACTTTAGGTTATTTTCAAGGTCATGGGTACCTTGGAAATAGGTTTGATATTATTATTCTAAAATATTTTAGGATGTGCCAATATATTTTTGGAATTATAAAAAATCAATCAAATTGGCACAATTTTGGTTTAGAGGTCTTAGTGTGCCATTTTGGGTTTTTGGCACACTTTAGGAATAATTGATAATATGGAAAAATGAGATTGATTATAACAAATGACAACTAATATTAAAATTTAGGTATTATTATACCTATATATTTTATTTGCCATGCTTTGTTTGCCTTACCATGTCATGATATCATATTTATTTTTATCATATAAAATGTCATGATAATACTTAGGGTTATTCAAATGTCCTGTATGCTTAAAATTTATCATATGTCATGACATCATGATCATTGGTCATGCTTAATCATGTTATCATTTATGTCATGATCATTCATGCATTTAAGTTAATGAAAATTGATTTAAGGACTATGACATTACTTGAAGTCCCATGTATAAGGGAATCAAGTAGGGTTGCCCTAGAAAATGCATGAAACCCTAGTTTAGATGAACAAAACCCACATCTCACAATCACATTGACTTGAGTGTGTTTTATATACCCTAGATACATGTGAGATACTAGGATATGAGTTAAGTTCAAGATGCATAGTTTTTGCATCTAGATGAACTCAAACTCATCTTATATTATTGGTGGATCATTGGGAAAGCTTGTGTTCATACCATGTACATTAAGCCCAAAGAATATGATCCAATATAGGTTTCCAAAAATATTTTAAAATCATTTTAGAAAACCTTGGTGAAGTCTATCTTTTGATAGCAATCACCATTGATGAAGTTGATACAAAGTGAGCTTAAACATTGAAGTTTTTCTTCACTTTTGAACTTTGTGTCAATTTCACTATTTTATGGGTAAAATATTTTTCAAATATTTTTCACCCATTGTATTGGTCATAAGTATTATATGTATGAAGTTTCATGATTTTTCGAATTATGTATAATTATTTATGAATTTTTAAAATTCAATTCTGATAAACAAAAATCAGAATTTTCAGTTATCAATCGATGACAGTCGACTGATGGGCACGACAGTCGACTGATTCCTGATAAAGTCAATTCCCAATGCTGATTTTGGGAAAACAAGGTATGTTTAGCTCATTTTCAGCTATGGTAAGGTTCCCTAGCCACTTCTAACCCTAGGATATGCTTTGGGAAGCATTATAAAGGGTGAAAAACCATTGGATATGGATTAGAAGAATTGTTAGGGTGATGTAATCAAATTTAAGGTGTGAGAAAGTTCAATTTTGAATTTTTAACCTTAATTTTGATGGTTTAGAGTTCCTATTGGCTTAGAGATTCCCAAGAACATTGTTGGTGCAATGGTCAAGGGGGAGCAAGCCTTTAGGGGGAGGTATTCATCATGGGATGATGGATGTTATTTTTTTCTCATGAGAGGGAAAAATAGGAATTTGAGATGTCCAATTTGGAAATTGGGGGAGTTTGTAGGATTTCCTCTCTTGAGTGATATGAGACTTAGGAAGATTGTAGGCATCATAGAGGTTTTTGGACCAAGGGGGAGATTGTAAGATCTCATTGGGACATGAGACATTGACCTCTTGGAGAGAACCTTTTTGATGTATATCAAAAAGGGAGAGAATGTTAAAGTTACGAATTTGGGAAAATTTGTAAGGGAATTTGAGTGAGGGGCCTAACTCAAGGGTGTTTTTGTCAAACATCAAAAAGGGGGAGATCGTTGGTGCAATCGGCCTAGGTCACGATTGACCGGACTCGAGTTTGACTCGAGTAAGTGCTTTGATGTTTAACATGGATGTCTGACATGTGTTGGAGAGATTGCTGATGCAATCAACTCAGGTTAGTATTTGATGTTTGACGATGGTTTAAGCATGTGAAAAGTCCAAGTCTTGAGTACTTGGTATGTAATGTCCAAGCATGGGTCTTGGCAAGGGAGAGTCCAACATGGGTTGGCAAAGGAAAGTCCAATAATGGGTCTTAGCATGGAAAGTCCAATAATGGGTCTTAGCATGGAAAGTCCAAGCTTGAGTCTTGGCATTTGAGAAGTCCAAGGTGTAGGAGATCGGATGGCCGGCTAGAGGGGGGTGAATAGCCCTCGTTCGTTGGTTATCAGAATTTGCTCGTCTACAATTAGATTAGCGCAAGCGGAAACAACAATACAAGCAAATTAAACAAAGAAAAACAAAGCAAAGGAAATAGACAATGCTAACACAAGATGTAACGTGGTTCACGGCTACGCCGCTAATCCACGGTCCCCGATTCGTCCTCGGTGAATCACTCCGCTCAACCAATCCACTAAATGGTCTCTCCTTTGCACCAAGCTAGGTGGAGGTAACCTTTACAATCAAGATCACTCTTCTTACAAATAGAATGGAGTAAAAGCGAGTAAGAAGAGTTTAGAGCTTGTGGGGCACTAGGAAGATTGTTTGGAACTTAAGCATTAGCCTCTCTTTTATAGAGAGGGCTAACTTCTTTAGCGATCACTCACGATCACGCGTAGTCGCGCCGCTGGCGCCGATTCGTGGCCAAAACCCTATTGACGATCCGGCCGCGCCATCGATCATTTATCTTAGCGATCGGCGCGTATAGCGATCGGCTCGCGCCACAAACCCGATCGATCGTATACCGTCGAGCTACACTCGACTCGAGCGATCATCGCCATTCCATGGCGATCGCGTGTCGAAAAACCCATCCGACACTTGGCCAAATGGCCAAGTTTCACCTAAGAGCTACCCCTCCCGGGTTACAATCGCTCCTCTCATTTCTGAGTCCTTCGCCGAAGTTCTCGCTTCTCGGCCACGTCCTCGGCGGCGCCAGCGCGCGGCAATGCTCCTTCGTCTCTTGCCTCGAAGTCTACTTCCTCCGGCTTCACTCCAAGCTTCTCGTCCGCGGTCCTCGGATGCTCCAAGCGCACGGCCGCAAAGCTATCCTTCACCGACTCAAGGCACGAGTCATGAGATGTGAAACTCGCCACGGCTCCATGTGCGAATTACTAAGTCCTGCACGACTTCAACGCACATATCAAATAAACATAACACACTAACTTAAACCCTTTGCCACACCATCAAAACCATATCACGGCAAGAGATTGCCCTAACAATCTCCTTTGATGTGTGGCAATCCGCTTAAGTTAGGTAAAACATTTGATATAAATTCTAAGGGTAAGAAAGCATGTAAAGATAAACATGATATAACAACATGCAACTCCCCTTAATCCATGAAACTTTTTATAAAAATTTTCCTCCCTATCATATATTTCTCCCCTTTATAATTAACTTAAACATAATATTTTCTCCTTTGACACCATACAAAAGAATATCACTAAGTAAAGAACCCATGGCATAAATTCTAATGGAGTGAAAATATGACAAGTTATAAAATTGGGTACCACTTGTAAGTTAACAAACTGAAATCGGCCTTCAATGTTCTGATTTATAGCCACCAATGATCGCTATCGATATGGCAATGATCGCACAAAGAAGCAATTTCGATTTTCGGATGAAATTCAAATGCATTAAAAATTTCAGAAAATTCGAAAAATCATGAAATTCGAGGAACATATTTCTCTTAAGTATATTTATCAAGGAAAAATAGTTTTTCATGAAAAATCATTATATTTTACAAGATTTGCCAAAAATCCAAACACTTGAAAAACCACTAGTTTTTGAGCATGTTAGTATCAAGTTAGCTACCTAGTTTTGCATCCAATTGTTTCAAAACATGAATACATGTATTTTAAGGTAAGAAATTGTTTTGAAAACATTAGAAATATCCAACCATGATCTTTGGGCAATATGTCTATTAATTAAACATAAGCCTTCACCATGATTGGTCTATTATTGATATTTTGATACTTTAAATGACCATCTAAATGCCATAGGCATTAGTGGACATTTGTATCATCCTAACATCTCACCCATGCTAAGTTTGCAATCAAGTTAGCCTATAGTGAGTGTGAGATGCATCCTAGGGGGGTATTTGTATATATATACTTAACCAATATATTCAAGCAATTCTATCATGGTTAAGTATCAACCTAACAACCTACATGATCATAATGACATATATCAATTAATTTCACATTATGATCATGAAATACATGTTTTCATCAAATTATAACCATGCATTAGGCATTATATGATGATAATAAATAAAGTATCACCTAAAGCATGATTTAAACCTATTTCTCATGATGATGTGCCCAATATCAAAATCATAAACCATGATTACACATATGCATAGAAATTACATTAATCATCATGATTTAAGCATTATTACCTATTTATGGGTACGTTATCATCACCCAACACTATCTAAAAAATGTTGTCCCGTCATCCTAAGTCAACCAAAATATGATATAGGTCAAGTTCATATGGTTGACTACCCTAGGGGTTTTCTAACCCTTAAGGATGGATTTTGGAACCCAAAATAGATTTTTACCTATGGGGTTCACTAGAAATTCCTTGGGGATCCATTTCTTAGCTATTACTTTGTTTTTGTCTTGTCCCCTAGCTATTAGGCATCTATAGGCCTTCTCATTTTTCTTCTCTTTATATCCTAGGCCTTTCTTGTTAAAACTTGCCCTTTGGCTCCCTATGATCATATTCAAAGTGTTGGAGCCAATTGTGAATTTTCCTAGGGCTTTGGTTAAATAATCTACCTTTTCCCTTAATGCCCTATTTTCCTCTATGCATGCATCATTAACATCCAAAGCCATATAGTCATGTGAGCATGCATCATCATGGCAAGAAGAAATATCATTATCATTTAAGCATGCATTTTCTAGCTTATTTTCTAATGCCTTAATTTGATCTAGCATGCATTTATTTTTCTTCTTTGCTCTAAACAAATCCCTAGTTAAACTAGAAATCATAGAAACTATTTTACTAGGAGAGGCTTTCGTTACCATAGTTTCCATGTCCTCTTCTTCTTCGGATGATGAGGAGGATGATGATGTGGAGGAGGCTCCCCCTTCACTTGAGCTCTCTCCTCTTGTGCTTGATCCTTCATTTTCGGAGGAGGAGCAATCCAAATCGTCAAAGGCCATCAAGGCCAAATTGGCGACAAAGGCATTCTCCTCATCCGATGATGAGGAGGAGGATGAGGAAGGATCATCCCATGTCTTGGCCTTGAATGCTTTGGCCTTCCCCTTTTCTTTTGTCTTCTTCTCCTCTTCCTTCTTTTTCTTGCTCCCCTTTTTCTTCTTATTTTCTTATTTCTTTTTCCTCTCTTCCTTGCTCTTGTTTAGGAGAGGACAATTGTCCCTTATGTGTCCCTCTCCTTGGCATATCACCTATCACCCTTGGTCTTCTATTCCTATCATTTGATTTATCAAATCTAAAATTCTTAAATACACGCCTCACCTTCCTTACCATGTAGGCTTCTCGGTGCTATCCATGGAGGAGGAGGAGGCTTCATCATCGGAGGAGGAGGGGACTTCCATCTTCTTCTTCCCCTTGTTTGCCAACAATGCTACTCCTCTTGAGGGTTGAATTCTTGGCTCTTCTTGAATTCCTTCAAGCCTCGTTTCGTGGAGCTCCATTGTCGAGAAGAACTCCTCCAAGGTACTTACTTCCAAGTTCTTGGACATATAGAAGGAGTCCACCATGGAACTCCACTTTGAGGACCGGGGAAAGGCATCTATAGCCTTCATGAGCATGTCCCGGTTCGATAGCTTCTCACCTACACTTGTTAGCCCAATTAAAATTTCTTTAAACCTAGAGTGTAGTGAGGTTACCTTTTCTCCCTTTTCTAGTTTTATATTGGATAGTTGGGAGCGGAGGAGGTCTCTTCTTGCAAGCTTGGCCTCCGAGGTGCCTTCATGAAGCTCTACAAGCTTCTCCCACATCTCTTTGGCGCTAGTGCATTCTCCGATCCGGTTGATCTCTTGTTGAGGGAGCACATTGAGAAGATGATGTTTTGCCTTTGAGTTTGCAAGGTGCTCCTCTCGTTGCTTCTTATTCCACCTTGACTTCTCTATTGGCTTCCCCTCTTCATCCCTAGGCAAAACGAAACCGGATTCCATTGTAATCATTATATCAAAATCCGTTTCGAAAAATACCTCCATTCGCTTCTTCCACCAAGCGAATTCTCCTTCAAACTTCGGAGGATGGATGTTGGAGCCGGCCATTTTTGATGTAGGGCTTGTTGCGGCGGTTAGTCCGGTGACAAGCAACCTGGGCTCTGATACCACTTGTAGGAGATCGGATGGCCGGCTAGAGGGGGGTGAATAGCCCTCGTTCGTTGGTTATCGGAATTTGCTCGTCTACAATTAGATTAGCGCAAGCGGAAACAACAATACAAGCAAATTAAACAAATAAAAACAAAGCAAAGGAAATAGACAATGCTAACACAAGATGTAACGTGGTTCACGGCTACGCCGCTAATCCACGGTCCCCGATTCGTCCTCGGTGAATCACTCCGCTCAACCAATCCACTAACTGGTCTCTCCTTTGCACCAAGCTAGGTGGAGGTAACCTTTACAATCAAGATCACTCTTCTTACAAATAGAATGGAGTAAAAGCGAGTAAGAAGAGTTTAGAGCTTGTGGGGCACTAGGAAGATTGTTTGGAACTTAAGGATTAGCCTCTCAAAGGCTCACACCCTCTCTTTTTATAGAGAGGGCTAACTTCTTCCGTTGGCCGCCATCGATCGTGTCGCCCATGCGATCATTGCCGTCCTACAATGGCCTCCGAACACGTCGGATGCCGACCGTGTTGTCCAACTCTTAGCGATCATCTTGGACGATCACGATCTCACCGGGCCATCACGACTCGAGTCGATCGCTACGCTGAGCGGTCTGCGGCAAAACCCTATTGACGATCCGACCGGCCGCTTTTCGCGCATGATCGTAGATCTTGGCGCTAACGATGGCGCCGATCACGCACAAACCCTGGTCGATATATGGCCGAGCTACACTCGACTCGGAAGCGATCATTGCCATTCCATGGCATCGGTGTCGAAAAACCCATCCGACACTTGGCCAAATGGCCAAGTTTCACCTAAGAGCTACCCCTCCCCGGGTTACAATCGCTCACTCTCATTTCTCGGAGTCCTTCGCCTTCGAAGTTCTCTTCGTTCTCGGCCATGTCCCTCGGCAGCATCAGGCGCACGGCTCTGCAATGCTCCTTCGCGTCTCTTGCCTCGAAGTCTACTTCCTCCGGCTTCACTCCAAGCTTCTCGTCCGGCGGTCCCTCGGATGCTCCAAGCGCACGGCTTCCGCAAAGCTATCCTTCACCGACTCAAGGCACGAGTCATGAGATGTGAAACTCGCCATGGCTCCATGTGCGAATTACTAAGTCCTGCACGACTTCAACGCACATATCAAATAAACATAACACACTAACTTAAACCCTTTGCCACACCATCAAAACCATATCACGGCAAGAGATTGCCCTAACACAAGGGGAATATTGGCGGCGTAAAGTCCAAGGGTGAAGTCTTGGCAGCATAAGTGTTGGTGCAATGGGCCCAGGTCACGATTGACCATACTCGATTTTGACTCGAGTGATGTTTTGATGTTTGACATAGGATGTTTGACAAAGTGGTTTGACATTGATGTTGTACATTGATGTCGGTTAATATGTTGGGGAGATTGTTGGAGCAATCGACCCAGATTATAATTGACCAGACTCGAGTTTGACTCGAGGGAGATCTTGATGGTTGACTAGGGTTGACCATGTGATTAAGGGAAAGTCCAAGCATGGGTCTTGGCAAGGTAAAGTCCAAGTCATGGATACTTGGCATGGAAAGTCCAAGTCATGGGTACTTGGCATTTGGGAAAGTCCAAGTCTTGAGTACTTGGCACAAAGAAAATTCGAAGCATGGTCTTGGCATGGAAAGTCCAACATGGGTTGGCAAGGGAAAGTCCAAGCTTGAGTCTTGGCATTTGAGAAGTCCAAGGGGATTGATATTGGCGGCGTAAAGTCCAAGCGGAGTCTTGGCAGCGTAAGTCCAATGTGCCTTGGTGGTGTAGACACCGTTAGCATGACATAGCCGAGGGAAGCACCTGGAGGCTAGCGCGATGGATGAATAAGTCATGGATGACTTGGAGGGATCCGAGAGGCGTGAGGCTGATGGAGGTGGCTAGAAGGCTTAGGTCTAGGCTAAGGGTGGTCTAGCAAGTATGGGGGCACCATACTTGGGTTAAAACCTCATTTTTGAGGTCATTATGTGAGTCGACTTGAGTTCGATCGCCTCATTGAGCGATCGTTCATTGGAGCAATGATCGCTAAGGGACGATAATCGATCGCTAGTTCACGCGAGCGCAATGCCCGAATGATCGCGGGGTACGATCGACTCGTGGCGCAATGATCGCCAATGTTGGCCCGATCGCCAAGAGATCCGTTGGAGTTTTTTCAGCGTGGATCGAGCTGTTGTCTCATGACAACAGTGGCATCAGTCGACTGGTGACTTATGGCAGTCGACTGATAGGCGGAAATCTAGGTCGCGCGCAAGGATAAAAGGAGCTCGACGGGAGGGTTTTTGGCAGTGATTTCTTAGACATTTTTGAGGCGATTTGCTGTTGCAAATCAGGGTCTTCAACCATGATTCAAGCGATCAACAAGCAAGCAATCAAAAGGCATTTGTAAAGCATTCTCTTTACTTATATTGCATTGTATCTCATTTTATTTGCTTGTTGTTGTTTGATTATAGTTGTAATCTTATTGTAAGAGGTTTCTCCACCTCCGACTTGTGTCGAGAAGGAGTATTTGTCATAGTGGTGTGTGATTGTCATCGCTAGGGTTCGTACGAACCCAATCCGTGGAGTAGGAATCGTTTTGGTTCTGAACCACGTTATATCCTTGTGTTAGCGTGTTGTTCATTTCATTATCGTTATTACTTTTCTATTTCCGTTGTGCTAATGAAATTGTAGAGACGAACACGCGATCAAATTCCATCATCGTACGACAACGTGCTATTCACCTCCCCTCTAGCGGGCGCACATGTCCCAACAAGTGGTATCAGAGCGAGGCCGCTCTTCTAAGTCTAACAACGAAGGGAGAAAGCTAGAGGGAATGATGGAAATCCAAGGACATTTGGGATGGGATATCAACACACCTATCCCCTAACCTTCTATGGACAAGAAGGGTTTAAGCAATGGAAGTCAAGAATTGAAGACTTCCTAATGATGAGGGACTTCGAAGAATGGTCTATCTTGATGGAGGGTTTTAGCTATCCAATAGGACCAAAGGGAGGGTTCCTCAAGAAGAAGAAGTGGAGTGAAGATCAACTCCAAGCCTTCAAGAAAAACATGAAGGTAGTAAAATTTATTCTTGATTTGGTCCCTAATGAAATTGTGTGTATGGTAGGGGACTATATGGATGCTAAGGAGTTGTGGAGCCAAGTGGCAAAGCTTCATGAAAATCCATCATCAATCCAAGAAGAAGAAGAAGAAGAGTGTTCACCCTCTCAAGCTCAAGCAAGTACATCATCATCTAAAGAGCTTGAGGATTCGGAGGTTGATAGGGAGTCAACTTTCGGATCGGTGGAGGAAGTGGAAGAAGCATCCACTTCAAGGACTGAGGGGGAGGAGAGAACTTCCACACCGAAACATCAAGAAGAAGCTTCGACATCCGGTCAAGATGAAGAAGCCCAAAGTCCAATTCCGGTCTCCATTGACCTAGGTAACTTAAACATATGTGTTAATAATAAAATGCATATAATATGTTTTGAGTGTAGGAAAACCGGACACTATAAGAGTAAGTGTCCAAAGAAGGTTAGGAAAGCTCAACCGACACCAAAAGTCAAGGATGCCGGTGCCCCAAGTCAAAAGAGAAAGGAGCACATCATATGCTTCAAGTGCAATTCAAAGGGGCATTATCGGAGTCAATGCCCTAGGGGGAAGAAGAAGGGGCAAGGAGGAGCATTACAAGTAGGGGGAGCTTCTATAGCTAACCCTAAGGCATATTTAAATAATGCACCTTCTAAATTTAAAAGTCAAAAGCATGCTAGAAATTTTAATTCTCTTGCAATTCACCATGAAAAGCATGCTAGAGATAAATATATTTGTTTAGGAGTTAAAAGTGTTAACTTCAAAAGTAAGGAGAAATTTGGGACTAATGTTCCTAAAAACAATTTATCTAAGGATAAACCTAGGTCAAATAACTCAAGACCAATCCTACCTAGGGAGACAATTAGGAAGGTACAAGAACATCTAGGTCTAAACCCTAAATGGACTAGGCATATGCCTAGAAAGTCCCATGCCCAAGAATTTAATCAAAAATCAATTGGGCAATTGGAATTAGAAAACCAAGCCTTGAGGTCAAGGCTTGAGAAACTAGAAAAGACCCTTAGGAATATACAAAACCAATTTAAAGGGTCTAATGGTCAAAGTCAAAGGTCTAAAAGTCAAAGTCAACACTAAGGACCTAAGAGTCAAAAATCAACCAAGGGAAAGCAAGGTTTGGGTCACAAAGCCTAAGGTAGCTTACCATAGTGTTCCATTTGATTATGGGACACAAACTAGGTCTAGGAAGACCAAGGTCAATAGGGAAGTCATCCCTAAGGTTGACCAAAGGTTGTGCCTAGTGGCTAGGGTTTCTAGGAAACCTAGGGTGGCCACCAAGAAGGTTGCAAGAGGAGTTACCCCTAGAGTCAACCTAGGCAAGACCCAAGTGACCAAGGCTAATAAGCCTAGAAGGGTCATTAGGAAGGTATCTAGGGAGGTTATCCCTAAGGAATACCTAATTAACCCTAGGAGCTCAAATCGATTTTGGGTTCCTAAGAGCGTGATTGATTCACGTTAAGATGGGTTTAGGGTGTGTCAATCTTGATTGGATGGGTAGTTAACTCAACCATGGCAAAGGTGACATTTTAGGTCATTTTCAAGGTTATGGTTACCTTGGGATGTGGTTAGATTTGAATTCTAAAGGATTTTAGGATGTGCCAATATTAATTGAGAAGTTTTGATAAAATGATCAAATTAGCACAAGTTGAGTTTAGAGGTTAGTGTGCCAATTTGGGTTTTTGGCACACTAGGGAGATTAGGTTAATATGGCAAAATATGATTAATCCCAACAAATGGCAATTAATATTAAAATTTAGGTATTATTATACCTATATATTTTATATGTCATGCTTTGTTTGCCATATAACATGCCATGACATCATGCTTACTTTTAATCATTTTATATGTCATGTTCATGTTTTAGGATTAAAGTTTTAAATGTCATGTGTTTTTAGATTTCATCTTATGCCATGACATCATGATTATGAGCATATGCTTATTTATATCATCATTAATGCCATAATCATTCATTCATTTAAGAAAATTTCGATTGAAATTGATTTAAGGACTATGACATGACTTGGAGTCCCATTCATAAGGGAATCAAGTAGGGTTGCCTTAGAAGATGCATGAAACACTAGTTTACATGAACCAAAACCCACATCTCACATCCAATTGACATGTATGTGTATTTATACACCCTAGATACATGTGAGATGCTAGGATATGAGTTAAGTTCAAGGTGCATAGTTTTTGCATCTAGATGAACTAAAACTCATCTAATTTCAATTGTGGATCATTGGGAGAGCATGTGTACAAGTCATGTACATAGAGCCCAAGGAATATGATCCAAAATAAGGTTTTGAAAATATTTTAAAATCATTTTGAAAAACCTTGGTGAAGTCTATCTTTTGATAGCAATCACCATTGATAGAGTTTATACAAAATAGGGCCAAAACATTGAAAATTTCAATGGTTTTGAGTTTTGTATCAAACTCACTATTTTATGGGTAAAATAATTTTTAAATATTTTTCACCCATTGTATTGACTATAAGTAATATACGTATCAAGTTTCGTGATTTTTCAAAATATGTAGAATTACTTATGACTAAATTCGAAATTTCATTATCAATCGATCGCCTTTTGTGGCCTGATCGATGAGAGTGGCAATTGATCGTTACCGATAGAGTCGATCGCGTGTCTGATTTTGGGTTAACAAGGTTTGTTTAGCCCATTTTCAGCCATAGTAAAGGTCCCTAATTACTTCTAACCCTAGGATATGCTTTGGGAAGCATTATAAAGGGTGAAAATCCATTGGATATGGATTAGGAGAAGTGTTAGGTCAAAGTATCAAATTTAGGGTATGGAAAGTTCAAGTTTGAACTTAGAACCTTAGTTTTGATGGTTTAGAGTTTCTATTGGCTTAGGGACTTCCCAAGGACATTGTTGGTGCAATGGTCAAGGGGGAGCAAGCCTTTAGGGGGAGTTATCCATCTTGGGATGATGGATGTGTTTCTCCTCTTGAAGGGGGAGAAGTTATTGGGAGAATATCATCAATTGGGAAAATTGATGGGATGTTTGAGAAACCCAATTTGGAAATTGAGAGAGAGTATATGATTGCCTTTTTTGAGTGATGTAGGACTTATCAATAGGAAGATGGTAGGCATCCTAGGTGTTTATTTTTGGATCAAGGGGGAGATTGTAAGATCTCATTAGGACATGAGACATTGACCTCCTTGGAGAGATAATCTTTTTGATGTATGTCAAAAAGGGGGAGAAGGTAAAACTACCAATTTGGGATAATTGGTAAGGGAATTTGAGTTAGGGGAATAACTCAAGGTTTGTTTTGTCAAACATCAAAAAAGGGGAGATTGTTGGTGCAATCGGCCCAGGTCACGATTGACCATACTCGAGTTTGACTCGAGTGATGTTTTGATGTTTGACATAGGATATTTGACAAAGTGGTTTGACATTGATGTTGGACATTGATGTCAGTTAATATGTTGGGGAGATTGTTGGAGCAATCGACCCAGATTATAATTGACCAGACTCGAGTTTGACTCGAGGGAGATCTTGATAGTTGACTAGGGTTGACCATGTGATTAAGGGAAAGTCCAAGCATGGGTCTTGGCAAGGTAAAGTCCAAGTCATGGATACTTGGCATGGAAAGTCCAAGTCATGGGTACTTGGCATTTGGGAAAGTCCAAGTCTTGAGTACTTGGCACAAAGAAAAGTCGAAGCATGGTCTTGGCATGGAAAGTCCAACATGGGTTGGCAAGGGAAAGTCCAAGCTTGAGTCTTGGCATTTGAGAAGTCCAAGGGGATTGATATTGGCGGCGTAAAGTCCAAGCGGAGTCTTGGCGGCGTAAGTCCAATGTGCCTTGGCGGTGTAGACACCGTTAGCATGACATAGCCGAGGGAAGCACCTGGAGGCTAGCGCGATGGATGAACAAGTCATGGATAACTTGGAGGGATCCGAGAGGCGTGAGGCTGATGGAGGTGGCTAGAAGACTTAGGTCTAGGCTAAGGGTGGTCTAGCAAGTATGGGGGCACCATACTTGGGTTAAAACCTCATTTTAAGAGTTGAAATGCTTCATCGAGCAATGATTGATGTCGATATCGCTAAGGGACGATACGACTACTAATTCAGCGAGCACAGTATCGCCCAAAGCCGATCGGGCGATTACGACCGGGCGCGATCGCTAATGTTGGCGATCGCCAAGAGATCCGTTGGAGTTTTTCTAGCATGAATCGAGCCGTTGTCTCACGACAATAGTGGCATCAGTCGACTGGTGACTTATGACAGTCGACTGATAGGCGAAAATCCAGGTCGCATGCAAGGATAAAAGGAGCTCGACGGGAGGGTTGTTGCCAGCGATTTCTTTGACGTTTTTGAGGCGATTTGCTGCTGCAAATCAGGGTCTTCAACCACGATTCAAGTGATCAACAAGCAAGCAATCGAAAGGCATTTGTAAAGCGTTCTCTTTACATATATTGCATTGTATCTCATTTTATTTGCTTGTTGTTGTTTGATTATAGTTGTAATCTTATTGTAAGAGGTTTCTCCACCTCCGACTTGTGTCGAGAAGGAGTATTTGTCATAGTGGTGTGTGATTGGCATCGCTAGGGTTCGTACGAACCCAATCCGTGGAGTATGAATCGTTTTGGTTCCGAACCACGTTATATCCTTGTGTTAGCGTGTTGTTCATTTCGTTATTGTTATTACTTTTCTATTTCCGTTGTGCTAATGAAATTGTAGAGACGAACACGCGATCAAATTCCATCATCGTACGACAACGCGCTATTCACCCCCCCTCTAGCGGGCGCACAGGTCACAACAATAAGTCCAATGGTGGGCGGCGTAAGTTCAATGTGCCTTGGCGGTGTTGACACCGTTAGCATATCAATAGCCGATGGAAGCACCTGAAGGCTAGCATATGGATGAACAAGTCATGGATGACTTAGAGGGATCTAATAGGTGTGAGACTGATGGAGGTGTCTAGAAGACTTAGGTGTAGGCTACGGGTAGTCTAGCAAGTATGGGGGCATCATACTTGGGTTAAAACCTCATGTTTGAGGTGTATCAGTCGACTGGGACCATGGGTCAGTCGACTGGTGGGAGTCAACTAGGGTTTGACTGCGGGAAGTTCCCTAGAAGTCGACTCCCAGAGGTGGTCAGTCGACTCCTAGCCTGAGCAGTCGACTGATCATCTGATCAGTCGACTGATGGTCGGATTCTCGGGCATAGAAGGTTCTCCAGTCGAGTGATCACGTCGACCACTCGACTGATTGAGACATTTGTTGACTGATGTGTAAGGTCAGTCGACTGATGGTGTATCTATTGGATTTTTTCAGCGTGGATCGAGTCGTTGTCTCATGACAACAGTGGCAGCAGTCGACTGATGGTCCCGAGCAGTCGACTCATAGGCAAAATCCAGCCCAAGTTGCAGGTTTAAAAGGAGCACGGAGGGAAGGATTGAGCACTGATTTCTTGAACGTTCTTGAGGCGATTTGCTGGTGCAAATCAAGGTCTTCAACCATGGTTCAAGAAATCAACATACAAGCATCCAAAAGCTCTTTGTAAAGTTTTCTTTACTTGCATTTTAGTGTATTTGCTTTTATTTCATTCTTATTGTTGTAAGAACTATTGTACGAGGTTTCTCCACCTCCAGATTGTTCCGAGAAGGAGTTATTGTCATAGTGGTGTGTGATTTCCATCGCTAGAGCTCGTTTGAGCTCGATCCATGGAGTAGGAACCATTCGGTTCTGAACCATGTTATATCTTTGTGTTGTGGATTGTGCTTGTGTTTTTGTATTGTATATTTCGTATTTCCGCTGCATATTAACATCTTGTAGCAAGCATGATCGAGATCCATCAACGAGCGACGACAACGCTATTCACCCCCCCTCTAGCGGGTGCAACATTCCTAACAGACATATCTTATATGCAGAGAACCATGTGAAGTCTTATAACAGGTCACTACAATGAACTAGTTACCATAACTAGCATCCACTTTTAACTCTCGACATCTCAATGTCTCCAGCCAGTGAGGAGCAGCTACTTGGATAAACCAAGGAGTATAACCCGTGCTAGTCTCTTAGAATCGATGATGTCTGAACTCATCAATTCATCTACTAGGGATTATTTCAATACGTTCATAATTACACTTGTAGAGATACTCACTAGTTGTAATCCAATCACAAGTTCTCTCATGCTATGAATCGTATCGCGGACATTCAGTAAATGATTTTAAGATCCAATCAAACACATCTGACATGTGCACTCAAATAGTGAAACTTTATTTATCAAATAAATAGTACAACCATAAGGCGATTTCCTTAAGACACCTCTCAAACATAATAGACTCCCACTTGGCCTAAAGCCAATCGCCATGGTATCTAATACCATAGTCCTTGATGTGACTCTCAAACTTAATTTGTGATAGAGCCTTTGTCAAAGGATCCGCTAGGTTACTTTCTGTGGGATTCTTCTCGATTTGTATTTCTTTCCTACTGATGATTTCTCTGATCAGATGATATTGCCGAAGCATGTGTTTGGATCGTTGGTGACACTTGGGTTCCTTTGCCTGTGCGATAGCTCTAGTGTTGTCGTAGTAAACTGGTAATGCTTCAACAATGGACGGAACCACCCCAAGTTTGGAGATGAACTTCTTGATCCAAACTGACTCCTTTTCTGCCTCCGTGGTAGAATCGACAACTATGTCTTGTTTGGAACTTTTCCAACTCACTGTGCCACCATTTAGTGTGAATATATACCCAAACTGTGACTTGGAGTCATCCTTGTCAGTCTAAAAGTTGGCATCTGTATATCCGCGTGTAACCATATCACCTTCTCCATATACTAAGAGCATATCCTTAGTTCTTCTCAAGTACGTAAGGATTGCCTTGATAGCCACCCAATGATCCATTCCTGGATCAGACTGGTATTTGCTCGTGACACTCAGAGCATATGATACATCGACCCTTATACATAATATAGCATTCATAATAGATGCTATTACAGAATCATAAGAATCTTACTCATGCAAAACCTCTTATTTTTTGTGCAGAGACACATAAACTTTGAAAGGTGAATTCCATGTCGCATGGGTATATAATCTTTCTTGGATTCAGACATGCTAAACCACTTTATCACTTTGTCTATATATATAGACTGCGAAAGACCAATCAACCATTTCGATCTATCTCTATATATCTTAATCTCGAGGATGTAGGTCGCTTCTCCCATGTCTTTCATGGAGAACATTTTGGATAACCAACCTTTGACTGACTATAAGATAGGTATATCGTTTCCTATGAGTAATATGTCATCGTCATATAGTACTAGGAATACGATCACACTCCCACTAACCCTCTTGTACACACAAGGTTCATCAGGATTTTTTGAGAAATCAAACACTTTGATTGCCTCATCAAAATGGATATTCCAACTCCTAGATGCTTTCTTCAGTCCATAAATAGACCGTTGAAGCATGCATACTTTGATTTTGTCAACCAATGTGAAACTCTCGGGTTGTATCATATACACATCTGATGCACGCGAACGCAACCTCAAATCTTGCGATGGAGACCATCGAAGACTCGAAGCAAATGCTCGCGCTCAATGTCCACAAGTGCTTGGGTGTCATCAAGTAATAATATAGATTATCGATCTCAAAGGGACTGAGATTCGAGTACCTATCTATTCGGTGCACGTTATTGTTCGAAAATCGATTCTAATCGTTGCAGTTCAGAGGGTTGTCGACAGTCCTAACTCTAGTACGGTGTCACACGGAGGAAGAGAAGGGATGCTACGAGTCTCTTTAGATGGATTCTAGGATTTCGGTTTCATTTGTGTGTCGTAGAACACATTGTAAATTGGGTTTTGTCTAAGTTCATAGCTATGATTTTGTGAAAAGGACATCATACACTCCCCCAATGAGCCTTCACATCTATAGGAAGCTACTTCTGCCATTACCATGTTGACCCCTGGCCTTAGGATGAGATAGTCGGTACGAAGATGCCGAATCGATCCCTGCGACGAGTCAAAAATGGGGCGCATTTCCTACTCTATCACATCCTTCTACCCACGGTTACGGGAGATGAAGCCAACCCCTAGGTTCCTCCTTAATTCCCCTAAATCTTTGATATGAGAGTTGTCACCCCTCGTATCGGCTAAGCACAGTGACTAGAAAACCAAAACATTAGCTATAGATCTAACCAAACACCAATTTGCAAATATAGATTCAAGAATGAAAAGATATTTGAACCAACATGTTCTAACTCAACACAAACTACTCCCTAGTCCTAGAATCAGAGAATCTACTCCATGAATGCGAGCAAAGAAACACAAGGCATTGTCAAATTCAAATATATAGGATAAAGCATGGTAAGAATATAGATTACAATGCGTTGAGGCTCTTCTCTCGGTCGTTGAGATGCAGAACATGGATCTCGAGCGGCTTCCTTCCTCCCCATTGCGAGTTTCTGAAGCTTTTTAGGGCTTCGAAGTGTTGTCCTGGTCATCGTGCCTTCCCCCTAGGGTTTGGGAGCCCTAGGGCAGCTCCCTCATGATCCCTCACCTCTTAGATGAGTTTCCTATATATAGAGGCAACTCCGACTTTCCATAAATGCTTTAAAAATCCTATTTCCTTGAATTCGCAGTGCCACCACACGACTGTGTGAATTTCACATGGCCTGGTCATGTGCAAGGCTGAAAAATTGCTGAAATCCAAGCTGAAAAATGAGCTGGAAAAAAGGCACGACCGTGCTAATTCACATGACCTGGCCATGTCTTTTCCTGGAGCCTCCGTTTTGATCCGTTTCGCTTCGGAAACATACCCACGTCTTGGGACATGGCCAGTGCATCTTCCCTAAGGTCTATGCTCCACAAATTACTCCATTTTCTCTCCAAAAATGCCGCCCTACACATAAATTGCCAAAAGTAGATCTCCGAACTAGAAAATAGGAAATGCATGCAAAACAAAGTAAAATATGCATGAAATAAACATAAATCAAAATGAGATCTGAATGAAAACTACTCCTAAAATCTTATATGTTTTGCTCACATCAATTCCCCCAGACATAGATCTTTTCTTGTCTTTAAGCAAACCTCAGTGCCATGAAATTTAAAAAAGGTATTATTCCATACTTAGCATGTTAACTAGATTTATCAACTGGTATTTGTAATCAAAGCAAAATAGATATGTTCTAGAAATTCACTAAGTTAGCTCCTCGTGCACGTGCTAAGCAAATCTTAGGCACGTACTAGATTTTTTCTTTCAGAATGTTCGTCATGTGTAGGTGTAAAAATAAAAGCTAACCAGTGTAAGTCTAGAATATTCATTAGTGCAAATAAAATAAAATACCACAAGGTAAATGAAGTTAAGCTACCCATGGAAACAACTCATGAAGAAAACTTTAAAAGTACTATTGAGGTAGCTTATAGATAGCAAAAACTAAGTGCTGAAAGAAACTGAACAACCTATGCATGAACAAATGAATGCTAACTAAAATGGAAATATCAGGAAAAAAACTACTGCTAGAAACAAAATAAATCAAAACTTGGGGTCCCCCCAGACTTGTATGAAGCTATACCTCTAATATGGTGGTCGAGGTGGAAAGGCTAGTAGCCTCAGGATCTCGGGCTCTTGGTAATTCTGGTGCTCAGCCGCTGATGCCACATGTATATGTGATCGATATGAGAGCTGGTGGATGCAACGGCGGCTCTGTGCTCCTCCTCCCCGGGCCCACTGTGCCTGCTGGGCACACATGTGCTGTTGTATCTCCCTATGGTGGGCAGCCTCCTCCTAAAAATAAATACTGGCCTTGTCGCAGAACTCCTCGGCCTACTGGAAGTGCTTCCGGAAGACCTAAAACTCTGCCTGAGTATATGTGCTTTGCTCCTCCCATCGCTGCCTCTGCATATGCTGCTTGACATATATATCATCGAGGCACGATCGAAACTCCAAAAAATCATAGGCAGATGTACCTGCATCCTGCTCAAAAGTAGAAAAAAAGGTGATGGCTCATGTCGACTGGACTAGGTGGGCTCCAATACATGTGTTGACTGGAGGGAGAGTAATGAATAGGGGCGAAACTCACGGTGCGGTGCCCTTTATCCCTTGCACAACATGGCCATGTGAAAACACACGGCCAGGCCGTGAGCACTGCTGGAATGGGAGGCACAACCATGTGAAAACACACAGCTAGGCCATGTGAAAAAACACAGCTAGGCTGTGTGCCCCCTGTTTCTCTCTCATGGTGCACAACGGTTCGAATTCTCTTTACACGCTTAGTCATGTAGGTTCAAAATGAATTTTGTTTCTACCTAGCAAGTCATTTCTAGTCCTAATTTATTTTCAAAATGCTAAATGTTATAAATTAGTGCTCGTATTTACGAAGCGTGATCGAACACACACCTTGCGTGCAGAAACCATGATGGTATCAGAGCCCAGGTTGTGTTTCGACATAATCGTAAAAATGGTTTTGCGATAGTCATAATGTTATTTCTGGAAATTTTCTAATTTTGGAAATTAGAAGTATTTATGGAAATTTTTCAATTTTGGAAAGTCTAGAAGTATTTATGGAAATCCTCCACTTTTGGAAAGTTGGAAGTATTTATGGAAATTGATATTTTCCATAAATAAAATATGAGATTAGATTTTGGAAATTTGTTTCCTAAATTAATCTTGATTTGATTTGGGAAATCAAATCTTAAAATATTTTATTTCCATAAGTAGTTTTAATGATTTAGGAAATTGGTTTCCTAAATAGATTTTCCTTAATCAAATAATTCCATAAATAAAATATGTGATTAGATTTGGAAATTTGTTTCCTAATTTAATTATGATTTGATTTGGAGAATCAAATCTTAAACATATTTTATTTCCATAAATAGTTATGACATATAAGGAAATTATATATACATGACATAATTGTATGCCATGTAATTGCATTAGATGCATAACATTATGCCATGCGTGTCGTGACATGTAGATGTATGCCATGTATGCCATGCCATGTAGATAATAGTTATTTGCATGCAAAGAGGATGAGACATAAAAACCTTTAAACAATATTAAAGCCTACACCTTCCATTAATATGGTTAGAACCAGAGTTCCATTTCTTGTTTGGGTTGTTGGACTCTCTCCAAGCCCGGCTCGAACCCGAACATGTTCAAACCATGGAATAGTTTAATACTAATATGGTAAGAGTCAGAGGTCAATCATTAGCTTTGGTTGTTGGACTCTCTCCAAGCTGGGATAATTGGTTGAATGCGCTCCAACCATATTAAAACTATTTCTCGATTAATGGGTTGGCTTTAACCTGGAGCATCGGCTTGTTGGACTCTCTCCAAGGTCGATGTAAAGGGAGGTGAAGTTGGGTGCTATGCATATGATGCATACTTGTTAATGTGTTAACAACCCGATGTATGTGTGAACATTCAATTAGTTGATAGCACATTGTGATAGTTGCATATATGATGTATAGTTGATACCTATCGTCGTAGTTATGAATGGCTTGTTGGACTCTCTTCAAGGTTGTTCATATCTATGATGGATATCAGCCCATTCGGAGATGGACCTACGATCTCCCGAAGTGATTTTGGGGTTTTTGAAATTCGAAAAATGAATGGGATTTATAAATGTATATTGATGCATTTTAAAATCATCTTTCTCATATATGCTCATTTTGTATTTCTAAGATTGATCATGATGTCTTTGAATTGCGTTCCATTTTGGATTCGAATAAATTGACTGGGCCAAACTTCTTGGACTGGCTTAGAAACATGAGAATTGTTCTCAAGGTTGAAAATCTTGCAAATGTCCTCGAAGCGCCTCTTCCCGCCCATCCTAGTGACAATGCAACTTCGGACCAATTGTTGGCCTATCAGAAAAATATGACTGATTCTGAAATGGTGAGTTGCATCATGCTAGCCACGATGGTACCCGAGCTACGAAAGTAGTATGAGCATATGGATGCTCATATCGTAGTCCTTCATCTTTATGAGTTGTTTGATAAGCAAGTGAGATTCGAAAGGTTCGAAGTCTCCAAGCTCCTCTTCACCTCTGAGATGCAAGAAGGTTCATCTGTGGTACTGCTCAACATGCTGAAGACTGTGAAACCTTCTGAGAAGCATGAGCAGGGGATGGTGTTGTTAGTTGATTCCTCGAAGAAAGGTTCTAAGAGGGAGTCAAAGGAACAACAGAAGGGGAAGAAGAAAAAGACTAAAAAGGCAAAACTAGCTCAAAAGGGCACATGCCATCATTATGGCAAGTAGGGTCATTGGCGAAGAAATTGCAAGATTTATCTTGAGTCCGTGAAGAAGAATAAGGCATAAGATACTCCATCTTTTTCATATATCTTCGTTATTGATTGTCATTCTATTTCCTCAGACACTTGGGTATTGGATACTGGGTGTGGATCACATATAAGTAATGACATATATGGGCTAAGGAATAGAAGAAGACTCGTCAAGGGAGAGTCAAATTTATGTGTTGGGAATGGAGCAAAGGTTGCTGCACTCACCATCGGAACGTATTTGTTGAAACTCCCTGCAGGACTTGTCTCAGAATTGGACAATTGCTTTTATGTTCCTTCGTTGATAAAGAACATCATTTCTATTTCTTGTTTAAATAGAAATGGGTACCATTTGACTTTTAGTAACAATTGTTGTTACATAACTTTGAATGGAGTTCTTTATGGGATTGGAACATTAAGCAATGGTGTTTATACATTGGACGTATCCAGTGATATTTTCAATATCAAAGCGAGCAACAAGCATGCTCGAAAGGATAGTCAATTAGACTTCTACATGTGACATTGTCGTCTTGGCCATGTAAGCAAGAAACGCATGTCCGAATTACACCGATGTGGAATTCTAGAATCGTTTGAATTGGATTCATACGATACATGCGAATCATGCTTAAAAGGCAAGATGACCAAGTTACCTTTTACTGGAAAAGGTGAACGAGTGGGAGAGTTACTAGGTCTAATACATACTGATGTATGTGGACCTATGTCAACTCAAGCTTAAGGAGGCTATAGCTACTTCATTACCTTCACCGATGATCACTCACGGTTTGGGTATGTGTTCTTGATGAAACACGAGTCTGAAGCCTTTGAAAGGTTCAAAGAATTCAGAAATGAAGTAGAGAAACAACATGACAAGAGTATTAAAATACTTTGATCGGATCGAGGTGGTGAATACTTAAGTCAAGACAATGGTATATTGTCTCAATGGACTCCGCCATATACACCACAGCATAATGGTGTATCTGAGAGGTGTAACCGGACCTTGTTGGACATGGTCAGGTCAATGATGAATCATGCGACTCTTCCCAAGTCCTTTTGGGGCTATGCACTTCAGACAACTGTTTACTTGTTAAACAGAATGCCTACCAAGGTAGTCTCAACTACTCCATATGAGATATGGAATAGTAAGAAACCTCATGTATCTTACTTGAAGATATGGGGTTATCCTGCTTATGTGAAGCGGACAGTATCAGACAAATTGGATGCTAAGTCTGATAAATGTCTATTTATTGGATACCCTAAGGAAACAAGGGGTTACCAATTCTATCATCCTGTGGAACAAAAGGTGTTTGTTTCAAGGCATGCTGTGTTTCTAGAGAAAGAGTTTCTCTTGCAAGAAAACAGTGGGAGTGTCGTTGAACTTGAGGAGGCTCGAGAGACTCAAATAGACATTGATGAGATACCTGGTGAAGCACAACAGCCGACAACTCATAGTGATGAGCAATCGGCTGGACCTATTGTAACACCACATCTTCGTAGATCTGGTATAACACGTAATATTCCTAAGAGATATGGATTTCTCGTAAGTGAATCGAACGACGTGTTACTCATTGATGATGAGGAGCCTACCAGTTATGAAGAAGTGCTGACAAGTTCAGAAAGGGATAAGTGGCTTGGTGCCATGAAGTCGGAAATGGATTCCATGTACGAAAACCAAGTTTGGAAACTTGGTTGACCCACCTGAAGGCATAAAGCCTATAGGGTGCAAGTGGGTTTTCAAGAAGAAAACCGACATGGATGGTAATGTGATTACCTATAAGGCTAGATTGGTGGCAAAAGGATATCGTCAAAAGCAAGGTGTTGATTATGACGAAACCTATTCGCCTGTAGCTATGCTTAAATCCATTCCGATGCTCCTGGCCATAGCGGCTCATTATGATTATGAGATATGACAGATGGATGTGAAAATAGATTTCCTTAATGGAAACCTGCTCGAGGACGTGTATATGATACAGCCTGAGGGTTTCACATCGGTTGATAAAACCAAGGTATGCAAATTGCGACGGTCCATTTATGGATTGAAGCAAGCATCCAGGAGCTGGAATATCCATTTTGATGAGACAATCAAAAGGTTTGATTTCTCACAAAATCCAGACGAACCTTGTGTGTACAAGAAGGTTAGTGGGAGTGCAGTCGTATTCCTAGTATTGTATGTCGATGACATATTACTTATAGGAAACGATGTTTCAATCTTACAGTCAGTTAAGGTTTGGTTATCCAAGACATTCTCCATGAAAGACCTGGGAGAAGCAACCTACATCCTCGGGATTAAGATCTATAGAGATAGATCGAAACGGTTGCTTGGTCTTTCGCAGTCTACATATATAGACCGAGTGCTAAAGAGGTTTAGCATGTCGGAATCCAAGAAAGGTTTTCTACCCATCAGGCATGGGATACACCTTTCGAAGTCTATGTGTCCACGCACAGAAGACGAGAGGATTTGCATGAGTAAGATTCCCTATGCATCCGCAATAGGATCTATCATGTATGCTATGTTATGTACGAGGCCCGATGTATCGTATGCTCTGAGTGTCACGAGCAGATACTAGTCTGATCTAGGAATGGATCATTGGGTGACTGTTAAGATGATCCTTAAGTACTTAAGAAGAACTAAGGATGCGTTCCTAATATATGGAGAAGGGTACATGGTGATACGTGGGTATACGGATGCCAGATCCAGACAGACAAGGATGATTCCATGTCTTAGTCTGGGTATGTATTCACCTGGAATGGAGGCGCAATAAGTTGGAAAGGTTCCAAGCTTGACACTATAGCGGATTCTGCCACTAAGGCAGAATACATTGCAGCTTTGGAAGCAGCAAAGGAAGCGGTTTGGATCAAGAAGTTCATCTCTAAACTTGATGTTGTCTCATCAATGATCCAAACATGTGCTTCGCCGCTATCATCTTATCAGAGAGATCATCAGTAGGAACGAAATACAAATCGAGAAAATTCTCATTGAAAGGAACTTAGCGGATCCTTTGACTAAAGCATTACCTCAAAATAAGTTTGAGAGTCATGTTAGAGCTTATGGTATTGGATACCGTAGCGATTGGCATTAGGCCAAGTGGGAGTCTGTTAGTAATATATGAGAGATGTCCTAAGGCAATCGCCTTATGTATGAACCATTTATATGTTAAATGAAGATTCACTATTTGAGTATACATGTTTCATGTATTTGATTGGATCTAAAACTCATTTACTGAATGTCCACGATACGATTCACAGCATGAGAGAATTTGTGATTGGATCACAACTAGTGAGTATCTCTACATGTGTAATTGTGATGTATCAGAATTATCCCTAGTCGATGAATTGATGGATTTGGACACCATCGATTCTGTCGAGACTATCACGAGGTATACTCCTTGGTGTATCCAAGCAGCTGATTCTCACTGGCTGGAGATATTGTGATGTCCGGAGTTAATCGTGGATGCTAGTTATGGTAACTAGTTCATTGGAGTGACCAGCCGTAAGACTTCATATGGTTCTCTGCATATATAGATATGTCAATGAAGTTCTTACTGTAGCTTAAGTGCGATGTTCCTTTGACTTGTGGTATTCAAGTCATCTTGATCATGGAGACTTATGCTTTGACATCTTAAGCAAACATCTCTAAGGAGATGTGGACCCGGGATGATTGGGTATAAGTCGAAATGATCGAAGGTGTTTGAATAGCCTATAAAGGATTCACCACTCCTTGCGAGGAGATGTATACCCATGGCCTCTCGTCGGATTGTTACTAAAGTCTTTGGCTAAAGCATTACATGTTTAGAGTAAGGTACTCTTCGATACATGTTGAGTAAGTAGAATCCGTAGGACGAGGAAATGATACTTGGGCTAGGTGTGATGTAGTCAGCCTAGTGGGGACTGACACTATAGACCATGTCCTGAACCAAGTGGGTATAAGATGAGTGAAGGGAATGGGGCACGAATCATTCGAGCTGCTGAAGGGTTTCAGAAATAGTTCTGGATCAACCGTTGATCTTTTCGGTTAATTGGGGATCATGATGTACTACTAGGTGCCACTCATGATCGTTCTATAATTAATGGTTAATTATAGACGGCCAACATAAACCGAGAACCTATTTGGTCACACGCACAACGAGCGAAATCCAAAGGATTTAAAACGAGCTTGAGAATGGGATTCTCAGACCGAGAGAAACAAGGTTTGGTTGGACCAAACATAAAGTGAGCATGAAATTGTTTCAGTCGCAATGGAAGCGTGGATGGGCCGAGTCTTATGAAGACGTAATGGATGAACCAAAATGGTTTGGTTCTGATCCAATGGAGGAGAATAAATCAAAGGGTTTGGTTTATTTTAAACGAATGAACAAAAAGTTGGTTCGGTTCGTTTTAACTTAAAATAAACCATCATGGTTTGGTTTATTTTAACTTATCTTAATGGAGCGGGTTAACGGGCCTAATGGTTATGATCCAATAACCATTAAGAGAATTAGTTCTCTATAAAAGAGGGCTTAAGGGATGGTTTAAGCCCTAATCCAAAACCCCTAGGTTAAAGTTGCCGCCCACCTCCTTATTGGAGTTTTCGGCGCCAACCTCTTGTCGCCGCCCATAGCTCCTCCAACCGGCGTCCAGAAGGTAGCTTCCTTCCTCCTCGCCGGCGTCGAGCTGCTGCCGGTTAGTGCTCCAGAGATCTCCTTTAGGTTTGGCATCAAGGTGAGCTCTATCTTCCTTGGTTGGCCGGCGCCTATCACCTCCACCAAAGCTGTCCAGTTTTCTGGACAGCTTGTTCTCCTCTCGTCGGAGCATCGTTTGGACGATGGTTAGAGCTCCGACAGCTGCTAACTTACCGGGGATTCGATCTCCGGTAATCCTCTGAGGTGGAGGACGAAGGATTCGTCAATCGGTTAACGAATACCTCTCCGGAGAAGCGAGTTTTGAGGACTCGTCTTAGGATCCGAATTTGGATTCGGATCGTGATCATCTCACGATCACGTCGTCTTCAACACGAGGATAGTAACCCGTACGAAGACGAAGCTCATGGCTTAGCGAAGTCATCCCGAGGAACTCGGCGTGGATACAGATAGAGACGATTCTAGCGAGGATCGTTCCGGTTGATGCCGTTCCCGCTACACGTGATACGAAAGGTATAACGTAGTTAAATTTCCTTTTATTGTAAAATTAAATTTACGGTTATGTCTACACTTGTTGTACAATGCTTGCGTGTGTTGTAATAAATGTAGATTTATTATTTTTATTGCTTCCGCTGTGCTCATGTTTACGAAACGTGATCGAACACACACACGCCGCAGTGCCGGAAACCCAACAAATCAAACCAAGTATGATCTTGGTTTTGATGTGTGTGTCAAAGAGTTTAAGTTAGGATGTTATGCTTTTGATGTGTGTGTTTAAGTTGTGCAAAACTTAGTGAGACACACATGAGTAGCTTGATGAAGCATTGGCAAGTTCATCCCTCTCATGGATCGGGTCCTTGAGTCGGTGAAGGATGGCACAGGAAGAAGCCGTGAGCATGGTGCATCTGAGGGACCGTTGGACGAGGAGCATTGGAGTGAAGCCAAAGGAAGCAGACTTTAGGGCAAGAGCGAAGGATGGCACGGGAGAAGTTGTGAGGTTAGTGCATCCGAGGAACGCAGACCGAAGGAAGAGAGCTTCAATGGTGTACTCCGTGGGGAGATGAGAGTTTAGCGAATGTAACCTGGGACGGGATAGTTCAACTTAAGGAACTTGGCAAAATGGCTAAGTTCAAGTGTCGGATGCTCAAACATATGTGTTTGAGGTTTTATCTGACGGTCGGATGCTCAAACAACTTGTTGTTTGAGGTTTTACCCGACAACAGTCGACTGATATAGGTATCAGTCGACTGGTCCAAGTCACCTGCTAGTTGACTGGTGTCAACTAGGGTTTTGTGGCCTAATAGTCGACTATCAATCGACTGCCAGGGTATAGCAGTCAACTGGTATAAGTGGACACAGGCATACAAATAAGGTAGGCTCGACCAGCGGCTCAATTGCCTGTGCATCAGTCGACTGCTAGGGTTTGGCAGTCGACTGATGGGCTATCTGTTGGAACTTTTCCAGCATGGATTAAGTCGTTTTGAGACAACAACTACAGGAGCAGTCGACTGCTCCATGCCTAACGGGAAAATTGGCCTACTCTCTATAAAAGGTGTTAGGACCTATGCACCAGCTAGAGGGGGGGGGGGAATAGCATTGTCGTCGATTCAATGGAATTTGTTCACGTTTGATCGACTACAATCTTGTTAGCACAGTAAAATAATAATAACAATGACAAATAATAAGAGACACAACCACAACGCAAAGATGTAACGTGGTTCGAAACCTCAAGGTTCCTACTCCACTGATTGGGCTCGAAAGAGCCCTAGCGATGCAAACACACACCACTAATCAATCACTCCTTCTCGACAACACGTCGGAGGTGGAGAAACCTCGTACAATGATTATAATAGTAATACAAAACAAATACAAACAAATACAAAGTGAAATATAAAGGACACTTTACAAATTAGGGTTTTGAGCACTTGCTTATTGGTTGCTTGAATGAGCTTGAATGACACTGAAATGCACTTGCACTTCGCCTTCAAATCACCTCAAGAAAGCTCCCAAAGAACCAATGGCGAAATCTCCCATGAGGTGCTCCTTTTAACCTGCAACAGGCTGATTTTGCCCCTGGCAGTCGACTGCCATAAGGCTCTAGTCGACTGTCAATAGTATCGTTGTGAGACAACGACTTGATCCACATCTGTCTCGTAAACTCAACCCGATCATTGTCATCCCATAGCGATCATTGCTCGGGCCATCGATTGACTATCCAATGCGGCGTCCAGCGCTCGCTCATGCCATCGATCGGCCCAGTCAATCGGATCGATTGCTAGGCCATTTTGCCACAGTCGAACCCTAGTCGACTCATGGCAGTTGAATGGTCATAATCCCAGTCGACTACTAAGTGTCGACTCGGCTGTCAAGTGTCAAAACACTTGACCAGTCGATTGGTCCATAACCCCAGTCGACTGACAAACCTCAACCATGAGGTTTAACACCAAGTATGATGCCCTCATACTTGCTAGACCACCCCTTAGCCTAGACTTAAGCCTTCTTTCCTCATCCATCAGCCTCACGCCTATCGGATCCCTCTAAGTCATCCATGACTTGTTCATCCATATACTAGCCTTCAAGTGCTTTCATCGGCTATTGTCATACTAACGGTGTCTACACCGCCAAGGCACATTGGACTTAAGTTGTCAAGACCACGCTTGGACTTTACGCCGCCAAGACTCCACCCTTGGACTTTACGCCGCCAATATCAACTCTTGGACTTCCCAAATGCCAAGTACCCATGACTTGGACTTTCACCGCCAAGACTACACACTTGGACTTACGTGGCCAAGACTGCACCCTTGGTCTTTCCTTGCTAACCCATGTTGGACTTTCCATTTGCCAAGACTCAAGCTTAGACTTTCCCTTGCCAAGACCTATGCTTGGACTTTCTATGCCAAGTACTCCAGACTTGGACTTTTCCCATAACAATGGTCAAACCATCGTCAAACATCAATCATGACCTGGGTCGATTGCACCAACAATCTCCCCAACACATTGTCAAACATCAAAACACTCCTCGAGTCAAAAAAAAGTCTGGTCAATGATGACGTGAGTCGATTGCACCAACAATCTCTCCCTTTTTGATGTTTGACAAAAACCAAACATCTTTGAGTTAGGCCACCTAACTCAAATCTCCTTACCAATTGTCCCAAATTGGTAATATCAAATTCTCCCATAACTTCTTCCATTAATTCTCCCCCTTTTTGACATACATCAAAAAGGTTCCCCCTAGGAGGTCAATGTCTCATATCCCAATGAGATCTTACAATCTCTCCCTTTGTCCAAAAATACCTAGGATATCTTCACTCTTCCTAGTGATAAGTCCCATATCACTAAAGAGAGGCTTCCTATAAACTCTCCCAATTTCTAAATTGGGCATCTCACATTCTCCCAAAATTCTCCCCCTCAAGAGGAAGAACACATCCATCATCGCTTGATGGATACCTCCCCCTAAAGAGTTGCTCCACCTTGACCATTGCACCAACAATGTCCTTGGAGAGTCTTTAAGCCTATAGGAACACTAAACCATCAAAATTAAGGTTAAAAGTTCAACCTTGAACTTTCCCACACCTTAAAATTGATACATCACTCTAACAACTCTCCTAATCCATATCCAATGGATTTTCACCCTTTCTAATGCTTTCCAAAGCATATCCTAGGGCTAGGAGCAGTTAGGGAACCCTAACATAGCTGAAATCAGGCTAAACCAACCTTGTTTACTTGAAAATCACTGCGATGACTCGACGAATCTCGGCGATCTTTATAGATCGATCGACTACCATCAAGCGGTAGTCGACTGATATCTGCAAAACATAGATATCAGTGTTGGTGCAGGGGCACCAGATAATCGAACCTATGTTTTGATTATGGAAAAGACACAAAGTTAAACTTATATCATTATCTCATGAGCTGAATGAAGTGTGCAAGAATGCTAAGCTAAAGCTAAAGGTTCGGCTACATTCGGAGGTTCTCGTGTTGAGAAACCGTGGTGATCGAGTGACACCGGGAGGACATCGGAGGGAACCAAGGAAATCAGTTGGAGACCGAAAGCAAAAGCTACAAAGGTAATGCTTGAGGTAAGCTGGTGTGAGTAAGTGTAAGTAAGGTTGAGTCCTCGGTACGGGGACGTCCTTAGGTGATGATCCGACTAAGACATCCCATGGAAGGTCTATGTCGAGATCAGATGGTTGGTAGCCATAAAAAAACTTATTCCAACGTCATTTTCAAGCTAACTCTTGATGCAGTTGAAAATTCTGGGCATCAGTTCAATTGGCCAGTTCAACCAGCTAGTTCAACTGCTGTTCAAATTCCAACTTCGAGGATAGTCAACACCTCATCCCCTTATCTTGGGGAGATGAGGCTCTTTGACCATGAACTGGGACTGAATGTTAGGGGGCTTCTAAGGCTATAAAAGAAGGAGTGTTCTTCACCATTTTGATCATCCCAAGTGCTCACAAGTCCTCCTACAATCCCGCGACTCTCCGACAACTCTACGATGATGAAGCACTGCCAAAACACCGACGACACGAGCTCAACCTCCTACTTCAGCGGTCGTCAGTATAAGTTTACTTTAAGTCGTTGTAATTAATTCTTGTATTCATTTATTCTTGAGTTTTTATTGTAACGAGGAGAGAGGGATTGCCTCTCTACCTCAAGCTTTTTGGTATTGTGTATTCGTTGTCTCCTACCTCCAACGAGGAGGAGATTATTTTAGTGAATTTCCCTCCGTGTACAATCTCAGATCGCTAGGGCCTTGGATTAGCAACCGACCAATTGTGATCCAAATAAAAACAAACCTTGTCTTTTATATTTTCGCTGTGTTCTCACTCTATTAATTGTTTCATATCGAACGAGCGAACGAAAATTGTTTTGCGCAATTCACCCCCTCCCCCCTCTAGCGCTCATTTCAATCCAACAATTGGTATCAGAGTGAGGGCGCTACGATTTGGTGCAACCACCAATCTAGCAATCAATTTTAAGTTTTCTTTTTGTTTTTGGTTTTTCGATTCGAAGCTTTAAGACTTTTAGTTTCATTAATTTTCTTACTTTCGCACTACTAATCCAAGACGAAAGTCATGGTACCTTCTTTTTGTTTTTGTCATTGCGAGGTGTTTCTTTTTTTCTAAATGGCCCATCTCAAAGGGTTTAGCACCGTCTGACCTCCGTTTTACAACGAAGACGACTTCCGTTAGTGGAAGGGTTGGATGGAGTACTTTTTAAAAACCCAAATAGAGATGTGGATCATAATCCAAACTGGGTTCACACTTCCTACTAATGAAGTTGGTGAATCGTTGGATTATGATCAATGGACGAATGCCATAAAAAGACAAGTGGAAGCTGACGCCAAGGCTACTCAAATTCTACAATGTGGTTTGTCCAAAGAGGAGCTCAACCGCGTCAGCCCCTTCATTAGTGCGAAGGACCTATGGAACAAGCTCGTAGAGCTACACGAAGGAATCGACGATGCTAAGGTATGTAAACACGATTTATTATTTAATAAATTGTATAATCATATGATGCAGGAACACGAGATGACAACCCAATTACACGCTCGCATATAATATATCGTCAATAGCCTACACTCGATCAAACAGAAGGTCAAAAATCGGGATCTAATAAGGTATTCTCTAAATGCGTTCCCTAGGACTACCTTGTGGGCATCCATGGTCGATGTTTACAAGGTTTCTAAGGACCTTTCTAAAATTAGATTAGATGAACTATTCTCAGAATTTGAACTTCATGAACAAACTAACGCGGTCCGGGCTGAGAAAAGGGTTGCCTTGCTTGCAGGTCAAAGAAGAAAGGGAAAGAGCATGCCACCTCCCGAGCAAGAAGATGAATCCGAGTCTGAATCTGAAGAGGAGGCCACGATAGTGAATATAGTGTGAAGAATAATTCAACAAGAAAGGGGGAAATCGAAGAACAAAAAGAGGGCGCAATTCAAACCAAAGCAAAAGGGAGCAAAGAAAGCTTTTCGTGCAACTTGGGACAACGAAGAAGAAGGCATTGTTGTAGCGTACATGGCAAGATCGGAAGAGTCCGAGTCAGAGTCCAAAGTCGAATCCAACTACAACTCCGACTCCGACCCCGAAGACTACTTCAAGAAGAGACTCAAAGTCAGGCCAAAAGAGAAAGTTAAGGTTAGCCATTCTTTAATTAGTATGCTTTATCATACAATTAAAATGCTAAGTAGAAAACTAACTAAGTCTGAGTCTAGGGTTGAGTCCTTGCTTGAGGAGGTTGAAACCCTCAAGCAAGAGGCCACCCTAACCTCTTCGACTAGTCAAGTTCAAGAGGAGGACTCAACTCGAGTTGAAAAATTCGAAGGTGAGAACTCACTCTTGAAAGGACAAGTCCAAGAGCTCGAGGCTCGGTTGGACAAGTTCACGACAGGATACAAGAATCTTAACCAACTTCTTGGAACTCAGAGAGTCGTGTACAACAGAGGTGGACTCGGGTTTAGTCCAAAGACTTCGAATAGATCTTATATGTCTATTGTAAATCGTAGTCATCAATGAGTCCAAGCTTGGGTCCCTAAAACTCTCTTAAACTCATATATAAGGACCAATAGGTAATGGATTCCCCAGGATCAAGTCCATTTTTTGGATAGACCATATTGGTTTAATGGTCCAGGGGGAGCTAATACCAAAATAATATACCCGATACCTTAGCATCACCAATCTTTTTGTTTTACCTTTTAGAATGGCTAGATAGGAAAAATAGTTAGTCAACTCTTGACAATATAGTATTAGGACACGACGAGATGATAGTATGTTAGGGAAATAAAGTCTCGTGTATTCGAGCTAGATAAGACGCATCTAGCTTGGTGCACTTGACCGAGTGGAACTAGCTGAAGCTACCTCGCCGTATCCTAAACTACTTAGACCAGGAAGTAGTCTTAAGTGACCATTTTCCTAAACTTGGCTTTGTCTAAGGAAGTGGTCGTTGTTCCGATCAATGAAGGCCCCTGTGCCTCGCCACGACCTAGAAGCTAATTTCTCGAAAAGGTTACTTGATGAACTTAGGGCTAAATCTGGATCTAACCCAAGGTTGACTAACTTTAATTAAGTTCAAATCATCTCACATAACATATAAAGCGAACAAATCCTGAGACACATAGAATGGGTGAGATGATTAAGGAATAATTATAATATACATAACTTTTTCAAAAGCTATATATTCTTTCAACTATTGCGCTAAACGAATAATTATAATTGGCCAATATTACCTCTCTAGGCCAAAGTTTAGTGCCCCTTAACTCTCTTATACCTTATATATTGGACTAAGAGGGAGAGCAAACTAACCCTAAGGATATTACAACCCTTTAAAGTTCATTTTTAAACTTATTAGTATTTTGAAAATCCTAACTATGTTTCAATAACCAATTAAATTGTTGGTGTAGAGGGATAAAACCTCGAACCAATTTAACCAAGTTAGAGACGCATACTTGGACTCAATTTCATTTTTTTTATCCATGCTATACTATTATGTTTTTCAAACCCCTTATTTTTTATAAAAACCCCCCGACCTTATTTTTAATTTATGGTAAAAGGAGGAGAAGAGCATAAGTTAAGGGGGAGTACCACAAAAATTTAAATTTAAACAATTAAAGTATTTCTTTCAAAACTCACCTAGGGTTAAGGGGGAATTTTTTAAAGTGAGTTTATCATTTACTTTACTTGTTTTATGTCTTATGCTTTAAATTTCCCTTAACTTTGCGTCGATTTTCCATAGATAAAAAAGGGGGAGATTGTTGGTGCAGGGGCACTAGATAATCAAACCTATGTTTTGATTATGGAAAAGACACAATGTTAAGCTTATATCATTATCTCACGAGCTGAATGAAATGTGCAGGAATGCTAAGCTAAAGCTGAAGGTTCGACGACACTAGGTGGTTCTCGTGTTGAGAAACCATGGTGGTCGGGTGACACCAGGAGGACTTCGGAGGGAGCCGAGGAAATCAGGTGGAGACCAGAAGCAAAAGCTAGAAAGGTAAAGCTTGAGGTAAGCTCGTGTGAGTAAGTGTAAGTAAGGTCGAGTCCTCGGTACGGTGATGTCCTTAGGTGACGATCCGACTAAGACATCCCATGGAAGGTCTATGTCAAGATCGAATGGTTGGTAGCCATTGAAAACACTTATTTCAATGTCATTTTTGAGCTAACTCTTGATGCAGTTGAAAATCCTGGGCATCAGTTCAAGCGGCCAGTTGAACTGGCCAGTTCAATTGGCCAGTTCAACTGCTATTCAAATTCCAACTTCGAGGATAGTCAAAACCTCATCCCCTTATCTTTGGGAGATGAGGCACTTTGACCATGAGCTGGGACTGAACGTTGGGGGGCTTCTAAGGTTATAAAAGAAGGAGTGTTCTTCACCATTTTGATCATCCCAAGTGCTCCCACAACGTCGCGACTCTCCAACAACTCTACGACGATGAAGCACTATCGAAACGTCGATGACACGAACTCAACCTCCTACTTTAGCGGTCGTCGGTATAAGTTTACTTTAAGTCGTCGTCATTAATTCTTGTATTCATTTATTCTTGAATTTTTATCATAACGAGGAGAGAGGGATTGTCTCTCTACCTCAAGCTTTTTGGTATTGTGTATTCGTTGTCTCCTACCTCCAACGAGGAGGAGATTGTTTTAGTAAATTGCCCTCCATGTTGGGTTTTCGGCACCGCGGCGAGTGTGTGTTCGAACATGTTTCGTAAATATGTGTGCAGCGGAATAAATAAAAAGCAATAAATCTAATTTATTACATCACACACACCACGCGCATGCATAGTACAATATATATAGACATAACCATAAATTCAAATTTTGCAATAAAAGAAAATTATTCTACATATACATGACGTATCACGTGTAGCAGGAAAGACATCAACCAGAGTGACCCTCGCTAGAATCTGAGGGAAGGAAACTTCGCTTCCCACTCCAACTCGGTTGCTTGTTCATGGCGATCCCGTCTTCGTCCCCTGAAAAAAAAAATTAATCCAAGACAATTAGGGATTACCCAAGCTACCGTTTCATCGTCGTGCTATTCGATTAGAGTGGTCACTTATACAAACTTGTTGTTCAAGCAACCTACCTCTATTCTTAGAATAGCCGCGGAATAGACTATGTATGGATCATCGGTTTTTGCGTTTGTATTCGGGGTCCAAGTAAATTAGCCACATAACAAAACATACAACATGCATATAATTGAAAAACAATTATAGACAGTACAAAAGAATATAAACAAGTATTATACCTCTCGATCTTCTATTGTATGTCCTTCCTCCTTTTGGACGTCGTATGGGCGACGATCTTCCAAAAGTCGAAACCCCTAGATCACCAATCTTCCTTTCTTTGTTCACTCCGAACAAAGGAAGATCATAAAACAAAACTCTTCTTCCTATCTAGAACTGGCCACCAAGTCAAAGGATTTGATGTTGCCACTGGCCAAGGAAGAGAATATAGAGTATGGGCGCCGACCAAAAGCTCCAAGGGAAGAAACCCTAGCTCTTGCCGCCGGCCAAGGAAGATGAGAAGAGGGTGGCACCGCCGGCCAAAGGAGAAGATGGTGGTGTTGTTGCCGCCGGACAAGAGGAGAAGCCAACCCTAGGTTGCCGCCCAAGATGAGAAGCAAAACCTAGCCACCTCCTAGTTGCCGCCCAACAAACCCTAGCCTCTCTTAGTTGCCGCCCAAGCCAAGGGAAGAAAAACCCTAATCTCCCATCCACGAGTTTCCGCCCACCCCTTAAGCCTCCTTTTATAGAGCTAGGCTTAAGCCTCCAAGCCCTTGCCGCCCAAACCCTAATCAGATCTAGGCTCCATGAGGTTTTAATAGGCTACAATAGGGACCATGAGGAGGAGTTGGATCTTGGCCACCCAATGGATCAAGCCCACATAAAGTCCGATCCATTAATGATAATTCATTCCACAAGAGGATTATCATTGATCTACCTCACCAACTCCCATAAGTTAATATGGTCACCATATATTATTTGTACATTTATCTCCCCACGTTTAAGATCTCAAATGTCCATCAATTAATTAATTTACTGACAATTAATTAATCAACATCTAACTCCATGAGTAGTACCACTCAATCTTATCATCATGCCGGACCAAGTCCACCTGCAGAGTTTACATGATGAATCTTATGAGCTCCTCAAGGGGACATCATCATCCTAATATATAGGACACGGTTTCCTCCTATAATCAACGGCACACCATATAAATAATATCATTTTCCAACTTACCGAGCCTATCGATTTACTCTATAAATCTCGCCCATTGGTAAATCAAAGAAATGAATACTAAGTATATGTACCCGTTATTAAATTGGGATTAAGAGCATGTACAACATAATATCTTAGGTCCGATTCGATTATGTAGTCAGTAATAAATCGAATCACTTCTAAGTCGGTCCTGCTCAATACACACAAAGTGTACTAGTATAATTCTATGGTCAAGACAAACCAATACCAAATCACACTACAACCATTCCAATGGTTTGTCCATAACCATCTCGGTTGTGAGCCTTTACTTATACATTACAAGGAATTGATAACATGATCTCCCGTGTGACACTATACACTATGTTATCTACAATGTAATGTATTAGACAAATTGCATAACCATAAATATGCAAACAATGATCATATGATTCTTATTTCAAAATAAAGATATTCATACAAAAGATAGACTTTTCAGTATACATCCAAACAATCTCTCACTTATACTAAAAGACTATGCTGTCTTCAAACTGCCATACATCTGATTCCCATTCCCTCCACATGCCTATCAAAAGCTCTCACTGGAAGGGCCTTAGTGAAAAGATCTGTCAGGTTATCCTCCGATACAATCTTGGCCACAACAACTTCTCCTCTCTTTACAATTTCTCGTATCAGGTGGTACTTGCACTCTATGTGTTTACTTGCCTTATGGGCTCATGGTTCCTTCGAGTTTACAACTGTACCACTATTATCACAATAAATTGTGATAGTTCTGGGCAAGCCAGGAATCACATCCAAGTCCATCAAGAAGTTCCTGAGCCACACAGCTTCTTTGGCCGCCTCAGAGGCTACCACATACTCAGCTTCCATGGTAGAGTCCGCCACGCATTTCTGCTTGACACTCCTCCATACAATGGCTCCACCTCCCAAAGTAAACACAAACCTGAGGTAGACTTACTGTTATCCCTATCTGATTGGAAGTCAGAATCTGTGTAACCCATAGGGAGTAATTGGTCTGCCTGGTAAATTAGCATATATTCCCTAGTCCTTCTCAAGTACTTCAATATATGTTTTACCGCAGTCCAATGTCCCTGTCCTTGATTACTCTGATATCTGCTGACCATGCCCACGACAAAGCAAATATCTGGTCTCGTACATATCATCGCATACATGAGGCTTCCTACTGCCGAAGCATAAGGAACTGCCTTCATCTCCTCTATCTCCTTAGATGTTCTAGGACACATCTCCTTAGATAAAGGAACTCCATGCCTGAAAGGTAGAAAACCTTTCTTGGAGTTTTGCATGCCAAAACAATCCATAATGGTGTCTATGTATGAAGCTTGAGATAAGCACAACATCCTTTTCCTGCGATCCCTTATAACCTTGATCCCAAGGATGTGTCCCACTTCTCCCAAGTCCTTCATATCAAACTGTTTGGACAACCATACCCTTACGTCCGATAACACCTTGACATTGTTGCCAATTAACAAAATGTCATCTATGTATAGTACAAGAAATACCACTACGTTTCCGTCACATATCTTGTATACACAAGACTCATCCGGACTTTGAATAAATCCATAAGACTGGATTAACTCATCAAAGCAGATGTTCCAAGATCTCGAAGCTTGCTTCAATCCATAAATTGATCGATTAAGCTTGCACACAAGATGCTCTTTGCCTTTTGCAATGAATCCCTCTGGTTGCTTCATATAGATGTTTTCCTCAAGACTTCCATTAAGGAAAGCTGTCTTGACATCCATCTGCCATACCTCATAATCCATATGAGCAGCAATACATAAGAGAATCCAGATAGACTTAAGCATGACATCTGGCAAAAAGGTCTCCTCATAATCGATACCCTCTTTCTGAGTATACCCCTTTGCAACAAGCCTCACTTTGAATGTCTCAACCTTTCCGTCTATTCCTCTCTTTCTTTTGTAGATCCACTTGCATCCAATGACTTTTATACCATTGAGTGGTTCTACTAGCTCCCAGACCTGATTTGAATCCATAGATTCAATCTCAGCATTCATCGCACTTTTCCAAGATACTGCATCTTTATCTTGGATTGCCTCTTCATATGTCCAGGGATCAGGTTCATGTTCACTAGAGACCAAATCAGAAGATTCTCCCAAGAACATGAATCTATTAGGCTGTCTCACAACCCTCCCACTACGACGAGGTATCACCTGTGTATCCTCTGTGACATGCGGTGCAGTGATTTGTGGTATATCCTCTTGTACCAGTGGTACTGAAGTAGTGACATCCCCTTTTAATTCCTCCAGAACAATCTTACTCATGGGCTTGTGGTTCATCACATAGTCTTCCTCTAGAAATCTAGCATTCGTGCTAACGATCACCTTCTGATCTCTAGAACTATAAAATAAACCACCTTTCGTTCCTCTAGTATAGCTAATGAACATGCGCACTTCTGTACGAGGATCCAACTTACCAGTATCTGCCTTGAGCACATGTGCTGGACTCCCCTAAATCTGAATATGTCTCAGACTAATCTTTTGCACAGTCCACAATTCTGTGGGAGTAGAAGGCACTGATTTAGATGGTACCAAGTTCAGAATATACACTGTCGTATCTAGAACATATCCCCAGAACGAATCTAGCAACTCATGTAGGATATTTGAAGCCGCTAGAGGGGGGGTGAATAGCGTCGTGTTCGTTCGTAGATGGAATTCGATCATGGTTGTCTCTACAATTTCGTTAGCATGCAGCGGAATAGTAATGAAAGCAATAACGAAATAAACAACAATGCAAACACAAATATTTAACGTGGTTCGGAACCGAATGGTTCCTACTCCACGGATTGGGTTCGTACGAACCCTAGCGATGCCAATCACACACCACTATGATAAACACTCCTTCTCGACACAAGTCAGAGGCGGAGAACCCCTTACAAGCAATCTTACAACAGTAAGAAACAAAAACAAGCAATTACAACAATTTATAAGAAATACAAGTAAAGAAAAACTTTACAACTCTTGCTTTTGATTGCTTGAATGCTTGGTTGTTTGATTATCACTTAGAGACCTGATTTGCAACAACAAATCGCCCCTAAACCTCTCAAAAACCGGATCCATTTTTCTCCATCACGAGCTCCTTTTATAGCTTCAACCTATGCTAAAAAATATCGATCAGTCGACTGCTCGGGACCATCAGTCGACTGATCACACTATTGCTATGAGACAACGGTGTAATCCACGCTGAAAAAATCCAACGGCTAGGACATCAGTCGACTGATCATACACATCAGTCGACTGATGAAGCATCACTCGACTACTTGACCCAGCGGTCGAGTGAAACTCCATTCTGTGCCCTAAAATCCGAGCATCAGTCGACTGATCACAAGATCAGTCGACTGCTCGTCCAATCAGTTGACTGCTCATCTATGGCAGTCGACTGCTAGGGCAATTCCCACAGTCAAACCCTAGTTGACTACGCCAGTCGACTGCCACATGGCATCAGTCGACTGGCACACCTCAAATATGAGGTTTTAGCCAAGTATGGTGCCCCCATACTTGCTAGACCACCCTTAGCCTAGACCTAATCCTTCTAGCTGTAGGGGATTGGTCGACCGGCTAGAAGGGGGTGAATAGCCCTTTGTCGTTGGATGGTGGAATTTGCTCGTCTACACAATTGTTAGCGCAAGCGGAATACTAATGAAGACAAGCAAATGAACAAAGAATAATACAAAGCAATGCTAACAAGATAGTGTAACGTGGTTCGCAGCTACGCCGCTAATCCATGGTCCCCGATTCGTCCTCGGTGAATCACTCCGCCAAAACAAATCCACTATTGGTCTCTCTTTTGCACCAAGCTAGGTGGAGGTAACCTTTACAAATCAAGATCACTCTTCTTAAAATAGAAATGAAGTAAAAGCAAGTAAGAAGAGTTTAAAGCTTGTGGGGCACTTGGATGACCGTTTGGGATATGAGCATTTTTCATCCAAAAGCCCACACCCTCTCTTTTTATAGAGAGGGATGATTTCTTCCCGTTGGCCGCCACCAGTCGACTACTGCCCTTGGCATTCGACTGCCGCCACTCCAACGCCCTCCGAACACATCGGATCCCGACCGTTGTAGTCCAACGGAATACTTAGCAGTCGACTGATGGATCCCATCGATCGCGCTATCATCGCCATGGCCACGAGCGATTCACGCTCTGTGCCCACGATATCCTCGGCGATCGATTGCCATTCTATGGCGATCGACTCACGGGCATAAACCCATCGATTGGATACCGGTCAAACCCATTCGACGAAGCGATCATTTGCCATTCCATGGCGGTCGGCGATGTCGAAAAACTCATCCGACACTTAGCTATTCGGCCAAGTTCACCTAATGAGCTACTTACAATTCACTCATTCTCTCATCTCACTCAAGTCCTCGCCAAGCTCTCTTCGTCGCGACACGCCCTTCGACAAAGATCGTGCACACCGCTCGCAATGCTCCTTCACGCCTCTCTGCCTCCGTGCGCTTCCTTGGCTTCGCCTTTATCTCGTCGGCAGCCCTCAAGAAGATCAAGCGCACGGCTCTGCAATGCTCCTTCTCCGACTCAAGTATGAGGTTCTGAGTGGTGAACCCGCCAAGGCTCCATGTGCGAATTACTAAGTCCTGCAAGACTCCAACGCACATATCAAACCATAATAACACCCTAACTTAAACCCTTTGCCACACACATCAAAACCTTATCATGGCAAGAGATTGCCCTAACAATCTCTCCCTTTTTGATGTGTGGCAATCCATTTAAGTTAGGTAAAAACATTTGATAAAACATTAAGAAAGGAAAGCATGTAAATAAACATGATTAGTAACTCTCCCCCTTAATACATGAAACTCCCCCTAAATATGTTCCCCCTTAATTAAACATATAGTTTTCTCCCCCTTTGACACCATCAAAAAGATTAAAAACAAGTTTATATATCATGGCATCAAGACTAGAGAGAAACATAACAAAAAACATGCCTTAAAACCGTGTATCAGAAATTGTTGGGCTGTTTTTCAGGTGAGCAATGATCATCGATATGGCAATGATCGTACAATGAATTCAAATTCGATTTTTCTGAATAAATTTTAGAAATGCATTATAAATTCCAGAAAATTCGAAAAATAGTGAAATTTTGGGAACACATTTCTTTTAAGTATATCTATCAATGAAAAATAGTTTTTCATGAAAAATCATTATATTTTCCGAGATTTGCTAAAAATCCAAAAGCTTGAAAAACCACTAGTTTTTGAGCATGTTAGTATCCATTTTAACACATAGTCTTGCTTTGGATTGTTTCAAAACATGAACATATGGATTTTAAAGTAATAAATTGTTTTGAAAACATATGAAATATCAAACCATGATCTTTGGGCAATATGTCTATGAATTAAACATAAACCTTTCCCATGATTGGTCTATTATTGCTATTTTGATACTTTAAATGACCATCTAAATGTCATAGGCACTAGTGGACATTTGTATCATCATAACATCTCACTCATGCTATGTTTTCAATCAAGGTAGCCTATTGTGAGTGTGAGATGTATCCTAAAGGTATTTGTATGTTTAACCATTATTTTCATGCAATTCTATCAAGGTTAAGTATCATCCTAACAATCCACATGATCATAAGGATATATATGACTTAATTTTACATTATGATCATGAAACACATGTATTCATCAATTTGTTATCATGCATTAGGTATTTCATAATGGTAATAAGGTAAATATTACCTAAAGCATGATTTATCTATTTTTAGGTGCATTATCATCACCTAACACTATTTTAAAAATATTGTCCCACCATCCTAAGTCAACCAAAAATATGATATAGGTAAAGTCTATATGGTTGACTATCCTAGGGTTTTCCTAACCCTTAAGGATGGATTTTGGAACCCAATACAAATTCTTGCCTATGGGGTTCACTAGAAATTCCTTAGGAATCCATTTTCTAGCTATTACCTTCTTCTTATCTTGTCCCCTAGCAATTAGGCATTTATAGGCCTTTTCATTTTTCTTTTCCTTATATCCTAGGCCTTTTTTGTTAAAACTTGCTCTTTGGCTCCCTATGATCATGTTCAAAGTGTTTGAACCAATAGTGAATTTTTCTAGGGCTTTGGTCAAATAGTCTACCTTTTCCCTTAAAGCCCTATTTTCATCCATACATGCATCACTAACATTAAATGGCATATAGTTATCATGTGGGCATGCATCATCATGACTAGAAGAAATATCATCATTTACATTTAAGCATGCTTTTTCTAGTTTATTTTCTAAGTCCTTAATTTGATCTAGCATGCTCTTATTTTTCTTTTTAGCTCTAAATAAATCCTTAGTGAGGCTAGAAATCATAGACATAATTTGCTTAGGGGGTAGATTTGTTACCTCACTTACCAAGTCCTCTTCCGATGATGAGGATGTAGAGGAGGCTCCCCCTTTACTTGAGCTCTCTCCACTTGAGCTTGACCCTTCATTTTCGGAGGAGGAGCAATCCAAGTCTTCAAATGCCATCAATGCTAAGTTGGTGACAAATGCGTTTTCTTCCTCGGATGATGATGTTGAGGAGGAGGAAGGGTCATCCCATGTCTTTGCTTTGAATGCCTTGGCCTTCCCATTTTCTTTGGCCTTCTTTTCTTCTTCCTTTTTCTTCTTGCTTCCCTTCTTTTTCTTCTTTTCTTCCTTCTTTCTCTTCTCTTCCTTGCTCTTGTTTAGGAGGGGACAATTATCCCTTATATGTCCCTCCCCTTGGCAATTGTAGCAAATAATTTTCCCCCTTGGTCTTCTACTCCTATCATTAGATTTATTAAATTGAAAACCTTTTAAAGCACACCTTACCCCCCTTACCATATAGGCTTCTTCCGTGCTATCCATGGAGGAGGAGGAAGACGCTTCATCGGAGGAGGAGAGGATCTCCATCTTCTTCTTCCCCTTATGTGCCATCAAGGCTACTCCTCTTGAAGTTTGAAACTTTGGCTCTTCTTGTATTCCTTCAAGCCTCGTTTCGTGGAGCTCCATTGTTGAGAAGAACTCCTCCAAGGTGCTCACTTCTAAGTTCTTGGAGATGTAGAATGAGTCCACCATGGAGCTCCATCTTGAGGACCGGCGAAGGCATCTATGGCCTTCATTACCATATCCCGGTTGGAGAGTCTTTCACCTACACTTGTTAGCCCAATTAAAATTTCTTTAAACCTAGAATGCAATGAGGTTACCTTTTCTCCCTTTTCTAATTTTATGTTGGATAGTTGGGAGCGGAGGAGATCTCTCCTTGCAAGCTTGGCCTCCGAGGTACCTTCATGGAGCTCTACTAGCTTCTCCCACATCTCCTTTGCACTAGAGCATTCCCCTATCCTATTCACCTCTTGTTGGGGAAGCACATTGTAGAGGTGGTGCTTGGCCTTTGAATTTGCCAAGTATTCTTCTCTTTGCCTCTTGCTCCACCTTGCTTTCTCCAATGGCTCCCCATCTTCATTCCTAGGCAACTCGAAACCGTTTTCCATAATTAATAAAATTTCAAAGTCGGTTTCAAAGAATACCTCCATTCTCTTTTTCCACCAAGAGAATTCACCTTCGAATTTTGGTGGGAATGTTTGAGCCGACCATCCTTGAATGTGCTTGTTGTGGCGGTGAGTCCTCGACAAGCTTTCCTTGGCTCTGATACCACTTGTAGGGGATCGGTCGGCCGGCTAGAGGGGGGTGAATAGCCCTTTGTCGTTGGATGGTGGAATTTGCTCGTCTACACAATTGTTACCACAAGTGGAATACTAATGAAGACAAGCAAATGAACAAAGAATAATACAAAGAAATGCTAACAAGATAGTATAACGTAGTTCACGGCTACGCCGCTAATCCACGGTGCCTGATTCGTCCTCGGTGAATCACTCCGCAAAAACCAATCCACTATTGGTCTCTCCTTTGCACCAAGCTAGGTGGAGGTAACCTTTACAAATCAAGATCACTCTTCTTAAAATAGAAATGAAGTAAAAGCAAGTAAGAAGAGTTTAAAGCTTGTGGGGCACTTGGATGATCGTTTGGGATATGAGCATTTTTCATCCAAAAGCCCACACCCTCTCTTTTTATAGAGAGGGTTGATTTCTTCCCGTTGGCCGCCACCAGTCGACTGCTGCCCTTGGCATTCGACTGCCGCCACTCCAATGGCCTGCGAACATGTCGGATCCCGACCGTTGTAGTCCAACGAAACACTTAGCAGTCGACTGATGGATCCCATCCGTCGGCTGTTGCCTTCGTAGTCGATCGCCTCCCGATCGGCTCACGCCGATTCTATGCGTTATCCTGGCAATGATCGCCATTCTATGGCGATCGCTAGGCATAAACCCATCAGTTGGATACCAGTCGAACCCATTCGACTCAGAGCAGTCAACTGCCATTCCATGGCAGTCGAATGATGTCGGGAAAACTCATCTGACACTTAGCCATTCGGCCAAGTTCACCTAATGAGCTACTTACAATTTACTCATTCTCTCATCTCACTCGAAGTCCCTCACCGAAGCTCTCTTCGTTCGTGGCCACATCCCTCAGTAGCATCAGGCACACGACTCTGCAATGCTCCTTCGCATCTCTTGCCTCCGAAGTCTGCTTCCTTGGCTTCGCTTCAAGTCATCTCGTCCGGCGGTCCCTCGACAGCATCAAGCGCACGGCTCTGCAATGCTCCTTCTCCGACTCAAGCACGAGGTTCTGAGTGGTGAACCCGCCAAGGCTCCATGTGCGAATTACTAAGTCCTACAAGACTCAAACGCACATATCAAACCATATTAACACCCTAACTTAAACTCTTTGCCACACACATCAAAACCTTATCATGACAAGAGATTGCCTTAACACTAGCAACCTCCATCAGCCTTACGCCTCTCGGATCCCTCCAAGTCATCCATGACTTGTTCATCAATCGCGCTAGCCTTCAGGTGCTTCCATCGGCTATGTCATGCTAACGGTGTCTACACCGCCAAGGTAAATTGGACTTACGCCGCCAAGACTCCCGCTTGGACTTTACGCCGCCAATACCAAACCCCTTGGACTTCTCACATGCCAAGACTCAAGCTTGGACTTTCCCTTGCCAACCAATATTGGACTTTCCATGCCAAGACCCATGCTTGGACTTTCCCTAACCACATGGTCAACCCTAGTGAACCATCAAAGTCTCCCTCGAGTCCAGTTAACATAACCCGAGTTGATTGTATAAACAATCTTCCCAATTTATCAACAGACATTGATGTCAAACATCAATGTCATCTTACTTTGTCAAACATCAAAACATCTTTCGAGTCAAACTCGAGTCTGATCAATCGTGACCTGGGCCGATTGCACCAACAATCTCCCCCTTTTTGATGTTTGACAAAACAAACCTTGAGTTAGGCCCCTAACTCAAATTCCCTTACCAATTTTCAAAATTGGTAATTTAATGTTCTCCCCCTTTTTGACATACATCAAAAAACAGGTTAACTCTCCAAGGAGGTCAATGTCTCATGTCCCAATGAGATCTTACAATCTCCTCCTTTGGTCTAAAAATACCTAGGATGCCTACCATCTTCCTAGTGATAAGTCCCATATCACTCAAGAGAGGCAATCCTATATACTCTCCCAATTTTCAAATTGGGTCTCTCAAAATTTCATTTTCCTCCTCATGAGGAAAAATATCATCCATCATCCCATGATGGATACCTCCCCGTAAAGGCTTGCTTCCCCTTAACCATTGCACCAACAATGTATTTGGGAAGTCCCTAAGCCGATAGGAACTCTAAACCATCAAAGATAAGGTTAGAAATTCAACATTGAACTTTCCAACACCTTAAATTTGATACAAAACCTAAACACCTCTCCAAATCCATATCCAATAGATTTTCACCCTTTTTAATGCTTCCCAAAGAATATCCTAGGGTTAGGAGTGATTAGGGACCTTAACCGTAGCTGAAATCGGGCTAAACAACCCTAGTTTTCCAAAATCGGCATTGATGATCGACTTTGATCATGATGTGCATCGATCGTGATGCGAAATAGTGATCGAGTGATATTTGCTGATCGAGTCAAGCGCTGCGCATCATGATCCCTATAGAGGCAGTCGATTGATAACTGAAAACCTGATTTTTAGGTATCAGACTCGACTTTTGGAAATTCATAAGTAATTCTACGTAAATAAAAAAATCACGAAATTTGATACGTATATTACTTATCACACATACAATCAGTGAAAAATTTTGAAAAATATTTTAACCATTAAAATAGGAGATTGATACAAAATTCAAAAACTATTAAAACTTTAAAGTTTTTGATCTACTTTGTATCAACTTCTACAATGATGATGGCTATCAAAAGATAGACTTCACCAAGGTTTTCTAAATTGATTTTAAAATGTTTTTGAAAACCTATTTTGAACCATGGTTTATTGGCTAAATATACATAACTTGTATATTAGCTTTCCTCATAATTCTTAGTGATGATTAAAATAAGTTAAGTTCATCTAGATGCACTATCTATCCACCTTGAACCTAACTTATTATCCTAACATCTCACATGTTATCTAAGGTGTATACACACACATACATGCCAATTTAATGTGAGATGTGGGATTAGGATTATTATGGCCTCATTCATTTTCTAGGCAACCCTACTTGATTCCCTTATAAATGGGACTCCAAGTCATGCCATTCTTCCTTAAATCAATTTTAATCACAATAAATGCATGAATGATCACGGCATAATGATAGAAAAATAATAACACATGGCCAATGATGATGATGTCATGGCATATGATATAATCTAAAAAAAACATGACATCTAAAATAATCCTAAACAATGGCATGACATGTTGATAAGATGAAATTACATGTCAGGATATGGCAATTTTCCATAAACCAATACATTAATACAAGTACACAATCAGACACAAGTGATTTTCATAAATAGAATATTTCATTCAATTAAAAAACTTCAGTTTTTTTTTACATCCAAAATGGAGATTTGAGACACTCAATCTCACTACAAAAACTAAAAACAAAAATCCTAACATCCTCTAGCTCTAATCATCTGCAGAAGGTGGAGGTGGAGGAGGTTGCTAGCTCAAGGTCCAGGCTCACATCATCTCATATATGTCGAGCTGGCGTTGCTCAATGTGGCCCTGTCCTGCCAGAATCTCATCCAGTCTGGAGTCCACTGTCTGCTGGTACTCCTGAAATCTGGCCTCCAATTGTCCAAGCCTATCTGATGGACCTATTGCCGATGCATCTACAGGTATCTGATCATCCTCATCAGCAGCATCAGGATCCTCATAGTCCTCTACAGCCTCTCTAGGCACTAGAGGTTGCTCCCCATGTGCCCTGGGCGGAGGTCGAGGTGCCAGCTCCATCTGCCCCTGTCTCATCCGCGGCCCCTTAGCGAGAAATTCTGAAGCGATATGCAGTCGTACACCTCAGATAGCGTCCTCAGCGATCCCCTCTTAATGCTGATGGCTACTGACTCTAACCATGCAGTGATGATGTGGCCATAAGGCATATGCACTTTCCCTTGTATAGGGGATATGAAATGTACAATGCAATGAAACATGTTCAATGCAATGTTTATGTCTAGTCTATGACGCATGGCGTACAGGAGAAAGAGATGGGGAGGCCGAATCTTGGCCAGACCCCGAGTCACAATCGGAAGAAAACACCCAACAATGACCTTGTAGAGTACATTGTCAGGTGCAGATAGCTCAGTGATAGGAAATAGGTTCTGAGCTGGTGGACGAGGATGGCCAAAAACATGCTCATGCATAGAGTCCAAAGAGATATGGTCAAAGGGCTTGGGTAAAGGGGCATCGAAGGTAGGGTAGAAAATGAAGGTGTCAGCCGATGGCTTACACTCAAGAAACTCCTGCAATATCACAGGAGTGAACTCTAAATCGCGTTTTGCAACGCGAGTAGTGTAGGTAGGGCCATTGTCTACCTTCTTTAAGTTCTGATAGGACTCCTTAAGGAGATCATCATTGATGGCATGTGTGCATAATACTATTTTCATGAGATGATAATATGCAAATATGTCCATGACGTCACTACAGTAACGTGTAAAGAAGTCCCTATCGATGTACCTAACCAACATGGTTTGGTACAATTGTGATTCAACCTCGGGTGGGTCATTTCTACGAGATCTCCTATATGAATGTAATGCAATGACATGGAATACAAAGGAACAAATGCACGATAAGATCATAGTAAGTTATAATGGAAAAATTAGGGTTTTAGAAGAGTAAGAAAGTTATACTTTGGCGCCATTTAGAGTGATGATGAGAGGGTACTAAGACACCGCTGAAAAGATCACCGGAGAGTTCGCCGGAGCAGTGGATCGCCAGAACCCTAATCGAAGAAGAGAAATCGCCGGAGAAGTGAGTGGATTAGGGCTATGAGATGCTAAAAACGTGAGTGAAATAGTTTATCTATCAAACCTAAGGCTTGGGTGACCGGCGCGATCGGAAACACTGGACGGAGAAGGAAGCGGCGACCGGAGAGGAGGAAGAAGCGAAGGATCGACACGTGAAGACACCGAACCCTAGTGGTTCAGCGTTTTAAAATCGTGACACCAGTCGACTGATGTGCAGCATCAGTCGACTGATCGCGGCTTATGAGCGGTTTTACCGAACCGGCAGTCGACTGCTCTGGCTCAGCAATCGACTGCTGAGTCTTCTGTGTCGTGCTACAGTAACATCAGTCGACTGATGTTGCTCATCAGTCGACTGATGCGATCACAACTCGACTGCTCAGCAAGCACTCGACTGATGATCCTCTGCCTCGATGAACAGTACCATCAGTCGACTGCTGTATTGTTGGGTTTCCGGTACCGCGGCGAGTGTGTGTTCGAACATGTTTCGTAAACATGTGCACAGAGGAAGAAATAAAAATAATAAATCTACATTTATTACAACACACACATCACACGCATGCATAGTACAATATGTGTAGACATAACCATAAATTTAAATTTTGAAATAAAAGGAAATTTAACTACGTATACCTTACGTATCACGTGTAGCGGGAACGACATCAACCGGAACGATCCTCGCTAGAATCGTCTCTATCCGTGTCCACGCCGAGTATCTTCGGGATGACTTCACTAAGTCACGAGCCTCGTCTTCATACGGGTTACTAGCCTCGTGTTGAAGACGATGTGATCGAGAGAAGATCACGATCCGAATCCAAATTCGGATCCAAAGACGAGTCCTCAAAACTCGCTTCTCCGGAGAGGTATTCGTCAACCGTTTGATGAATCCTTCGTCCTCCACCTATGAGGATTACCGGAGATCGAATCCCCGAAAAGTAAGGTGCTGTCGGAGCTCCAAACGTCGTCCAAACGACGCTCCGACAAGAAGGAAACAAGCTGTCCAGAAAACTGGACAGCTTTTGGTGGAGGAGTAGGGGCCGGCCAAAGGAAAGGTGGAAGCTCACCTTAATACCGAACCCAAGGGAGATCACCGGAGTTCCTCCGGCAGCAGCTCGACGCCGGCAAGTGGAGAAGACGGCAGCAGCTGGTCGCCGGTTGGAGGAGAAGGGGCGGCGGCACTAGGGTTGGCGCCGACTTCTTCAAAGGGGAGAGGTGGGCGGCAACTCTAGGTTAGGGTTTTTGAATTAGGGATTAACAAACCCTTAAGCCCTCTTTTATAGAGAACTAATTCTCTTAATGGTTATTGGATCATAACCATAAGGCCCGTTAACCCGCTCCATTAATATAAGTTAAAATAAACCAAACCATGATGGTTTATTTTAAGTTAAAATGAACCGAACCAACTTTTGTTCATTCGTTTAAAATAAACCAAACCCTTTGGTTTATTCTCCTCCATTGGATTAGAACCAAACCATTTTGGTTCATCCAATATGTCTCCATAAGACATGGCCCATCCACGCTTCAATTGCGACTGAAACAATTTCATGCTCGCTTCTTGTTTGGTCCAACCAAACCTAGTTTCTCTCGGTCTGAGAATCTCATTCTCAAGCTCGTTTTAAATCCTTCGGATTATGCTCGTTGTGAGTGTGACCAAATAGGTTCTCGGTTTATGTTAGTCATCTATAATTAACCATTAATTATAGAACGATCATGAGTGGCACCTAGTAGTACATCATGATCCCCAATTAACTGAAAAGATCAACGGTTGATCCAGAACTATTTCTGAAACCCTTCAGCAGCTCGAATGAATCGTGCCCCATTCCCTTCACTCATCTTATACCCACTTGGTTCAGGACATGGTCTATAGTGTCAGTCCCCACTAGGCTGACTACGTCACACCTAGCCCAAGTATCATTACCTCGTCCTATGGATTCTAGTTACTGCACATGTATCAAAGAGTACCTTACTCTAAACATGTAATGCTTTGGCCAAAGACTTTAGTAACAATCCGACGAGAGGACATGGGTATACATCTTCTCGCAAGGAGTGGTGAATCCTTTATAGGCTATTCAAACACCTTCGATTACTTCGACTTATACCTAATCATCCCGGGTCCACATCTCCACAGAGATGCTTGCATAAGATGTCAAAGCATAAGTCTTTATGATCAAGATGACTTGCATACCGCAAGTCAAAGGAACATCGCACTTAAGCTACAGTAAGAACTTCATTGACATATCTATATATGCAGAGAACCATATGAAGTCTTACGGCTGGTCACTCCAATGAACTAGTTACCATAACTAGCATCCACGATTAACTCCGGACATCACAATGTCTCCAGCCAGTGAGAATTAGCTGCTTGGATACACCAAGGAGTATATCTCGTGCTAGTCACGACAGAATTGATGGTGTCCAAATCCATCAATTCATCGACTAGGGATAATTCTGATACATCACAATTACACATGTAGAGATACTCACTAGTTGTGATCCAATCACAAATTCTCTCATGTTGTGAGTCGTATCGCGGACATTCAGTAAATGAGTTTAAGATCCAATCAAATACATGAAACCATGTATACTCAAATAGTGAATCTTCATTTATCATATAAATGGTTCATACTTAAGGCGACTGCCTTAGGACATCTCTCATATATTACTAACATGTATCCCATCAGTCGACTGATGTGCAAACAGTCGAGTCCTAGAAACAACACTCGACTGCTGGACACATCGTATCGCGCTATAGTATGATCAGTCGACTGATAACTGTATCAGTCGACTGATATCTGATTCCCAGTTCTGAAATTTTGAAAATCTCGATTTCTTTATCCAACTTATTTCATTTTCTCATGTTTAATCTTGTATATCGAATATATTGATGTTATGCTTATATTCATGTATTCGTTAATGTATTTTGATATTTTATTTCATTTTAGCAAACATTAACATTCAATGGTTTCGAAATCCTAACATCTCACCCTTTCTAAGTGTTGAAATACACAATCAAGGTAAAAGACTTGTTTTGTGAGATGCAATCCACCCTAGACATTCCTTCCATGCAACCACATGGTGAAACACATGAAGCATGGTAAGTGCAAGACATCAAGGTGTGTGGCACTTGAGTATCACTCTTGATGTACCTTCTACTCTTTTAAAAACACTTCTCTTGATACATTAATTCCTAAAGTGTGCCAAAGATCAAAATGACACACTATGACCTCTAAATCTAGATTGTGCCAATTTTATTGATTTTTCATGATTTCAAAAATATATTGGCACATCCTAAAATCTTTTAGGATATAATATCATACCTATTTCCAAGGTATCCATAACCTTGAAAATAACCTAACATGTCAACTTTGCTATGGTTGAGTTAACTACCCATCCAATCAAAGTTGGCACATCCTAACCCATTTAACGTGAATCAATCACGGGCTTTGGAACCCAAAATCTATTTGAGCTCATTGGATTAATTAGGTATTCCTTAGGTATGACTTCCCTAGATACCCTTTTAATGACCCTTCTAGGCTTGTTAGCCTTGGTCATTATGGTCTTGCCATGGTTAGTCTTAGGGATTGCCTCCCTTATAACCTTCTTAATGACTTCCTTAGGTTTCCTAGAAACCCTAGCCACTAAGCACATACTATGGTTGGCCTTAGGAATAATTTCCCTAAAGACCTTGGTTTTCTTAGATCTAGATTTAGTTCCATAATCAAATGGAACATTATGATAAGTACATAAGGATCACATCCTTAGTTCTTCTTAAGTACTTAAGGATCGTCTTAACAGCCACCCAATGATCCATTCCTGGATCAGACTGGTATCTGCTCGTGACACTCAGAGCATACGATACATCGAGCCTCGTACATAACATAACATACATGATAGATCCTATTGCGGATGCATAGGGAATCTTACTCATGCAAATCCTCTCGTCTTTTGTGCGTGGACACATAGACTTCGAAAGGTGTACCCCATGCCTGATGGGTAGAAAACCTTTCTTGGATTCCGACATGCTAAACCTCTTTAGCACTCGGTCTATATATGTAGACTGCAAAAGACCAAGCAACCGTTTCGATCTATCTCTATAGATCTTAATCCCGAGGATGTAGGTTTCTTCTCCCAGTTCTTTCATGAAGAATGTCTTGTATAACCAAACCTTAACTGACTGTAAGATTGAAACATTGTTTCCTATAAGTAATATGTCATCGACATACAATACTAGGAACACGACTGCACTCCCACTAACCTTCTTGTACACACAAGGTTCGTCTGGATTTTGTGAGAAATCAAACTTTTTGATCGTCTCATCAAAACGGATATTCCAGCCCCTGGATGCTTGCTTCAATCCATATATGGACCGTCGCAATTTGCATAACTTGGTTTTATCAATCGATGTGAAACCCTCAGGCTGTATCATATACATGTCCTCGAGCAGATTTCCATTAAGGAAAGTTGTTTTCACATCCATCTGCCATATCTCATAATCATAATGAGCCGCTATGGCCAGGAGCATCCGAATGGATTTAAGCATAGCTACAGGCGAATAGGTTTCGTCATAATCAACACCTTGTTTTTGACGATATCCTTTCGCCACTAATCTAGCTTTATAGGTAATCACATTACCATCCATGTCGGTTTTCTTCTTGAAAACCCACTTGCACCCTATAGGCTTGATGCCTTCAGGTGGGTCAACCAAGTTCCAAACTTGGTTTTCATACATGGAATTCATTTCCGACTTCATGGCTTCAAGCCACTTATCCCTTTCTGAACTTGTCAGCACTTCTTCATAACTGGTAGGCTCCTCATCATTAATGAGTAACACGTCATTCGATTCACTTACGAGAAATCCATATCTCTCAGGAATGTTGCGTGTTCTATCAGATCTACGAAGATGTGGTGTTATAGTAGGTCCAGCCGATTGCTCATCACTATGAGTTATCGACTGTTGTGCTTCACCAGGTATCTTATCAATGTCAATTTGAGTCTCTTGAGCCTCCTCAAGCTCGATGACACTCCCACTATTTTCTTGCAAGCGAAACTCTTTCTCTAGAAATACAGCATGCCTTGAAACAAACACCTTTTGTTCCACAGGATGATAGAATTGGTAACCCCTTGTTTCCTTAGGGTATCCAATAAATATACATTTACCAGACTTAACATCCAATTTGTCTGATACAGTCCGCTTCACATAAGCTGGACAACCCCATATCTTCAAGTAAGATACATGAGGTTTCTTACCATTCCATATCTCATATGGAGTAGTAGAGACTACCTTGGTTGGCATTCTGTTTAACAAGTAAATAGCTATCTGAAGTGCATAGCCCCAAAAGGACTTGGGAAGATTCGCATGATTCATCATTGACCTGACCATGTCCGACAAGGTCCGGTTATGCCTCTCAGATACACCATTATGCTGTGGTGTATATGGCGGAGTCCATTGAGATAATATGCCATTGTCTCTTAGATAATCAAGAAACTCTTGACTTAAGTATTCACCACCTCGATCCGATCGAAGTATTTTAATACTCTTGTCATGTTGTTTCTCTACTTCATTTTTGAATTCTTTGAACCTTTCAAAGGCTTCAGACTTGTGTTTCATCAAGAACACATACCCAAATCGTGAGTGATCATCGGTGAAGGTAATGAAGTAGCTATAGCCTCCTAAAGCTTGAGTTGACATAGGTCCACATACATCAGTATGTATTAGACCTAGTAACTCTCCCACTCGTTCACCTTTTCCAGTAAAAGGTAACTTAGTCATCTTGCCTTTTAAGCATGATTCACATGTATCGTATGAATCCAATTCAAACGATTCCAGAATTCCACATCGGTGTAATTCAGACATGCATTTCTTGCTTACATGGGCAAGACGACAATGCCACATGTAGGAGTCTAATTGATCATCCTTTCGAGCATGCTTGTTGCTCGCTTCGATATTGAAAATGTCACTGGATACGTCCAACGTATAAATGCCATTGCTAAAAGTTCCAGTTCCATAAAGTACGCCATTCAAAGTTATATAATAACAATTGTTACTAAACGTCAAATGGAAACCATTTCTATTTAAGAAGGAAATAGAAACAATGTTCTTTATTAGAGAAGGAACACAATAGCAATTTTCTAGTTCCAAGACTAGTCCACTAGGGAGCTTCAGCAAATAAGTTCCGATGGCGACCGCAGCAACCTTTGCTCCATTGCCAACTCGCAAATTTGACTCCCCTCTGACGAGTCTTCTTCTATTCTTTAGCCCCTGTATGTCATTACATATATGTGAGACACACCCAGTATCCAATACCCAAGTGTCTAAGGAAATAGAATGACAATCAATAACAAAGATACCTGAAGAGGATGGGGCATCGGATGCCTTCTTCTTCTTCATGGACTCAAGATAAATCTTGCAGTTTCTTCGCCAGTGGCCTTCCTTGCCACAGTGATGGCAAGTGCCCTTTTGTGCTGGTTCTGCCTTCTTTACCTTCTTGTTCTTCCCTTTCTTCTGTTCTTTTGCCTTCCTCTTAGAATCTTTCTTTGAGGAATCAACTAACAGAACCGCCTTCTCCTCATGCTTCACAGAAGGCTCCACAATCTTCAGCATATTGAGGAGCTCAGGAATAGTGGATTCTAATTTGTTCATCCGATAGTTCATCACAAATTGTGAGAAACTCTTAGGCAAACAATGCAAAATTAAGTCAATACTTAATTCATGATCCTTCACAAACCCGAGGGTGGCTAGCCTCTCGATGTACCCATTCATCTTTAGCACAAACTACACTACAGACGAACCTTCTTGCATCTTCGTGGTGAAGAGGAGCCTGGAGACTTCGAACCTTTCGGATCTCGCTTGCTCATCAAACAACTCATGAAGATGGAAGACCATGGTATTAGCATCCATATGCTCATGCTGCTTTTGCAACTCAGGTACCATCGCCGCTAGCATGATGCAACTCGCCAGCTCAGAATCTGGCACATGCTTCTGATAGACCAACATTTGGTCTGGAGTTGCATCGTCCTTAGGACGGTTGAGAAGAGGCTCTTCAAGGACATATGCTAGTTTTTCCGCCTTGAGAACAATTCTCAGGTTTCTAAGCCAGTCCAGGAAGTTAGGCCCAGTCAGTTTGTTTGAATCCAAAATAGTGCGCAAATTCAAAGACGTCATGATCAATGAATTGACCTAGAAATACAAAATGAGCATATATGAGAAAATGATTTTAAAATGCATCAATATACATTTATAAATCCCATTCATTTTTCAAATTTCAAAAACCCTAAAATCACTTCGGGAGATCGTAGGTCCATCTCCGAATGGGCTGATATCCATCATAGATATGAACAAACTTGGAGAGAGTCCAACAAGCCATTCATAACTACGATGGTAGGTATCAACTATACCGATTGTATATCACATATATGCAACTATCACAATGTGCTATCAACTAATTGAATGTTCACACATACATCGGGTTGTTAACACATTAACAAGTATGCATCATATGTATAACACCCAACTTCACCTCCCTTTACATCGACCTTGGAGAGAGTCCAACAAGCTGATGCTCCAGGTTAAAGTCGACCCATTAATCAAGAAATAATTTTAATATGGTTAGAGCACATTCAACCAATTAGGCCAGCTTGGAGAGAGTCCAACAACCAAAGCTAACGATTGACCTCTGACTCTTACCATATTAGTATTAAATTATTCCATGGTTTGAACATGTTTGGGTTTGAGCCGGGCTTGGAGAGAGTCCAACAACCCGAACAAGAAACGGAACTCTGGTTCTAACCATATTAATGGAAGGTGTAGGCTTTAATATTGAGTTAGGGTTTTTATGTCTCATCCTCTTTGCATGCAAATAACTATTATCTACATGACATGACATACATGACATACATCTACATGTCACGACACATATGGCATAATGATATGCATCTAATGCAATTACATGACATACAATTATGTCATGTACAATATTTCCTTATATGTCATAACTATTTATGGAAATAAAATATGTTTAAGATTTGATTCTCCAAATCAAATCATGATTAAATTAGGAAACAAATTTCCAAATCTAATCACATATTTTATTTGTGAAAATAGTTGATTAAGGAAAGTCAATTTAGGAAACCAATTTTCTAAATCATTAAAACTACTTATGAAAATAAAATATTTTAAGATTTGATTTTCCAAATTAAATCATGATTAAATTAGGAAACAAATTTCCAAATCTAATCAAATATTTTATTTATGAAAAATATCAATTTCCATAAATACTTCCTACTTTCCAAAAGTGGAAGATTTCCATAAATACTTCTAGACTTTCCAAAATTGAAAAATTTCCATAAATACTTCTAACTTTCCAAAAGTAGAAAATTTCTAGAAATATCATTATGACTATCGCAAAACAATTTTACGATTATGTCGAAACACAACCTGGGCTCTGATACCAGTGTTGGGTTTCCGGCACCGCGGCGAGTGTGTGTTCGAACATGTTTCGTAAACATGTGCACAGCGGAAGAATTAAAAATAATAAATCTACATTTATTACAACACACACATCACACATATGCATAATACTACATGTGTAGACATAACCGTAAATTTAAATTTTGCAATAAAAGGAAATTTAACTACGTATACCTTACGTATCACGTGTAGAGGGAACGACATCAACCGGAACGATCCTCACTAGAATCGTCTCTATCCGTGTCCACGCCGAGTATCTTCGGGATGACTTCACTAAGTCACGAGCCTCGTCTTCGTACGGGTTACTAGCCTCGTGTTGAAGACGATGTGATCGAGAGAAGATCACGATCCGAATCCAAATTCGGATCCAAAGACGAGTCCTCAAAACTCGCTTCTCCGGAGAGGTATTCGTCAACCGTTTGACGAATCCTTCGTCCTCCACCTATGAGGATTACCGGAGATCGAATCCCCGGTAAGTAATGCGCTGTCGGAGCTCCAAACGTCATCCAAACGATGCTCCAACGAGAAGGAAACAAGCTGTCCAGAAAACTGGACAGCTTTTGGTGGAGGAGTAGGGGCCGGCCAAAGGAAAGGTGGAAGCTCACCTTATTACCGAACCCAAGGGAGATCACCGGAGCTCCTCCGGCAGCAGCTCGACGCCGGCAAGTGGAGAAGACGGCAGCATCTGGTCGCCGGTTGGAGGAGAAGGGGCGGCGGCACTAGGGTTGGCGCCGACTTCTTCAAAGGGGAGAGGTGGGCGGCAACTATAGGTTAGGGTTTTTGGATTAGGGCTTAAAAAACCCTTAAGCCCTCTTTTATAGAGAACTAATTCTCTTAATGGTTATTGGATCATAACCATAAGGCCCGTTAACCCGCTCCATTAATATAAGTTAAAATAAACCAAACCATGATGGTTTATTTTAAGTTAAAATGAACCGAACCAACTTTGGTTCATTCGTTTAAAATAAACCAAACCCTTTGGTTTATTCTCCTCCATTGGATTAGAACCAAACCATTTTGGTTCATCCATTATGTCTTCATAAGACACGGCCCATCCACGCTTCCATTGTGACTGAAATAATTTCATGCTCGCTTCTTGTTTGGTCCAACCAAACCTAGTTTCTCTCGGTCTGAGAATCTCATTCTCAAGCTCATTTTAAATCCTTCGAATTACTCTCGTTGTATGTGTGCCTAAATAGGTTCTTGGTTTATGTTGGTCATCTATAATTAACCATTAATTATAGAACAATCATGAGTGACACCTAGTAGTACATCATGATCCCCAATTAACCGAAAAGATCAATTGTTGATCCAGAACTATTTCTGAAACCCTTCAGCAGCTCGAATGAATCGTGTCCCATTCCCTTCACTCATCTTATACACACTTGGTCCAGGACATGGTCTATAGTGTCAGTCCCCACTAGGCTGACTATGTCACACCTAGACCAAGTATCATTTCCTCTTCCTACGGATTCTAGTTACTGCACATGTATCGAAGAGTACCTTACTCTAAACATGTAATGCTTTGGCCAAAGACTTCAGTAACAATTCGACGAGAGGCCATGAGTATATATCTCCTCACAAGGAGTGGTGAATCCTTTATAGGCTATTCAAACACCTTCGATCACTTCGACTTATACCCAATCATCCCGGGTCCACATCTCCACAGAGATGCTTGCTTAAGATGTCAAAGCATAAGTCTTTATGATCAAGATGACTTGAATACCGCAAGTCAAAGGAACATCGCACTTAAGCTGCAGTAAGAACTTCATTGACATATCTATATATGCAGAGAACCATATGAAGTCTTACGGTTGGTCACTCCAATGAACTAGTTACCATAACTAGCATCCACGATTAACTCCGGACATCACAATGTCTCCAGCCAGTGAGAATCACCTGCTTGGATACACCAAGGAGTATACCTCGTGCTAGTCTCGACAGAATTGATGGTGTCCAAATCCATCAATTCATCGACTAGGGATAATTCCGATACATCACAATTACACATGTAGAGATACTCACTAGTTGTGATCCAATCACAAATTCTCTCATGCTGTGAGTCGTATCGCAGACATTCAGTAAATGAGTTTAAGATCCAATCAAATACATGAAACCATGTATACTCAAATAGTGAATCTTCATTTATCATATAAATGGTTCATACTTAAGGCGATTGCCTTAGGACATCTCTCATATATTACTAACATGTATCCCATCACGATCACAGGCAAACAATGAGTCTCTGAAACAAAGACTGATCACGGACACATCGTATCGCTATAGTATGATCACGATCGATAATCAGATTACGATCGATATCTGATTCCCAGTTATGAAATTTTGAAAATCTCGATTTCTTTATCCAACTTATTTCATTTTCTCATGTTTAATCTTGTATATCGAATATATTGATGTTATGCTTATATTCATGTATTCGTTAATGTATTTTGATATTTTATTTCATTTTAGCAAATCTTAACATTCAATGGTTTCGAAATCCTAACATCTCACCCTTTCTAAGTGTTGAAATACACAATCAAGGTAAATGACTTGTTTTGTGAGATGCAATCCACCCTAGACATTCCTTCCATTCAACCACATGGTGAAACACATGAAGCATGGTAAGTGCAAGACATCAAGGTGTGTGGCACTTGATTATCACTCTTGATGTACCTTCTACTCTTTTAAAAACACTTCTCTTGATACATTAATTCCTAAAGTGTGCCAAAGATCAAAATGACACACTATGACCTCTAAATCTAGATTGTGCCAATTTTATTGATTTTTCATGATTTCAAAAATATATTGACACATCCTAAAATCTTTTAGGATATAATATCAAACCTATTTCCAAGGTATCCATAACCTTGAAAATAACCTAACATGTCAACTTTGCTATGGTTGAGTTAACTACCCATCCAATCAAAGTTGGCACATCCTAACCCATTTAACGTGAATCGATCACGGTCTTTGGAACCCAAAATCTATTTGAGCTCATTGGATTAATTAGGTATTCCTTAGGGATGACTTCCCTAGATACCCTTTTAATGACCCTTCTAGGCTTGTTAGCCTTGGTCATTATGGTCTTGCCATTGTTAGTCTTAGGGATTGCCTCCCTTATAACCTTCTTAATGGCTTCCTTAGGTTTCATAGAAACCCTAGCCACTAAGCACATACTATGGTTGGCCTTAGGAATAATTTCCCTAAAGACCTTGGTTTTCTTAGATCTAGGTTTAGTTCCATAATCAAATGGAACATTGTGATAAGTAGGCATTACTTTCTTAGACATAGGTTTGTGACCTAAACCTTGTCTCCTAGATGATTCTTGCCTCATACACACTTTTTGTTGACTTCTAGATCCTAGAGTTTGATACTTTGACCCTTCAAATTGATTTTGCACATTTGCAAGAGTCTTTTCCAATTTCTCAAGCCTTGACCTCAAGGCTTGATTTTCTAACTCTAATTGCCCAAATGATTTTTGATTAGGTTTTGTGGCATTACCATTCACTTTAGACATATGTCTACCCTTATTGGGATTGATACCTAAATGGTTTTCGATTTTCTTAATTGATTTCTTAGGAATGACATTTCTAGGGACATTAGTCCCAAATTTCTCCTTCTTTAAAATAGACCTAGAGTTATCATTCCTAGCATGCTTTGATTCATGAGTAATAGCAAAGTTATTTAAATTAATTCTAGCATGCTTTTGCTTAGAATTTAAAGAATGAGCATTATGAAAATATACCTTAGGGTTAGTCTTAGAGACTCCTCCTACTTGTGAAGCTCCCTCCTTTCTTCATGGACATTGGCTCCTATAGTGTCCTGGTTGTCGGCATTTGAAGCACACCACGTGCTCCTTTCTCTTCTTGGTGGGGACACCGACATCCTTGACTTTTTCATTGACTTTTGTGCCGGAGGAGACTTCTTAACTCTTTTCAGACACTTACTCTTGTAGTGTCCGGATTCCCTACACTCAAAGCATATTATATGATTTTTATTTACAATTGACATGCTTGAGTTACCTATGGTGGTGGTAGGTGCCGGAATTGGAGCTTTTTCATCTTGACTAGATGTCGAAGCTTTCTCTTGTTGCTCCGGAGTGGAAATTCTTTCCTCCACCTCAATCCTAGAGGTGGAGGTGTCTTCTATTTCTTCCACCTCCTCTTCCACCGATCTGGAAGTTGACTCCTCTTCAACTTCTGATTCCTCACTTGCTCGTGAAGATGATGAACTCTCTTCATCCTCTTCCTTATCTTCTTCTACTTGTGCCAAGTGGGGCTTCTCATTGAACTTGGCCAATTTGTCCCATAGCTCTTTGGCATCAAGATATTCACCTAGCCTAGACAAAACATCATTAGGTATCAAATCTTCTAAAAGTTTTATTACCTTGGCTTCGGTTTTGAATTTTTGCCGTTGCTCTTGGGTCCATTTCTTCAAATTGAGGACGTGCCCCTTTTTATCCCGAGGAGGCTCAAAACCTTCTACGAGGATGAACCAATCCTCTATATCCATCATCAAGAATGTCTCCATTCTTGTTCTCCACACCGAGAAGTCTTCTCGATCATATGGCGGTGGAGTGTTGATGTCCCATCCAAGCTTGTCTTGGAATTCCATCTTGTTCCTTTAGAATCTTGACTCCGGGTTGTTAATCTGTAGAAGAGCCCTGGGCTCTGATACCAATTGTAGGATATTTGAAGCCGCTAGAGCGGGGGGGTGAATAGCGTCGTGTTCGTTCGTAGATAGAATTCGATCGTGGTTGTCTCTACAATTTCGTTAGCACGCAGCGGAATAGTAATGAAAGCAATAACGAAATAAACAACAACGCACACACAAATATTTAATGTGGTTCGGAACCGAATGGTTCCTACTCCACGGATTGCCTTCGTACGAACCCTATCGATGCCAATCACACACCACTATGATAAACACTCCTTCTCGACACAAGTCGGAGGCGGAGAAACCCCTTACAAGCAATCTTACAATAGTAAGAAACAAAAACAAGTAATTACAACAATTTATATGAAAGACAAGTAAAGAAAAACTTTACAACTCTTGCTTTTGATTGCTTGAATGCTTGGTTGTTTGATTAGCACTTGGAGACCTGATTTACAGCAACAAATCGCCCCTAAAGCTCTCAAAAATCGGATCCATTTTTCTCCATCATGAGCTCCTTTTATAGCTTCAACCTGTGTTGGAAAATATTAATCCACGAAAAATCCAACGGCTAGGACATCAGTCGACTGATCATACACATCAGTCGACTGATGAAGCATAACTCGACTGCTTGTCCCAGCGGTTGAGTGAGACTCCATTTTGTGCCCTAAAATCCGAGCATCACGATCGATCACAGGTCGTCGATCGCTTGCCCTAATCACCAATCGCTCATCTATGGCGAATGATCGCTAGGACAATTCCCGCAGTCAAACCCTAGTTGGCTACGTCAGTCGACTGCCACATGGCATCAATCGACTTGCACACCTCAAACATGAGGTTTTAGCCAAGTATGGTGCCCCCATACTTGCTAGACCACCTTTAGCCTAGACCTAAGACTTCTAGCCACCTCCATCAGCCTTATGCCTCTCGGATCCCTCCAAGTCATCCATGACTTGTTCATCCATCGCGCTAGCCTTCAGGTGCTTCTATCAGCTATGTCATGCTAACGGTGTCTACACCGCTAAGGCACATTGGACTTACGCCGCCAAGACTCCCGCTTGGACTTTACGCCGCCAATACCAAATCCCTTGGACTTCTCACGTGCCAAGAGTCAAGCTTGGACTTTCCCTTGCCAACCAATGTTGGACTTTCCATAACCACATGGTCAACCCTAGTCAACCATCAAAGTCTCCCTCGAGTCCAGTTAACATAACCCGAGTTGATTGTATAAACAATCTTCCCAATTTATCAACAGACATTGATGTCAAACATCAATGTCAACTTACTTTGTCAAACATCAAAACATCTCTCGAGTAAAACTCGAGTCTGGTCAATCGTGACCTGGGCCGATTGCACCAACAACTTAGAATAACTCATCATCGATCTAACCATCTCCATAAGAGTCCTATTCCTTCGCTCTGCTACACCATTCTGCTGGGGTGTTCCAAGTGCAGACAATTGGGATTGAATCCCAGCCTCTGATAAGTAATTCCTACACTCTCCCAAGAGGTACTTACCACCACGATCAGATCGTAGTGTCTTGATACATTTACCTTGATGTTTCTCCACATCAGCCTTGAATTCTTTGAACTTGTCAAAGCATTCAGACTTGCGGTGCATCAAGTAAATGTATCAATATCTTGAATAATCATCTATGAAAGAGACGAAATACTCAAAACCACCTCTTGCTTGGATAGACATAGGACCACACAAATCAGAATGAACCAATTCCATCACATCTTTGGCTCTATACCCCTTGGCCTTGAAAGACCTCTTTGTCATTTTACCCTCCAAGCAAGATTCGCAGGTTGGGAAATCTTCCACCACTAATGAACCCAAAGGTCCATCAGCTATCAACCTTTGAATTTTGCTTAGGTTAATATGACCTAGCCTTAGATTCCAAAGATATGTTTGGTTCATCTTCGAAAGTTCTTTTCTCTTATTGAAATTAGAAGATGAGTTATTCACATCTATTTGCATCGTGGGAGCTTTTGGTTCAAGTGTATATAAATTTCCTATCAATGCACCAGAACAGATAATCTCCCTATTCCTTTTTATAATAACTCTATAATTAAAAGAAATAGAATATCCATCCATATACAATTTAGAAATCGAAATCAAATTCTTTCTAAATAAAAGGTACATAAAGGCAATTTTTTAGAACCAAAATTTTATTCCTCTCAAAAGACAAATAAACATCTCCCACTGCAACAGCCGCTACCTTCGTAGCATTGCCCAAGTAAACGGTAATCTCCCCTTTAGCTAGTCATCTGGTATCCTAGAACCCCTGTAAAGTATTGCAGACATGATCAGTGGCTCCCGTATCTACACCAGGTGCCGATAGATAACACCGCTAAACATGTTTCTACGACTAGACCAAATGATATACCTTTGTTTTGATTCTGGTTGGGACAGTCCTTCTTCCAATATCCAGTCTGCTTGCAAGTGAAGCACTTGCCTTTCGGCTTCTTCACTCCTCCCTGAGTTCCTCCCACCACCTTTGCCCCAGCTTGTTTCTTCTTCTTCTTGCCTTTCGGCTTAGAAGTAGAAACCTTTTGGGCAACCATGGCCTGTGCCTGAGCACTCTGACGAAGAAGCCCCTATGCCACTTGGAGTTCTATCAGAAGCTCCGCCAACAAATACAACCTTTTGTTCATGTTGTAGTTCAGGCAAAACTGCTCAAAACTCCTAGGTAGAGACTGGAGAATTATATCGACCTGGGTTTCCCCATCGATCTCATCTCTAAGGACTTCCAGCTCATTCAAATGAGCCATCATCTTGAGAACATGATCCCTCATGGGTGTTCCCTCGATCATGGCGGTCGTCATCAAGTTCCTCATGGCTTCCTGCCTAGCAGTCCGATTCTGGTGTCCAAAAAGTTTTTGAGATTGAGCATCATATCATAAGCAATGGGCATGGCTTGATGCTGATGTTGCAGTACATTTGACATAGATGCCAGAATATAACATCACGCCATCTCATCGGCCGTAATCCACTTCTTATAACTCTCCTTCTCCTTTTCCCCAGAATCATCCACAGGCTTCGGAGGGCACTCTTTGAGGAGTACATATTTGTATTCCTCAGCAGTCAAGACAATGTCAAGATTTCTCTTCCAATCAACATAATTGGGTCAAGTAAGTTTATTTTCTTTCAGTATCACAGCAAGCGAGTTGAAAGTCATTTTGAAAAAACATAAGAATCACATAGATTAAAACATTAGATTTCAAAAAATTATTGATTCCTCAAACAATAAAATTTTAAAATCAACCAACACCTCAAAACACCGAGAATATCGTATGCCACGATAGTGTGGACGTATACGAATTCTACATTTGTAAGAGGAGGTTTCACCCATTAATTTTACTATCTTGTCAACCTAACTTTTTGACAAATAAAATTAATAGTTGGTTCCTCTTCGGCCCTACAAATAAAAGCAGTGACTCCGATGGGGAGGATACTTATATTTGTATCTAAGTGTTCACCATTACTCGGTACCAAGGTAATTCTCTCAGGTTATGTGCCTTCCGATGGGAAAGTACACACGCTCCTTAATAATTTCCTATAACCATATTTGACCTTGTGATCCGTAAACAAACTCATCCGATGTGGAGGAAGGCACTCAGAGCCGACGCGCAAGTTTGTTTGCATCACATGTCAAATCGTAATGGAGGCCGTGGGAATTTATAAAAATATCCCTCTCCCACTTAGTAATTTAAAATTGAGGAATTTTCTAGCCTACGACATGCATATCAAACAATAAGAAATAAATATGAAAAAGAAATATTTTCCAACTATTATAGCTTTTGTCTCCAATATGCCTCCCGTCGTATCACCATCTTGTCCGCTCCTCCCTACGCCATGTACAAGCCATCCAGAGATCCGAGCCGAGAAAAAAACTATTTTAATTTACATCCATCGATCTTATACTCCACGAAGGAGTGTACATGAAATCTAGATCGAAAGTAAACTAAAATAAAAAGAGTGGCTAAACAATGCCGTATTTAAATACAAAATTAAATACTAGCCTTGTCAACCCTGAAGATTCAAATAATATACAATTACACACATACAATCACATACACACATATGGCCATAATAGTTGGATCCAATGACTGCAACCAAAAAGTTAACCTACGCACATCCTACTATTATCCAACACATATAATATATGAAAAAGTGCATAAAAGTAATCGAATCCTAAACACACAAAATCGGAAACCGTGGCTCTGATGCCACTTGAAGGTAGGAAACTTCGCTTCCCACTCCAACTTAGTTGCTTGTTCATGGCGATCCCATCTTCGTCCTCGAAGAAAAAAATTAATCCAAGACAATTAGGGATTACCCAAGCTACTGTATCATCGTCGTGCTATTCGATTAGAGTGGTCACTTGAACAAACTTGTTGTTCAAGCAACCTACCTCTATTCTTCGAATAACTGCGGAATAAACAATGTACGGATCGTCGGTTTTTGTGTTTGTATTTGGGGTCTAAGTAAATTAGCCACATAAAAAAACATACAACATGCATATAATTGGAAAACAATTATAGACATAGTACAAAAAAATATAAACAAGCATTATACCTCTCGATCTTCTATTGTATGTCCTTCCTCCTTTTGGACGTCGTGTGGGCGACGATCTTCCAAAAGTCTAAGCCTCCTAGATCACGAATCTTCCATTCTTTGTTCACTCCGAACAAAGGAAGATCATAAAACAAAACTCTTCTTCCTATCTAGAATCGGCCACCAAGTCAAACGATTTGATGTTGCCACCGGCCAAGGAAGATAATATGGAGTATGGGCGCTGGCCAAAAGCTCCAAGGGAAGAAACCCTAGGTCTTGCCGTCGACCAAGGAAGAGGAGAAGAGGGTGGCGCCGCTGGCCAAAGGAGAAGATGGTGGTGTTGTTGCCGTCGGCTAAGAGGAGAAGCCAACCCTAGGTTGCCGCCCAAGATGAGAAACAAACCCTAGCCACCTCCTAGTTGCCGCCCACCAACCCTAGCCTCTCTTAGTTGCCGCCCAAGCCAAGGGAAGCAAAACCCTAATCTCCCATCCATGAGTTGTCGGCCACCCCTTAAGCCTCCTTTTATAGAGCTAGGCTTAAGCCTCCATGCCCTAGCTGCCCAAACCCTAATCAGATCTAGGCTCCATGAGGTTTTAATAGGCTACAATAGGGACCATGAGGAGGAGTTGGATCTTGGCCACCCAATGGAGCAAACACACATAAAGTTTGATCCATTAATGATAATCCATTCCACTAGAGGATTATCATTGATCTACCTCACCAATCCCCATAAGTTAATATGGGATCCATATATTATTTGTACATTTATCTCCCCATGTTTAAGATCTCGAATGTTCGTCAATTAATTAATTTACTGATAATTAATTAATCAACATTTAACTCCATGAGTAGTACCACTCAACCTTATCATCATGCCGGACCAAGTCCACCTGCAGGGTTTACATGATGAACCTTATGAGCTCCTTAAGGGGACATCATCATCCTAATATATAGGACACGATTTCCTCCTATAATCAACGACACACCATATAAATAATACCATTTTCCAACTTACCGAGCCTATCGATTTACTCTATAAATCTCGCCCATTGGTAAATCAAAGAAATGAATACTAAGTATATGTGTCCGTTATTATATCGGGATTAAAAGCATGTACAACATAATATATGAGGTCCGATTTGATTATGTAGTCAGCAATAAATCGAATCACCTCTAAGTCGGTCATGCTCAATACACACAAAGTGTACTAGTATAATTCTATGGTCAAGACAAACCAATACCAAATCACACTATAACCATTCCAATGGTTTGTCCATAACCATCTCGGTTGTGATCCTTTACTTATACTTTACAAGGAACTGATAACATGATCTCCAGTGTGACACTATACACCATGTTATTTACAATGTAATGTATTAGACAAATTGCATGACCATAAATATGCAAACAATGATAATGTGATTCTTATTTCAAAATAAAGATGTTCATACAAAAGATAGACTTTTCAGTATACATCCCAACAGAATCGCCTCTATCCATATCCACGCCGAGTATCTTCGGGATGACTTCACAAACTCACGAGCCTCATCTTCGTACATGTCACTAGCCTCCTGTCGAAGATGATGTGAATGAGAGAAGATGACAATCCGAATAAAAATTCGGATTCAAAATCGAGTCCCCAAAACTTGCTTCTCCGGAGAGGTATTCGTCAACCGTTTGATGAATCCTTCGTCCTCCACCTATGAGGATTACCGGAGATCAAATCCTCGGCAAGGTAGCCGCTTTTGAAGCTCCAAACGTCGCCTAAACGATGCTCTAACAAGAAGGAAACAAGCTTTTTAGAAAACTGGACAGCTTTGGTAGAGAACTTGCGCCGGCCAAATAAGGAAAGCTAGATGCTCACCTTGTCGCTGGAGCCAAGGAAGATTACCGGAGGGTCGCCGGAGGATCACTGACAGGAGCTTCGATGCCGACAACAACTTGGACGGCGGCACAAGGGCTAGGCAGCTGCAAGGGGTTGGGCGCCGACATCACAAGGAGAAGAGGGAGAGGGGCAGCAAGATTAGAGTTGGGCTTCTCACAACCCTTAAGCCCTATTTTATAGAGAACAAATTCTCCTAATGGTTATTGGTTCATAACCAAAAAACCGTTAACCCGCTCCATTAATTTAAGTTAAAATAAACCAAACTGATTTGGTCTATTTTAAGTTAAAATGAACCAAACTAACTTTGGTTCATTCGTTTAAAACAAACCAAACCCCTTTGGTTTATTCTCCACCATTGGATTAGAACCAAACCAATTTGGTTCATCCATCATGTCTTCATAAGACCCGGCCAATCCACCCTTCCATTGCGACTAAAATGATTTCATGATCGATCCTTGTTTGGTCCAACCAAACCTAGTTTATCTCGGTCTAAGAATCTCATTCTCAAGCTCGTTTTAAATCCTTCGGATTACGCTCATTTTGTGTGTGACCAAATAGGTTCTTGATTTATGTTGGCCGTCTATAATTAACCATTAATTATAGAACGATCATGAGTGGCACCTAGTAGTACATCATGATCCCCAATTAGCTGAAAAGATCAACGATTGATCCAGAACTATTTCTGAAACCCTTCAGTAGATACATTGAATCGTGCCCCATTCCCTTCACTCATCTTATACCCACTTGGTTCATGACATGGTCTATAGTGTCAGTCCCCACTAGGTTGACTACATCACACCTAGCCTAAGTATCATTTCCTCATCCTACAGATTCTAGTTACTGCTCATGTATCCAAGAGTACCTTACTCTAAACATGTAATACTTTGGCCAAAGACTTTTGTAACAATCCGACAAGAGGCCATGGGTATACATCTCCTCGCATGGAGTGGTGAATCCTTTATAGGTTATTCAAACACCTTCGATCACTTTGACTTATACCCAATCATCCCGGGTCCACATCTCCTCAGAGATGCTTGCTTAAGATGTCAAAGCATAAGTCTTCATGACCAAGATGACTTGAATACCGCAAGTCAAAGGAACATCACACTTAAGTTGCAGTAAGAACTTCATTGACATATCCATATATGCAAAGAACCATATGAAGTCTTACAGATGACCACTCCAATGAACTAGTTACCATAACTAGCATCCACGATTAACTCTGGACATCACAATGTCTCTAGCCAATGAGAATCAGCTGTTTGGATACACCTGTAGGAATTGCTTCGGAGGCTCATTGGCTCCCATGTCCCCGGATTAAAATTTTCACTAATGAAAAAACTAATCCAGATGGGATGAGTTTCCTAAGCCCAACCATTTTGTCGTCGTGCTAACAACTTGAGTGATCGCTTGAACAAACTAGTTGTTCAAGCAACCCAACTCTTCTAGTTGGTTAGCTGCGGAAGAGACGATGGACGGATCGCCGGTTTTTGTGTTTGTCTTCGGGGTCCATGATTATACAAATACATACAAATGCAAACTCTCGATCTTCTATCGTATGTCCTATCCTCCTCGTGGACGTTGTGTGGGCGAAGATCCTCCACGAGTAAAAGCCTCCTAGATCACGTTCTTCCTTTCCTTGCTCTATCCGAACAAAGAGAAGAACCAAACAAAATCTCCTTCTCCTTTCTAGAACCGGCCACCAAACCAAGAAGTTTGATATAACCACCGGCCAAGGAGTAGCTTCTTGAGCGCCGGCCAACCTTGAAGCAAAGTTGCCGCCGACCACCAAAGAGAAAAGAAGAGGGCGCCGACCAAGAGCTCCAAGGATAAAACCGAGCCCTTGTTTCCACCGGCCAAGGAGATGAGGAAGAAGGGAAGAGCGCCGGCAAAGGGTTGAGAGGAGGAAGAGGGGCGCTGGCCAAAACCCTAGGAAGAAGAAAGCCTTGCCTCCCACTTCTAGCCGCCCAATCTTCTCCAAAAACTCTAGCCGCCCAAAACCCTAATTCGCTTAGGGTTTCTTGCCGCCCAAGCTTAGGTAGACAAAACCCTAATCTCTCAAAAAAACCACCTCCCTTGCTGCCCACTTAAGTCTCCCTTTTATAGAGTTAGGCTTAAGCCTTGATTTAATCTCAACCGTTGGTTCTAGGGTATCATCCCAACCATCGGATCTAGGGTTTTATCCCAACCGTCGGATCTAGGGTTTAATCCCAATCGTCGGATCTAGGGTTTCATCCCAACCGTCGGATCTAGGATTTAATCCCAACCATTGGTTTTAGAGATTTAATCTTAACCATTGGTTCTAGGGATTTAATCTCAACCGTCGGTTCTAGAGATTTAATCTCCACCGTCGGATCTAGAGATTTAATCTCAACCGTCGGTTCTAGAGTTTTGTTTTCCATCCTTGGATCTAGACTTCATGAGGATTATATTAGGCTACGATAGGGACCATGAGGAGGAGTTGGATCTTGGCCACCCGATGGATCGGAACCACACAAACTTGATCCATCAATGATGTTCCATTCCACTAGAGGATCATCATTGAATTACCTCACCAACCCCCATAAATCAATATGGGCTCCATATATTATTTGTACATCCATCTCCCCGTGTTTAAGATATCGAATGTCTGTTAATTAATTGATTTACTAACCATCAATCAATTAACATCTAACTCCTCGAGTAGTACCACTCAAACTTATCATCAACCTAATATATAGGACACGGGTTCCTCCTATAATCAACGGCATACCATGTAAATAATATCATTTCCCAACTTACCGGGCATATTGATTTAATCCATCTAAATCTCACCCTTTGGTAAATCAAAGAAATAAATACTAAGTACATGTGCCCGTTATTATATCGGGATTAAGAGCATGTACAACATAATATCCGAGGTCCGATTCAATCATATAGTCAGCAATAAATTGAATCACCTCTATGTCGGTCCTGCTCAATACACCTAAGTGTACTAGTGTAACTCTATGTTCAAGACAAAACAATATCAAGCTACACTACAACCATGCCAATGGTTTGTCCAAAAACCATCTTGGTTGTGAGCCTCTACTTATATTCTACAAGGGACTGATAACATGATCTTCTGTGCCACACCAAGCACCATGTTATCTACAATGTAAAATATTAGACAATATGCACACATATAATAAATATAAAGTGAAAACAATGATCATGTGATTCTTATTTCAAAATAAAAATGTTCATACAAAAAGAGCTAGGCTTTCAGTATACATTCCAACAACACCGAGGAGTATACCTCGTGCTAGTCTCGACAGAACTGATGGTGTCCAAATCCATCAATTCATCGACTAGGGATAATTTTGATACATCACAATGACACATGTAGAGATACTCACTAGTTGTGATCCAATCACAAATTCTCTCATGTTGTGAATCGTATCATGGACATTTAGTAAATGAGTTTAAGATCTAATCAAATACATGAAAACATGTATACTTAAATAGTGAATCTTCATTTATCATATAAATGGTTCAAACATAATGCGATTGCCTTAGGACATCTCTCATATATTACTAACAAACTCCCACTTTGCCTAATGCCAATCGCTACGGTATCCAATACCATAAGCTCTAACATGACCCTCAAACTTACTTTGAGGTAATGCCTTAGTCAAAGGATCCGCTAAGTTCCTTTCAGTGGGGATTTTCTCGATTTGTATTTCCTTCCTATTAATGATCTCTCTGATCAAATGATAGCAGCGAAGCACATGTTTGGATCATTGATAAGACCTTGGCTCTTTCGCCTATGCAATTGCTCCATTGTTGTCGCAGTAGATCGATATTGCTTCAACAATGGCTGGAACCACACCAAGTCATAAATGAACTTCTTGATCCAAACCGCTCCCTTTGCTGCTTCTGAAGTTGCAATGTATTATGCCTCAGTGGTAGAATCTACTACAGTGTCTTGTTTGGAACTTTTCTAATTCACTGCGCCCCCATTCAAGGTGAACACGTACCCAGATTGAGACCTGGAATCATCCTTGTATGTCTGGAAGCTGGCATCCGTATACCCGCGTATCACCATGTCCCCTTCTCCATATATTAGGAACACATCCTTAGTTCTTCTTAAGTACTTAAGGATCGTCTTAATAGCCACCCAATGATCCATTGTTGGATCAGACTAGTATCAACTCGTGACACTCAGAGCATATGATACATCGGGCCTCGTATATAACATAGCATACATGATAGATCCTATTGCGAATGCATAAGGAATCTTACTCATGCAAATCCTCTTGTCTTCTGTGTCGGGACACATAGACTTCGAAAGGTGTATCCCATGCCTGATGGGTAGGAAACCTTTCTTGAATTCCGATATGCTAAACCTCTTTAGAACTCGGTCTATATATGCAGACTACGAAAGACCAAGCAACCGTTTCGATCTATCTCTATAGATCTTAATCCCGAGGATGTAGGTTGCTTCTCCCAGGTCTTTCATGGAGAATGTCTTGGACAACCAAATCTTAACTGACTGTAAGACTGAAACATCATTTCCTATAAGTAATATGTCATCGACATACAATACTAGGAACATGACTGCACTCCCACTAACCTTCTTGTACACACAAGGTTCGTCTGGATTTTGTGAGAAATCAAACTTTTTGATTATCTCATCAAAACAGATATTCCAGCTCTTGGATGCTTGCTTCAATCCATATATGGACCGTCCCAATTTGCATACCTTGGTTTTATCAACCGATGTGAAACCCTCAGGTTGTATCATATACACGTCCTCGAGCAGGTTTCATTAAGGAAAGTTGTTTTCACATCCATCTGCCATATCTCATAATCATAATGAGCCACTATGGCCAGGAGCATCCGAATGGATTTAAGCATAGCAACAGGCGAATAGGTTTTGTCATAATCAACACCTTGCTTTTGACGATATCCTTTCGCCTCCAATCTAGCCTTATAGGTAATCACATTACCATCCATGTCAGTTTTCTTCTTGAAAACCCACTTGCACCCTATAGGGTTTATGCCTTCAGGTGGGTTAACCAAGTTCCAAACTTGGTTTTCATACATGTAATACATTTCTGACTTCATAGTTTCAAGCCACATATCCCTTTCTGAACTTGTAAGAACTTCTTCATAACTGGTAGGCTCCTCATCATCAATGAGTAACACGTTGTTCGATTCACTTACGAGAAATCCATATCTCTCAGGAATATTGCGTACTCTACTAGATCAATGAAGATGTGGTGTCTCAATAGGTCCAGCTGATTGCTCATCACTATGAGCTATTGTCTATTGTGCTTCACCAGGTATCTCATTAATGTCTATTTGAGTCTCTTGAGCCTCCTCAAGCTTGACGACACTCCCACTGTTTTCTTGCAAGAGAAACTCTTTCTCTAGAAGCATAGCATGCCTTGAAACAAACACCTTTTGTTCCACAGGATGATAGAATTGGTAACCCCTTGTTTCCTTAGGCTATCCAATAAATAGATATTTATCAGAATTATCATCCAATTTGTCTGATACAGTCCGCTTCACATAAGCAGGACAACCCCATATCTTCAAGTAAGATACATGAGATTTCTTACTATTTAATATCTCATATGGAGTAGTAGAGACTACCTTGGTTGGCATTCTGTTTAACAAGTAAATAGCTAGCTGAAGTGCATATCCCCAAAAGGACTTGGGAAGATTCGCATGATTCATCATTGGCCTGACCATGTCCAACAAGGTCCAGTTATGCCTCTCAGATATACCATTATACTGTGGTGTATATGGCGGAGTCCATTGAGACAATATACCATTGTCTCTTAAATAATCTAGAAACTCTTGACTTAAGTATTCACCACCTCGATCCGATCAAAGTATTTTAATACTCTTGTCATTTTGTTTCCCTACTTCATTTCTGAACTCTTTGAACCTTTCAAAGGATTCACACTTGTGTTTCATCAAGAACACATACCCAAACCGTGAGTGATCATCGATGAAGGTAATGAAGTAGTTATAGCCTCCTAAAGCTTGAGTTGACATAGGTCCACATACATCAGTATGTATTAGACCTAGCAACTCTTCCACCCATTCACCTTTTCCAGTAAAAGGTAACTTAGTCATCTTGCCTTTTAAACATGATTTGCATGTATCGTATGAATCCAATTCAAATGATTCCAGAATTCCACATCGATGTAATTCAGACATGCGTTTCTTGCTTGCATGGCCAAGATGACAATGCCACATATAGGAGTCTAATTGATTATCCTTTCGAGCACGCTTGTTGCTTGCTTCGATATTGAAAATGTCACTGAATACATCCAACATATAAATACCATTGCTTAAAGTTCCAGTCCCATAAAGAATGTCATTCAAAGTTATGTAACAATAATTGTTAGTAAAAGTTAAATGGTACCCATTTCTATTTAAACAAGAAATAGAAATGATGTTCTTTATCAATGAAGGAACATAAAAGCAATTGTCTAAGACAAGTCCTGTAGGGAGTTTTAACAAATATGTTCTGATGGCGAGTACAACAACCTTTGCTCCATTCCCAACACGTAAATTTGACTCTCCCTTGACGAGTCTTCTTCTATTTCTTAGCCCATATATGTCATTACATATATGTGAGCCACACCCAGTATCCAATACCCAAGTGTCTGAGGAAATAAAATGACAATCAATAACGAAGATATCTGAAGAAGATGGGGCATCTAATGCCTTATTCTTCTTCACGGACTCAAGATAAATCTTGCAGTTTCTTCGCTAGTGGCCTTCCTTGCCACAATGATGGCAAGTGCTTTTTTGTGCTGGTTCTGCCTTCTTAGCCTTTTTCTTATTCCCCTTTTGCTGTTCCTTTGACTTCCTCTTAGAACCTTTCTTTGAGGAATCAACTAACAACACCGTCCCCTGCTCATGCTTCTCAGAAGGCTCCATAGTCTTCAGCATGTTGAGTAGTACCACAGATGAACCTTCTTGCATCTCATAGGTAAAGAGGAACTTGGAGACTTTGAACCTTTCGAATCTCACTTGCTCATCAAATAACTCATAAAGATGAAGGACTATGGTATGAGCATCCATATGCTCATGTTGCTTCCGCAGCTCGGGCACCATCGTAGCTAGCATGATGCAACTCACTTGCTCAGAATCACTCACATGTTTCTGATGGGCCAACAATTGGTCTGGAGTTGCATCGTCTCTAGGACGGTTGGGAAGAGGATCTTCAAGGACATACGCAAGATTTTCTCCCTTGAGAACAATTCTCAAGTTTCTAAGTCAGTCCAAGAAGTTAGGCCCAGTCAATTTGTTTGAATCCAAAATAGTGCGCAAATTCAAAGACGTCATGATCAATCGATTAACCTAGAAATACAAAATGAGCATATGTGAGAAAGATGATTTAAAATGCATCCACATACATTTACAAAATCCCATTGATTTTTCGAATTCAAAAACCCCAAAATCACTTCGGGAGATCGTAGGTCCATCTCCGAATGGGCTGATATCCAACATAGATATGAACAACCTTGGAGAGAGTCCAACAAGCCATTCATAGCTATGATGGTAGATATCAAATATACCGATTGCATATCACATATATGCAACTATCACAATGTGTTATCAACTAATTGAATGTTCACACATACATCAGGTTGTTAACTCATTAACAAGTATGCATCATATCCATAGCACCCAACTTCACCTCCCTTCACATCGACCTTGGAGAGAGTCCAAAAAGCCGATGCCCTAGGTTAAAGGCAAGCCATTAATCAAGAAATAGTTTTAATATAGTTAAAGCGCATTCAACCAATTAGCTCAGCTTGGAGAGAGTCCAACAAGCAAAGCTAAAGATTGACCTCTGACTCTTACCATATTAGTATTAAACTATTCCATGGTTTGAACATGTTCTGGTTCGAGCCGGGCTTGGAGAGAGTCCAACAATCCAAACAGGAAATAGAACTCTGGTTCTAACCATATTAATGGTAGGTGTAGGCTTTAATATTGTGTTAGGGTTTTTATGTCTCATCCTCTTTGCATGCAAATAACTATTATCTACATGGCATACATCTACATGTCACGACACACATGGCATAATGATATGCATCTAATGCAATTACATGGCATACAATTATGGCATGTACAAAATTTCCTTATATATCATAACTATTTATGGAAATAAAATATGTTTAAGATTTGATTCTCCAAATCAAATCATGATTAAATTAGGAAACAAATTTCCAAATCTAATCACATATTTTTTTTATGGAAGGTCTCAATTAAGGAAAGTGAATTTTAATTAAGGAAATAAATTTCCTAAATTGTCAAAACTATGTATGGAAATAAAATATATTTTAGATTTGATTTCCCAAATAAAATCCTGATTAAATACGGAAACAAATTTTCAAATCTAATCAAATATTTTATTTATGGAAAATGTTAATTTTCATAAATACTTCTAACTTTCCAAAAGTAGAAGATTTCCATAAATACTTCTAGACTTTCCAAAATTAGAAAATTTCCATAAATACTTCTAACTTTCCAAAAGTAGAGAATTTCCATAAATAGAATTACAACTATCGCAAAATAATTTTACGATTATGTCGAAACACAACCTGGGCACTGATACCACTGTTGGATTTTCAGCACCGCAGCGAGTGTGTGTTCGAACATGTTTCTTAAACATATGTGCAACGGAATAAAAAAAAAGCAATAAATATAATTTATTACATCACACACCACATGCATCCATAGTACAACATGTGTAGACATAACCGTAAATTAAAATTTTGCAATAAAAGAAAATTATTCTACCTATACCTGACGTATCACGTGTAGCGGGAAAGACATCAACAGGAGCGACTCTTGCTAGAATCGACTCTATCCGTATCCATACTGAGTATCTTCGGGATGACTTCACAAAGTCATGAGCCTCATCTTCGTACGAGTCACAAGCCTCGTGTCGAAGACGATGTGATCGAGAGAAGATCACAATCCGAATCAAAATTCGGATTCAAAACCGAGTCCCCAAAACTCACTACTCCGGAGAGGTATTCATCAACAGTTTGATGAATCCTTCGTCCTCCACCTATGAGGATTACCAGAGATCGAACCCCCCGGCAAGGTAGCCGTTGTCGGAGCTCCAAACATCGTCCAAACAATGCTCCGACAAGAAGGAAACAAGCTGCCCAGAAAACTGGACAGCTTTGGTGGAGAACTTGCGCGGGCCAAATAAGGAAAGCTAGATGCTCACCTTGTCGCCGGAGCCAAGGAAGATCACCGAAGAGTCACCGGAGGATCGCCGGCTGGAGCTTGGATGCCGACAACAACTTGGACGGTGGCTCAAGGGCTGGGCGTTGGCAAGGGGTTGGGCGCCGACTTCACAAGGAGAAGAGGGAGAGGGGCGGCAAGATTAGGATTATTTTTCTCAAAACCCTTAAGCCCTATTTTATAGAGAATAAATTCTCCTAATTGTTATTGGTTCATAACCAAAAACCCATTAACCCGTTCCATTAATTTAAGTTAAAATAAACCAAACCGATTTGGTCTATTTTAAGTTAAAATGAACCGAACTAACTTTGGTTCATTCGTTTAAAACAAACAAAACCCCTTTGGTTTATTCTCCACTATTGGATTAGAACCAAACCAATTTGGTTCATCCATCATGTCTTCATAAGACAGGGCCCATCCACGCTTCCATTGCGACTGAAACAATTTCATGCTCAATCCTTGTTTGGTCCAACCACACCTTGTTTCTCTCAGTCTGAGAATCTCATTCTCAAACTCGTTTTAAATCCTTCGGATTACGCTCATTGTGTGTGTGACCAAATAGGTTCTCGATTTATGTTGGCCATCTATAATTAACCATTAATTATAGAATGATCATGAGTGGCACCTAGTAGTACATCATGATCCCCAATTAACCAAAAAAAATCAACAGTTGATCCAGAACTATTTCTAAAACCCTTCAGCAGCTACAATGAATCATGCCCCTTTCCCTTCACTCATCTTATACCCACTTGGTTTATAACATGGTCTATAGTGTCAGTCCCCACTAGGTTGACTATGTCACACCTAGCCTAAGTATCATTTCCTCGTCCTACGGATTCTAGTTACTACTCATGTATCCAAGAGTACCTTACTCTAAACATGTAATGCTTTGGCTAAAGACTTTAGTAACAATTCGACGAGAGACCATGGGTATACATCACCTCGCAAGGAGTGGTGAATCCTTTATAGGCTATTCAAACACCTTCGATCACTTTGACTTATACCCAATCTTCCCGAGTCCACATCTCCTCAGAGATGCTTGCTTAAGATGTCAAAGCATAAGTCTTCATGACCAAGATGACTTGAATACCGCAAGTCAAAGGAACATCACACTTAAGCTGCAGTAAGAACTTCATTAACATATCCATATATGCAGAGAACCATATGAAGTCTTACAGCTTGTCACTCCAATGAACTAGTTACCATAACTAGCATCCACGATTAACTCCGGACATCACAATGTCTCTAGCCAGTGAGAATCAGATGTTTGGATACACCAAGGAGTATACCTCGTGCTAGTCTCGACAGAACTGATGGTGTCCAAATCCATCAATTCATCGACTAGGGATAATTCCGATACATCACAATGACACATGTAGAGATACTCACTAGTTGTGATCCAATCACAAATTCTCTCATGCTATGAATCGTATCATGGACATTCAGTAAATGAGTTTAAGATCTAATCAAATAAATGAAAACATGTATACTCAAATAGTGAATATTCATTTATCATATAAATTGTTCAAAAATAAGGCGATTGCCTTAGGACATCTCTCATATATTACTAACACTCCGTGTGCGATCTCGGATCGCTAGGTCCTTGGATTAACAACTGACCGGTTGTGAACCAAGTAAAAACAAACCTTGTCTTTTATATTTCCATTGCATTCTCACTCTATTAATTGTTTCATATCGAATAAGCAATTGAAAATTGTTTTGCGCTATTCACCCCTCCCTCTAGCGCTCATTTCGATCCAACAATCATATTTTAGAAATGAAAAATGAAAATGCATAAGTAATTATATGTAACTAGAAAATTCATGAAAATTCATATGTATAATACTTATAACCAATACAATGGGTGAAAATTATTTAAAAAATAATTAACCACAAAATAGTAAAATTGATACAAAGTTCAAAAATGAGAAAAACTTCATTGTTTGAGCTCACTTTGTATCAACATCATCAATGGTGATTGCTATCAAAAGATAGACTTCACAAAGGTTTTTCAAAATGATTCTGAAGTAGTTTTAAAACCTTATATTGAACCATGGTCTATGGGCTTGATGCACATGAATTGTACATAAGCTTTCCTCATGATTCACCCATGGTTTTAGATGAGTTTGAGTTCATCTAGATGCAAAAACTATGCAACTTGAACTTAACTCATTTCCTAGCCTCTCACATGTGTATAGGGTGTTTGAAAACACACACATGTTAATTTTATGTGAGATGTGAGTTTTGTTCATCCTAATCTAAGGCCTCATGCATTTTCTAAGGCAACTCTACTTGATTCCCTTATACATGGGACTTCAAGTCATGTCATAGTCCTTAAATCAATTTTAATTACTTTAAATGCATGAATGATCATGGCATAAATGATGACATAAATAAGCATAGCCAATGATCATGATGTCATGTCATAAAGATGAAATCTAAGCATACATGACACTAAAAACATAATCTATGCATGATCATGACATATATATGATAAAAATAGATATGATGTTAAGACATGACATATGACAAATCAACCATGGAAAATAAAATATATAGAGGTATATAATACAAAAATTTTAATATTAATTTCCATTTGTTATGATTATTTCCTGTTGGGATGTATACTGAAAAATCTATCTTTTGTATGAACATCTTTATTTTGAAATAAGAATCACATGATCATTGTTTGCATATTTATGGTTATGCATATTGTCTAATACATTACATTGTAGATAACATGGTGTGTGGTTTCACACGGGAGATCATGTTATCGACTCCTTGTAAAGTATAAGTATAGGCTCACAACCGAGATGGCATTGAACAAACCATTGGAATGGTTGTAGTGTGATTAGGTATTGGTTTGTCTTGACCATAGAATCACACTATTACACTTTGTGTGTATTGAGCAGGACCGACTTAGAGGTGATTCGATTTATTGCTGACTACATAATCGAATTAGACCTCAGATATTATATTGTACATGCTCTTAATCCCGATATAATAATGGACACATACACTTAGTATTTATTTCTTTGATTTACCAATGGGCGAGATTTATAGATTAAATCGATAGGCTCGGTAAGTTGGGAAATGATATTATTTATATGGTGTGCCATTGATTATAGGAGGAAACCGTGTCCTATATATTAGGATGATGATGTCCCCTTGAGGAGCTCATAAGGTTCATCATGTAAACCCTGCAGGTGGACTTGGTCCGGCATGATGAAAAGGTTGAGTGGTACTACTCATAGAGTTAGATGTTGATTAATTAATGTTCAATAAATTAATTAATCGACGGACATTCGAGATCTTAAACACGGGGAGAAAATGTACATATAATATATGGAGCCCATATTAACTTATGGGGGTTGGTGAGGTAGATCAATGATAATCATTTAGTGGATTGGATTATCATTAATGGATCGAACTTTATGTGGGCTTGATCCATTGGGTGGCCAAGATCCAACTCCTCCTCATGGTCCCTATTGTAGCCTATTAATACCTCATGAAGATTAGATCCAATGGATGAAAACAAAACTCTAGATCCAAAGGTCGAGATTAAATCTCTAGATCCGACGGTTGAGATTAAATCTCTAGATCCGACGGTTGAGATTAAATCCCTAGAACCAATGGTGGAGATTAAAACAAGGCTTATCCCTAAACCTATAAAAAGGGGCTTAAGGTTTGGCGTGGAGAATAATTAGAAGCAAGGGAGGTTTGGAGTTGGTGGCAAGAGGCTTGGAGTTAGGGTTTGGAGTTGGCGGCACCAAATAAGGAAATCTTTTCCTTATCTTCTTCTTCTTCTTTGGTGGCCAGCGTCCATACAGCTCTTCCCTCCTTTGGCCGGCGTCCAAACCAGCTTCTTCTCCTCTCCTTGGCTGGTGGAAACAAGGCTTAGGGTCCTCCCTTAGAGCTCTTGGTCAGCATCCATCATTCTCATCCCTTTTCCTTGTTGGCCGACTGCAACAACTTGCTTGGTGCTTGTTGGTTGGCTAAAGGAAGGAGAAGGGTCTTGTTTCTATTCTTCCTCTTATTTGGAGCGAGCAAGGAAGGAAGATTGGTGATCTAGGAGCTTCAACTTTTGGTAGATCGTCACCCACACGACGTCCAAAAGGAGGAAGGTCATACAATAGAAGATCGAGAGGTATAACACTTATCTATCTTCATATGTAACATGTTTGTAATTGTTTTCAATTATATATGCATGATATATTCTGTTTTGTGGCTAAATATACTTGGACCCCGAACATAAACACAAAAGTCAGTGATCCGTACATCATCTATTCCGCGGCTACTCGTAGAATAGAGGTTGGTTGCTTGAACAATAAGTTTGTTCAAGTGACTACTCTAATCGAATAGCACGACGATGATAAGGTTGCTTGGGTGTTCCCTTTTTGTATAGGATTAAATTTTTTTTTTCCAGGGACGTAGAAGGGATCGCCATGAACAAGCGACTGAGTTGAAGTGGGAAGCGAAGTTTCCTACCTTCAAGTGGTATCAGAGCCACGGTTTCCGGTTTTGTGTGTTTAGGATTCAATTACTTTTATGCACTTTTCATATATTATATGTGTCGGATAATAGTAGGATATGAGTAGGTTAACTCTTTGGTTGCAAGCATAGGATCCAACTATTATGGCCATATGTGTGTATGTGATTGTATGTGTGTAATTGTATATTTTGTTGAATCCTTGGGGTTGACGAGGCTAGTATTTAATTTTTGTAAATTAGATACGACATTGTTTAGCCACTCTTTCTATTTTAGTTTACTTTCGATCTAGATTTCATGTACATTCCCTCGTGGAGTATAGGATCGATGGATGTAAATTAAAATATTTAGTCTCGACTCGGATCTCCGGATGGCTCGTACATGGCGTAGGAGGAGCGGACGAGATGGCGATACTATGGGAGACATATTGAAGACAAAAGCCATAATAGTTGGAAAATTTTTATTTTTCATATTTATTGCTTATTGTTTGATATGCATGTCGTAGGCTAGAAAATTCCTCAATTTCAAATTACTAAGTGGGAGAGGGATATTTTTTTAAAATTCCCATGGCCTCCATTACGATTTGACAAGTGATGCAAACAAACTTGTGTGTCAACTCTGAGTGCCTTCCTCCCCATCGAATGAGTTTGTTTGTGGATCACAAGGTCGAATATGGTTATAGAAAATTATTAAGGAGCGTGTGTACTTTTCCATCGGAAGGCACATAACCCGAGATAATTGCCTTGGTACCGAGTAATGGTGAACACTTAGATACAAATATAAGTATCCTCCCCATCAGAGTCACTGCTTTTATTTGTAGGGCCGAAGAGGAACCAACTATTAATTTTACTTGTCAAAAAGTTAGGTTGACAAGATAGTAAAATTAACGGGTAAAAACCTCTTCTTACAAATGTAGAATTCGTATATGTCCATACTATCGTGACATACGATATTCTCGGTGTTTTGAGGTGTTGGTTGATTTTGAAATATTATTGTTTGAGGAATCAATAATTTTTTGAAATATAATGTTTTGATCTATGTGATTCTTAGGTTTTCTTTCAAAATGACTTTTAACCCGCTTGTTGTGATACTGAATGAGAATAAACTTTCTGGACCCAACTATGTTGATTGGAAGAGTAATCTTGACATTGTCTTGACTGCTGAGGAATACAAATATGTACTCCTTGAAGAGTACCCTCCTATGCCTGCAGATGATTCTGGGGAAAAGGAGAAAGAGAGTTATAGGAAGTGGATAAAGGCCGATGAGATGACGCGGTGTTACATTTTGGCATCTATGTCAAATGTACTATAACATCAGCATCAAGCCATGCCCACTACTTATGACATGATGCTCAATCTCAAAGAGCTTTTCAGACACCAGAATCAGTCTGCTAGGTAGGAAGCCATGAGGAACTTGATGACGACCACCATGATCGAGGGAACACCCGTGAGGGATCATGTTCTCAAGATGATGGCTCATTTGAATGAGTTGGAAGTCCTTGGAGCTGCGATCGATGGGGAAACCTAGGTCGATATCATTCTCCAATCTCTACCTAGGAGTTTTGAGCAGTTTCGCATGAACTAAAAAAACATGAACAAAAGGTTGTATTCATTGGCGGAGCTTCTAACAGAACTCCAGGTGGTAGAGGGGCTATTTCGTCAGAGTGCTCAGGCGCATGCCATGGTGATCCAAAAGGTTTCTACTTCTAAGCCGAAAGGCAAGAAGAAGAAGAAACAAACTAGGACGAAGGCGGTGGGAGGAACTCAGGGAGGAGTGAAGAAGCCGAAAGGCAAGTGCTTCACTTGTAAGAAGACTGGACACTGGAAGAAGGATTGCCCCAACCACAAGCAGAACAAAGGTATATCTTTTGGTCTAGTTGTTGAAACATGTTTAGCGGTGTTATCTACCAGCACCTCAAGACTTGATTTTCCAACTCTAGTTGCTCAAATTTTGTGGACCCATTATCTCTGAGTATTTTTTCCTTTCCTAGGCATATGTCTAGAATTCTTGGAGTTAAAGCCTAGATGGTCTTCTATTTTCCTAATGCTTTCCTTAGGTAGAATTATTTTAGGGACAGTTGTCCCAAATTTCTCCTTATTTCTAAAGTTGACATTTTTAGCTCCTAAGCAATAAAGTCTATTATTTCTACTAGCATGCTTTTATTCATGAGTAATAGCAATAACATTAAAATTGTTCATAGCATGCTTTTGACTATTAAAATTTGAAGGTGCATTAAATAATTTTACCTTAGGGTTTGCCTTAGAGGCTCCCCCTACATGTGATGCTCCCTCTTTTCTCCTAGGGCATTGAGAAAAATTCTTCTAAAGTACTAACCTCTAGATTCCTTGAGATATAGAAGGAATCCACAATGGAGCTCCATTTTGAAGATCAGGGGAATGCATTAATAGCTTTCATTATCATGTCCCGATTTGATAGCTTCTCCCCTACACTTGACAAGACATTATTAATTTCCTTAAACCTAGAATGTAGTGATAGTACCTTTTCTCCTTTGTCCAATTTTATGTTGTTGAGTTGTGATCGGAGAAAGTATCTTCTTGCTAATTTGGCTTCGGAGGTTCCTTCATGAAGCTCAATTAGCTTCTCCCACATCTCCTTGGCACTTGAGCATTCTACTATTCGATTTATCTCTTGTTGAGGAAGCACGTTGAAGAGATTATGCTTGGCTTTAGAATTTGCTAGGTGCTCCTCCTTTTGCTTCTTGGTCCATCTTGATTTTTCTATTAGCTTGCCTTCTTCATCCCTAGGTATCTCAAAACCACTTTCCATTATAATCATGATATCAAAATTGTTTTCGAAAAATACCTCCATCCTTTTCTTCCACCATGAGAAATCTCCTTCAAACTTTGGTGGGTGGATGTTCATGTCGGTCATTGTCGATTTGCTTGTTGCGGCGATGTGTCCGTTGACAAGCTCCTTGCTCTGATACTACTTGTTGAGGATCGATGGCCCGGCTAGAAAGGGGGATGAATAGCATAATCATTGTAGATGGAATTCGCTCATGCTTGATTGTCTAAAATACTCGTTAGCATAGTAGAATAATAATAACAATGCTAAAACAAAGACAATTAAAAGCTAAAGCAAAAGTAAAGAAGGAGCAATCACAAACACAATCTTTTAATGTGGTTCACAGCCCTTGCCGCTAGTCCATGACAATCCGTTAGGCAGATCACTACCTCAAACTTCCACTAAAATTCTCATTTAGCTCAACACGAGGTGGAGAAAACCTTCTTACACAAACTCTCTTCTTACAAGATGAGAGAAGTAAAAATAATGAAGAAGAGAGTAAGAACACTAGGAAAACTTGGAGAGCATAAGGATATGATTAGGAGTTAAAGCATTAGCATCTCCAAAGCTCCCTTGGGCTCTTTTTGTTGGTGCAATCGGCCCAAGTCATGATTGACCAGACTCAAGTTTGACTCGAGTAGTATTTTGATGTTTGACAATGTGTTGGGGAGATTGTTGGTGCAATCAACCCAGGTCATAATTGATGTTTGATGATGGTTTGACCATTGTCATGGGAAAAGTCCAAGTCTTGAGTACTTGACATAGAAAGTCCAAGCATGAGTCTTGGCAAGAGAAAGTCCAAGCTTGAGTCTTGGCAAATGGAAAGTCCAACATGAGTTGGCAAGGAAAGTCCAACATGGGTTGGCAAGGAAAGACCAAGGATACAGGCATGGCCACGTAAGTCCAAGTGTGTAGTCTTAACGGTGAAAGTCTAAGTCATGGGTATTGTCACGCCCCGAAGGAGACCTCGCCAGACGAAAATCCAGCAGCATCTCCCCTGTACAGGTGACAATCCCAAATTTACATACAAGGCCTACACGGCCACATACATCGGTCAACACGATCAGAATCCAAACAACACACGCAGAGTATAATTAGGCCTCAGGCCTTCAATCCAAGTAAATAAATAAACAATCTATCACATCTAAACCTACCCCTTCTGCCATCTGGGCAGGAATACTCAACTGAAATCCATCCAGAACAAAACTCCGAATAAAGTCCCTAAGGACACCAAAAATCCACAAATACAAATATCGAACTCCAATACCAAACATGTCCTCTAACCAAAATATCCAAACCATAGAAACAAATAACCAATCAAAACTTTCACGATGAAGGGGTTTGGCAGCTGGACTCTCCTGACAGCTTCATCCTGAAATAGATATAAATCAATGGAGTGAGTTCAAAGAACTCTGAGGGTATAGTAGATATGCAAAGTAAGGTATAGCTAACAATAAAAATATCATGCCAGTACAGTCTCACATAACTAGGGTATGCAAGCAAGAAATACAAAATGACTGTACTTACCTGAATCTCCTACCCTGATATAGGAGCATGTGCCTGACTAGAAGTAATAGAGTCCTGACCATATATAAACATGTATCCTGTATGCATGACAATCATATGCAATCCAAGGCATCAATACAATAATGCAGCAAACACAATACAAAATGCAATCCGTGCAAAATGCATGTCGTGCCAATGACATGGTCACCCCTGACGCCAGTCAGCCGCCTCACACGCAATGGTGAAGCTGAGTGGGTAGGGCTATGACAACTGTGCACTCTGCCATCACTGCTCCTGAGTGACCGAGTGGACAGGATGCTGTCGGAGTACACCTATCCTCCTGCCCCAAACATAGTGGGGGAGCTAAGCTCTCATCTCCCGGTGTCATAGACCAGAGGAGGGATCCCTGCCCGCTACTACGCTGCCTCGTCGCTACCCATGAACGGACCAGCGGAGCCTAACAGAGCAACTGCACACACCCTCCTGATGTACCACTAACCCATGAGTGGCAGTGTGTGCAGGCCATATAACAGGCTCCAGGCTCAACAATAATGGAACCCCGTCCAGCTAGCATGCAATCATGCAAAAATGGTGCATGATACTAAAGCATGTAAATCCTACTCAAAATACCTATCTGAATAATAAGTACAATCAATATGTTGTAGGGATGTATACTGAAAAGTCTATCTTTTCTATAAACATCTTTATTTTTGAAATAAGAATCACATGATCATTGTTTGCATATATTGATGCAATATTGTCTAATACGTTACATTGTAGATAACATGGTGTGTGGTGTCACACGGGAGATCTTGTTATCGACTCCTTGTAAAGTATAAGTAAAGGCTCACAACCGAGATGACTTTGGACAAACCATCGGAATGGTTGTAGTGTGATTTGGTATTGGTTTGTCTTGACCATAGAATCACACTAGTGCACTTTGTGTGTATTGAGCAGGACCGACACAGAGGTGATTCGATTTATTGCTGACTACATAATAGAATCGGACCTTAGATATTATTTAGTACATGCTCTTAGTCCCGATATAATAACGGGCACATATACTTGGTACTCATCTCTTTGATTTACCAATGGGCGAGATTTATAGATTAAATCGATAGACTCGGTAAGTTGGGAGATGGTATTATTTATATGGTGTGCCATTGATTATAGGAGGAAACCGTGTCCTATATATTAGGATGATGATGTCCCCTTGAGGAGCTCATAAGGTTCATCATGTAAACCCTGCAGGTGGACTTGGTCCGGCATGATGAAAAGGTTGAGTGGTACTACTCAAGGAGTTAGATGTTGATTAATTAATGGTTAGTAAATTAATTAATCGACGGACATTCGAGATCTTAAACACGGCGAGAAAATGTACAAATAATATATGGAGCCCATATTATCATATGGGGGTTGGTGAGGTAGATCAATGATGGACCTTTAGTGGATTGGACCATCATTAGTGGATCGGACTTTATGTGGGCTTGATCCATGGGTGGCCAAGACCCAACTCCTCCTCATGGTCCCTAATGTAGCCCATTAACACCTCAAGATGCTTAGATCCAATGGATAGAAATAAAACACTAAGATTCATTGGTAGAGATTAAATCTCTAAGATCCGACGGTTGAGATTAAATCTCTAGATCCGACGGTTGAGATTAAATCCCTAGAACCAATGGAGGAGATTAATTCATGGCTTATCCCCAAACTCTATAAAAGGTGGCATGGGGTTGGCGTGAAGATGATGATTGAGAGGGAGCAAGGCTTGGGCGGCAAGAATAGGGCAATCCTAGTTGAGATAGGATTGGAATTAGGGTTAGGGTTTGGAAGCAAGGGTGGCACCAAATAAGGCAAGTTTTCCTTCTTCTTCCTTGCCTTGTGGCCAACGTCCAGCAGCTATTCCAGCCCTTCCCAGCCCTTGGCCGGCGCCCAAAACACTCCCCTCTCTTCTCCTTAGGTGGTGGAAACAAGATATAGGGTTTCCCTTGGTGTCTTGGTAGTTTTCCATCATCTTCTTCTCCTTCTAGTTGGCCGGCGGCAAGAACTTCTATAGTTCTTTGTTGGTTGAGTTTTTGAAAGAGAAAAACATTGTTTCTCTTCTTCCTCTTGCTTGGGAAAATCAAGGAAGGAAGTTTTGCGATCTAGGAGCTTTGACTTTTGGTGGATCGTCGCCCACACGACGTCCAAAAGGAGGAGGGTCATACATTAGAAGACCAAGAGGTATAACTATTCTTCTATCCCTTTTATTCATTGCTTATGTTTGTTTTTCAAAATATAAGCATGTTATATTTCTGTAAATAGGCTAAATAATACTTGGATCCCGAGTATAAACACAAAAACCGGCGATCCGGACATCGTCTATTCCGCGGCTACTCGTAGAATAGAGGATGGTCGCTTGAACAACTAGTTTGTTCAAGTGACCTCTCTAAACGAATAGCACGACGATGACTTGGTTGATTTGGGAATCCCTTTTGTCTAGGATTACATTTTTAATCCGGGGACATCGAAGGGATTACCATGGTTAAGCAACCGAGGTGAAGGGGAAGCGAAGTTTCCTCTCACGGACTCGACAAGGGAAATCCCTTCAATTGGTATCAGAGCTTACGGGCAAAACCTTTCAATTGGTATCAGAGCCAAGGTTTCCGGTTTTGTGTGCTTAGGATTCGGTTAATTTTTATGCACTTTTTCATATATTATATGTGCCGGATAATAGTAGGATATGCGTAGTTTAACTCTTTGGTTGCAGGCATAAGATCCGACTATTATGGCCATATGTGTGTATGTGATTGTATGTGTGTAAATATTTATTTTGTTGAATCCTCGGGGTTGACGAGGCTAGAATTTATTTTTTTGTAAATTAAATACGGCATTGTTTAGCCATTCTTTATTTTATTTTACTTTCGATCTAGATTTCATGTACACTCCCTCGTGGAGTATAGGATCGATGGATGTAAATTAAAATAGGTTTTAGTCTCGGCTCGGATCTCCGGATGGCTTGTACATGGCGTTGGAGGAGCGGACGAGATGGCATGCGACGAGCGACATATTGAAGACAAAAGCCATAATAGTTGGAAAATAATTTTATTTTTATTTTTCATATTTATTGCCTTTTGTTTGATATGCATGTCGTAGGCTAGAAAATTCCTCATTTACAATTTACTAAGTGGGAAAGGGATATTTTTATAAATTCCCACGGCCTCCATTACGATTTGACAAGTGATGCAAACAAACTTGCACGTCGGCTCTGAGTGCCTTCCTCCCCATCGGATGAGTTTGTTTGCGGATCACAAGGTTGAATATGGTTATAGGAAATTATCAAGGAGCGTGTGTACTTGCCCATCGCAAGGCACATAACCCGAGATAATTACCTTGGTACCGAGTAATGGTGAACACTTAGATACAAATATAAGTATCCTCCCCATCGGAGTCACTGCTTTTATTTGTAGGGCCGAAGAGAAACCAATTATTAATTTTACTTGTCAAAAGTTAGGTTCACAAGATAGTAAAATTAATGGGTAAAACCTCCTCTTACAAATGTAGAATTCGTATATGTCCACACGATCATGGCATTCGATATTCTCGGTGTTTAGAGGTGTTGATTGATTTTGAAATTTTATTGTTTGAGGAATCAATAATTTTTTGAAATCTACAGTAATGATCTATGTGATTCTTAGGATTTTCAAAAATGACTTTCAGTCCACTTACTATGATACTAAAGGAAATAAACTTACTGTACCCAAAACAATGTTGATTGGAAAAGAATCTAGATATTGTCTTATCTGCTAAAGAGTACAAGTATGCACTCTTCGAAGAATGTCCTCAAGCCATGGTTGCTCAAAAAGGTTTCTCCTTCTAAGCCGAAAGGCAAGAAGAAGAAGAAACAAGGTGAAGCAAAGATGGTGGGAGGATCTCTAGGAGGAGTGAAGAAGCCGAAAGGCAAGTACTTCACTTGCAAGCAGGATGGACATTGGAAAAAGGACTGTCCCAGTCCGAAACAGAACAAAGGTATATCCTTTGGTCTAGTAGTTGAAACATGGTTAGCGGTGTTATCTACCAAAGACCTGTGTAGATATAGGAGCCTCTGATCATGTCTGCAATACTTTGCAGGGGTTCCAAGAAACCCGACGACTAGCTAAAGGGGAGATTACCATTTACTTGGGCAATGCCATGAAGGTGGCGGCTATTGCAGTGGGAGAAGTTTTATTTATCTTTTGAGAAAAATAAACTTTTGGTTCTTAAGAATTGCCTTTATGTACCCTTATTTAGAAAGAATTTAATTTCAGTTTCTAAATTGTTTTTGGATGGATATTCTATTTCTTTTAATGACAGAGTTGTTATAAGAAGAAATAGGGACATTATCTGTTCGGGTGCATTAATAGGAAATTTGTACACACTTGAACCAAAAGCTCCCACGATGCATATTGAAATCAATAACTCATCTTCTAATTCCAATAAGAGAAAAGAACCTTCGAAGATGAACCAAACATATCTTTGGCATCTTAGGCTTGGTCACATTAACCTAAGCAGAATTCAAAGGTTGATAGCTGATGGGCCTTTGGGTTCATTAGTGGTGGAGGATCTCCCAACCTAAGAATCTTGCTTGGAGGGTAAGATGACCAAGAGGCCTTTCAAGGCCAAGGGGTATAGAGCCAAAGATGTGTTAGAATTGGTTCATTCTGATTTGTGTGGTCCTATGTCTATCCAGGCTAGAGGTGGTTTCGAGTATTTCATCTCTTTTATAGATGATTACTTGAGATATGGATACATTTACCTGATGCGCCGCAAGTCTGAATGTTTTGACAAGTTCAAAGAATTCAAGGCTGATGTGGAGAAACGTCAAGGTAAAAGTATCAAGACACTACGATCTGATCGTGGTGGTGACAACCTCTTGGGAGAGTTTAGGAACTACTTATCAGAGGTTGGGATTCAATCCCAATTGGTCGCACTCGCACACCCAGTGAGCGGTGTAGCAGAGCGAAGGAATAGGACTCTTATGGAGATGGTTAGATCGATGATGAGTTATTCTGACTTGTTTTATAGTCCTAGAGATCAGAGGGTGATCGTTAACACGAATGCCAGATTTCTAGAGGAAGACTATGTGATAAGCCACAAGCCCAAAGGTAAAATTGTTCTGGAGGAGTTAAAAAGGGAAGTCACTTCTTTAGTACCACCAGTACAAAAGGACATACCACATGTCACTGCACCGCGTGTCACAGAGGATACACAGAAGATACCTCGTCGTAGTGGGAGGGTTGTTAGACAACCTCTTAGATTCATGTTTTTGGACAAATCTTCTGATTTGGTCCCTAGCAAACATGAACCTGATCCCTAGACATACGACAAGGCAATCCAAGATATAAATACAGCATCTTTGCAAAGTGCAATGAATACTGAGATTGAATCTATGGATTCAAGACAGGTCTGGGAGCTCTAATGCATTACAGCTCATGTGGATTATGAGGTGTGGCAGATGGATGTCAAGACAGCTTTCCTTAATGGAAGTCTTGAGGAAAACATCTATATGAAGCAACCAGAGGGATTCATTGCTAAAGGCAAAGAGCGTATTGTATGTAAGCTTAATCGGTCCATTTATGGACTGAAACAAGCTTTGAGGTCTTGGAACATCCGCTTTGATGAGGTAAATCCAGACTTATGGATTTATTCAAAGTCTGGATGAGTCTTGTGTATACAATAGATGTGACGGAAACGTAGTGATATTTCTTGTACTATACGTAGATGACATTTTGGTAGTTGGCAACAATATCAGAGTGTTATCAGACGTAAGGGTATGGTTGTCCAAACAGTTTTGAAGGACTTGAGAGAAGTGGGTCACAACCTTGGGATCAAGGTTGTTGTGCTTATCCCAAGCTTCATACATAGACATGATTTTGGATCGTTTTAGCATGCAGAACTCCAAGAAGGGTTTTCTACCTTTCAGATATGGAGTTACTTTATCTAAGGAGATGTGTCCTAGATCATCTGAGGTGATAAAGGAGCTGGAGGCGGTTCCTTATGCTTCGGCAGTAGGAAGCCTCATGTATGCTATGTACGAGACAAGATATCTACTTTGCCGTGGGCATGGTTAGCAGATATCAGAGTAATCCAGGACAGGGACATTGGACTGCGGTAAAAGCATATATTGTAGTGCCCGAGAAGGACTAGGGATTATATGCTAGTTTACCGTGCATACCAATTACTCCCTGTGGGTTGCATGGATTTAGATTTCCAATCAGATAGGGATAACAATAAGTCTACCTCAGGTTTTGTGTTTACTTTAGGAGGTGGAGCCATTGTATGGAGGAGTGCCCAATAGAAATGCGTGGCAGACTCCACCATGGAAGCTGAGTATCTGGCAGCCCCTATGGCGGCCAAAGAAGCTGTATGGCTCAGGAACTTCTTGATGGACTTAGATGTGATTCTTGGTTTGCCCAGAACTATCATAATTTATTGTGATAATAATGGTGCAGTTGCAAACTCGAAGGAACCACGAGCCCATAAGGCTAGTAAACACATAGAGCGCAAGTACCACCTGATAAGAGAAATCGTAAAGGAGGTAGAAGTTGTTGTCGCCTAGATTGCATCAGAGGATGACCTGGTAGACCCTTTCACTAAGGCCCTTCTAGCGAGAGCTTTGATAGGCATGTGGAGGGAAGGGGAATCAGATATATGACAGTAAGAGCACAACATAGTCTTTTAGTATAAGTGGGAGATTGTAGGGATGTATACTGAAAAGTGTATCTTTTCTATAAACATCTTTATTTTTGAAATAAGAATCACATGATCATTGTTTGCATATATTGATGCAATATTGTCTAATACATTACATTGTAGATAACATGGTGTGTGGTGTCACAGGGGAGATCTTGTTATCGACTCCTTGTAAAGTATAAGTAAAGGCTCACAACCGAGATGACTTTGGACAAACCATCGGAATGGTTGTAGTGTGATTTGGTATTGGTTTGTCTTGACCATAGAATCACACTAGTGCACTTTGTGTGTATTGAGCAAGACCGACACAGAGGTGATTCGATTTATTGCTGACTACATAATCGAATCGGACCTCAGATATTATTTAGTACATGCTCTTAATCCCGATATAATAACGGGCACATATACTTGGTACTCATCTCTTTGATTTATCAATGGGCGAGATTTATAGATTAAATCGATAGACTCGGTAAGTTGGGAGATGATATTATTTATATGGTGTGTCGTTGATTATAGAAGGAAACCGTGTCCTATATATTAGGATGATGATGTCCCCTTGAGGAGCTCATAAGGTTCATCATGTAAACCCTGCAGGTGGACTTGGTCCGGCATGATGAAAAGGTTGAGTGGTACTACTCAAGGAGTTAGATGTTGATTAATTAATGGTTAGTAAATTAATTAATCGACGGACATTCGAGATCTTAAACACGGGGAGAAAATGTACAAATAATATATGGAGCCCATATTATCATATGGGGGTTGGTGAGGTAGATCAATGATGGACCTTTAGTGGATTGGACCATCATTAGTTGATCGGACTTTATGTGGGCTTGATCCATGGGTGGCCAAGACCCAACTCCTCCTCATGGTCCCTAATGTAGCCCATTGACACCTCAAGATGCTTAGATCCAATGGATAGAAACAAAACACTAAGATCCATTGGTAGAGATTAAATCTCTAAGATCCGACGGTTGAGATTAAATCTCTAGATCCGACGGTTGAGATTAAATCCCTAGAACCAATGGAGGAGATTAATTCATGGCTTATCCCCAAACTCTATAAAAGGTGGCATGGGGTTGGCGTGAAGATGATGATTGAGAGGGAGCAAGGCTTGGGCGGCAAGAATAGGGCAATCCTAGTTGAGATAGGATTGGAATTAGGGTTAGGATTTGGAAGCAAGGGTGGCACCAAGTAAGACAAGTTTTCCTTCTTCTTCCTTGCCTTGTGGCCAACGTCCAGCAGCTATTCCAGCCCTTCCCAGCCCTTGGCCGGCACCCAAAACACTCCCCTCTCTTCTCCTTAGGTGGTGGAAACAAGATATAGGGTTTCCCTTGGTGTCTTGGTAGTTTTCCATCATCTTTTTCTCCTTCTAGTTGGCCGGCGGCAAGAACTTCTATAGTTCTTTGTTGGTTGAGTTTTTGAAGGAGAAAAACATTGTTTCTCTTCTTCCTCTTGCTTGGGAAAATCAAGGAAGGAAGTTTTGCGATCTAGGAGCTTTGACTTTTGGTGGATCGTCGCCCACACGACGTCCAAAAGGAGGAGGGTCATACATTAGAAGACCAAGAGGTATAACTATTCTTCTATCCCTTTTATTCATTGCTTGTGTTTGTTTTTCAAAATATAAGCATGTTATATTTCTGTAAATAGGCTAAATAATACTTGGATCCCGAGTATAAACACAAAAACCGGCGATCCGGACATCGTCTATTCCGCGGCTACTCGTAGAATAGAGGATGGTCGCTTGAACAACTAGTTTGTTCAAGTGACCTCTCTAAACGAATAACACGACGATGACTTGGTTGATTTGGGAATCCCTTTTGTCTAGGATTACATTTTTAATCCAGGGACATCGAAGGGATCACCATGGTTAAGCAACCGAGCTGAAGGGGAAGCGAAGTTTCCTCTCACGGACTCGACAAGGGAAATCCCTTCAATTGGTATCAGAGCTTACGGGCAAAACCTTTCATATGTACATATCCATAATCCAAATAACTATGATCCAAGTCAACCAGGGAAATATAATCATATCCTATCACATGCATGTATCTAGTAGGCACCAAAAGTATACCAGGCATATAAACATGAAAAAATTATTGTAAGCTATCCTACTCGCATAGCAATTTGACTTAATCTAAAAGTTAAGTCAAAATACCCGCCTGAATATATATATCAGCAAGAATGAACCAAATCGTCACGACTGGGGACCTGCCTCGTGATCGAAACCTGCATAAAGCATGACTATAGTCAAGCACAAAAATACAATTCACCGACAAATCGAATAATTAATCGATTTCCTTCATAACCCAATTGCCCCAAATCAATTTCCAATTCTCCCAAATTTTCCAACCGTCTTAATAATCCTTTTCCTACCACAAATATCCATACAATTAATTTAGCTCACTAAATCAATTGATAAAACTTTGCTTAATTAATCATAAGCTAATTAATCAATTAAACATGGATTAATCAGCATTTTAACAACCTAAGCCAAATAACTGAAATTTAATGGCTTTTCAATTTATCCAATTATTGTACCAATCCATTTACCTAAAACATCCTCAAGATTAAACAATATCACCCAAATCCTATATCCTCCGAATACCATACCGATCAACCGAATAACTCCGGAATCAACCCAAATCGACCAATCAAGCTCACCCGCCCTAGGAATTCCACCGACAACCGATACCCCCAACTCAATTTCTCAAATTCACAGTCGACACCTCCAAATCAAACCCTCACAGCCATTTACAATCCTCCACAGCCCTCTCAGCCAGCAACCCCCTCAAATTCATAGTCATTCCTCTTCACCTAAACAACAACCACTGGAACAGACGAAGTAAACAGAGAAACAATATATACCGGAAATTTGGGAAACTCCTCCCAGCGGTATCTCCTGGTGATCAAATCGCCGAAACCACCGGCTGCAGAGGAGCGATGCCTCCAATCAGGGCAGAGGAGATCGACGCGGCGCGAATCGTGGACGGCAAGCGCGTAAAGGGGAAAGAAATCGGCGCCTCGCCGTCACCGCGTCGGAGATGGAGGTTACAAGTTGTCGAGCACCATGGCGATCCTTTGTCGCGCGCTCGCGCTGGCTGCCTAGGGCAGAGGAGTCCGGCGAGTGCCCGAGGAAGGAGCGGGCTCGGCTGAGGGTGGCGGTGGTTCGGACGGCGAAGTGCGACGACCGCAAATCACTACTGCTGCTTGCGGTGGCTACGGCGCGAGGAAGGGGAACGGCTCGGCGAAGAAGGGATCGGCCTGGTCCTCGGCGAAGAAGAGACCGGCGGCGGAAAAATAGGGCGCCGACGGAGGAGGGATGGCGTCGGGGAAAAGAAGGCTCGCGAAAAGGGAAACTGCCGAAGGAATAGTTGCGGCGCGGTGGGGGAAAAAGAAAATAGAAAAATAAAAACTTAGGGTTTCCGGTTTAGGTTAATACCCCTTAAATAAAGCCTATCTATTTTATCCCCGTAAAAATCTCGTACGGAGTCCGTTTAATTCCGGAAAAATTCCTAAAATTCCCTAAAAATCCCGAAAAATTTCCAGGATTATTTCCTTAATTATTTGGCCATTTAATTTAATATTTTAAATTTTCCAGTATTTAACATTCTCCCCCACTAATAAAAATTTGGTCCCCAAATTTCCTACTCGTATATTAGTACGAGATGTCCCAACAACCATCTCAAGCATCTGGAGACAAGTCACACCTCAAGTGGCTAAGTGGGGTTACTGATATCCCTTAACATCAAATCACACTTGCTTCTAGCAGCCCTTCCAAAATATAAATAGTATCTTCATTTCGTCCACCTATAACAAGTACCTAATTGTACCTGAGTGGATCTCTATATCCGTGACCTGTTAAAGACTATCCATAATCCGAAGGTAAATCCTGAACCGCTATCACATACGATACTCACAGATCCTCCATGAACTGGAAATCGCCATAGTATAACCTATCCAACGATCCAACAAACTCATCGTATGGATCGAACGAAAATGAGCGGACTTAGCTATTCATACTAAGCCCTTTCCGAATTCCAAATAATCTCCCAACACCGTCCATCATACTAGGCTCCCACTTTCCTCTTGGTACAGAACCTTACTGATTATTTATATACCACCTTTACCAAACTTCCAAATCAACTATGTTCCGCATGTCGTTCCACCACGGAGAACAATTCAATACTTACTATTTTCCGGATACAATCCTATACATCTGCAACATATAGAACCTATTGCAATCTTCAGCAATACTTATCAAAATATCGTGACCAAGTCTCGTGGATCTCGGAGTAATGCAAAAGGCACTACTTACGGGCAACGACATGCTACCACGACCGGTACTCATAGCCAGTCAAGATGCCATCTAGCTATCTAGCCACCTCCTACATACAAATTCCAATATCACTAATTCCGAACCGGTAGAGCAAAAGTACAACTCTATGGTAGATGCTCTCTATCATCACAATAGGAATCTATCTGTTGTTCCCGAATCAATAGTAACTCTTCCTAAATTCAAATGCAACTACACAGTAGCTAGCTAAAACCTCATAAGCATATCTGCTCCTCACCTCTACAAACAACATAACAACTCCTACTAGGTCCACGTCATATATATATATATGACAACCCATCTTGTAGTTCCTCATTTGACATAAACATGGGATACGTCTCGATCAACTAAATCAGAAATGCTCCATTCTCTGAAACATCGCATCCGCATATAAATTAACTTTCCTTTCACCCGAGAATGATCACACAACACTGGTGTAAAAGTCAACCATCGTCTGAGTCTTGAAACTAGGTTCACAAGCTTCAGACTAAATAAATTTCATCACCCGTCAGCGGTGTAGTACCACTAGAGAATCCTATCCATATCTATGGTAATAATCAAATCAATACCAGAAAACCATCATCTACGGTGGCCGAGTGCTCAACTCCAACTGCCACCATCATAAATGATCCAATCGTGTCCAGAATACACGATTTCCTAAATCCCTGGACGACAAAGTCGTCAATAAGTCAAATAAGATAATCCAAAAGCTCATACAATTCATACGAAGTATGAAATTGTCATCGCTACACACCTGCATCCTCTTTATTCTAGGCTGATGATATATCAATCATCCCTACGACTTTGATAATTGTATGACTCCCTGTCACTACAATATCAACACATCAATCATAAATCATTCCTAGAGTATACACAGGTGTCCTATAGTTGATCTAAATAGATCCTCAATCCACCATGAAGCCTTTTCCTTCTACCACTACCGCATTCCATCATCAATAATTGATGTATAACCTCAAAGGTTCATATCTCTTTGAACAACAAGTTCCAGAGCTTCTCAAGAAATAAAATACTGGGACAACAAATATCCCATCCAATACCTCCTTTAATTGGAACTTAGATTCTTCCAATTCCCATAGTGTTAAGCAACACTGATACCAACTAAATTTATCCCCTAAAAAATCGTCATTCTAACAAATACCTCTTGGCATCATCAACCTTGCCAATTCTGAAAGACCGATCGATGACGGTATCTAAGCAACTCGATTGGATTACAGCCAATTGAATGACATTGCCTTGAGTACATCACGAGCTTTAACAACCTTGTGCACTTTACACTAGCCCCCTCATTAGCGCACCATAAGTAAAAATATTAGCTCGTAAAAATAACATTACCTCAGTACCAAATAAATTATCTACAAAGAGGGGATCTTCGAGCATCGAAACTATTTTCAAATCCTCCGACGCTACTCTACTTGCCTATACAAATGCAAGCCTAGAAGTTCCTCCAACACTACATCTGATTACTCTCGAATTATACAGGCATCCGAGAGACCTTCTTATACCATCATGTCACAAGCATAACCTCCAAGTTAATATCCAGATATCCACATCATATCAACCAAGTCAACTATAAAACAATTAAGTCAACTCTCTCACCATAATATAACATGTCCATCAATCAACCTATAAACATCCTAAATCATTTTCATACCCCTGTGATAATCATCACAGTAATCATCTCAACATCTCACCTATCAGTGGAAACACTATTAATCCACATGATCCAAATATGAAAATCCTTTTAATCCTATCAGTGCATGTTTTAACCACAGATATCTGTAAACACATGTATCTCTCAATATATCATCAAGTAAGGTAAACTATAGTAATACCTCAATGATCAATCCCTCAACCATCTACAACTCCTTTCGAGTAAAGATGTGAATTCATCCAAGTTCTGCTCTTAACGGATTCCCTATTTCATAGTAACCTAGAATAAGAATCTGGTAACTGTATGAATCTAGGTGTATACACCTCTTCCTATCATTTTCTTCAAGAACCATACAACCAACCTCATATCTCCACAAGTGCACAAACCACTTCTGATAGCGACATATATCTGAGGAGAAAACTTAAATCCATATTCCTATTTTCCACTGGGAAATGAGGTGTTTCATCCAACTTTCATTCCCGGGACAAAGCTCTGATCAATATCGAACATCAACATGGGAACGCAATAATGTCACGTGAATTCAGCTAGAAAAGCACGTTCACGTCTCCTACCGTTACCTTATCCGAAGTGTAGGTTATTATCACTAGATTGACTACACTATTCTCTTGAGACCCTTGTTGCAGTCATTTTTATAAATATGACTCACCCTAATGCCTCCCGCTAGGATCTGATGGAAAAATCCAACTATCCTAATCCAAATGTAAGCAAATAAATTGGGGGTGATCGAAGGCAACTAAATCACTATCTTAAACCATTAAGTGGGGGTAAACTCTGTAATTCTAGTAAACTCTATAGTGAAATCCATTATCAATTAATCACTCAACTTAAGGCTCAATCATTTCCCAACAATGAGTCATACAAAAATAGCATAAGGAAATATTGTCTTCCGAAAACATCCTGAACTCATGATCCCGTAATGGGTTATTTTCCCAAAATTCTCCTACATATTCCACCAAGTAACAACTTGATCATTGCAATAGTAAGAAACTATCTCCACTCCTATATAAATACAAGTTAGGTACTTATCAGTACCTTCAATGTTATCAATCTAAGGCTCAAGCCGCTCAAGGATCAAAATCCCTATGGAACTTCGTAACTTAAACCTCCAAGGACTGTATCAACAATAGTATACATTCTTTGTCCATTGCCCCATAGAGTAATAATCTGCCTAGTATAATCAGTGAAAATCTCTAACACTGTAGTCCTTGATTTCCACAACCAATGTGACGACGACTCACTTCGCCTCTGTCGATCAGCTCTCAAAAAGGCAATGCATCTTTTTGTCACAGGTCCAAGACTCACAAACTGAACAAGTCATTTGTGGTCAACTCCATCCACGATTACGAATAGTGACCAATACACTAAATGTTATTTCCTATTATCCACTTAACACATAGCCAATCTAACCTGGAGTATAAACACTACGGCAACTTCGGCTGGTCACCTTGGTGGGCGACCCCTACTACAAGTCTGCACATGAGTCAAAATTCAATAGACCCTTTCTGACAACTCCATAACCAGAGATCTCACTATCCTCTTGCGTGGTTACTCGACCACGTCTCTGCCAGTGCACGCCCACCTCGTCTCATATCTGTTAAATTATTACAGATGCTACTAGAACAGATGTTACTAGAAGTAAAAATATATAAAATTTTCATCAAACCTATTTTGCCGCAGGAGAGGTTCTGTCGCTGCCAAATCCCCATATTGGCCTCGTCATAAATCCTTGAATTTCCGATATATAAAAATCGTCGGAAATCCATACCAATCTAAAATTTTCCAAATTACCTCGTAAAACCTGCCAAACGTGGCGAACTCCGAAAAATCCAAAAACCCCTAGGAACTCGAAAACCTAGGCGCTCTGATACCAAATAAATTGTCACGCCCCGAAGGAGACCTCGCCAGATGAAAATCCGGCAGCATCTCCCCTGTACAGGTGACAATCCCAAATTTACATACAAGGCCTACACGGCCACATACATCGGTCAACACGACCGGAATCCAAACAACACACGCAGAGTATAATTAGGCCTCAGGCCTTCAATCCAAGTAAATAAATAAACAATCTATCACATCTAAACCTACCCCTTCTACCATCTAGGCAGGAATACTCAACTGAAATCCATCTAGAACAAAACTCCGAATAAAGTCCCTAAGGACACCAAAAATCCACAAATACAAATATCGAACTCCAATACCAAACATGTCCTCTAACCAAAATATCCAAACCATAGAAACAAATAACCAATCAAAACTTTCACGACGAAGGGGTTTGGCAGCTGAACTCTCCTGACAGCTTCATCCTGAAATAGATATAAATCAACGGAGTGAGTTCAAAGAACTCTGCGGGTATAGTAGATATGCAAAGTAAGGTATAGCTAACAATAAAAATATCATGCCAGTACAGTCTCACATAACTAGGGTATGCAAGCAAGAAATACAAAATGACTGTACTTACCTGAATCTCCTACCCTGATATAGGAGCATGTGTCTGACTAGAAGTAATAGAGTCCTGACAATATATAAACATGTATCCTGTATGCATGACAATCATATGCACATCCAAGGCATCAATACAATAATGCAGCAAACACAATACAAAATGCAATCCGTGCAAAATGCATGCCGTGCCAATGACATGGTCACCCCTGACGCCAGTCAGTCGCCTCACACGCAATGGTGAAGCCGAGTGGGTAGGGCTATGACAATCGCCACTCGCCATCACGCTCCTAAGTGACCGAGTGGACAGGATGCCGCTTGAGTACACCTATCCTCCCGCCCCAAATATAGTGGGGAGCTAAGCTCTCATCTCCTGTCATAGACCGCAGGAGGGATCCCCGCCTCGCTACCACGCTTCGCTACGCTACCCATGAGCGATCAATGAGCTCGACAGAGCAACGCACACACCCTCCCGATGTACCACTAACCCATGAGTGGCAGTGTAGTTATGTAACTCATGGCATGCTCAACAATAATGGAACCCGTCACTGATGCAATCATGCAAAAATGGTGCATGATACTAAAGCATGTAAATTCTACTCAAAATATCTATGCGAATAATATGTACAATCAATATGTACATATCCATAATCCAAATAACTATGATCAAAGTCAACCAGGGAAATATAATCATATCCTATCACATGCATGTATCTAGTAGGCACCAAAAGTATACCAGGCATATAAACATGAAAAAGTTATTATAAGCTATCCTACTAGCATATCAATTTGACTTAATCTAAAAGTTAAGTCAAAATACCCGCCTGAATATATATATATCCGCAAGAATGAACCAAATCGTCACGACTGGGGACCTGCCTCGTGACCGAAACCTACATAAAGCATGACTATAGTCAAGCACAAAAATACAATTCACCGACAAATCGAATAATTAATCGATTTCCTTCATAACCCAATTGCCCCAAATCAATTTCCAATTCTCCCAAATTTTCCAACCGTCTTAATAATCCTTTTCCTACCACAAATATCCATACAATTAATTTAGCTCACTAAATCAATTGATAAAACTTTGCTTAATTAATCATAAGCTAATTAATCAATTAAACATGGATTAATCCGAATTTTAACAACCTAAGCCAAATAACTGAAATTTAATGGCTTTCAATTTATTCAATTATTGTACCAATCCATTTACCTAAAACATCCTCAAGATCAAACAATATTACCCAAATTCTATATCCTCCGAATACCATACCGATCAACCGAATAACTCCGGAATCAACCCAAATCGACCAATCAAGCTCACCCGCCCTAGGAATTCCACCGACAACCGATACCCCCAACTCAATTTCTCAAATTCACAGTCGACACCTCCAAATCAAACCCTCACAGCCATTTACAATCCTCCACAGCCCTCTCAGCCAGCAACCCCCTCAAATTCACAGTCGTTCCTCTTCACCTAAACAACAACCACTGGAGACAAAGTAAACAGAGAAACAATATATACCGGAAATTTGGGAAACTCCTCCCAGCGGTATCTCCTCGGTGCGGACTGAAACTGGCCGGAAACCACCGGCGCTGGCAGAGGAGCGATGCCTCCAACTGTGGCAGAGGAGATCGGCGTGCGCGACTGTGGACGGCAAGCGCGTAAAAGGGGAAAGAAATCGGCGGCCTCTCGTCGGCTGCTGCGGTCGGAGATGGAGGTTGCAGCGTCGGGCGGAAGCGGCTCGCGGCGATCCTTTGGTCGCGGCGGCCCGCGCGCGTCGTCTAGGGCAGAGGAGTCCGGCGAGTGCGCGAGGAAGGAGCGGGCTCGGCTGAGGGTGGCGGTGGTTCGGACGGCGAAGTGCGACGACCGCAAATCGCTGCTGCTGCTTGCGGTGGCTACGGCGCGAGGAAGGGGAACGGCTCGGCGAAGAAGGGATCGGCCTGGTCCTCGGCGAAGAAGAGACCGGCGGCGGAAAAATAGGGCGCCGACGGAGGAGGGATGGCGTCGGGGAAAAGAAGGCTCGCGAAAAGGGAAACTGCCGAAGGAATAGTTGCGGCGCGGCGGGGGAAAAAGAAAATAGAAAAATAAAAACTTAGGGTTTCCGGTTTAGGTTAATACCCCTTAAATAAAGCCTATCTATTTTATCCCCGTAAAAATCTCGTACGGAGTCCGTTTAATTCCGGAAAAATTCCTAAAATTCCCTAAAAATTTCGAAAAATTTCCAGGATTATTTCCTTAATTATTTGGCCATTTAATTTAATATTTTAAATTTTCCAGTATTTAACAGGTACTTGGCATTTGGGAAGTCTAAGGGTTGATATTGATGGCGTAAAGTCCAAGGGTGGAGTCTTGGCACCATAAGTCCAATGGTTGGCAGCATAAAGTCCAAGCGTGGTCTTGGCAGCGTAAGTCCAAGTGCCTTGGTGGTGTAGACATCGTTAGCATAACAATAGCCAATGGAAGCATCTAAAGGCTAGCGTATGGATGAACAAGTCATGGATGACTTGGAGGAATCCGATAGGCATGAGGCTAATGGAGGTGGCTAGAAGGCTTAGGTCTAGGCTAAGGGTGGTCTAGCAAGTATAAGGGCATCATACTTGGTGTTAAACCTCATGGTTGTGGTTTGTCAGTCGACTGATATTATGGACCAGTCGACTGGTCAAGTGTTTTGACACTTGCCAGCCGAGTCGACACTTAGCAGTCAACTAGGATTATGACCAGTCGACTGTCGTGAGTCGACTAGGGTTAGATTGCAGAAAAATGACCTAGCAGTCAACTACCAACATTGGGTAGTCGATTGATGGGCAATGATCGCCATGGATGGCGATCGCTGAGTGATTGATTCTGACATAGAATGCTCGATGAGTCGACTGGGTAGTCAGCTATGGCATTGGTAGTCGACTGATGATGTTGGCCATCGACTGCCAACTGATCTATTGGAATTTTTTCAGCGTAGATCAAGTCATTGTCTCACAGCGATACTATTGGCAGTCGACTAGGGCCTTATTGCAGTCGATTGTCAAGCGCAAAATTAGCCCGTTGCAGGTTAAAAGGAGCAGCTCATGGGAGATTTCGGCATTTGTTCTTTGGGAGCTTTCTTGAGGCGATTTGAAAGTGAAGTGCAAGTGCATTTCATGGTCCTTCAAGCTCATTCAAGCAACCAACAAGCAAGCGCTCAAAACCCTAGTTTGTAAAGTGTTCTTTACATTTCACTTTATATTTGCTTGTATTTGTTTTGTATTACTGTTGTAATCATTGTACGAGATTTCTCCACCTCCGACGTGTTGTCGAGAAGGAGTGATTGATTAGTGGTGTGTGTTTGCATCGCTAGGGCTCTTTCGAGCCCAATCTGTGGAGTAGGAACTTTGAGATTCCGAACCACGTTACATCTTTACGTTATGGTTGTGTATCTTGTTATTTGTCTTTGTTATTATTATTCCGATGTGCTAACAAGATTGTAGACGATCAAACATGAACGAATTCCATCGAATCGATGACAACGCTATTCACCCCCTCTAGCAGTTGCATAGGTCCTAACAATTGGTATCAGAGTTGGAGCACCACTGGAGGAACAAGATGGAATTTGAAGAAAAGTTGGATGGGACATCAACACCCCAACTCCATACACCTTGTATGGACAAGAAGGTGTTGAGCAATGGAGGACACGAATGGAGGGCTTCATGATAATGATGGACATCGAGCTATGGTCCGCCTTGATGGAAGGTTTTGAATTGCCAAGAGGATCGAAAGGAGGATATCTCAAGAAGAAGAGATGGACTCAAGATCAACTCCAAAAATCTGAGACAAATGACAAGGTAATCAATATGGTAGTTGATTTAATACCTAATGAGTTAGTGTCTAAAATAGGTGAATTTCAAGATGCCAAGGATCTACTGAGAAAATTGGCAAGGCATCATGAACAATCCAAACTGACACAAGAAAAAGAAAGCTCTTCCTCACCAGAAAGTGAGGATTTGGAGGTCGAGGAGTGTTCGACATCCGAGGAGGAAGAGGAGGTGGAAGAAGTAGAAGAAGCTCCCACCTCTCGGATTGAGGGGGAGGAAGTTAGATCTACTCCAGAGCAAGGGCAAGAGCAAGGAGAGTCATCTACTTCCGGGAGAAGTGATGAACAAGCTCGAAATTCCACCACCATCCTAGGTAATTCAAACATTGTAGTTAAAATTAAAAATCATATAATATGTTTTGAGTGTAGGGAGCAAGGACACTACAAGAGTAAGTGTCCTAAACGGGTCAAGAAGACAGCACAAGTCGTGCCAAAGACCAAGGAAATTGGTGCCCGCAGTCAAAAGAGCAAGGAGCATATCATTTGCTTCAAATGCCATCAAAAGGGGCACTATAGAAGCAGGCGACAAGCACAAGCCTAGGACGCACAAATACTGAGCGACAAGGGCACCAAGGGACCATGCACGCATGCAACAGGATAAATCACTTAGAATTTTGATTACCATAATATTAGTCTTGAACTCTTTGAATTGTTCCTTGGTCCATTTTTCAACCTTGAGGATTCCACCCTTTTTGCCTCTTGGAAATTTGCAACCTTCCATCAAGGCAGACCAAAGCTTGATATCCACCATCATCAGGAAGTTCTAAATTCCTATTTTCCATTGAGTGAAACCTTCAAATCCATTGTCCTCGTAAGAAGGTGGTATGTTGATGTCCCAGCCTAGTCTAAAACATGGCTTCTCCATCTTCTTATTCACCCTCTAGTGAGTTTTCTCCCAGTTGTTAATTCGTAGAAGAGCTCCAAGCTCTGATAGCAATTGTAGGATCTTCGGTGAGCGGTAGAGGGGGAGGTGAATGGTGCTTACGGTTGCTTGATGAAAATCGCTCATGCTTGATTGCCTATACTTATCGTTAACGCAGTGGAATACAAATAGAAAATACAAATACAAATACAAAAAGACAATCACAATACATGAATATAACATGGTTCGAAACCTTAGGGTTCCTACTCCACAGATTGAGCTCAAATGAGCTCTGGCGATGCAAACACCACCACTAATCAAATACTCCTTCTCGGTGACACACTGGAGGTAGAGAAAACCTCTTACAAGCGATTACAAAAGTAAACAAAATAGAACAAGTAAATACGACAAATAACATAAATAAATTTTACAAAGGATTGCTTTGAATGCTTGCTTGTTGATCGCCTTGGACTAGCCTTAAAGGACTAGAAAGCACCAACTATTCCCCTTCAAAATGCCCAAGAAAATTGCTACTAAATCCTCCCTTTCGAGCTACTTTTATAATCTGCATCGAGCTGATTTGTGCCTAACAGTCGACTGATCATGTAGTCATTGTTTCACAATGACTCGATTCACGTTGGACAAGTTCCAATGGATAGACCATCAATCGACTGCCAAACCCTAGCAGTCGACTAATGCACAGGCAAGCAAGCCGCTGGTCGAGCCTACCTTGCGTTTGTGGCATTTCCTCAACATCAGTCGACTGCCCTCCATGGTAATCGATTGATGAAGGCCATTTGGCCACAGTCGAATGCCAATCGACTCCCATCAATCGACTGCCATAATCCCAGTCGACTGATCCAAGTGGACTTGGCTTCCAAGTGTCAAAACACTTGCCCAGTTGACTGGTTCATAACCCCAGTCGACTGATAAACCTCAAACATGAGTTTTAACCCCAAGTACGATGCCCTCATACTTGCTAGACAACCCTTAGTCTAGACCTAAGCCTTCTTGCCACCTCCATCAGCCTTATGCCTATTGGATCCCTCCAAGTCATCCATGACTTGTTCATCCAAACGGTAGCCTTCAGGTGCTTCCATTGACTATTGTCATGCTAAGCTGGTCTACATTGCCAAGACACATTTAGGCTTACACTGTCAAGACACACGCTTGTACTTTACGTCGCCAAACCATTGAACTTATACTGCCAAGACTCGACCCTTGGACTTTAAGCTGCCAATATCAACCCTTAGACTTCCCAAATGTCACTCACGCTTGGACTTTCTCTTGCCAAGACCCATGCTTGGGCTTTCCATGCTAAGTGCTTAAGACTTGGACTTTCCATGTCATGTACCCAAGACTTGGACTTCCCATACCAAGTGTCCCACTTGGACTTCTCCATCATATGGTCAACCCCATGTCAACCATCTCCCCAAACCATTGTCAAACAATGATTAATCCTTTGTCAAACATCAAAACACAAATATCAAAATACTACTTGAGTCAAACTTGAGTCTTGTCAATTGTGACTTGGAACGATTGCACCAACAAAGTGAGGATATGGTATACATCATTCAGTAAAAAAGGGTTGAGTATAGTTCTCGCAAGAAAGGGCTTCTTTAATTAAAAGGTGGTACCAGGGTTATTTTGTCATATCTTTGGGAAGACAGTCAAATGTTATATTGATGGTGATTTCCTTTCAAAAGACTATGGTATTTTAGAAGGGGGTAGGATGTTGGCTCTTTAATTTTACCATCTAGTCAGAGAATGGAGATGGAATTTTATCTTTTTCTGAATATATCAACCAATTTCATCAGTGACTTCAAAGAATTTATGGTTATCTATTCTTATAGGGATTTTGAGTTGATTAATATTGTCACTGCCTTAATTTGGATATTTTGTGAGAATGTTTTTATATTTTTTTATTAATATTTATTTTCCATTTATAACACTTAGCTTGCATAAAAGGAGGATTCATGATTCTTTATAAAAGCCAACTGAAAATATAGGCGGGAACATCTTTATTTACAAAGAACTAAAGGGAGAAGAATCCATGAAGGAATCTCCTCCTGAGCAGGGTGGTGGAGCTATCAGCTGGATACCAACTGGAGGAAGATGGGGGATTGGTTAGGGTTGTGGTTGGGGTGTTGGAGGACACCATAGATGATTGCCGAAGGAAGGAAAGGGAGAGCAAAAGGATCCTGGGGGGCCAGAAGTCGTTGTATTGGGAGGACCCATGAGGAGTAGGGAGCGGTATGCAGAGGTTGTCGTAGAGCGAGTCTCTAATTTAGTTGTGGAATTTGTAGCAAAACTTATAAAAATAAGGCGTGAAGGGGAAGCCATGGGAGGAGGAAAGCAAAGATGGGAAAGAAGGATATGGAGTTTGGATTTTATAGAAAGATTATTAGAGAAGACAAAGGGAAAATATAAGTTCCCAAGGATTAAAGTTGTTACCAAGGGATTAAGGAATTAAAATGGGAAGTTGAAGAGTCATCCTATTTTAATAAGAAAAGAGAGGAGGTTGATTGAGAGATTCTTGGTAGTTGTAAGGTTGTAGGGGAATATAGGCCTATTATTACCCCTTGTAAGGGTTGGTACTGGAGTAGGGTTGTTTATGGAAGTTGGAGATTTACCCGAGCGATGGCTTGTATCCCGAATGGTAATAAGATTGCTCGGCGTGGGGAATTATACTTGAGAAAGGGATACCAGTTTGGGTGATATAGGTAATAGAAAGTCAGTAATTCTTTGTGTTTTCTAGGTGGAGGACTTAATATTGTGGGGAAGATTTACTTGAAAAATGCAAAGAATCTGAGGGGGAGAGGGGCTTTTCTCAAATGGATGGTCGAACAGGAGCTGGAGCTTGTTACTTAAAGAGGGCACTCGACGAAGATTCTTAGTAAAGTCATGGAATGTGTATCGCTTGGGCCCTTATTTTCGTGGATAAAACATTGTAACATGTATTTTTTGTTTTCTTTTGTTTTTAAGTAGTACAATCTAGAGAAAAGGTCATGTATTGTATTGAAAATGTTATGATAAATACAAGTTACATTTTCTCAGTATTAGAAGAGAAAGGAAAAGACTATAAGTCGGGGGGAGTGCAGTCAATGGTATTGCCTATGTCTAAAAAGCTGGTGGAGTGCCTTGGATGTGGATATCCAAATGCCTTGAATTGGTTGATGCAGTCTTGGAAGCCCCACTGAAGGAAAGCAAAGCCTCTGTCTAAAAATATGTCGTTGATGACAGCTAAAGTCCATGAGTATTCACGGGATGTGTTGGTCTCTTCTTGGAGTGGTCGGGCTTTTAAAATATCTAATGTGTTCTGCAAGTAAGAAGTCTGGAAATGAAGGGCAGACAGTTATGCTTGGTCGGCTTGTGCCTTTATATAGGAAGCTTGTAGTTCTCATTCAAGTCTTTGATAGGCTTGTTGTAATGCCAACTCTCTGGTTTGACATTCTTTTAATTCTCTTTTTAGGTTATTAGTATATTGTGTTCATTGATTGTTTAATTGAGTCATGCTTGTAAAACCCTACAAAAATAGATGTCAGTATTGAGAAAAATAAGTAAAAGGAAGTGTATGCTGACCTCGTTAAGGTTGGATGTTAAGGCGTCTGGCAGGTCGGGTATTGAGAAGGAAGAAAGAGGGGTTGGAGGAGTTTGATGAGGAGGTAAGGGTTGAATGGAAAGTGTTGGTTGGCAAGGATGATGTTCAATGTGTTGGGATGTATACTGAAAAGTCTATCTTTTGTATGAACATCTTAATTTTGAAATAAGAATCACATGATCATTATTTGCATATTTATGGTGATGCATATTTTCTAATACATTACATTATAGATAACATGGTGTGTGGTGTCACACGGGAGATCATGTTATCGGCTCCTTGTAATGTATAAGTATAGGCTCACAACCGAGATGGCTTTGGACAAACCATTGGTATGGTTGTAGTGTGATTTGGTATTGGTTTGTCTTGACCATAGAATCACACTAGTACACTTTGTGTGTATTGAGCAGGACCGACTTAGAGGTGATTCGATTTATTGCTGACTACATAATTGAATCGGACCTCAAATATTATATTGTACATACTCTTAATCCCGATATAATAACGGGCACATATACTTAGTATTCATTTCTTTGATTTACCAATGGGCGAGATTTATAGATTAAATCGATAGGCTCGGTAAGTTGGGAAATGATAATATTTATATGGTGTGTCGTTGATTATAGGAGGAAACCATGTCCTATATATTAGGATGATGATGTCCCCTTGAGGAGCTCATAAGGTTCATCATGTAAACCCTACAGGTGGACTTGGTCCGACATGATAAAAAGGTTGAGTGGTACTACTCATGGAGCTAGATGTTGATTAATTAATGGTCAGTAAATTAATTAATCGATGGATATTCGAGATCTTAAACACGGGGAGAAAATGTACATATAATATATGGAGCCCATATTAACTTATGGGGGTTGGTGAGGTAGATCAATGATAATCCTTTAGTTGATTGGATTATCATTAATGGATCAGACTTTATGTGGGCTTGATCCATTGGGTGGCCAAGATCCAACTCCTCCTCATGGTCCCTATTGCATCCTATTAAAACCTCATGAAGCCTAGATCCAATGGTTGAAAATAAAACTCTAGATTCAACGGTAGAGATTAAATCTCTAGATCCGATGGTTAAGATTAAATCTCTAGATCCGACGGTTGAGATTAAATCCATAGAACCGATGGTGGAGAGGCTTAGGCCTAACTCTATATAAGGGTGCTTAAGGGTGGACGGAAAAAAAAAATAGAAGAAGGATTAGGGTTAAGGGGCGGCAAGCTTGGGCGATTAGGGTTTGGGGTGTAGGCAGCCACAAATAAGGAAAGGTTTTCCTTTTCTTTTCTTCTTGTTGTTGGCTGGCACCCAAACCAACCTTTCCCCTCCTTTGCCGGCATCCAAACCCTTTCATCCTCTTCTCCTTGGCCGGTGGAAACATAGCTTAAGGTCTTCCCTTGGAGCTTTTGGCCGACATCCATCTTTCTCATCCCTTTTCCTTGTTGGCCGGTGGCAAGTATCTAGGTTGGTGCTTGTTGGTTGGCTAAAGGAAGGAGAAGGGGCTTGTTTCTATTCTTCCTCTTGTTCGGAGCGAGCAAGGAAGGAAGATTGATGATCTAGGAGCTTCGTCTTTTGGTAGATCGTCGCCCACACAATGTCCAAAAGGAGGAAGGACATACAATAGAAGATCGAGAGATATATCGATTGTCTATTTTCTTTTGTAACATGTCCATAATTGTTTTTCAATTATATATGCATGTAGTATTCTATTTTTATGGCTAAAATAACTTGGACCCCGAATATAAACACAAAAGACGGCGATTCGTACATCATCTATTCCGCGGCTATTCGTAGAATAGAGATTGGTGGCTTGAACAACAAGTTTGTTCAAGTGACTACTCTAATCGAATAGCACGACGATGAAACAGTTGCTTGGGTGATCTCTTTTGTCTATGATTAAATTTTTTTAATCCGGGGACATCGATGGGATCGCCATGAACAAGCGACCGAGTTGAAGTGGGAAGCGAAGTTTCCTACCTTCACAATGGGATTTATACGGGAAGGTGGTGGAATATGCTCGGTGGCCTGCAGTAATAATGATTTTGGAAAAAGACAAGTAAAACTTTACATATGTCATAACAGGTAATGCAAATATATAGGTAGATGGAGATGTTACCAAGTGTGCCAGTCGACTGTAGTGGGTAACTGGCTCTAATCAAGGATAGTGTTGATCTAGTTAATAACTGGTGTAAGTTGAAGCATTCTTCTGATAGTGATAATGTCATTATTTGGTATTCTTCATTATCTCGATAAGAGCCTAAGGATGGATGGGGAGGGAGAGTAGTTAACCATGCAGAAAAGAAAGGAAAAGGAGAGGAAGAGTGCACAAAAAATTAATGCTCCTTTCATCCTTTGTGTGAAGAGGGAATAACGATAAGAAATGGAAAATTTGATCGGGCTTGGAACTAAAATATGCATATTTCTGAGGTTTTCGCTTGGAAAAACTAGTGAAAGAGGAAGACCGAGGGGGTAATGGATAGGAATGAGGTGATTGTAGGGTCGATCAATGTGATTGTGTTGGCCGACTAGAGAGGGGTGAATAGCCCTCAATCGTTCGATGGTGGAATTTGCTCGTCTACAAAGAATATTAGCGCAACGGAAACAAAACAAGACAAGCAAATAGAAATAAGAATACAAACGCTAACAATAGAATATAACGTGGTTCACGACTACGCCGCTAATCCACGGTCCGATTCGTCCAAGGTGAATCACGCCTCAAGCTTTCACTATTCTCTCCATTACACCAAGCTAGGTGGAGGTAACCTCTTTACAATCCCTCTTCTTACAATAGAATGGAATAATAGCAAGTAAGAAGAGTAGGAATTCTTTAGGGTACTTTGGGAGAAGGTTAGAGCATAAGAATTAGGCTCCCAAAGCCCCACACCCCTCCTCTTTATAGAGGAAGAGGGTTTCTTCCCGTTGACAGAGCGATGACCGATGTCCCTATCACCGATCGGTCCTCGTAGTCGCTGCCCAATAACGCTTTCCACGCTGATTTCATCCAACGCCACCATCATCAATCGACCGATCTTACCAATGATCGATGGACTATCGATCGGCTGCCACGATCTCGACTCGCCATGTTCGACATCGCTCCATCAGTCGACTGCCATTCCATGGCAGTCGACTGATGGTCTACCAGTCGACTACCATTCCATGGCAGTTGACTGCTGGGCCAAAAACCCATCAGTCGAATACTAGTCGAACTCCGTTAGACTCAGAACAATCGACTGTCATTTCATGTTAGTTGACTGATGTCGAGAAATCTCATCCGACACTTAGCCAAATGGCCAAGTTTCACCTAAGAGCACTACCCCTTCCCGGGTTACATTCACTCACTCTCATCCCTCGAAGTCCCTCTCCTTTGAAGTTATCTTCTTCCGGCCACATCCCTCGGATGCGCCAAGTGCACGGCTCTGCATCACCATCCTTCGTGTCTCGCCCTGAAGTCTACTTCCTCCGGCTTCACTCCAAGCTCCTCGTCCGACGGTCCCTCGGATGCTCCAATAACATGGCTTCTGAAAAGCCATCCTTCACCGACTCAAAGACCGAGTCATGAGATGTGAAACTCGCCAAGGCTCCATGTCCGAATTACTAAGTCCTGCAAGACTCCAACGCACATATCAAATCACAATAACAACCTAACTTAAACCCTTTGTCACACACTTCAAAACCATATCATGGGTTGATTGCCCTAATAATCTCCCCCTTTTTGATGTGTGGCAATCCATTTAAGTTAGGTAAAAACATTTGATAAAATATTAAGGAAAGAAAGCATGTGAATAACATGATTAGCAACTCTCCCCCTTAATACATGAAACTCCCCCTAAATATAATTCCCCCTTACTTAAATATATACATTTCTCCCCCTTTGACACCATCAAAAATATTAAACAAAGTTTATACAAGCATGGCATCAAGTTTAGAGGGAAACAAAAGCCAAAACATCCCTTAAAATCGGATACAAAAGGTTATTGGGCATGTTATCATACGACCAGTCGACTGGCACATGCATTTTGGGTTTTTCAGGTTTTCAGGGTGGATTTCAGAAATGCATTAGAAAATCTATAAAATTCTAAAAATCATGAAATTTGGGGAACATATTTCTTGTAAGTATATTTATCAATGAAAAATAGTTGATCTTTGGGCAATATGTCTATGAATTAAACATAAGTCTTCCCCATGATTGGTCTATTATTGCTATTGTGATACCTTAAATGACCATCTAAATGCCATAGGCATTAGTGGACATTTGTATCATCCTAACATCTCACTCATTCTAAGTTTTCAATCAAAGTAGCCTATGGTTAGTGTGAGATGTATCCTAAAGGTATTTGTATATACTTAACCATTATTTTCATGCAATTCTATACAAGGTTAAGTATCATCCTAACAATCTACATGATCATAAAGACATATATGAATTAATTTTACATTATGATCATGAAACAAATGTATTCATCAAATTGGGATCATGCATTAGGTATTACATCATGATAATAAGGAAAATATCACCTAAAGCATGATTTCTATTATCTATGGGTGCATTATCATCACCCAACACTATTTCAAAAATTTGTTCCGCCATCCTAAGTCAACCAAAATATGATATAGATAAATTCCATATGGTTGACTATCCTAGGGTTTTCCTAACCTTTTAGGATGGATTTAGGAACCCAAAACAAGTTCTTTCCTATTGGGTTCACTAAAAATTCCTTAGGGATCCATTTTCTAGCTATTGTTTTCTTTTTATCTTGACCCCTAGCAATTAAGCATTTATAGGCCTTTTCATTTTTCTTTTCCTTATATCCTAGGCCTTTCTTGTTGAAACTAGCTCTTTGGCTCCCTATGATCATGTTAAGGGTGTTGGAGCCTATGGCGAATTTTTCTAGGGCTTTGGTCAAGTGATCTACCTTTTCCCTTAAAGCCCTATTTTCTTCCATACTTGCATCACTTACATCTAATGACATATAAAGATCATGTGAGCATGCATCATCATTATTATTATTAAAACATACTTTTTCTAATTTTTGTTCTAAATCCTTAATTTGATCAAGCATGCTTTTATTTTTCTTTTTGGCTCTAAACAAGTCCTTAGTGAGTCTAGAAATAATTGACATAACTTTCTTGGGGGAAAGATTTGTTACCTCACTTACCAAATCCTCTTCCGATGATGAGGATGTAGAAGAAGCTTTCCCTTCACTCAATCTCTCCTCACTTGAGTTTTCTTCTTCATTTTCGGAGGAGGAAGAGTCTAGGTCATCAAACGCCATCAAAGCGAGGTTGGAGTAGACATGTTCTTCCTCTTCGGATGATGATGATGAAGAAGAGGGATCATCCCATGTCCTTGCTGAGTGCTTTTGTCTTCCCTTTCTCCTTGGCTTTCTTCTCTTCTTCCTTCTTCTTACTCCCCTTCTTCTTCTTCTTTTCTTCCTTCTTTCTCTTCTCCTCTTTGCTATTGTTCAAAAGGGGACAATTATCCCTTATATGTCCCTCCCCTTGGCAATTGTAGCAAATAACCTTCCCCCTTGGTTTTCTTTTCCTATCATTAGATTTATTAAATTTAAAATCTTTTAATGCACGCCTTACCCTCCTTACCATATAGGCTTCTTCCATTCTATCCATGGAGGAGGAGGAGGATGCTTCATCAGAGGAGGAGGAGGTCTCCATCTTCTTCTTCCCCTTGTTGGCCAAAAGTGCCACTCCTCTTGAAGGTTGAATTCTTGGCTCTTCTATTATTCCTTCAAGTCTTGTTTCGTGGAGCTCCATGGTTGAGAAAAATTCCTCTAAGGTGCTAACTTCTAGGTTCTTGGAGATGTAAAAAGAATCCATCATAGAGCTCCATCTTGATGACCGGGGAAAGGCATCTATAGCCTTCATGAGCATGTCCCTATTTGAAAGCTTCTCCCCTACACTAGATAAACTGGTTATTATCTCTTTAAATCTAGAGTATAGTGAGGTTACCTTTTCTCCCTTTTCTAATTTGATGTTTGATAGTTGGGAGCGGAGGAGGTCTCTTCTTGCAAGCTTGGCCTCCGAGGTTCCTTCATGAAGCTCTACTAGCTTCTCCCACATCTCCTTGGCGCTAGCACACTCCCCTATCCTATTCACTTCTTGTTGGGGGAGTACGTTGTAGAGATGATGTTTGGCTTTTGAGTTTGCCAAGTACTCTTCCCTTTGCCTCTTGCTCCACCTTGATTTTTCAAATGGTTCCCCTTCTTCATCCCTAGGCATTTCGAAACCATTTTCCATAATTAAAAGAATTCGAAATTGGTTTCGTAAAATACCTCCATTCTCTTTTTCCACCAAGAGAATTCTCCTTCAAACTTTGGTGGATGAATGTTCAAGCCGGCCATTCTTGAATGTGCTTGCTGTGGCGGTCAGTCCTCGACAAACTTTCCTTGGCTCTGATACCACTTGTAGGGTCGATCGATGTGATTGTGTTGGCCCGGTTAGAGGGGGGTGAATAGCCCTCAATCATTCGATGGTGGAATTTGCTCGTCTACAAAGAATATTAGCGCAACAGAAACAAAACAAGACAAGCAAATAGAAATAAGAATACAAATGCTAATAAGAGAATATAACATGGTTCACGACTACGCTGCTAATCCACAGTCCGATTCATCCAAGGTGAATCACACCTCAAGCTTTAACTATTCTCTCCTTTGCACTAAGCTAGGTGGAGGTAACCTCTTTACAATCCCTCTTCTTACAATAGAATGGAATAATAGCAAGTAAGAAGAGTGGGAATTCTTTAGGGAAATTTGGGAGAAGGTTAGAGCATAAGCATTAGGCTCCCAAAGCCCGACACCCCTCCTCTTTATAGAGGAAGAGAGTTTCTTCCCATTGACACAGGAGAAGTCGACTGATATCCCTATCAGTCGGCTGGTCTTGTAGTCGTTGCCCAATAACATCTACTTTCCACGTTGGATTTCATCCAACGACACCATCATCAGTCGACTGATCTTACCATCAGTCGACTGATGGACTATTAGTCGAGTGCTCACGAGTTCGACTCGCTTCATGTTCGACTCGCTCCATCAATCGATCGCTATTCCATGGCGCCGATCAGCCAAAACCCATCGATTGGATACCAACTCCGCTCGATTTCAGAGCGATCACATTTCATGTCAGTCAACTGATGTTGGGAAATCTCATCCGACACTTAGCCAAATGGCCAAGTTTCACCTAAGAGCACTACCCCTTCCCGGGTTACATTCGCTCACTCTCATCCCTCAGAGTCACTCGCCTTTGAAGTTATCTTCATCCGACCAGGTTCCTCGAATGCGCCAAGTGCATGACTCTGCAGCGCCATCCTTTGTGTCTCTCCCTAAAGTCTACTTCCTCCGGCTTCACTCCAAGCTCCTCGTCCGGCGGTCCCTCGGATGCTCCAAGCGCACGGCTTCTGCAAAGCCATCATTCACCGACTCAAAGACCGAGTCATGAGATGTGAAACTCACCAAGGCTCCATGTGCGAATTACTATGTCCTGCAAGACTCCAATGCACATATCAAATCACAATAACAACCTAACTTAAACCCTTTTCCACACACATCAAAACCATATCACGGGTTGATTGCCCTAACAGTGATAAGATAAATGCCTAGAATGAAACGGAAGGAGTTAGGGATTAATTGATTTAAGTGGATAGTGAAATATTTAGAAACCTCTAAGAGGAAGGGATGAAGCGGAAAGAATAGATCAACCTCTATTTGTTCTAGGAAGAAGGCCTTGGTCCATCTAGGAGGCAGGCGGGGGTGTTCTGTGGAGTTAGCAACAACAAGGTGGTAGCCAGAGGGAAGTTGTCGGTGAGAAGAAAGGGTTCGACAATGCTCGCCTATCATCTTCGAGCATGGGAAAGCAAACTAGGGACGAGGAATTGAGGAAAGGGGCTGCATTTTTTGAAGGGGTAGTATGGGGGTTGATCTTGAGGGAGTGTTTGTTCAAGTTTGAAGAGGAAGGGATTGTTTCTGTATTTATAGAGGAGAGAGGGTTGGAAAGGGGGGAAATAATAACTTTTCCTACTCAGTCTTGAAAAGTGGGGTTATGGAGTTACATGGCATAAGTTTGATAGGGTGTAAATGGTGGGTAGGTAAATAATTCAATTTTTAATATGGTAAGATTGGGGTATAATAGTTTCTGTTAGAAGATGAGTGATGGAGGTTACTGTTGAACGGCGAATGAGAGGAATTGGGATGAGCAAAGGAAGTATGGAGTTGTTTACTAGATTCTGATTTGTTATGCCTAAGTGTGCCAGTTTGTTGAATTGATGGTTTTCTGTTTGGTGTATCCATACAGGCAAGGTGGAAACAAATAGTATAATTCGTATTGTTGCTACCCCAGGGGCTATTTTTATGTTGTTGTTACTTATTACTTCGTCTTTTATATATAACACCTTATGTGCATATGCAGAATATACTTCTCTTTATACATTGGTTGAGTGTACAGATAGTATGGGGAGAGCATTTTTGTTAATAAAGAGGATTAATGGACCTGTGCAGGGTAGCGTAAAATGATAGACATAATATAAAAGGTTAAACATTCATTGTGAGTATGTTTAGGAAAAGACAAGTGTAGTAAATATAGTTTCTCATTATTTACAAATTTCAATTTCAAGAATATAGTTACTGCTCGGAATCAATTTCTGAGTCGTTGTTAAATGCCTCCAGAGGAAATTTCTGTAAGCTTCTTCAATATTTAGCTCGTGGTTGGGCAGACCGGGTTTGAAGTACTTTTTCTTGTCAGCTGCTTGCAGTGCACCTTCGAATCCTCTTTGAAAATACCTGCTAAACTTTTTGGTTGTTCTAGTGAGGATTCTGGTCTGTTCTGTAGCCCATCTCTCAGCCTTTGTCTCTTTTAGTTGAGACAATTTTTGGTTAAGCTCATTGGCTCAAATGGTTTGCTCATGGGCAATGTTGGCCAGCACATGGAAATGTTGTTTTAGTATGTCGAAGTAAAAATGGAATTCATCCAGACTAGTGAGGGTTGTCTCTTTCAGGGCAGTATGTGCATCTATGATATCCTCCATAGGTTGGAATAACTCACCTATCTGGAGGTGCCAATTACTTTCCTTTTCCTTCCATTTTTTAATTACTGACTGTTGGGAGGCGATAGTCTGGTTTGACTCTTCAGCGCATTCCTATAGCCATCTGATATGGGTGTCTTTAATAGTAAGTTGTTTCTTCAGTTCTTGCTTATAATATGTTATTATTTATTCCCGATCGGCAGAAAAGGTCTCCACTTGTAGATGCATCCATTATATTTTTTGTTGGAATTCTGTTTCTTTGGCTGCCCGATCGGGAGAGGGAGGAAAGCTAGTCTGTGTTCCCAGATTAATTGTTACGATTTCTTTTGGGTAAGTCTGGGTACCCATAGTAAAGGTTGAGGGGGCAAGTGGCACTGTAGAGGGTGGTGGTTCTGAGTAGGAGGTGGATGGTCTGTTTGGTTGGCTTTGATATTCAGATAACCACTATTTGAAGGACTACAGTTTGGAGGTACTTTGAAAATGGGGGAAGTATTGTAAAGGGAATTGTTTATACGAGGAAATAATTAATAGGTTAGGGAACTTACTGTCCGGAGGCTTTCTTGTAGTTCTTGAATAATGTAAATATCTGAAGATGGGGGGAAATAAGTAGGTTATATGGCAGGAGTGAATTTGATACGGAGGGAAAATTATTAGTAGAAGGAATAGGTGGAGGGAGTATAGGTATGGGATCTGAGATAGGCATGACAGGAAGAGAAGAGAAGATGATTGGGGTAGGTTTCTGATACAGCTTGTACTAACAAGTCTAAAAGGGAAGAGCTTGTAGGTTCTGAAGTTATGGGACAAGGAGGGGATAGAAGTTTTTGTTTCCTGGTGGAGAATAGGGAGATTAAGGAAAGATCATCTGCAGAGGAGGAAGAGGAGGGGGATGAGGAGAGTTATATGGGCTCATGAAGGGTGTCAAGAGGTGGACTATAGATAGTTGTGTCAAAAGGGGGTAAAGAATCCGAGGGTGGAATTGAAGAAGGAGGTTCTGTGAGGGGTGAAGTGACAAGAAAGGGAAAGAGATTAGGGATGGGTTCTGGTGGAAAGGAGATATGGTCAGAATCTACTAAAGTGATGGTTGGTTGGTGGGGTTCAATAATGATTGTAATTGGAGCTTCAGGGATTTCAAGGGGTACCTATGATATTGAAGTATAAGTTATTCTTCAGGAATTAAGTCAAGGAATTGAAAGTAGTTAGCAATGGAAGAGTAATAGTTAGTTACTGAGGTGGGTGGCTCGGCAATGGAAGATGAGGTGGTTTTTGTTTCGGCTCTTTTTCTTTTCTTTCTTTGTTGTTTCGCCAGAGTCCTGGCTATAGCTACATTCATCATTTCTTCTTCAATGCAAAATATGGATAAACATGTTGAGGTAAATTCAGTAGGTATGCAGAATTTGATATCAGTATATACGATAAAGAAGAAATTGTAACTATTTGGTACGGGGTGACAGTATCAGATTTAGTGTTTATAAAGGTTAGGTACTTAAAGGTCAAGGAAAATCAAACATTAAGGATATGTAAGCTAAGACATTAGTATATTTTAGGTATGAAAGATGGGGTGTTGATGTATGCTTTCAGGTCGGTATAATAAATATAGATGATATGGTGCTAATATAAAGGGCAAGAAACAAGGTGCAATATTGATATATGTATAAAAATGATTGCACTAATGTAACTTATCAATGGGATGTGCATCTGGTGATTGATTGGGGGACAATCCATAGTAGGATAGGATGGGTTCTTGGAGAAGTTCATTGATGTTGAAGTGTTGGTTCTTAAGTTTGACTACGATAGAAGGAAAGTTGATGGCATCTTTAACAATTTTTGAGTCAGGAAGATCTTTAAGGATGGTTCTCAAGAAAAGGGAAAATTGAAGAGGGGGATTCATGGGGACAAAGAAATATAAGTCCTTCAAGCCTTTGTGGGAAGTAGGCATATCAGTCAAGAATTGATAACCTTGGCGTGCCATGAAATAAAGCACACATGAATCAGCCATTTTTAGTTGGTAAAAGCAGTGGAATAGGTGAGGGATTTTCGAGAGGTCAAGGTGCTGGAATACAATTATGGTGCCATCCAGGATGTGGATGGAGTTGGGGGTTAGCTGGTTGATAGTGAAGGGAAATTCGCATTTTGCTTCGCTTCACTTCGGTCGCTTGTGCATGGCGATCCTATATCGTGTCCCCGGATTAAAAATTGTATTAGTTAAAACTAATCCGGACGGAGATGGATTGCCCAAGCAACCGATTCATCATCGTGCTATTCGATTTGAGCGGTCACTTGAACAAACTTGTTGTTCAAGCAACCTAACCCATTTCCTCGATTAGCAGCGGAATAGATGATGTACGAATCGTCGGTTTTTATGTTTATCTTCGGGGTCCATGTCAATTAATAACATACAAATACAAAAGAACAAGAATCAAAACTAAAAAAGATTATACCTCTTGTTTTACCTCTTGATCTTCTATTGTATTCCTATCCTCTTCTTGGACGGCATGTGGGCGATGATCTTCCAAGAATCGAAGCCTTCTAGACCACGTATTCTTCCCTTTCCTGCTCAATCTGAACAAGGGAAGAAAACCCTCCCTTCTTCTCCTTGCTTTTGTTGACCACCAAGCACTAAGACCTTGGCGTCCGTCGGCCCTAAGGAGAGGGAGAAGATGGCGCCGACCAAGAGATAAGGATCACCCTCAACCCTTGATGTCGCAGGCCCTTGCAGAAGGAGAAAGAGCGCCAGCAATAAGATGGGAAGGAGGCACCGGCCAAGTGAGGGAGAAGAAGGACAAAACCCTTGACCCCTTGTCTTGTTGCTGTCGGCCCTAAGGAGATGGACAAACCAAAACCCTAGCCTCCAACTTGTTCCCGCCCAACCTCTCCAATGCCAACCCTTGAACCATTACTTAGGTCTATGTTTCATGAGGTATTTATAATAGGCTACAATAGGGACCATGAGGAGGAGTTGGATCTTGGCAACCCAATGGATCCGAACCACATATAACCCGTTTCATTAATGATGATCCATTCCACTAGAGGATTATCACTGATCTACCTCACCAACCCCCATAATTAAATATGAGCTCCAGATATTATTTCTACAAAATATTTTCCCATGTTTAAGATATCGAATGTCCATTAATTAATTAAATTACTGACAATTTAATTAATTAATATCTAACTCCATGAGTAGTACCACTCATCCTTATCATCATGTTGGACCAAGTCCACCTGCAAGATTTATATGATGAACTTTATGAGTTCCTCAAGGGGGCATCATCATCCTGGTATATAGGACACGGTTTCCTCCTATAATCAATGGTACACCATGTAAATAATATTATTTCCCAACTTACCAGACTTATCGATTTAATACATAAATCTCGCTCATTGGTAAATCAAAGAAATAAATACTAAGTACATGTACCCCTTATTATATCGGGATTACGAGCATGCACATCATAATATCTAAGGTCTGATTCAATTATATAGTAAGTATAAATATAATCACCTCTAAATCGGTTCTGCTCAATACACACAAAGTGTACTAGTGTAATTCTATGGTCAAGATAAATCAATACCAAATTACACTATAACCATGCCAATGGTTTGTCCAAAACCATCTTGGTTGTGAGCCTCTACTTATACTCTACAAGGAACTGAAAACATGATCTTCTGTGTGACACCACACACCATGTTATATACAATGTAAAGTATCAAACAATATACATAAATATAAAATGCAAACAATGATCATGTGACTCTTAGTTCAAAATGAAGATGTTCATACAAAGGTTAGGCTTTCAGTATACATCCCAACAATCTTCCACTTATACTAAAAGACTATGCTGTCATCAAACTGTCATACATTTGATTCCTATTTCCTCCACAACCCTATCAAAAGCTCTCGCTGGAAGGGCCTTAGTGAAAGGATCTGCCAGGTTATCCTCTGATGCAATCTTGGCGACAACAACTTCTCCTCGCTTTACGATTTCTCGTATCAGGAGGTACTTGCGCTCTATGTGTTTACTTGCCTTATGGGCTCGTGGTTCCTTCGAGTTTGCAACTGCACCATTATTATCACAATAAATTGTGATAGTTCTGGGCAAACCAGGAATAACATTCAAGTCTATCAAGAAGTTCCTGAGTCATACAACTTCCTTGGCTACCTCAGAGGCTGCCACATACTCAGCTTCCATGGTAGAGTTCGCCACGCATTTCTGCTTGACACTCCTACATATAATGGCTCCACCTCCCAAAGTAAACATAAAACCCGAGGTAGACTTATTGTTATCCCTATCTGATTGGAAGTCAGAATCTGTGTAACCGACAGGGAGTAATTGATCTGCCTGGTACACTAGCATATAATCCCTAGTCCTTCTCAGGTACTTCAATATATGCTTTGCCGCAGTCCAATGTCCCTGTCCTAGATTACTATGATATCTACTAACCATGCCCTCGATAAAGCAGATATCCGCCCTCGTACATAACGTATCATACATGAGGCTTCCTACCGTCGAAGTATAAGGAACCACCTTCATCTCCTCTATCTTTTTTGATGTTCTAGGACACATCTCTTTAGATAAAGGTACTCCATGCCTAAAAGGTAGAAAACCTTTCTTGGAGTCCTGCATGATAAAAAGAGCTAGAATAGTGTCTATGTATGAAGCTTGAGATAAACACAACATCCTTTTCTTGCGATCCCTTATAACCTTGATCCCAAGGATGTGTCCCACTTCTCCCAAGTCCTTCATATCAAATTGTTTGGACAACCATACCCTTACGTTTGATAACACTTTGACATTGTTGCCAATGAGCAAAATGTCATCTACATATAGTACAAGAAATATCACTACGTTTCCGTCACATCTCTTGTATACACAAGACTCATCCGGACTTTGAATAAATCCATATGACTGGATTACCTCATCAAATAAGATGTTCCAAGATCTCGAAGCTTGCTTCAATCCATAAATGGACCGATTAAGCTTGCACACAAGATGCTCTTTTCCCTTTGCAATGAATCCCTTTAGTTGCTCCATATAGATGTTTTCTTCAAGACTTCCATTAAGGAAAGCTGTCTTGACATCCATCTGTCAAACCTCATAATCCATATGAGCAGTAATAGACAAGAAAATCTGGATAGACTTAATCATGGCTACCGATGAAAAGGTCTCCTCATAATCGATACCCTCTTTCTGAGTATACCCTTTCACAACAAGCCTTGCTTTGAAGGTCTCTACCTTCCTGTCTGATCTTCTCTTTCTTTTGTAGATCCACTTGCATCCAATGGCTTTTACACCATTGGGTGGTTCTACTAGCTCCCAAACTTGATTTGAATCCTTAGATTTTATCTCAGAATTCATCGCCCTTTGCCAAGATACCGTATCTTTATCTTGGATTGCCTCGTCATATGTCCAGAGATCAGGTTCATGTTCGCCTAGGACCAAATCAGAAGATTCTCCCAAGAACATAAATCTATTAGGTTGTCTAACAACCCTCCTACTACGATGAGGTATCACCTATGTATCCTCTGTGACACGCGGTGCAGTCACTTGTGATATGTCCTCTTGTACCGTTGGTACTGAAGTAGTGACTTCCCCTCTTAATTCCTCCAAAACAATCTTGCTCATGGGCTTGTGGTTCATCACATAGTCTTCCTTTAAAAATTGGGCGTTCGTGCTAACAATCACCCTCTGATCTCTAAGACTATAGAACAAACCACCTTTCGTTCCTCTGAGATAGCCTACGAACAAGAACACTTCTGTATGAGGTTCCAACTTACCAGCATCTCCCTTCAGCACATGTGCTGGACTACCCCAAATTCGAATATGTCTCAGACTAGGCTTTCGCCCGGTCCACAATTCCGTGGGAGTAGAAGGTACTGATTTAGATGGTACCAAGTTTAGAATATACACTACTATTTCCAGAGCATACCCCCAGAATGAATCTGGTAACTCAGAATAACTCATCATCGATCTAACCATCTCCATAAGAGTCCTATTCCGTCGCTCTGCCACACCATTCTGCTGGGGTGTACCAGGTACAGACAGTTGAGATTGAATCCCAGCCTCTGATAAGTAACTCCTAAACTCTCCCAAGAGGTACTCACCACCACGATTAGATCGTAGTGTCTTGATACTTTTACCTTGACGTTTCTCCATATCATCCTTGAAATATTTGAACCAGTCAAAGCATTCAAACTTGCGACGCATCAAGCAAATGTATCCATATCTTGAATAATCGTCTATAAAAGAGATGAAATATTCAAAATCACCTCCAGCCTAGATAGACATAGGATCACACAAATCAGAATGAACCAATTCCAACACATCTTTGGCTCTGTACCCCTTGGCCTTAAAAGGCCTCTTGGTCATTTTACCTTCCAAGCAAGATTCGCAGGTTGGGTAATCTTCCACCACCAATGAACCCAAAGGTCCATCAGCTATCAACCTTTGAATTCTACTCAGGTTAATATAATCTAACCTTAGATGGAAAAGATATGTTTGGTTCATTTTCGAAAGTTCCTTTCTCTTATTAGATTTAGAAAATGAGTTATTTATTTCTATTTGCATAGTGGGAGTTTTTGGTTCAAGAGTGTATAAATTTCCTATCAACGCACCAGAACAGATAATCTCCTTATTTCTTTTTATAACAACTCTGTCATTAAAAGAAATAGAATACCCATCCATAAACCATTTACAAATTGAAATCAAATTCTTTCTAAATGAAGGTACATAAAGGCAATTTCTCAGAACCAAAGTTTTATTCCTATCAAAAGATAAATAAACATCTCCCACTACAATAGTCACCTTCTTCATAGCATTGTCCATGTAGATCAGACGGTAATCTCCCCCTCAGGTAATCTCCCCCTCAGCTAGTCGTCTGGTTTCCTGGAACCCCTACAAAAAATTGTAGACATGATCAGTGGATCCCAAATCTACACACCAGGTACCGGTAGATAACACCGTTAAACACGTTTCAATTACTAAACTAAAAGTTATACATTTGTTCTATTTACGGTTGGGACAGTCCGCCTTCCAATGTCTAGTCTTCTTGCATGCGAAGCACTTGCCTTGTTTATTCATCTTCTTGCCTTTCATCTTAGAAGTAGAAAGCTTCTAAGCAACCATAGCCTGAGCACTCTGACGAAAAAGCCCCTCTGCCACCTGGAGTTCTATCAGAAGCTCTGCCAACGAATACAACCTCTTATTCATGTTGTAGTTCAATCGAAACTGCTCAAAACTTCTAGATAGAGATTAGAGGATGATATTGACTTGGGTTTCCCCATCGATTTCTGCTCCAAGGACTTCCAGCTCATTCAAATGAGCCATCATCTTGAGAACATGATCCCTCACGGGTGTTCCCTCAATCATAGTGGTTGTCATCAAGTTCCTCATAGCTTCCTACCTAGCAGCCCGATTCTGATGTCTGAAAAGTTTCTTGAGATTGAGCATTATGTCAATGGCAGTAGTCATGGCCTGATGCTGATGTTGCAATACATTTGACATAGAAGCCAAAATGTAACACCGCGCCATCTCATCAGCCTTGATCCACTTCGTATAACTCTCTTTCTCCTTTTCACTAGAATCATCCATAAGCTTAGGAGGACACTCTTCGAAGAGTACATATTTGTACTCCTCAGCAGTCAAGACAATGTCCAGATTCCATTTCCAATCAACATAGTTAGGTCCAGTAAGTTTGTTTTCTTTCAAAATCACAACAAGTGGGTTGAAAGTTATTTTGAAAAACCTAAGAATCACAGTGATCAAAACATTAGATTTCAAAAATTTATTGATTCCTCAAAAAATAAAATTTTAAAATCAACCAATACCTTAAAATACCGAGAATATCGTATGCCACGATAGTGTGGACGTATGCGAATTCTACTGTAAGAGGAGGTTTTACCCATTAATTTTATATCCTGTTAACCTTACTTTTTGACAAATAAAATTAATAGTTGGTTCCTCTTTGGCACTACAAATAAAAGTAGTGACTCCGATGGGGAGGATACTTCTATTAGCATATAAGTGTTTACCATTACCTAATACTAAGGCAATTATCTCGGATTTTGTGCCTTCCGATGGGGAAGTACACATGCTCCTAAATAATTTTCTATAACCATATTTGACCTAGTGATCCACAAAACAAACTCATCCGATATGGAGGAAGGCACTCAGAGCCAACGCGCAAGTTTGTTCTCATCACATGTCAAATTATAATGGAGGCTGCGGGAATTAAAAAATATCCCTCTCCCTTTTAGTAATTTAAAATTGAGGAATTTTCACACACCATGCATATCAAACAATAAGCAATAAATATGAAAAAAAAACTTTCCAACTATTATGGCTTTTGTTTTCCAATATGCTTCCCGTCGTGTCGCCACCTCGTCCGCTCCTCCCTTTACCATGCGCAAGCCACAAAAGGATCCGAGCCGAGATAAACTATTTTAATTAACATCCATCGATCCTATAATCCATGAAGGAGTGTACAACATCTCTAGATCGAAAGAAAATTAAAACAAGCGGCTAAACAGTGTCGTATTTAATTACAAAAATTAAATACTAATTAGTCTCGTCAACCCTGAGGATTCAAATAATTAGTTACAATCACACACACACAATCACATACATCCACATAGCCATAATAGTTGGATCTTATGCCTGCAAGCAATAAGTTAGCCTACACACATCCTACTATTATTCGACATATACAATATATGATAAATGCATGAAAGTAACCGAATCCAAACACACAAAATCAGAAACTGTGGCTCTGATACCACAAGAAGGGAATTCATATTTTGCTTCGCTTCGCTTCAGTCGCTTGTGCATGGCGATCCTATCTCGTGTCCCCGGATTAAAAATTTTATTAGCTAAAACTAATCCAGATGGAGATGGATTGCCCAAACAACCGATTCATCATCATGCTATTCGATTTGAGTAGTTGCTTGAACAAACTTATTGTTCAAGCAACCTAACCCATTTCCTCAATTAGCCGCGGAATAGATGATGTACGGATCATCGGTTTTTGTGTTTATCTTCGGGGTCCATGTCAATCAATAACATACAAATACAAAAGAACAAGAATCAAAACTAAACAAGATTATACCTCTTGTTTTACCTCTTGTCCTTCTATTGTATTCCTATCCTCTTCTTGGACGTCGTGTGGGCGACGATCTTCCAAGAATCGAAGCCTCCTAGACCACGTATTCTTTCCTTTCTTGCTCGCTCCGAACAAGGAAAGAAAACCCTCCCTTCTTCTCCTTGCTTGTGTCGACCACCAAGCACCAAGACGTTGGTGTCTGCTGGCCCTAAGGAGAGGGAGAAGATGGCGCCGGCCAAGAGATAAGGATCACCCTCAACCCTTGATGTCGCCGGCCCTTGGAGAAGGAGAAAGAGCGCCGACAATAAGATGGGAAGGAGGCGCCGGCCAAGTGAGGGAGAAGAAGGAAAAAACCCTTTCCCCCTTGTCTTGTTGCCGCCGACCCTAAGGAGATGGAAAAACCAAAACCCTAGCCTCCAACTTGTTGCCACCCAACCTCTCCAACACCATCCCTTGAACCATTACTAAGGTCTATGTTTCATGAGGTATTTATTGTTAGTTATAGCCGTAGGACCAATCATGTGATGGTTGAATAGGGAACATTTTGTATCATATTCTATAAAGGCAAAGGATTGGTTATTATATTTACGTCTTGCTTGTGCCAGCTAAATTAAATATAATAATGCCCTAGAAAAGTAGGTTCTTATCTACAACACATTAATTGGCAGAATTGATTATGAGTGGCTGTAGAGAACACTTTCCTAAATGTTCCTAGTCAAGTATTAATATGCAAGGGCAATATTAATACATAAAGACTAGCATGTAGGTCAATTGATGACTTGATCTCACAAGTCATGGATATATGATATCAAGTTGACACATGGGTATATATTAGAGAATATATACTGAACTGACCCGCCATGAGAAAGTTTTATGGATCGTCATATGAGTGTCATAAACTTTCTCATGTGACTATTGGTATGAATAGTCCTCAAACCTGAAGTCACTACGGTTCCCTACATAAGGAGTTATGTACTTTGGTATCGTCAAACGTCACCCGTAACAGGGTGGACCATAAAGGCGATTGCTGGGTATATAACAAATTATGCGAAGGGATGTGAGTGATGTAGATGGGATCTATCCCTCCCATATGACGGGAGTGATATCTGTGGGCCCCTTGATTGAGTAGAACTACTAAAACGCATGACCATGCTCGAATGAGTCAATATGAGATATTGAGATCACTTATTTGAGTTAGTTTACTCAGGGATCAAGAAACACATAGATTGATCGAGGATGACACGGTCTATGCCTCATTGGTCAATCTGATATCAAGGATAGAAGGACACGGTCATACATTATAGTAGTCACGGAAAGGTTAGTCGAATCTTGACTTATTTCGTAACTTGGGTAGCAATGATGTATTGCTAGATGCCGCTCATGCTTGTGTATCTAAAAGAGTTTAGATCCATTGCCAACGTTATGAGAGCCTATAGGGTCACACACAAAGAGCATGATGATTAGAAGAATTAGTGCATTCTAGTTTGACTAGAATAATTTGGGAATAAGCTTAAGTACAAAATGGTTTTTGGACTTTAAGCTTAATGAGAATTTTAGCTTGTTGATTTAATGAGATTAATTCAATATGCTAAGCTTATTAATTTAATAAGATTAAATAAATATGTTATCATGATAGCCTAAGCTTAATTGATTTAATAAGATTAATTCAATATGTTACCTTATTGATTTAATGAGATTAATTCAATATGATAACACAAGCTTATTGAATTAATAAGATTAATTCAACATGCATGAATGCCACATAAGCATGCCACTTAAGCATGCCACATAAGCATGCCACCTAAGCTTAATGAGGTGGAAGGAGACAAAGGGTTTTGACCTTTGGAATTTCTCCACATGTGGCCGGCCAAACAAGGAGTTACACTCCTTGTTTAATTATTTTTCAATGCAATTGATTGCATTGAATGTGATAGGAGGTGAAAGGTTTTTTCAATCCTATAAAACACTCCATGGGGTGGCCGGCCAAGGTGGTGGAAGCTTGAGGCTTGGAGAGAGCTTGGTGGTGAGAGGCTTTGGTTGTGTGGCTTTTGTGAGTGTAGGCTAGCAAGAAGAGTGGTCTTCTTCTTTCTTTCTCTTTTTCCCTACTTTCCTCTCCTTTAGGGACTTCTCTAGCAAGAAGTAAAGGAGAGCTCTTCTAGTTTCTTTTGTGAGACAAGAGCTTACTCGTGTGGATACATATAGAGGTACGGACATTTGAACATGCTAAAAGATCCAACAAACCCAAGGAGAAGCGGGATTAAAAAGGGCACGCAACAAAGGTAATATTCTCCTATAAGATAGGTTTTTCCTTTTAGAGATTTTTTTTTTGTACGAGGTTTTCTTTCGCAAGGATCACTTGGAAGGGATCCTATTTTTTCCGTTGCGCATATGCTATTTTGCATAGAAAATACCTACATTTATAATAGGCTACAATAGGGACCATGAGGAGGAGTTTGATCTTGGCCACCCAATGGATCCTAACCACATATAACCCAATCCATTAATGATGATCCATTCCACTAGAGGATCATCATTGATCTACCTCACCAATCCCCATAATTAAATATGGTCTCCACATATTATTTGTACAAAATATCTCTCCATGTTTAAGATATCGAATGTCCATTAATTAATTAAATCACTGACAATTTAATTATTTAATATCTAACTTCATGAGTAGTATCACTCATCCTTATCATCATGTTAGACCAAGTCCACCTGCAGGATTTACATGATGAACTTTATGAGCTCCTCAAGGGGACATCATCATCCTAGTATATAGGACACGGTTTCCTCCTATAATCAATAGCACACCATGTAAATAATATTATTTCCCAACTTACCAGGCCTATCAATTTAATACATAAATATCGCCCATTGGTAAATCAAAGAAATAAATACTAAGTACATGTGCTCATTATTATATCGAGATTAAGAGCATGTAGACCATAATATCTGAGGTTTGATTCAATTATATAGTCAGTATAAATTGAATCACCTATAAATCAGTCCTACTTAATACACACAAGGTGTACTAGTGTAATTTTATGGCCAGATAAATCAATACCAAATTACACTATAACCATGTCAATGGTTTATCCAAAACCATCTTGGTTGTGAGCCTTTACTTATACTCTACAAGGAACTAAAAACATGATCTTCTGTGTGACACCACACACCATGTTATCTACAATGTAAAGTATCAGACAATATGCATAAATATAAAATGCAAACAATGATCATGTGATTTTTATTTCAAAATGAAGATGTTCATACAAAGGCTAGGCTTTCAGTATAGATCCCAACAGATAGGGAGGTCATAATAGGTGAGAACGTCAAAGAGGGGCTTTGGGACATGTAGGTGAAGGCCTCCTTGTAATTGACCTGTGAATAGGGTGATCATACCAAGTGGGGGTCGATGAGGGCATTGGCTGGGAGTGGGAAAGATGGTGGTAAAGTCTTCGGAGATGTATTTGGGTTCATTAAGGAAGAACAAGTGGTTGGGGTATAGTTGACTAGGTGTAATTTCGTACCAGGAGGTGGTGGAAGATGAGGAGGCCAAGAAGAAGAGATGATTATAGAGGGATTGAAGTGGCTAGGGTTTGCGATGACAATCATAGTTGAATGGTAAGGTACTAATGAAGGCAAGGATCTTTAAAAGGGGATATAATGACTAAGTATGGTTTGCAGTAAAGGTGAAAATGAGAGTTAAAGTATTTTTATTAGTCCTAAGATTTTCTTGAGAAATGTTTCTGATGGTGCTTGTTTCTTTGGATCACCAAGATTCCCCTCCCTCTCCTTATGGACCATTGGATCTGTCATCGAAGGAGGCTCCGTAGGGAAAAGATTCGTTATAGGAATCACCCTCAGTATTAGGAAAGGAGCTGAATCTGACACACCAAGGAAGAGCGTTAAAGGTTGGCCAGCTCCCCAGCGCACCCACTCTGACACTCAAGTTAGTATGTGTATGAGAAAAAAGGTAATGAACTGGAGAAGAAGAGAGATCTCAGAGATACCAAATGGAGAAGAAACGACCATCCCCGGCTTCGTCCTCCTTTTCCCCTTTTATAGATGGATCAACCACCTTCTCCTTTAGGTGAATTTACTTTAACACCCTTTACCCAACTGTCCTTTCAACCACTTTTCCCGCCTAGATACAAAATATCCTTTTCGATTGCTTTGTGTGCCCTTTACTTCCCTGGCAAATATTTAGTCTCATAAAATATAAACAAATGATAAAATATCTCATTAATCATGTTTTATCCTCTCTAAACTCCCCTTATCATCCCTATTTATTTTCTCCACATGATCTTACCATATACAAAAGGAATTCCAGGGTTCCTTGCATGGCTCGGGGAACACACATATTGCCCGGGAAACACATATATTGTCCGGGAATTAAACATACCGCCTTGGAGATACACATACTGCCCTGGAAATACACCTACTGCTTTGGAGTTTACCACACTGCCCTGGAACTACACATATCACCTTAAAATGATGCATAATGCCCTGGAATTAAAAATACTACCCTGGAACCATACATACTGCCTTGGAACTACTCATTGTATTGGAAATGCACATACTGCCCTGACACTATTCACACTGCCCTGGAAATACACTTACTGCTATGGAATTAACCACACTGCCCTGGAACTACACATACCGCCCTGGAATGATACATACTGCTCTGGAACTAAACATACTACCCTGGAACGATACATACTGCCCTGGAACTACTCATTGTCCTTGAAATGCACATACTGCCTTGACACTGTTCACACTGCCTTGGAAATACACCTACTACTCTAGAATTAATCACACTTCCTTGGAATTACACATACCGCCCTGGAACGATACATATTACCCTGGAACTAAACATACTACCCTGGAATTAAACATACTACCCTGGAACCATACATACTACCCTAGAACCATACATACTGCCTTGGAACTACTCATTGTCTTGGAAATGCACATACTGCCCTGACACTGTTCACACTGCCCTGGAAATACACCTACTGCTATTGAATTAACCACACTACCCTAGAACTACACATACCACCCTGGAACGATACATACTATCCTAGAATTAAACATACTTCCCTAGAACCATACATACTGCTCTGGAACTACTCATTGTCTTGGAAATGCACATATTGCCCTGATTCTGTTCACACTCCCTTGGAAATACACATACTGCTCAACAATTAACCACACTGCCCTGGAACTACAGATGCCGCCCTAGAAAAATACATACTACCATGGAACTCAACATACTGCTCCGGAACCATACATACTACCCTGGAACTACTCATTGTCCTAGAAATGCACATATTTCTCTTGCATTAAACATACTGCCCTGGAAATACACACATCGCTCTAAAAGTGCTTACATTGCCCTAGAACTGACAACACTGCCCTAGAAATGTACATACTGCTCTGAAAACATTCACGTAGCCCTAGAAATCCATACTTATCTGGAAACATTCACACAACCCTGGAAATATACACTCATCTGGAAATTATGACACTGTCCTGTAAATACTCCTACTGCTCTGGACCATTCACACAACCCTGGAAATATACACACTACCCTGGCAATACTCATACTTCTTTAGAAACACTCACATTGCTCTAGAAACCCCGACACCATCATAAGTTCCCCCTCTTTAGTAAAAATGAAGAGCAAAGTCGAGTGAAGTTTTACAAGTGTCTACAACAACAAAAATTCTCTATCTTAGCTGAAAAAAGACCCCATACCTATCATAAGTTCCCCCTCTTTAGTAAAACTGAAGAGCGAAGTCGAGTGAAGTTTTACAAGTTCCCATGAATGCACCAACACTATCATATCAACCTTCCATAACCACATCTACCATACTGATATATCAAACATGAATTGTAGAATACAAAATAAAATAAAATAAAATAAAATACCCCTTGTTAATGGAGAAATTGTCTTCTAAAATTTCTCAGGAGTTTAGAGAAATTTTTCCGGATGCAAAAGGAGTCCATACAAGGAAGATTAAAGTTTAATTGGGAATTTGAGCTTAACATAGGTTGAACCTTGACCTAAAGCTGGCTCAATCCAATTGAACGGACTTTATAAGGCCCGAACCTGATCAACTCCTTCATCGGGATTCCGCCCCCCCCCTCTGTTTTGATTCCCCACCGTGATAACCAAAAACCTAATCTCGCGATTTCCTTCTTCACTGATCGATTCCTCGATTTGCTCCCGATTCCGAACCCTATTTCTCCATCTTCTCCCGATCGGCCTTTCCCTTCTCTTGCTCTCTTCACTTCTCTTCGCTGATAGGTTGTTGACGTCACCTACCTTGCCATCGTTCGATGCCCAGGTCGCCATCGCCTCTCCCTCTCGATCTCGGCGGCAGCAAGCTCTTCCAGCTTGCCTCGGCGTAAAGGATGACCTCCACAACCACAGCTCAGTCGGCCACCTGCTGCATTGTCGCCGCCCACTTAGCGCTCAGTTGACCTTCGATTCGACTGGGTTGTCATCACCAAGGCCAAGGGGAGCTAGATTGTTCCGGTGAACAGAGCAACTGAGGGTACTATCAGTGAGGAGTTGGCTTATAAGCTTTGATTTCGCCTTTCGTTTACTTCTGGTAAATTCTGTATGCAGTGGTTGTTGATGAATGAGTTGGGTAGATTTTTTTCTATCTTCGATCCCGTAAGGATGGAGCTGGGATCTGAGATATGCCCTGTTTGGGGTGGTAGCCGATCGATGCGGGTGGGATGAGAAGGGGAGCTAAATTGCAACTCTAATTTTAGATGTAATTAGATTTTGTTTATGGTTGCTGTTGATCTTAGAATTGTCATTAATGCATCTGTGAAGTGTAAATTAGGTATAATCTTTGATTTTCCCTTTACCTGTTCTGTTCATGGTGGTTCCAGATCTGTAATCGGTGAGTTGGTGCAATCAGGTGAGGCTGTTTTGAGTGTTGTTTAGATCTATTTACCTTAATTGATCCTGTGGATGTCAGTGATCTACTATGAGTTGGGTTATGATGTATCAGATTGGGATACTCGAGTTTCTAACTCGTAGACGAGGGAAGGATGCGAATATAGAACGAATTAGTGTTTAGTTCGTATAATTATCAGAGGCTTGTACTTAATCATAGTTTGTTATTATGTGCAGGTTTGGGATACGAAGCCAGTCCATGACTATGAGGATTATTCGAGCTTCATATCAGGTGGGTAATATCTACCCTGGTCAGTTAGTTTGATCTGAATCTGGTGCATGAATTTGGACTTATGCTACTACTTTGATCTTAGATCCACTCTTATTTAATCATATGCTTGTACTGCCTTGACCTTTGAGATATATTGCTATTACTTCATTGATTATCTAGCATGGATATGAATTATAAACCATATTATGTGTTAGCTGATGGATGTTCAGTAATTACAGGTAGTTAGGGTTATCTTTGTGACCTCAGATTCGGTTACTGTGTTACATAACTAGGGTTAGGTGATGGATTAGATTATGGGGTCGATTGTTGTATTGTATACTTATTAGTTATGCATCTATGGTGGATCTAGTTGTCTGTGCATAGATAAGTGTGTGGTTGTCAGTATGTGGCTATGGACTAGAGGTCCTAGCGTGATGGTATATCCATTATGGATTGTGTGCCTATGTATGGTTATATGGACGGTTGATAGTATCTTGCTACTGACTAGAGGTCTTAGCGTGGTTGACTGTTAGATGTGTATGACTCTTTGTTCAATAGAGAGAGTCTTGTGGATTGTAGTCCTTGAATAGTTGACTTTTGGTTGTCCAGGACTCCCCGTGGGATAGGGAGTGTGGCGAGGATACATGTATGGAGCTATGCATCATTACATTGCATGCATGCTGGCGATTAGGTCTTCCTTCTGGTTGAGAGGATCGTCAGTCATCTTGCCTCCCTGGCCACTCAGGATAGTGGTTGCAGGGTTGAGTGCAGAGCATTGTTGTGCGTTCCATTCTCAGCCACTATGGATGGTGGTAGCTGGAGATGCGCACTTGGCCACTGTGCGGAGTGGTAGTTAGCGCACTCACCCACTATAGACGGTGGTCGTGTGATGTGCAGTTGTCCTGGGTGCGGTGCTCATCTACTCATGGGTAGGGATGGAGCGACTAACAGCAGGGACCCCCGTGTGAGTAGCATATAGCTCTATGGCAGCTAGCTATTGTTTCATACTACCCAACTCGGTCACTCGAGAGTGGTGGCGACTGGTGTCGGGATAGTTGTCATGTCATGCCACTCTTGCCATACTGGGGTCATTGTTGCACGGGTCCGCAGACATGGTCATGCATATGCATTGCTGCTATATATGTATGCATGTATTTGATATATGTTTTACATATGCCTGTGAGAACAACATTTGATTGAGCTATGTTTGTTGCATATGCTTGTTCATCATGATACATGTCATTTGCATATTATATACTGCTATGTGTTGAGCTTGATATATGTGTTGGTTTAGACTGTAGTATGCACTTGATTAGCGTCATGTCCTAGTATGGACTAGGATGTTATTACATATGATTATATATTGTTCATATGTCTGAGTGTTGGTCAGGTATGGGATTGACCTTGTATGTTATATGGGTTATGTTATTGTATATCTGTTTAGGATGATATAGCTTATGGTGTTGCAGATCGTCAGGTACGTTGGTACATTACTTTATGTTCAGTTGATCAGTTTAGTATATACATTGAGTATGACTATACTGTGGTTACTTGTTATTAGATTTGGATAGGATTGTATGTCTATTTGACATATTCTCTATACATGTATATCTTCACATGTATACTTGTAGATCTCTATATTTTGTATGTTATTCACGCACTTTCTATATATTACCCCTAAGTTTATACTCACCACTCCGGATCCTGGGTTTCCTGTCTCCCAGGTAACAGGTAGAAGATTTCCTTGGACGTTCGGAGCTCCACCAGCTGATCCCATCTCACACGTCGGTTACGTATTGCTGTACATATTGTATATTCTTGTGAATTGTCTTTTGAATTTTACCCGTTTCGTATAGTCAACTCAATGGGTTGTATGTATTTAGTCTTTGATGTGATTTCTGTTATGATTCTTGTTGTGTCAAAGTCACTCCGGAGTGCACAGTTGGGTATTTGTATCTTGTTTATCTGTCAGTATGTTTCCGCTGTGTTTAGTATATTTTTGTTTGCCTATTATGTTGTAGTTGTGGGCCTATGGGCCTTGTATTAACAGGATATGTTGCCGCGTACAGGGGAGATGTCGTCAGTTTGCTTTTTGGAACGACATACTCTCGGGGCGTGACAATTCTATTGGTATCAGAGCTTTAGGTTGCGAAGTCCACTTTCAAATTTTATTTCGTTCGGACATCGAGTTTTGCTTTACTCGATTTTAGTTTTGTGAGTTATGGGATCTGGCTGTTGCGGACATCTCCGAGCTACAAGGATTAAGGTATGCCAGTTGTTATCATATATTCTTCTATTGGTTATGCATTTAGTTGCTTATAACATGGATGACTTGTAGTGTGGTAGTCACTATTCGTAACCATGGTTTGAATTGACCACTGGAATGACATGTTGAGGTTATTAGACAAGTACCTGCTATCGAAAAGGTAATTACCTTTGAGAGCCGACTAATACCGAGTCGAAAAGCAGGGGTTAGGTAGTCACATTTCATGTGGAGATCAAAGATTATGGTCTTAGGGATTTTCACTAATTATGCTTGTCAGATCATTACATGTGGGGTAATGGATTAAGCGAGTATACTATTGCTGATGCAGATAGTAGAGGACTAGTTTGCGGTGTATCATAGGGAATTTTGATCCCTGAGTTGATCATTCTAGGTTGTATGACTTTGAGAATACTTTTGAGTACTTAACTCGTGTTATACAGAGAAAGTAGAGTTGGTTGAATACCATTATCGAGATCAAACCGAGACTTGGTGGAAGAGGCAAGAAATAACCTTCGAGAAATCACACATCACTTGGCCACGGTGTAGTGATGTTGTGAGAGAGTATTTTCCTATGTCATCTTCTTTGACTCATTGTCAAGGAATTCTTGAGTTTCAAGTAGGGTGATCGTTTGGTAATGAAGGTACCATGCAGAGTCGTTAGACTTGCGAAGATTACGACCACCTAATAACTCAAGAATGTGATTGGGTTGATTTTGGCTACCCAAGGTTTATTGGCTACGATCTTGATCATGATTTTTGGATCTCCTACCAGATCTTATTGGAAGACCATAGACTGAGTCATGTGTATAGAAATGACTCTGTAGCAAATGTTTTAAGAGTTGGAGATTTGATAAGGATATATTGCAAGTCAAATTATTGGAATCAGAAGTCTCCGAATGTTGGATAAAAGGAGCAAGATTGGAGTCTTGGGCTACGAGCGACTATTGGAAAGTTTTTAGATCATAGAAGACCGACTGCAGATTGTCAGCATCTTCACATATTTATCAGCAAAATCAGAAGTAAGACTTTGAAGAGATTATGTGTGGGTAGTGCGGGTCACGATGTCACACAGAGTCAGATTATCCGATGGATCATTTTGTCCATGTTGGAAATCATGCTAGCCCTCGGAAGGCTCATCGGCTCCCATGTCCCCGGATTAAAATTTTCACTAATGAAAACTAATCCGGATGGGATGAGTTTCCTTATCACAACCAATTCGTCGTCGTGCCAATGACTCGAGCGATCGCTTGAACAAACTTGTTGTTCAAGCAATCAACTCTTCTAGTCGGTTAGCCGCAGAAGAGACGACGGACGGATCGCCGGTTTTTGTGTTTATCTTCGGGGTCCATGATTATACAAATACATACAAATGTAAACTAGTATAATCAACACATACTAACATAAAGGACATAAGCTAGCATATCAATAAGAACATGTAAAGAACAATAATAAAAGTTGTAAAACTTTTATACCTCTTGATCTTCTATCGTATGTCCTAACCTCCTTGTAGACTTCGTGTGGGCGAAGATCCTCCACAAGTTGAAGCTTCCTAGATCTTCTTCAATCCAAAGAAAGAAGAACTTTCTTTCCCTTCTTGCTTGAGCCAACCACCAATCCACAAAGGATTGATGCCGCCGGCCCCAAGAATAGAGAGAACATAATGGAAACTACCAAGGAACCAAACTAGGGACAAACCCTAGCTTCTAGTGCCGCCGGCCAAGATGAAATAAAGAGGAGAAGAGGAATGAATTGAGCGCCGACCAAGGTAGAGGGAATAGAGATAGGTCCCGGCAACACCTTAGGAAGAAGAAGAGAACCTCTCCTATAGTTTCCGCCCACTCCAACTTCCAAACCCTAGCCGGCCAACCAAACCCTAACCTAGGATTTCTTGCCGCCCAACCAAAGGAAAGGCAAAACCCTAATCTCTTTGAAAACCATCTTCTATGTGCCGGCCATGGAAGAGGGGAAGAAGGATAGAGTGTGGACCGACCAAGGTAGAGGGTAGAAGGAAGGGACCGGCCATACCTTAGGAAGAAGAAGAAACTCATCTTCCACTTGTTGCCGCCCAAAAATTCTAAACAAACTAGGGTTTCTTAGCCTCCAAAGGAAGCAAACCCTAATCCCCTAAACCATCCATCATCCTTGCCGCCCAACCCAATAAGCCTTATATATAGAGTTGGGTTTTTGCCTTGGATTAATCTCCTCCATTGGTTCTATAGATTTAATCTCAACCATCGGATCTAGAGATTTAATCTCAACCGTCGGTTCTAGAGATTTTAATCTCCACCATCGGTTCTAGAGATTTAATCCCAACCGTCGGATCTAGAGAATTAATCTCAACCATCGGTTCTAGAGAATTAATCTCAACCGTCGGTTCTAGAGAATTAATCTCAACCGTCGGATCTAGAGATTTGTTTTCCATCATTTGATCTAGACTTCATGAGGTTTATATTAGGCTACGATAGGGACCATGAGGAGGAGTTGGGTCTTGGCCACCCGATGGATCGGAACCACACAAACTTGATCCATCAATGATGTTCCATTCCACTAGAGGATCATCATCGAACTACCTTACCAACCCCCATAAATTAATATGGGCTCCATATATTATTTGTACATCCATCTCCCCGTGTTTAAGATATCGAATGTTCGTCAATTAATTGATTTACTGACCATCAATTAATTAATATCTAACTCCTCGAGCAGTACCACTCAACCTTATCATCATGTTGACTAAGTCAACCTAGAGGGTTTACTGTTGGTGCAGTGGGCACCAAAGTCGAACCGGTATTTTGATTATGGCAAAAGGCTCAATAGTTAAGGGTATATTTGTTATCTTACGAGCTCAATTAAGTGTGCAGAAATGCTAAAGTTGAGCGGAAGGTCTGCGACACTGGGAACCGAGGTGGTCGCAACGCCAGAGGACTTGGAGGAAGCCGAGGTACTCGGGTGAAGACCGGAGGCTACAAGGTAAGCTCGTGTGAAAGCGCAAGGTCGCGTTAAGCGTAGATCCCACCCAATACCTCCAATGGAAGGTCTAGGGAGATCGGATGGTTAGAACCATCGTACTTTATATTTTAAGCTAACTTATAAAAACCCTTTGACTACAGTCAACTGCTAGTCAAGTTCCAGCCTCGAGAAGAGCTCGAATTTCAAGGGGGTGAATTTGGACTTGACTCGTGTTTTGGTACAAAGGGTGATGTGGCATCAAGGTGGACATCCAAACCATCACCAAGCTTCCTTGTGGTGGGACGCCCAAAATAAGGTGAGTTGGCACAAGATGGTTGGCTCCCATGATGTGGCACAAGTTGAATGAATGGCTCCAACAAGTTGGCGCCCAAGGAGGTTGGAGGTGGCACAAGGTGGTTGGATGAAACACGTCATCCTCAAGTTGGCGCCGAAGGAGGTTGGAGGTGGCACTAGGTGGTTGGATGAAACACCTCTTCCTCAAGTTGGCGCCCAAGGAGGTTGGAGGTGGCACAAGGTGGTTGGATGAAACACCTCATCCTTGAGTTGGCGCACAAGAAGGTTGGAGGTGGCACAAGGTGGTTGGATGAAACACCTCATCCTTGAGTTGGGATAAGAACCTCACCTTGGACACTACCTATGTCTAAATTCATAGATCAATATCCATAAATAGACATGTTCAAGCCAAGCAAATAACAAGAATTCAAGAGCTCTCAACACGCCGTAACGTCGCTACTACTACTCACATTTGCTACGACGGCGTCGCCGACAACAGCTACATCTTCTACTTATAAGAGTTGTCGGTATATTTATTTAAGTTCTACTTCTTTAAATTGTCTTTGTGCTTTAATCGTAACAAGGAAAGGAGTGTCCTTTGCCTTGATTTCTTTTTATGTCGTTGCTCCTACTTCCAACGAAGAGGAGTGGTTTTAGTGAATTGCCCTCCGTACGTGATCAAGGATCACTAGGGCCGTGGATTAGCAATCGAAAGATTGTGAACCACGTAAAAATATCTTGTCTACTTTATATTTCCATTGTGCACTCTCTACTTTGCTTTTACTTGTGCAAAAGTTTTTACGACATCGTATCGCTATTCACCCCCTCTAGCGACACTTTGATCCAACAATTGGTATCGAGGCAGGCGCTAAGATTGGTGAAACCACCAATCTAGCTTTGTTTTCTTTTTTTTACAGATTTTTATTTATTTATTTCTGTTTTATATAATTATTTGCTTATCTTCTCCTACATATAGAATTGCATTAGAGGCTTTAGGATCGGATAAGGTTGTCCTTGGGTTAGATCCGAGTAAGGTTGTCCTCGGAACTTCAGCGACATTCGCATTTGATTGTTTATTTCTTTTTGCAAGTTACATTTTATATATCTTTTTACTTCCCGCACTACTAATCCAAGGCGAAAGTCTTGGAATATTCTTTCGTGTGTGTTTTGCAAGATTCTTTTAAATCGTTCTTCTTCTTGTTTTTAAATGGCCCATCTCGAAGGGTTTAGCACGCCCGACCCCGTTTTACAGCGGTAATGACTTTCGTTATTGGAAGGTCGGATGGAATGCTTTCTTAAAACCCAAATCGAGATGTGGATCGTAATCAAACGGTTTCACACTTCCTATTAATGAAGATGGTGAATCTTTGGGTTACGATCAATGTCAAATTCCATGAAAAAACAAGTAGAAGCGATGCCAAGGCAACTCAAATCTTGCAATGTGGGTTGTCCAAGGAAGAGCTCAACAGCGTCGGCCCCTTCATTAGTGCAAAGGACTTATGGACCAAGCTAGTGGAACTACACGAAGGCACCGACGACACGAAGGTATGTAAAAGAGATTTACTTTTAAATAAATTGTATAACTTGAAAATGCAGGAAATCGAGACCGCAACTCAACTACATGCTCGTATCCAAGACATCGTCAACCAACTCCATGCCATCGGACAAAAGGTCGAGAATCGCGACCTTATCAGGTATTCTCTTAACTCGTTTCCTAGGACCACCTTGTGGGCATCCATGGTCGATGCCTACAAGGTCTCCAAGACCTTTCTAAAATTAGGTTAGGCGAATTGTTTTGAACTTGAATTACATGAGCAAACTAACGTGGTCGGTAGAAGAGTATTGCGTTAGTTGCAGGTTCCAAGAAGAAGAAGCCCCCAAGCAAGCCACCCTCGGAGGAAGAAGACGATATCCAAGCTCTAATGGCCAAGCCGACCGAGCACGACTCCGAAACCGAAGAAGAGTCCGAGTCCGAATCCGATGATGAGCTTCCATTCAAGACAAGCCACGGATCCGTATCCGGTTCAAAAGAATCATTAAGGGTAAGTCGGTCGTTACTTAATACTTTGTATGGTGCAATTAAATTTTTAAATAAGAAACTAGCTAAGTCCGAGTCCAAGGTCGAGACCCTAATTGAGGAGGTTAACCTCCTCAAACATGAGGTCTCCCTAACCTCTTCGACTACTCGTATTCAAGAGGAGGACTCAACTCAAGTTGAAAAGCTTGAAGTTGAGAACTCGCTTTTGAAAACACAAGTCGAAGACCTTAGGAACACGTTGGAAAGGTTCACTTTGGGATCCAAGGGACTTGACCTCTTACTTGGATCACAAAGGGCCGTGTACAACAAGGCCGGACTCGGGTTTAACTCAAATACAACCAATAAGTCATATATGTCTATAGTAAACCAACATAAGAAAAATGTCCAAGCATGGGTCCCTAAGATCACTTTGATTTCAACTTTAGGATCTAACATGTATTGGGTTCCCAAGGACCAAATTCACTATGTGAATAGACCCACTCGATTCAATGGTCGAGCCAATACAAAATGTATTTTGTTAAGTCTTAGAAATTGCATGCTTAGTTTTTCCTTTATTTTTAGAATGGTTAGATAGGACTCATAACCAACTAAAATCCTGCGAAAGATTGAGCCTCGGGAGCCTCTTTTCAAAAATAAATCAACTAAAATCCTCTACGAAAAGATTGAGCCTCGGGAGCCTCTTTTCAAAAATAACTAGTTAGACCAAGATGTAGTCTCAAGTAAGTCGAGTTATCAATTTCTTGAAATTAGCTTTGTCTAAGGAAGTGGTCGTTGTTCCGATCAAAGAAGGCCTCTGTGCCTCGCCGACACGAAGCTAATCTCTTGAAAAGATTACTTGATGAGCTTAGACTAAATCGAATCTAACCTAATGTTGGTTAATTTAAATTCATTAAAATTAATCAAGTAAAATTGAAAGTCATCTCACAATAACACATAGGAATAACATGTTTTGATCATGTAGATATTAGTGAGATGATTCAGGTTTAAAAACTTACAAACAACCCTTTAGTAATTCCATTGATCCTACACATAAGAGTCGAAGAAACCATTAATATAGTTTTCGACGAAGGACACGAACCCGTTCAATCCTTAACAAAACCAACTAGCAAATCAACTTATAGCGAACCCGACTCTGATCTTGAACTTGAATCTCGTCCTAACCCAAGTCATCCTATCGACCAAGTGATAGATGACTCTAACCCAAGTCAAACTAGAACTCACCCAAGTCATCCTATCAATCAAGTTATAGGTGATCCAAATTTAGGGTTCAACTAGAGCTTCATATCGAAACCTTAGTCAAATCTCTCTAATTTCCAAAATCAACCCAAAACTATTGAACAAGCACTTCTTGATCCATTGGATTATTGCTATGCAAGAAGAGCTAGCTCAATTCACTAGAAATGAAAGTGCAGGAATTAGTACCACCACCTAAAGAAAAATCAATTATTGGAACAAGGTGGGTATTTGAAATAAACTTGATGATAAAGGTGAAGTAGTTAGAAATAAAGCTAGGTTAGTCGCAAAGGGTTTAGTCAAGTCGAAGGTTTAGATTACGATGAGACCTACGCCCGTAGCTTGGACTAGAGTCCATCCAGAATGTTGTTAGCATATGCGCACATCGAGGTTTTAAATTGTTTCAAATGGATGTCAAGTCAGCATTTTGAATGGATACATTAAGGAAGAAGTTTACGTCAGTCAACCTCCGGATTGAAAATCTAGATAAACACGACCATGTCCTTAGACTTAAGAAAGCCCTATATGGACTCAAACAAGCCCCAAGAGCTTGATGCGAAGGCTTTTCGATCTATCTTAAGTCCAAAGGATTCAACCAAGGTTTAGTCGACCCAACCTTATTCGTTAAAGCGTAGGAAAAGAAATCTTTATAGCCCAAATCTATGTAGATGATATAATTTTTGGAACTACCAACTCGATCTGCTAAACGAATTCATCTCACTTATGGAAAGTGAATTTGAAATGAATTTAGTAGGAGAGTTAAGTTTCTTCTTAGGTTTACAAATTAAACAAACTAAAGATGGAATATATTTACATCAACAAAAATATACTAAGGACTTAATAAATCGATTTGGAATGCAAGATGCTAAAATAATCAATACACCTATGGCAACTAATGTTAATATAAACGAAGATGTAGAAGGAAAACCCGTTGACCTAAAATACTATAGAGCGCAATAGGAAGTCTCCTATACTTAACCGAGCGACCGACATTTTATTCGCGGTAAGTATGTGCGCAAGGTTACAAACCTGTGCCAAGGAGTCTCACCTAACCCTAGTCAAGCGTATCCTTAGATATCTAAAGGGCACGCTAAACGTAGGTATTTGGTACCCTAGATCTACTGAGTTTAATCTAATCGGCTACTCCGACTCCGACTATGCCGGTAGTAAACTCGATAGAAAGAGCACGAGTGGTTGTTGTCAAATCCTCGGCTCGAGTCTAGTAAGTTGGTGCAGTAGGAAGCAGCATTGCGTTGCCTTATCTACCACCGAAGCCGAATACGTTGCGATGGGTGAGTGTGTCTCTCAGCTCCTGTGGATGAAGCACACTCTCCAAGACTTTAGCTTAATCTTTAACAACATTAAAACCTACATAGATAACATTAGTTCAATTAACTTAACTAAAAATCCAATATGTCATTCTAGGACAAAACATATAGAAGTTAAACACCACTTCATTAGGGAACATGTAACTAATGGAACTATACAACTAGAGTATGTTGAGTCCAAATCAAACCTAGCGGACATCTTCACCAAACCACTACCCGAAGCCGAATTTAGTTTATTAAGACGAAAGTTAGGTATGTGCGTAATAGAGTAGGATTTAAATTTTTCTATATATGTACTCTACTTTTGCTTCTTTTTATGAAATTAGCCTAAGTCTTACCTTAGAAATCATATACCTATAGATTTAAGGAGCCAACACATCTCTCAACACATAGGACTAATGTGTTTGTGTACTTAGCCACGTAGACGGGCGTGAGATGTTAGGACCTTACTCCTGGTTCCAGACGTAGATTCAGTGCATCGACATGAACCATGGAGTATAATTATTTAAAATTAATCAACTCCTTCAAGACTTATTGATCATTCTATATCAATCAAGTCCAACCGGAGTTGTACATTTTAGATGAACATATTTTCAAGCTTATTATTATTTTAAAAAAAAATATATTTATATTGGGAACTTGCTTGGACTTACAAACCCTAAAATATATTTACAAACTTTTTGAGTTAAGGCAAAAGGGGGAGAAAGTCACAAAAGTAAGGAAGAAAGTAAACAAAATTATTACCTTTTATATTAAGTAATTCCGTTTACTTAAGCAACTATTAAGGGGGAGTAAAAATTATTTTTCAAGAACTCACCTTCGGTCAAGGGTGAGGTTACCTCAAAGGGGAGAACTTGAAACAATAATATTTCTCACTCATGCTTAATCTTTATGCTAGCTCACTCATGCTTAATCTTTATGCTAGCTCATTCATACTTAATCATTATGCTAGCTCATTCATATTTAATCATTATGCTAGCTCATTCATATTTAATCATTATGCTAGCTCATTCATATTTAATCTTTATGCTAGCTCATTCATATTTAATCTTTATGCTAGCTTCTTTGTTATGCTTAATTTTTCCTTAACTTTTTGTGTCGGTTTGCCATGAATCAAAGGGGAGATTGTTGGTGCGATGGGCACCAAAGTCGAACCGTATTTTGATTATGGCAAAAGGCTCAATAGTTAAGGGTATATTTGTTATCTTACGAGCTCAATTAAATTGTGCGAGAAATGCTAAAGTTGAGCGGAAGGCTGCGACACCGGTGGGAACCGAGGTGGTCGAACGGACTTGAGGAAGCCGAGGTACTCGGGTGAAGGCCGCGAGGCTACAAGGTAGCTCGTGTGAAAGCGAAGCAAGGTCGTTAGCGTAGATCCGACCCAATACCTCCAATGGAAGGTCTAGGTCGAGATCGGATGGTTAGAACCATCGTACTTTATATTTTAAGCTAACTATATCTAAAACCCTTTGCTAGTCAAGTTCGAGAGAAGGCTCGAATTTCAAGGGGTGAATTTGGACTTGACTTGTGTTTGTGGCATCAAGGTGGACATCAAACCATCACCAAGCTTCCTTGTGGTGGACGCCCAAAATAAGGTGAGTTGGCACAAGATGGTTGGCTCCCATGATGTGGCACAAGTTGAATGGCTCCAACAAGTTGGCGCCCAAGGAGGTTGGAGGTGGCACAAGGTGGTTGGATGAAACACCTCATCCTCAAGTTGGCGCCCAAGGAGGTTGGAGGTGGCACAAGGTGGTTGGATGAAACACCTCATCCTCAAGTTGGCGCCCAAGGAGGTTGGAGGTGGCACAAGGTGGTTGGATGAAACACCTCATCCTTGAGTTGGCGCACAAGAAGGTTGGAGGTGGCACAAGGTGGTTGGATGAAACACCTCATCCTTGAGTTGGGATAAGAACCTCACCTTGGACACTACCTATGTCTAAATTCATAGATCAATATCCATAAATAGACATGTTCAAGCCAAGCAAATAACAAGAATTCAAGAGCTCTCAACACGCCGTCGTAACGCCGCTACTACTACTCACATTTGCTACGACGAAGTGCCGCCGACAACGAAAGCTACATCTTCTACTTATAAGAGTTGTCGGTATATTTATTTAAGTTCTACTTCTTTAAATTGTCTTTGTGCTTTAATCGTAACAAGGAAAGGGGGAGTGTCCCTTTGCCTTGATTTCTTTTTGTAATCGTTGCTCCTACTTCCAACGAAGAGGAGTGGTTTTAGTGAATTGCCCTCCGTACGTGATCAAGGATCACTAGGGCCGTGGATTAGCAATCGAAAGATTGTGAACCACGTAAAAATATCTTGTCTACTTTATATTTCCGCTGTGCACTCTCTACTTGCTTTTTACTTATTGCAAAAGTTTTTTAACGACATCGTATCGCTATTCACCCCCCCCCCCTCTAGCGACACTTTCGATCCAACATTTACATGATGAACCTTATGAGCTCCTCAAGGGGAAATCATCAACCTAATATATAGGACACGGTTTCCTCCTATAATCAATGGCACACCATGTAAATAATATCATTTCCCAACTTACCGGGCATATTGATTTAATCCATCTAAATCTCACCCATTGGTAAATCAGAGAAATAAATACTAAGTACATGTGCCCGTTATTATATCGGGATTAAGAGCATGTACAACATAATATCCGAGGTCCGATTCAATTATGTAGTCAGCAATAAATTGAATCACCTCTATGTCGGTCCTGCTCAATACACCTAAGTGTACTTGTGTAACTCTATGTTCAAGACAAAACAATACCAAGCTACACTACAACCATGCCAATGGTTTGTCCAAAACCATCTTGGTTGTGAGCCTTTACTTATACTCTACAAGGGACTGATAACTGTAGGGAAATCTCGTATGCCAAATGGCATATGCGCAACGGAAAAATTAGGATCCCTTCCAAGTGATCCATGCGAAAGCAAACTCGTATAAAATAAATTTCTCTAAACCAAACCTATCTTATAGGAGAGTTCTACCTTTGTTGCGTGCCCTTTGCAATCCCGCTTTTCCTTTCGGTTTGTTGGATCTTTAGCACGTTCAAGTGTCCGTGCCTCTATACGTATCCACACGAGCACGCTCTTGTCTCACAAAAGGAAAACTAGAAGAGCTCTCCTTTACTTCTTGCTAGAGAAGTCCCTAAAGGAGAGGAAGAGAGGGAAAAGGAGAAAGGAAGAAGAAGACTCCTCTTCTTGCTAGCCTACACTCACAAACCCACACAACTAAAGCTTCCACCAAGCTCTCTCACAACCACAACACAAAAAACTCTCTATGGCCGGCCACTCCATGGAGCCTTTTATAGGGTTGGAAAAACCCTTCCACCTCCTTCACATTCAATGCAATCCAGTGCATTGAGACACACTCAAAAAGGATTTGGCTTCCTTGTTTGGCCGGCCACTTAAGGAGACAAAACCATTTTGTTTCCTTCCACCTTAACTAGCTTAGGTGGATGCTTAGGTGGCATGCTTATGTGGCATGCTTATGTGGCATTCTTATGTGGCATTCATGCATGTTGAATTAATCTTATTAATTCAATTAAGCTTATGTTATCATATTGAATTAATCTTATTAATTCAATTAAGCTTATGTTATCATATTGAATTAATCTTATTAAATCAATAAGGTAACATATTGAATTAATCTCATTAAATCAATTAGCTAAAATTCTCATTAAGCTTAAAGTCCAAAAACCATTTTGTACTTAAGCTTATTCCCAAATTATTCTAGTCAAACTAGAATACTCTAATTCCTCTAATTATCATGCTCTTTGTGTGTGACCCTATAGGCTCTCATAACGTTGGCAGTGGATCTAAACTCTTTTAGATACACAAGCAATGAGCGGCATCTAGCAATACATCATTGCTACCCAAGTTACGAGATAAGTCAAGATCCGACTAACCTTTCCGTGACTACTATAATATATGACCGTGTCCTTCATCCTTGATATCAGATTGATCAATGAGGCATAGACCATGTCATCCTCGATCAATCTATGTGTTTCTTGATCCCTGAGTAAACTAACTCAAACAAATGAGCTCAATATCTCATATTGACTCATTCGAGCATGGCCATGCGTTTTAGTAGTTCTACTCAATCAAGGGGCCCACCGATATCACTCCCGTCATATGGAAGGGATAGATCCCATCTACATCACTCACATCCCTCCGCATAATTTGTTACATACCCGATGTCGCTTTATGGTCCACCTCAAGCTACGGGTGACGCTTGACGATACCAAAGTACATAACTCCTTATGTAGGGAACCGTAGTGACTTGAGGTCTAAGGACTATTCATACCAATAGTCACATGAGAAAGTTTATGACACTCATATAACGATCCATGAAACTTTCTCATGGCGGGTCATTCAAGATATATTCTCCAATATATACCCATGTGTCAACTTGATATCATATATCCATGACTTGTGAGATCAAGTCATCAATTGACCTACATGCTAGTCTTTATGTATTAATATTGCCCTTGCATATTAATACTCGACTAGAACATTTAGGAAAGTGTTCTCTACTGACTCTCATAATCAATTCGCAATTGATGTCGTAGATAAGAACCTACTTTTCTAGGGCATTATTATATTTAAATTAGTGGCACAAGCAAGATGTAAATATAATAACCAATCCTTTGCCTTTATAGAATATGATACAAAATGTTCCCTATTCAACCATCACATGATTGGTTCTAGGGCTTTAACTAACAATCTCCCACTAGCACTAGTACCAATCACTATGATATCTAATACCTAGTGACCTAGTGTGACCATCATGCTTCCTCTCCTGCAAAGCCTTGGTCAATGGATCTGCGATGTTAGCTTTCGGTACTCTGCATATCCTCACATCTCCTCTATCGATGATCTCTCGAATGAGATGGAAGCGCCGCGATGTGTTTAGTCCGTGATGTGATCGAGGTTCCTTAGCTCGCGCAATAGCCCCATTGTTGTCACAATAGAGGTCTATTGGATCTGCAATGCTAGGAACTACCCCAAGTTCACGATGAACTTTGGAGCAAAAACGACCTCCTTTGTCGCATCGATGCCGCAATATACTACATTGTAGAATCAAGAATCGCCCGCTTTGAACTCTTCCACTCACACCCACCATTCGTGCAAAACACGCACTCGATTGCGATCTATAGTCATCCTTACATGCTTGGAAGCTTGCATCACCGTAACCCTTACTGCTAGCTCCTCATTGCCTCCAAATATCGGGAAATATTCTTTCGCCCTTCGTAAGTATTTAAGAATATTTTTGATCGCTATCCAATGACTTTCACCTGGATTTGGTGATCTATCTACTGTCATACTCAAAGCATACGAGATGTCGGACAGTACAAAGCATGGCGTGCATGATAGACCCTATAGCGGATGCATAAGGGATCTTATCCATGCGATCTCTCTCCTCCTTAGAAGAGGGACATTGAGTCTTGAAAGACTCACACCATGTGATAAAGGCGTAACCCTTTCTTAGAATTTTGCATAGCAAACGATCTAGCACTTTATCAATGTATGTACGACTTAGGCCAAGTAATCTTCTAGATCTATCTCTATAGATCTTGACGCCTAGAATATAGGAGGCTTCACCTAAGTCCTTCATCGAGAAACAATTCCCTAACCACATCTTCACAGATCGAGTGAGGGAATATCATTTCCGATGAGAAGTATGTCATCTACATACAAGACAAGAAATACAACTATGCTCCCACTATTTCTCTTGTAGACACAAGGCTCATCTTCATTCTTGATGAAACCAAACTCTTTGATTGCATCATCGAATCGAAGATTCCGGCTTGAGGCTTGCTTTAGTCCATAAATGGACCTTTGCGGTTTGCATACCTTTCCAGATGCTTTGGATCTTCAAAACCCTCGAGGTTGTGTCATGTACACATCCTCGAGTAGCTTTCCATTGAGCGGTTTTGACATCCATCTGCCGGATCTCATAATCGTGGTAGGTGCGATAGCAAGTATGATCGAATGGATTTAAGCATCATAGGGTGAAAAGGTTTCTTCATAGTCAATACCATGAATTTGTTTGAATCCTTTAGCCACCAATCTACCTTTATAGGTATGCTTATTACCATCCATGTCGGTCTTTACTTTAAAGACCCACTTACACCCAATGGGTTTTACCCCTTTGGTGGATCGACCAAAGTCCATACTTGGTTAGTGTACATGGATTCCATTTCGGATCTCATGGCCTCTAGCCATTTCTCGGAATCTGGGCTCATCATAGCTTCTTGATAGGATGTAGGCTCGTCAAGATCGACAAGCAATACATCACCATTGTCGATCAAGAGAAAAGAATATCTCTCGGGTTGGCAGCGGATCCTATTAGATCTACGAAGAGGTTGGTCTACTTGAGCAGTGTTTGCTCCACAACTCTTTGGGCAACAATTTCCTCATCCACAACACTTTGTGGTTCTGTTCATTTTCCATCGAAGCCTTAGTGTTATCATCATCTTGAACTTCTTCAAGATGAATTTTACTCCCACTAGTATTTCTAGAAATAAATTCTCTTTCTAGAAAGACGGCATTTACGGCAACAAACACCTTGCCAAGTGTGGGATTGTAAAAGTAATATCCCTTAGTTTCCTTGGGATATCCTACAAAATAACACTTATCGATTTGGGTCCTAGTTTATACGAGACTTGGCGTCTAACGTAAGCTTCACAACCCCAAATCTTTATAAAGACATTTTGGGACTCTTCGGTCCATATATTATATGGTGTCTTTTCTCTGACTTTTGATGGAAGCAGCGATTAAGTGTGGCGGTGTCTCTAGAGCTAAACCCCAAAAGGAAGTAGGTAGATCGATCTGGCTCATCATTGATCGTACCATATCTAATAAATGCGATTTCTCCTCTCGGATACACCATTCCATTGTGGTGTTCGGTGGAGTGAGTTGGGATATTATCCACACTCGGAGTGATCACGAAACTCTTGACTAAGGTATTCACCACCTCGATCTGATCGAAGTAGCTTAATCGCTTACCAAGTTGGTTTTGTACTTCATTCTTGAATTCTTTGAACTTTTCAAAGGATTCGACTTATGTCTCATCAAATATAAGTAGCCAAATCTACTCATATCATCGGTGAAAGTAATAAAGTACTTATAGCCTCCTCTCGCCCGACATTGAAAGGGCCACATACATCGGTATGTATGAGTCCTAACAATCCGTCGCTCTCTCGCCATGTCCACTAAATGGAGTTTTAGTCATCTTTCCTAAAAGACAAGACTCATACCTCATATGATTCAAAATCAAATGAGTCAATAATCCATCTTTATGGAGTTGGGATATGCGTTTTTCATTTATGTGACCTAGGCGAAAGTGACAGTGAGATGTCTGGTTAAAATCATTCGATTTGAACCGTTTGGTATTTACTTTATAAATTGGGTTATCTAAATCTAGAACATAGAGACCATTCATAAGTGGTGCATTACAATAGAACATTTCATTTAAATAAATGGAACAACATTTGTCCTTTATTATAAAAGAAAAGTTTTTCTTGTCTAAACAAGATACAGAAATTATGTTCTTTGTTAATGCGGGTACATAGAAGCACTCCTCTAGTTCTAAGATAAGCCCAGTGGGCAAAGACAAAGAATATGTTCCTACAGCTACAGCAGCAACTTTTGCGCCATTGCCTACTCGTAGGTCCACTTCACCCTTTGCCATTATTCTACTATTTCTCAGTCCCTGCACATTAGTACAAATGTGAGATGCACATCCGGTATCTAATACCCATGTAGAAGAAATAGATAGATTAACTTCTATAACGTGTATACCTGAGGCAGAAGTCCCACTTCTCTTGTTCTTTACTTCCTCAAGGTAGACTTTGCGGTTCCGCTTCCGATGTCGATCTCACGCAATGGAAGCGTCCTTCCTTAGGTACTTTACCTTTACCCTTTGAAGTGGATGAATTGGCCTTGACTTTGGCTTGGGTCTTACCCTTGCCTTTGCGCTTACCTTTGTCCTTCTTGACCATTAGTACATTACTAACTTTCTTCTTGAGATTTGGTTGTGATTCTCAACATCTTTGAGAATCTCGAGCAAGGTTTATCAATTTCATTCATGTTATAATTCATGACGAATTGATTGTATGCTTAGCGATTGCGGGATAACATCGTTGCCAATTCTTGGCTCGATGGAAAACCTAGTCTTTCGAGGTTCTCAGCGTACCCAATCATTTTTAGTCGTGAGTTCCTACAGTGTTCCTTCTTGCATCTTGCATGCAAAAGAGCCTTTAGACACTTCAAAAGCGCTCGTGCCTAGCTTGTCCTTGATATAGTTGTTTCAAATGCTCAACCATATCATAGGCATCCATGTTCTCATGTTGCTTACGAAGCTCGAGTTCATGGTGGCAAGCATAAGGCATGACACATCTAATCGTCATCTTGATGCTTCTTATAAGCATCCTTTTCACGAGTGGCGTAGGCGGGTATTTCAGGGGTAGCCTTCTCTAGGACATATAGTTTGCGTTCTTGCTTGAGGATAATCCTCAAGTTCCTATACCAGTCAAGAAAGTTTGCTCCATTGAGCTTGTCCTTCTCAAGGACAGATCGCAAGTTGAGGGGGTGTGTCGTGTTAGATGACATGGTGATCTACAACATTAAAATGCAAAGTTAAGTATCATACCTAAATCATTTAATTAGGCCTTTAATTAAATGAGGCTCCCACTAAATTCTCATAGCTACTATTTAGCTATAAATTTATATGGGATAAAGATCCACATCATAATTCGTCTTGAGTTAGCTTTGGCTAATCGCCCAAGACGTAGTATAATTAGGTAGGCAATCTTTTGCCAATTACATCTGATGTAACTCTTTAATAGCTTTTGTTAAGTTTTAGATTAGTTTAGTGTTTATTCCTAAACCGACTTCGGTGTGGCGAGGCCACGAGGCCTTCTTGGATATCGAACGCGACCACTTCTAAGACAAAGGCGATGTTGGAAATCACACAAAACTAATGTTAACACTTATGTTCAAAGCTAATATATGCCTCTACTTTCTTAACCAATTAAGAAAACACTTAATTAAGTCTTAACCAAGACGATAGCGGGACATCACGATTGTCCACTCGCACCCCTCAAGATAAAATGCATTGCTTTGCTTTGGCCCAATAACAAATGATCGAGGAAGTAGTGAGTACCAACTTTGGTAGGCATATCGTTTAGACTTATTAAGAAATAAACATGTATCATATACATATTAGCATACATCACATATAAGCTAAACTAATCATGCATCACATACAAGCTAAACTAACATGCATCACATACATATTAAACTAACGTGTCATGGTTATGGCCCTTATTCTACAATCTTCTCAAGCCAATGAAAAGATTGATTGGTCAACCTAGGGATAGCATCTTCTCCTAAGTGCTTCCTTTTGGTTGTCTTGTGTGTTGACTTCCTCCTTGTAACCTCATCTTCCAATGGACCCTCCATCCTTGTTTTGTACATTACAAAAGGAGAAATACTCGAGTTACATTCGAGTCTAAAACTAATTTTACAACAAGAATATTAGGAGAAAGGCACGACACGCAGGCCGTATTAAGAATTACAACACACAATCACAAACTTTTTGGGACTAGGCCATAACCATGCACCATGTCATTTTAACTTTTAAAAGACATTGGATATTTTATTATGTTTGAAAATTTGCTAATGCAATTATCAACTCATAATAAAATTTATCCTACTTCTATATCACATATAAAATATAGAAAACCTATTTTTATACGATCTTTCGCAAGTGGCTCTGATACCACTGTAGGGAAATCTCGTATGCCAAATGGCATATGCGCAACGGAAAAATTAGGATCCCTTCCAAGTGATCCATGCGAAAGCAAACTCGTATAAAATAAATTTCTCTAAACCAAACCTATCTTATAGGAGAGTTCTACCTTTGTTGCATGCCCTTTGCAATCCCGCTTTTCCTTTCGGTTTGTTGGATCTTTAGCACGTTCAAGTGTCCGTGCCTCTATACGTATCCACACGAGCACGCTCTTGTCTCACAAAAGGAAAACTAGAAGAGCTCTCCTTTACTTCTTGCTAGAGAAGTCCCTAAAGGAGAGGAAGAGAGGGAAAAGGATAAAGGAAGAAGAAGACTCCTCTTCTTGCTAGCCTACACTCACAAACCCACACAACTAAAGCTTCCACCAAGCTCTCTCACAACCACAACACCAAAAACTCTCTATAGCCGGCCACTCCATGGAGCCTTTTATAGGGTTGGAAAAACCCTTCCACCTCCTTCACATTCAATGCAATCCATTGCATTGAGACACACTCAAAAGGATTTGGCTTCCTTGTTTGGCCGGCCACTTAAGGAGACAAAACCATTTTGTTTCCTTCCACCTTAACTAGCTTAGGTGGATGCTTAGGTGGCATGCTTATGTGGCATGCTTATGTGGCATTCTTATGTGACATTCATGCATGTTGAATTAATCTTATTAATTCAATTAAGCTTATGTTATCATATTGAATTAATCTTATTAATTCAATTAAGCTTATGTTATCATATTGAATTAATCTTATTAAATCAATAAGGTAACATATTGAATTAATCTCATTAAATCAATTAGCTAAAATTCTCATTAAGCTTAAAGTCCAAAACCATTTTGTACTTAAGCTTATTCCCAAATTATTCTAGTCAAACTAGAATACTCTAATTCCTCTAATTATCATGCTCTTTTTAGCTGACCCTATAGGCTCTCATAGCGTTGGCGGTGGATCTAAACTCTTTTAGATACACAAGCGATGGCGGCATCTAGCAATACATCATTGCTACCCAAATTCTGAGATAAGTCAAGATCCGACTAACCTTTCGTGACTACTATAATATATGACCGTGTCCTTCTATCCTTGATATCAGTTGATCAATGAGGCATAGGCCGTGTCATCCTCGATCAATCTATGTGTTTCTTGATCCACAGTAAACTAACTCAAACAAATGAGCTCAATATCTCATATTGACTCATTCGAGCATGACCATGCGTTTTAGTAGTTCTACTCAATCAAAGGGCCACCGATATCACTCCGTCATATGGAAGGATAGATCCCATCTACATCACTCACATCCCTCCGCATAATTTATTTACATACCCGATGTCGCCTTTATGGTCCACCCTGTTACGGGTGACGTTTGACGATACCAAAGTACATAACTCCTTATGTAGGGAACCGTAGTGACTTCAGGTCTAAGGACTATTCATACCAATAGTCACATGAGAAAGTTTATGACACTCATATAACGATCCATGAAACTTTCTCATGGCGGGTCAGTTCAGTATATATTCTCCAATATATACCCATGTGTCAACTTGATATCATATATCCATGACTTGTGAGATCAAGTCATCAATTGACCTACATGCTAGTCTTTATGTATTAATATTGCCCTTGCATATTAATACTCGACTAGGAACATTTAGGAAAGTGTTCTCTACAGCCTCTCATAATCAATTCTGCCAATTGATGTGCTGTAGATAAGAACCTACTTTTCTAGGGCATTATTATATTTAAATTAGCTGGCACAAGCAAGATGTAAATATAATAACCAATCCTTTGCCTTTATAGAATATGATACAAAATGTTCCCTATTCAACCATCACATGATTGGTTCTAGGGCTTTAACTAACAATAACATGATCTTCTGTGCCACACCCAAGCACCATGTTATCTACAATATAAAGTATTAGACAATATGCACGTATATAAATAAAGTGAAAACAATGATCATGTGATTCTTATTTCAAAATAAAGATGTTCATACAAAAGAGCTAGGCTTTCAGTATACATCCCAACAATCTCCCACTTATACTAAAAGACTATGCTGTCCTCATACTGCCATACATCTGATTCCCCTTCCTTCCACATGCCTATCAAAGCTCTCGCCAGAAGGGCCTTAGTGAAAGGGTCTACCAGGTCATCCTCTGATGCAATCTAGGCGACAACAACTTCTACCTCCTTTACGATTTCTCGTATCAGGTGGTACTTGCACTCTATGTGTTTACTAGCCTTATGGGCTCATGGTTCCTTCGAGTTTGCAACTGCACCATTATTATCACAATAAATTGTGATAGTTCTGGGCAAACCAAGAATCACATCCAAGTCCATCAGGAAGTTCCTGAACCACACAACTTCTTTGGCCGCCACAGGGGCTGCCACATACTCAACTTCCATGGTGGAGTCCGCCACGCATTTCTGCTGGGCACTCCTCCATACAATAGCTCCACCTCCTAAAGTAAACACAAAACCTGAGGTAGACTTACTTTTATTCCTATCTAATTGGAAATCGCAATCCATGCAACCCACAGGGAGTAATTGGTCTACCCGGTAAACTAGCATATAATCCCTAGTCCTTCTCAGGCACTACAATATATGCTTTACCGCAGTCCAATGTCCTTGTCCTGGATTACTCTGATATCTACTGACCATGCTCACGGCAAAGCAGATATCTTGTCTCATACATAGCATACATGAGGCTTCCTACTGCCGAAGCATAAGGAATTGCCTTCAGCTCCTTTATCACCTCAGATGATCTAGGACACATCTCCTTAGATAAAGGAACTCCATACCTGAAAGGTAGAAAACCCTTCTTGGAGTTCTGCATGCTAAAACGATCCAAAATCATGTCTATGTATGAAGCTTGGGATAAGCACAACAACCTTGATCCCAAGGTTGTGACCCACTTGGGAACCATACCCTTAGGTCTGATAACACTCTGATATTGTTGCCAACTACCAAAATATTATCTACGTATAGTACAAGAAATACCACTACGTTTCCGTCACATCTCTTGTATACACAAGACTCATCCAGACTTTGAATAAATCCATAAGTCTGGATTTACCTCATCAAAGCGGATGTTCCAAGACCTCAAAGCTTGCTTCAGTCCATAAACGGACCGATTAAGCTTACATACAATACGCTCTTTGCCCTTAGCAATGAATCCCTCTGGTTGCTTCATATAGATGTTTTCCTCAAGACTTCCATTAAGGAAAGTTGTCTTGACATCCATCTGCCACACCTCATAATCCATATGAGCTGCTATGCATAAGAGCTCCCAGACCTGACTTGAATCCATAGATTCAATCTCAGTATTCATTTCGCTTTGCCAAGATGCTGTATTTATATCTTGGATTATCTCGTCGTATGTCTAGGGATCAGGTTCATGTTTGCTAGGGACCAAATCAAAAGATTCACCCAAAAACATGAATCTAAGAGGCTGTCTAACAACCCTCCCACAACGATGAGGTATCATCTGTGTATCCTTTGTGACACGCGGTGCAGTGACATGTGGTATATCCTCTTGTACCGGTGGTACTAAAGAAGTGACTTCCCTTTTTAACTCTTCCAGAACAATTTTACTCTTGGACTTGTGGCTTTATCACATTGTCTTTCTCTAGAAATCTGGTGTTCGTGTTAACGATCACCCTCTGATCTCTAGGACTATAAAATAAGTCAGAATAACTCATCATCTATCTAACCATCTCCATAAGAGTCTTATTCCTTCGTTCTGCTACACCGTTCTACTGGGGTGTGCCAAGTGCAGTCAATTGGGATTGAATCTCAACCTCTGATAAGTAGTTCCTAAACTCTCCCAAGAGGTTGTCACCACCACGATCAGATTGTAGTGTCATCCATATCTTGAATAATCATCTATAAAAGAGACGAAATATTCAAGATTACCTCTTGCCTAGATAGCCATAGGACCACACAAATCAGAATGAACCATCTCTAACACATCTTTGGCTCTATACCCCTTGGCCTTAAAAAGGCCTTTTGGTCATCTTACCCTCCAAGCAAGATTCGTAGGTTGGGAGATCCTCCACCACTAATGAACCCAAAGGTCCATCAGCTTTCAACCTTTGAATTCTGCTTAGGTTAATGTGACCAAGCCTAAGAAGCCAAAGATATGTTTGGTTCATCTTCAAAGGTTCTTTTCTCTTATTGGAATTAGAAGATGAGTTATTAACTTCAATTTGCATCGTGGGAGGTTTTGGTTCAAATTTTCTTTCAATGTACCTGAATAGATATTCTCCCTATTCCTTTTATAACAACTTTGTCATTAAAAGAAATAGAATATCCATCCATAATAATTTAGAAAATGAAACTAAATTCTCTCTAAATAAAGGTACATAAAGGGAATTTTCCAGAACCAAAGTTTTATTATTCTCAAAAGATAAATAAAACTTCTCCCACTGCAATAGCCGCCACCATCATGGCATTGCCCAAGTAAATGGTAATCTCCCCTTTAGCTAGTCATCGGGTTTCCTGAAACCCCTTTGTTCTTTTTTGGATTGGGACAGTCCTTCTTCCAATATCCATCCTGCTTGCAAGTGAAGTACTTGCCTTTCGGCTTCTTCACTCTTCCCTGAGATCCCCCCACCATCTTTGCTCCACCTTGTTTCTTCTTCTTCTTGCCTTCCAGCTTAGAAGTAGAAACCCTTTTTGAGCAACGATGGCTTGAGGACACTATTTGAAGAGCGCATACTTGTACTCCTTAGCAGATAAGAAAATATCTAGAATCTTTTCCAATCAACATTATTTAGGTACAGTAAGTTTATTTCCTTTAGTATTGCAACAAGTGGACTGAAAGTCATTTTGAAAATCCTAAGAATCACATAGATCATTACTTTAGATTTCAAAAAATTATTGATTCCTCAAACAATAAAATTTCGAAATCAACCAACACCTCAAAACACCGAGAATATCTCATGCCACGATAGTGTGGACGTATACGAATTCTACATTTGTAAGAGGAGGTTTTACCCATTAATTTTATTATCTTGTCAACCTTACTTTTTGACAAATAAAATTAATAGTTGGTTCCTCTTTGGCCCTACAAATAAAAGTAGTGACTCCGATGGGGAGGATACTTTTTATTTGCATCTAAGTGTGCACCATTACACAGTACTAAGGGAATTATTTCGGATTATGTGCCTTACCGCTGTGGAAGTACACATGCTCCTAGATAATTTCCTATAACCATTATTTGACCTAGTGATCCGCAAACAAACTCATCCGATGGGGAGGAAGGCACTCAGAGCCGACACGCAAGTTTGTTGCATCACACGTCAAATTGTAATGGAGGCCGCGGGAATTAATTAAAATATCCCTCTCCCACTTAGTAAATTGAAAATGAGGAATTTTCAAGCACACACAACATGCTTATTATTACTGTAGATTTCAATAAAAATTATTGATTCCTCAAATAATAAAATTTCGAAGTCAACCAACACCTCAAACACCGAGAATATCGCATGCCACGATAGTGTGGACGTATACGAATTCTACATTATTAAGAGGAGGTTTAACCCATTAATTTTATTATCTTGTCAACCTTACTTTTTGACAAATAAAATTAATAGTTGGTTTCTCTTCGGCCCTACAAATAAAACTACTTTTTATTTGCATCTAAGTGTGCACCATTACACGGTACTAAGGGAATTATTTCGGATTATGTGCCTTACCGCTGTGGAAGTACACACGCTCCTAGATAATTTCCTATAACCATAATTTGACCTAGTGATCCACAAACAAACTCATCCGATGGAGAGGAAGGCGCTCAGAGCCGACACGCAAGTTTGTTGCATCACACGTCAAATTGTAATGGAGGCCACGGGAATTAATTAAAATATCCCTCTCCCACTTAGTAAATTGAAAATGAGGAATTTTCAAGCACACACAACATGCATATAAAACAAATCAGCAATAAATATGGAAAAAATAGAATTTTTTCCAACTATTATGGCATTGTTCTCCAATATGCGTCCCGTCGTGTCGCCACCTCGTCCGCTCCTCCTACGCCATGTACGAGTCATCCGGAGATCCGAGCCGAGAATAAAACCTATTTTATTTTACATCCATCGATCCTATACTCCACAAGGGAGTGTACATGAAATCTAGATCGAAAGTAAAATAAAATAAAGAGTGGCTAAACAATGTCGTATTCAATTACAAAAATTAAATACTAATTTAGCCTCGTCAACCCCGAGGATTCAAATAATATACAATCACACACACACAACAACATACACACATATAGCCATAATAGTCAGATCTTATGCCTGTAACCAAAAAGTTAGCCTACGCACATCCTACTATTATCCGGTATACTCAATATATGATATGTGCATGAAAGTAACCGAATCCAAAACACACAAAACCGGAAACCGTGGCTCTGATACCAATTGTTGGAAATCATGCTAGCCCTCGAAAGGCTCATCGGCTCCCATGTCCCCGGATTAAAATTTTCACTAATGAAAACTAATCCGGATGGGATGAGTTTCCTTAGCACAACCAATTCGTCGTCGTGCCAACAACTTGAGCGGTCGCTTGAACAAACTTGTTGTTCAAGCAATCAACTCTTCTAGTCGGTTAGCCGCGGAAGAGACGATGGACGGATCGTCGGTTTTTGTGTTTATCTTCGGGGTCCATGATTATACAAATACATACAAATGTAACCTAGTATAATCAACACATACTAACATAAAGGACATAAGCTAGCATATCAATAAGAACATGTAAAGAACAATAATAAAAGTTGTAAAACTTTTATACCTCTTGATCATCTATCGTATGTCCTAACCTCCTTGTAGACTTCGTGTGGGCGAAGATCCTCCACAAGTTGAAGCTTCCTAGATCTTCTTCAATCCAAAGAAAGAAGAACTTTCTTTCCCTTCTTGCTTGAGCCAACCACCAATCCACAAAGGATTGATGCCTCCGGCCCCAAGAATAGATAGAACATAATGGAAACTACCAAGGAACAAAACTAGGGACAAACCCTAGCTTCTAGTGTCGCCGGCCAAGATGAAATAAAGAGGAGAAGAGGAATGAATTGAGCGTCGACCAAGGTAGAGGGAATAGAGATAGGTCCCGGCAACACCTTAGGAAGAAGAAGAGAACCTCTCCTATAGTTGCCGCCCACTACAACTTCCAAACCCTAGCCGCCCAACCAAACCCTAACCTAGGATTTCTTGCCGCCCAACCAAAGGAAAGGCAAAACCCTAATCTCTTTGAAAACCATCTTCTATGTGCCGGCCATGGAAGAGGGGAAGAAGGATAGAGTGTGGACCGACCAAGGTAGAGGGTAGAAGGAAGGGACCGGCCATACCTTAGGAAGAAGAAGAAACTCATCTTCCACTTGTTGCTGCCCATCTTTGCTCCCAAACCCTAGCCGCCCAAAAATTCTAAACAAACTAGGGTTTCTTAGCCTCCAAAGGAAGCAAACCCTAATCCCCTAAACCATCCATCATCCTTGCCGCCCAACCCAATAAGCCTTATATATAGAGTTGGGTTTTTGCCTTGGATTAATCTCCTCCATTGGTTCTATAGATTTAATCTCAACCGTCGGATCTAGAGATTTAATCTCAACTGTCGGATCTAGAGATTTAATCCCAACCGTCGGATCCTAGATCACTTGGTTACCAGGATTCATAAACTTTAGTACTTAGCCTGGAGGTCTAGAGTTCGAATCCTGGGGAAGGCAAAAACCCACTTCCAGGAGTGGGAAGTCCAGGTGAGTAACGACGGGCCAACAGGGGCGACGGTCGTCGACCAATAGGGGACGCCGAATTCCACAAATAGGGGCCCGGTCATTACAATGAAAAGGCGCCTTTTTATTGTAACGATCGGGCCCCTATTGGCGGAATTCGGCGACCTATGGTCGACGCGTCGCCTCATTGGCGTCGACCCTATTGATCGATGACACGGCCTGTTGGCCCGTCGTTACTCACTGGACTTCCCACCACGAAGTGGATTTTACCTTCGAGATTGAACTCTAGACCTCAGCTAGTTAATTAAAGTTTATGAATCTGGCAACCAAGTGATCAGATCACTTGGTTACGAGATTCATAAACTTTAGTACTTAGCACGGAGGTCTAGAGTTCGAATCACGGGAAGGCAAAAACCCACTTCGAGTGGGAAGTCGAGTAACGACGGCCAAAGGCGATGGTGTGGTGATCGACCAATAGTCGCCGAATTCCGCCAATAGGGCGGTGCCAATAGGGGCGTCGTTACAATAAAAGCGCCTTTTATTGTAGCGGCCCTATTGGCCGCCTATTGATCGGCGACCATCGCCTGTTGGCCCGTCGTTACTCACCGGACTTCCACACGAAAGTTTTGCCTTCCCGGATTCGAACTCTGCCTCCAAGTACTAAAGTTATGAATCTGGCAACAATGATCGAGATCGCAGTTGCGGATTCATAAACTTTAGTACTTAGCCTGGAGGTCTAGAGTTCGAATCCTGGGGAAGGCCAAAACCCACTTCCAGGGGTGGGAAGTCCAGGTGAGTAACGATGGGCCAACAGGGGCGACGGTCGTCGACCAATAGGGGTCGCCGAATTTCGCCAATAGGGGCCAGGTGCCAATAGGGGCCGGTCGTTACAATAAATTGTCACGCCCCGAGGGAGTCCCCGCCAGACGAAAATCCGGCAGCATCTCCCCAGTATGGGTGACAATACCAATTTTTATACAAGACCTACACGGCCACTATACATCGGTCAACACGACCGAAATACAATCACAACACAATATACATAATATGAGGCCTCAGGCCATCAACCTACCCCTTCTGCCATCTGAGCAGGAACATACAACCAAACCAATCAAAATAAGATCCGACCAATGGTCCACAAGAACCCCAAAAATCCACGAGTACATAAATCCATTTCCAAGCCGAACCAGATCTCCTCTACACAATTCAACCCATAACTCAAACAACTAATAAAGCTACTCGAGGAAATATGGCAACTGGACTCTCCTGACAGCTTCATCCTAAAATAAAAATAAAACCACGGGGTAAGTTCAAAGAACTTAGCGGATATTTGTCGATATGAATAGCAAGATATAGCAAACAATACTAATCATGTCGATCTGATCTCATATATATGGTAAGCAAGAAATAAATGCAAAAGGTTTGTACTCACTGAATCTCCTACTGCGATATAGGAGCATGTGCCCTACTATAAGAGATAAAGTCATCATCATATATGAATGTGAATCCTGTATGCATGGAAATCATATGCAACATCCAAGGCATCAATACAATAATGCAGCAAACACAATACAAATGCAATTTGTGCAAAAATGCATGTCGTGCATATGACATGGTCACCCACAGCCTTGATCACCGCCTCACGCGATGGTGGCCAGTGGGTAGGGCTATGACAACCGTGCACTCTGCCATCATTGCTCTTGAGTGGCCGAGTGGGCGGGATCTTTGTCAGTACACCTATCCTCCGCCCCAAACATAGTGGGGAGCTAAGCTCTCATCTCCGGTGTCATGGGCGGAGGAGGGATCACTGCCCGCTACCAGCGCCTCGTCGCTACCCATGAGCGGACCGGTGAGCCTAGCAGAGCAAGCGCACACACCCTCGATGTACCACTAACCCAGAGTGGCGGTGTGAAGGCCATTATAGCGTGCGGGCTCAATAATAATGGAACCCCGTCCAGCCAGCATGCAATCATGCAAAATGGTGCATGACACTAAAGCATGTAATACCAACTAACATACGTATCTGAATAATATGCACAATAAAAAGGTACATATACATGATCCAAGTAAAACAGGGAAAGTATAACTATAAATTGATCAAATGCATGTGTCAAATAGGCATAATAACATGCAAGGTAGATAAACATGAAAACTATTGCAAGCTATAACTATCTAGCATATCAACATGACTATATCAAAAAGACAAGTCAAAATACCCGCCTTATATAATGCTCGTGATAATTATCTTCACGCCCGTGAACCTGCCTCGTGATCGAAACCTGATACGTAGAATGTCCGAGCTATCTTCCAATCCGAGGATTGCTTCTGCTTTCCATTCTCGAATCTGTTATTTAACCTGATCAATAAATCTACTTTTAACCAATTTAAACAACCCTATCTAATTCAATTGTCCCTCTCAATTAACTAGTCCAATTTAATCTCCTAACCAAACTTAAACAATCTAAAACAAATTAATTAACTGATTAACGAATCAAGCCCAGCTTAATTAATTGAGTCCATATGAACTATAGAACTAATCAAATTAACTAATTAATCCCTAATCAATTAACTTGATTCATTACCTAAATGCAGCAATTGCACGATCCCACATCAGCTCGAAAGCTTCGGCAAAGCATCACAAATGGAGATAAACTTCTGATAATCTGCAACCAGTCCTGTTATGTAGATCGTGTTAATTGTCTTCACGTTTGCAAGTCTACTTCCAAATCAGAGTCCCCTTTCTCCAGTGAAAAGGGATCACGACGGAAGCACAAGGGAGAGGAGAGGCGGCTGGTAGTTGCTTGCGGTGGAGAGCTGGGCAAGAAGTGATCACCGGTGATCACTGAGTCGCCGACCAAAACGAAGGCAATCCTGCAGCTGAGATGCTGTTGGCATCCAAATCAAGGCTGCGGAGATGCTACTGGTCTCGATCCCAGCCCGACCGCGTGAGGGAGACAGCGGCGGCGACGGTGGGAGATCACCGGTGAGGGCGACAATGAAGAAGGAGTTGCGGAGGTAGATCTATATGCTCTCAGCGAGGTCCGGCTCCTCCTTGGCCTTGGCGACAAATGCCCGAAATGATGGCCAGCGGATGGTGGCACGCGATTGGAATCGGGAGAGCGACAGCGACCTCGTCGCCGCCTGGGCTCGCACGAGGAGATGCGGCTGAGAGAAGAGGAGTAGTGGCGTCAACAAGTTGGGCTCGGAGAAGGAAGGAGCAATGGAAGGGTCGCGGCGGAGAGGGGAATGGCCGATCGGGGGAGAGAGAGGAGACCGCGATCTGGAAAGGGAATGCGGCGGGGAACGCGACCGGAGGGAAAAATAAAGAAAATTAGGTTTTCTAACTTAGGTTTTAATTAAACCCTAATCTAGGTTTTGGTATTTAAGCATAGGGTTAAATCAATCGCATTAATCCCCCAAAATTAATATTTTAATTAGGCCCTCCAAAAACCTATTTATTTTATCCCCGTAAATCTCTTGTACAAGCCTCATTTAATCCCAGAAAAATTCTAGAAAAATTCCAAAAATCCCGAAATATTTCTAGGATTATTTCCTTAATTATTTAGCCATTTAAATTTAGTATTTTAAATTTCAGTATTTAACAGAGGTTATGCATCGATTATCGATGATGGAATGCAGTAGTTGCTGTGAATGAATATCCTTCGTTTTGGACACCTGTTTATACTCTAGGGTTGATTTACGATTAGAGTGTTGATATTGAAGTGACTTGGTGTAATACAATTATCATTGTTGGTGTGATGATTGATATATCATCAGCTTAGAGTAAAAGGATGTAGGTGTGTAGAAGACGACATTTTATACTTGGTATGAATTTTAGGAGATGTTGATAATGTTGTTAGACTTATCGACGATTTAGTCGTTCATGGATTTAAGGAATCAAGTACTCTTGGATTATTTGAGATCGATTGTCATCATATCTGTGAATGATATATTCTTGGGATATATTCATAATCTTAAGGGAAGTTGTGGTTTCCCTAGATTGATCTTGTTGATACTGTAGAGATTGATAGGATGTTGCTAGCATTACTATACCACTGATTTGTTGGGCCAAGTAGGTGATGGAAATGACTTGGTCAGAAGTTGTGGAAGCTAGGTTTTAGGGCCAAGACAGTGGCTGACTTTTGCATCAGTGTAGTTAGTCCTTTCGTTGGCGATGGAAGGGTACTGCACATAGATGCAACATTTCAGGGATTGGAATGATTTCGATGCAGTTGTATGAGACATGTCTTATGCCTATGTCAGTTGAGGAACTGCGAAATAAGCTGTCATATATATGACGTGGAGCTTAGTAGTTATTATCTTGAGTAGTAGATGTATAGAGCAGGAGTGCTCAGGGAGTTTTGGCTAGCTACTGGGTAGCTGCTATAGGGTTGTTAGAACATGGATAGATGCAATTGGGGAGATTGGTCATTACGGTCTCCCAGTCACTTATAGTGTTGTGTGATAGAGTGGATTTTGAACATGGTTGATTTCGTAGTTTGATGTTGGGTATGCCAACAAGCAAAGGTGAAATATTGTGACCGGTAGGGGTTATGTCCCGTGATGAAGTGGGAGCCTAGTACGTTAGACTGTGTTGAGAGATTATCTAGAATTTGGAAAGGACTGGATGTGATTTGGGTAATCGATGATCGATTAGCTAGGTCTGCTCATTTCCTTCCGAGCGTAAGATGGATTTCGTTAGATCACTTGAAGGAATTATATTCATGGAGTATCCTTGAGAATCATTGCCGATAGTGATTCATGATTCACCTTACGATTCTGGCAAAGTCTCCCACCGGTTATGGATATAGAGCTCCACTCTAGTACAATTATTGACCTTTTAATAGGTCGGTTGAAAGTATATATAAGAGCTGGAATATAATATTCGAGCTCAGTACCCCTTTTAGTCACTTGAGGTGTGTGACTTTTCTCCGAATACTTGAGATGATTATGGTGACATCTCATACTCATACATGAGTTGGAAATTTGGGGACCAAATTTCATTAAGTGGGGGAGAATGTAGAATACAGAAAATAAATAAAATAAAATACCCCTCGTTAATGGAGAAATTATCTTCTAAAATTTCTCAGGAGTTCACAGAAATTTTTCCGGATGCAAAAGGAGTCCATACAAGGAAGATTAAAGTTTAATTGGGAATTCGGGCTTAACTTAGGTTGAACCTTGACCTAAAGCTGGCTCAATCCAATTGAACGGACTTTATAAGGCCCGAACCCAATCAACTCCTTCATCGTGATTCCCCCCCCCCTCTGTTTTGATTCTGCGTCGCCATAACCAAAAACCCAATCTCGCGATTTCCTTCTTCACCGATCGATTCCTCGATTTACTCCCGATTCTGAACCCTATTTCTCCATCTTCTCCCGATCGGCCTTTCCCTTCTCTTGTTCTCTTCCCTTCTCTTCGTCGATCAATTATGGACGTCGCCTGCCTTGCCATCATTTGATGCCTAGGTCATTGTCGCCTCTCTCTCTCGATCTCGTGAGCTCTTGCTGCCTCGGCGAGGATAACCGTTCCAGTTACATATTGCTCGTATTTGTGATAGCATTATTGTCCCACTTAGCACACATGACCTTAAATTGGTAGAGTTGTCATCCAAGGCCAAGGGAGCTTGATTATTCACGGTGAGCAAGGGTAGTCTTGTCGGTGAGTTGGCTTGTAAGCTTTGATTTCACCTTTCGTTTCCATCTGGTAAATTCTGTATGTGGTGGTTGTTGATGAATGAGTTGGGTAGATTTTTTTCTTTCTTTGATCCCATGAGGATGGAGCTGGGATCTGAGATCTGCCCTGTTTGGGGTGGTAGCCGATTGATGCGTGTGGGATGAGAAGGGGAGCTAAATTGCAACTCTAATTTTAGATGTTATTAGATTTCGTTTATGGTTGTTGTTGATCTTAAAATTGTCATTGATGCAGCTGTGAAGTGTAAATTGGGTATAATCCCTAATTTTTCCCTTTACCTGTTCTGTTCATGGTGGTTCTAGATATGTAATCAGTGAGTTGGTGCAATCAGGTGAGGCTGTTTTGAGTGTTGTTTAGATCTATTTACCTTAATTGATCCTGTGGATGTCGGTGATCTACTATGAGTTGGGTTATGATGTATCAGATTGGGATACTCGAGTTTCTAACTCGTAGACGAGGGAAGGATGTGAATATAGAATGAATTAGTGTTTAGTTTGTATAATTATCGGAGGCTTTTACTTAATCATAGTTTGTTATTATGTGCAGGTTTGGGATACAAAGTCAGTCCATGACCGTGAGGATTATTCGAGCTTCATATCAGGTGGGTAATATCTACCCTGGTCAGTTAGTTTGATCTGAATTTGGTGTATGAATTTGGACTTATGCTACTACTTTGATCTTAGATCCACTCTTATTTAATCATATGCTTGTACTGCCTTGACCTTTGAGATATATTGATGTTACTTCATTGATTATCTAGCACGGATATGAATTATAAACCATATTATGTGTTAGCTGATGGATGTTCAGTAATTACAGGTAGTTAGGGTTATCTTTGTGACCTCAGATTCGGTTACTGTGTTACATCACTAAGGTTAGGTGATGGATTAGATTATGGGGTCGATTGTTGTATTGTATACTTATTAGTTATGCATCTATGGTGGATCTAGTTGTCTGTGCATAGATAAGTGTGTGGTTATCAGTATGTGGCTATGGACTAGAGGTCCTAGCGTGATGGTATATCCATTATGGATTGTGTATGGTTATATGGATGGTTGATAGTATCTCGCTACTGACTAGAGGTCTTACTGTGGTTGACTGTTAGATGTGTATGACTCTTTGTGCGATAGAGAGAGTCTTGTGGATTGTAGTCCTTGAATAGTTGACTTTTGGTTGTCCAGGACTCCCCGTGGGATAGGGAGTGTGGCGAGGATACATGTATGGAGCTATGCATCATTACATTGCATGCATGCTGGCGATTAGGTCTTCCTTGTGGTGGAGAGGATCGTCAGTCATCCTGCCTCCCCGGCCACTCAGGATAGTGGTTACAGGGTTGAGTGCAAAGCATTGTTGTGCGTTCCATTCTCAGCCACTATGGATGGTGGTAGCTGGAGATGCGCACTTGGCCACTGTGCGGAGTGGTAGTTAGCGCACTCACCCACTATAGACGGTGGTCGTGTGATGTGCAGTTGTCCTGGGTGCGGTGCTCATCTACTCATGGGTAGGGATGGAGCGACTAGAAGCAGGGACACCGTGTGAGTAGCATATAGGTCTATGGTAGCTAGCTATTGTTTCATACTACCCAACTCGGTCACTCGAGAGTGGTGGCGACTGGAGTCGGGATAGTTGTCATGTCATGCCACTCTTGCCATACTGGGGTCATGGTTGCACGGGTCCGCAGACATGGCCATGCATATGCATTGCTGCTATATATGTATGCATGTATTTGATATATGTTTTGCATATGCCTATGAGATGCTGCATTTGATTGAGCTATGTTTGCTGCATATGCTTGTTCATCATGATACATGTCATTTGCATATTATATACTGCTGTGTGTTGAGCATGATATATGTGTTGGTCTAGACTATAGTATGCACTTTATTAGCATCATGTCCTAGTATGGACCGGGATGTTATTACATGTGATTATATACTATTCATATGTCTGAGTATTGGTCAGGTATGGGATTGACCTTGTACGTTATATGGGTTATGTTATTGTATATCTGTTCCGGATGATATAGCTTATGGTGTTGTAGACCGTTTTTTACGTTGGTACATTACTTCATGTTCAGTTGATTAGTTTAGTATATACATTGAGTATGACTATACTGTGGTTACTTGTTATTAGATTTGGATAGGATTGTATGTCTATTTGACATATTTTGTATACCTATAGATCTTCACATGTATACTTGTATATCTCTATATCCTGTATATTGTTCATGCACTTTCTATATATTATCCTTGAGTTTATACTCACCACCCCGGACCCTGGGTTTCCTGTCTCGTAGGTAATAGGAAGAAGATTTCCTTGGACGTTCGGAGCTTCGCCAGCTGATCTCATTGTAGGGGATCGATCGGTGTGTGTTGGCCCGGCTAGAGGGGGGTGAATAGCCCTCTTTCGTTTGGTGGTGGAATTTGCTCATCTACAAAGAAATTAGCATAAGCGGAAAAACAAACAAGACAAGCAAATAGAAATGACAAGAATACAAATGCTAACACAATATGTAACGTGGTTCACGGCTACACTGCTAATCCACGGTCCGATTCGTCCCCGGTGAATCACTCCGCAACCAATTCACTATCGGTCTCTCCTTTCCACTAAGCTAGGTAGAGGTAACCCTCACAACTCAAGAACACTCCTTTTACAATAGATGTGAAAGAAAAACAAGAGAAGGAGTTTGAATCTTGTGGAGCACTTGGATGATCACTTAGAGCATAAGCATTAGTCATCCAAAAGCCCACACCCTCTCTTTTTATAGAGAGGGCTAATTTCTTTCCATTGGCTGCCACTCCAGCTGCGCGCCTTGCAGCGAATCTTTGCCACTACAACGACCTCGAACACGCGTCGGATCGACCATTGTAGTCCAGCGGATCCCTTGGCTGGTCGGTGATGAATCCATCACGATCACGCTCCGTAATCGCGATGGCTACGAGCGGTTCTGTGGCCCAAACCCTCTTGACCACCGATCGTGCTATCGGCCGATCGTGATGGTCTTAGCGATCGCGCCAACATATGGCGATGATCACGGGCCAAAATCCCATCGATTGGATACGGTCGAATTGAGTTCGACTCGGAAGCGATCATTGCCATTTCATGGCAGTCGACTGGTGCCGTGTGAAACTAAAACTTAACATTCGTTTGAGCTTTCGGCGGTCGGGTAAACCTTAACCCTTGCGGTCAAGCCTCCGACACTCAGCCATTCGGCCAAGTTCATCTAATGAGCTACTTACATTTCACTCATTCTCTCATCTCACTCGAAGTCCCTCGCCGAAGCTCTCTTCGTTCGCGGCCACGTCCCTCGATAGCATCAGGCGCACGACTCTACAATCCTCCTTCGCGTCTCTTACCTCCGAAGTCTGCTTCCTTGGCTTCGCTTTAAGTCATCTCATCTGACGGTCCCTCGGCAGCATCAAGCGCACGGCTCTACAATGCTCCTTCTCCGACTCAAGCACGAGGTTGTGAGTGGTGAACCCGCCAAGGCTCCATGTGTGAATTACTAAGTCCTGCACGACTTCAACGCACATATCAAATCACAATAACAAACTAACTTAAACCCTTTGCCACACACATCGAAACCATATCACGGCAAGAGATTGCCCTAACAATGTAATGCCCGAAAAATCTTAGGAATTTTATAGATAATGAGGCATGATAATAAAGGGGCCCTTATGTGGGTTAAAGAAAATAAAGATAATTATGCATGATGATAATAGGCTTACGTGGGATTTAAAGGAAATAAAAGAAAAGATAAAAGAAAAGAAAACCAGACAAGAAGGGGTGAGTCACCAAAAAAATCCAATAAATTTTTTTATATGATTAGGGAGAAGTCATGAATTTAATTGAAGAAGGAATTAATTCTGTTAAAGAGAGAAATTTATAAGAGAATAAAAATTTTATATGATTAGGGAGAAGTCACGAATTTAATTGAAGAAGGAATTAATTCTGTTAAAGAGAGAAATTTAAGGAAAATTTATAAGGGAATAAAAATTTTATATGATTAGGGAGAAGTCACGAATTTAATTGAAGAAGGAATTAATTCTGTTAAAGAGAGAGATTTAAGAAAATTTATAAGAGAATAAAAATTTTATGTGATTAGGGAGAAGTCACGAATTTAATTGAAGAAGGAATTAATTCTGTTAAAGAGAGAAATTTTAGAAAATTTATAAGGGAATAGGTTAAGCCGTGATGGCTATAAATTTAACCTCCCTAATACCCTAGAGGACACCTCTCTACTCTCTCTTGGTCCCTCCACCGCCGAACCACACATCAAGGAGAATTTTCTCCTAGGGTTGACTTCTCCGCCGAATCCAAGGAAAGGTGGGATTCAAGAGACCTTGGAGGGCAGCTGCTAGGGCGGGATAGAAGGTTGCATCTCATTAGGTTTTACAAATATAAGTTAAAGCAATCGAAAGTAAGTAATCCCCTCACCTGCAGTACAAGTTGCTTCGATCATTTTATATAGCTTATTTTCTTATGTTTTGATAGATTATATGTTTGGATCAAATGATATATGTGTGTGTTCAGATTTATAGTTAAGGTATATGTGTTTTTAAGCAAGATATAAGATCACAAAGATGATATCTCTCACCAATAGCATAAGTAACTCTTTGATATGCCCATTTAACTTCTATCACCATGTTTTATTCGAATTTATATGTTCTGTCTAGATTATGTTTGTTTAGATTTTTAGGTATTTAAGTATATTTCATGTTGAAGCAAGACATAAGATCGCAAAGATGCTTCCCCTATAAGTTTTGGAGACAAAGAGCATGATTGCATGTCTTGAAAGGATTCCTATATGAGTTTTGGGAGTAAGATCATATTAAATGCTTGATAAATGATAAATAATATGTTTTGATCAGATTATATGGGTGTGTTTAGATTTATAGGTAAGTATCCCCTCACCTGCAGTATAAGTGCTTACGATGTAATGTTGTATGCTTGATTTTGAACGAAAGAATCTAGAACTATGTGTAGAAGGTTCGGCTAGTAGGATTAGAGAAATTATTCTTGTTGAAATTCTTCCACGATTTATGCTATGCTACATGCCGATTCCTATTTTTGGGGAAATGCTAATTTGTGTTAATCCATTGTACTCAGTTAATGTTTTCTAAGATTTGATATATTTCTTAAATTTTTTGTATATTTTATTGTAAGGGATGTGTCAGCTTGGTAGGCTTGCATGAATCTTCTTGTGCTTGTAACAAGGTTTTGATTTGATGATTTCTATTTATGTTAGCTTAATTTTCCTTATGTCCCTACCTTATGCCATGTTAAATTGTACTCATGCCGATTTATGCTATGCTACATGCTTATGTTTTCACCCATGTTAGGCATGACTCACGTATATGAAATGTCTAAGAAATATTTTCCCTAAGAGTGGGGACAAGAACACTCTTTATGTTATGTCAAAGAACATGTATGCTATTTTACTTTATGCATGGCTTGTATCCAAAGTTGCCCCTAGGTCGAAGTACGGGCCTAGTGGTAATGACACGGTCGACGTGCCGACGGTCGACGGTCGACGACCACAAGGGGTCGCCAAATGGGCCGCCGAATGGACCGCCAAATGGGTTGGGCCGAGTCATGGATACAATGTCGGGCCCAATATGTTGAGATTATGTTTAAGTATATAAACTATATGTTTTCAAAGAGCATTCTGCATATAACTATTCCATGTCTATGTTATTACGAGATGTTATGTTATTGTGATAAAAATGCCATGGGGATACATGTCCTAGATGATCATGTCACGGATTGCTTTACTCATGAATTTTGAATGCTAAGTCTATATGCCTCTTGATGATCATGTTAATAGTTACATCCATGCTATGACTATATGTTAGTTAAATGAACATGTCACTATCTTATGTGTAATTTATGTCGTATGGCTTTTGTGAGTAGGAAAGGATCTTACTCAGCATATGTGCTTATAGTGTCGTTTTTTCCCTTGTACTGCAGAGCAAGGCAAGGAATGGAATAATTGAAGGGAGTAGCAGGAGGCAAAGATGTGTGTGGCAGTGGCATGGTGGATAAGATTTAGTTTAGGGTTTGGGGAGATTATGCATGTTTTACCGTTCAGTGTTAAGACTTAGATGATGTCTATGTTTGGTTGTCACTCCCGTTTATTATATAAATCTTGAATTTCTTTAGTACATGTTTAGTTAAGAAAATTGCTAAGACCGTTACATCATAATTAATCTGTTAGGTGGATTAGGTTAATATGGTTAGCTTAAGAAGGGATTTTATTGTTTTAAATGCTTCCGCTGTATGCATATGCATGTTTGTATGATCGCGTAGCGCCGCCCTTCGCTCCCCTCTGAGGTACGGGAAGGGCGGGTGTTACAGGTGGTATCAGAGCCCAGTTCTACCTTTCCACTACACACACATCAAGCTTCCATCCTACCGCTCCAAGTAAGAAATTCTATGCCTACTCTATTTATTTCATGTATGATATATATATGCTAAGAAATGCTTTTAGTTGGGTATGCATTATGTCACATTGATAATACGGTAGTATTATAATTATACTCAGAAAGGTTATTGTTAGTAATATATGAGAGATGTCCTAAGGCAATCGCCTTATGTATGAACCATTTATATGATAAATGAAGATTCACTATTTGAGTATACATATTTTATGTATTTGATTGGATCTTAAACTCATTTACTGAATGTCCACGATACGATTCACAGCATGAGAGAATTTGTGATTGGATCACAACTAGTGAGTATCTCTACATGTGTAATTGTGATGTATCGGAATTATCCCTAGTCAATGAATTGATGGATTTGGACACCATCAATTCTGTCGAGACTAGCACGAGGTATACTCCTTGGTGTATCCAAGCAGCTGATTCTCACTGGCTGGAGACATAGTGATGTCCGGAGTTAATCGTGGATGCTAGTTATGGTAACTAGTTCATTGGAGTGACCAACCGTAAGACTTCATATGGTTTTCTGCATATATAGATATGTCAATGAAGTTCTTACTGTGGCTTAAGTGCGATGTTCCTTTGACTTGCTGTATTCAAGTCATCTTGATCATAGAGACTTATGCTTTGACATCTTAAGCAAACATCTCTAAGGAGATGTGGACCCGGGATGATTGGGTATAAGTCGAAGTGATCGAAGGTGTTTGAATAGCCTATAAAGGATTCACCACTCCTTGCGAGGAGATGTATACCTATGGCCTCTCGTCGGATTGTTACTAAAGTCTGCCAAAGCATTACATGTTTAGAGTAAGGTACTCTTCGATACATGTGGAGTAACTAGAACTGTAGGACGAGGAAATGATACTTGGGCTAGGTGTGACGAGTCACTAGTGGGGATCGACACAATAGACCATGTCCTCAACCAAGTGGGTATAAGATGAGTGAAGGGAATGGGGCACGAATCATTCAAGCCATCAAGGGTTTCGTAAATAGTTCGGGATCAATCGCTGATCTTTTTTAATTGGGGATCATGATGTACTACTAGGTGCCACTCATGATCGTTCTATAATTAATGGTTAATTATAGACGGCCAACATAAACCGAGAACCTATTTGGTCACACGACAACGAGTGTAATCCAAAGGATTTAAAACGAGCTTGAGAATGGGATTCTCGATCGAGAGAAACTATGTTTGGTTGGACCAAACATAAAGCGAGCATGAAATTGTTTCACTTAATGGAAGCGTGGATGGGCGTGTCTTATGAAGACATAATGGATGGACCAAAATGGTTTGGTTCTAATCCAATGGATAAGAATAAACCAAAGGGTTTGGTTTATTTTAAACGAATGAACCAAAAGTTGGTTCGGTTCGTTTTAACTTAAAATAAACCATCATGGTTTGGTTTATTTTAACTTATCTTAATGGAGCGGGTTAACGGGCTTTATGGATATGATCCATTAACCATTAAGAGAATTAGTTCTCTATAAAATAGGGATTAAACCCTAACCCTAAACCTAATCCAATTAGTGGCCGCCCAACCCATCCTCCTTGTTGTTGGCGTCAACAACAAGGGCTGCCGCCCAACTTCATTGAGTGGCTGCCATCTCCTTGCCGGCGTCCAAGCTTCGGCCGGTGGACCTCCGGCGACCCTCCGGTGATCTCCCTTGGGTTCGGTGTAAAGGTGAGGCTCCATCTCTTCTTTAGCCGGTGCCTATTTCCTCCACTAAAGCTGTCCAGTTTTTCTGGACAGCTTCTTCTCCTCTCGTCGGAGCGTCGTTTGGACGACGGTTAGTGCTCCGACAGCGGCTAACATACCGGGGATTTGATCTCCGGTAATCCTCTGAGGTGGAGGACGACGGATTCGTCAATCGGTTGACGAATACCTCTCCGGAGAAGCAAGTCTTGAGGACTTGTTTTAGGTCCGAATTTGGATTCGGACCGTGATCATCTCTCGATCACGTCGTCTTCACCACGAGGCTAGTAACCCGTACGAAGACGAAGCTCGTGACTTAGCGAAGTCATCCCGAGGAGCTCGGCGTGGATACGGATAGAGACGATTCTTACGAGGATCGTTCCGGTTGATGCCGTTCCCGCGACACGTCATACGGAAGGTATAACGTAGTTTAATTTCCTTTTATTGCAATTTTAATTTACGGTTATGTCTACACTTGTTGTAATAGCATGCGTGTGTTGTGTGTGTTGTAATAAATAGGAGTATTTATTATTTTATTGCTTCACGCTGCTCATGTTTACGTAAACATGATCGAACACACACACGCCATGTGGTCAAAACCCAACAAAGGGTATCGTGAGCCCGTTGTGTTTCGACATAATCGTAAAAATGGTTTTGCGATAGTCATAATGTATTTCTGGAAGTTTTCTAAATTTTGGAAATTTAGAAGTATTTATGGAAATTTTTCAATTTTGGAAAGTCTAGAAGTATTTATGGAAATCTTCCACTTTTGGAAAGTTGGAAGTATTTATGGAAATTTATATTTTCCATAAATAAAATATTTGATTAGATTCTGGAAATTTGTTTCCTAATTTAATCATGATTTGATTTGGGAAATCAAATCTTAAAATATTTTATTTCCATAAGTAGTTTTAATGATTTAGGAAATTGGTTGTCTAAATAGAATTTCCTTAATCAAATAATTCCATGAATAAAATATGTGATTAGATTTGGAAATTTGTTTCCTAATTTAATTATGATTTGATTTGGAGAATCAAATCTTAAACATATTTTATTTCTATAAATAGTTATGACATATAAGGAAATTATATACATGACATAATTGTATGCCATGTAATTGCATTAGATGCATAACATTATGCCATGCGTGTCGTGACATGTAGATGTATGCCATGTATGCCATGCCATGTAGATAATAGTTATTTGCATGCAAAGAGGATGAGACATAAAACCCTTAATCAATATTAAAGCCTACACCTTCCATTAATATGGTTAGAACCAGAGTTCTGCTTCTTGTTTGGGTTGTTGGACTTTCCAAGCCCTCCAACTCAATATGTTCAAACCATGGAATAGTTTAATACTAATATGGTAAGAGTCGAGGTCAATCGTTAGCTTTGGTTGTTGGACTCTCTCCAAGCTGGGCTAATTGGTTGAATGCGCCTAACCATATTAAAACTATGTCCCGATTAATGGGTTGGCTTTAACTCGAGCATCGGCTTGTTGGACTCTCTCCAAGGTCGATGTAAAGGGAGGTGAAGTTGGGTGCTATGCATATGATGCATACTTGTTAATGTGTTAACAACCCGATGTATGTGTGAACATTCAATTAGTTGATAGCACATTGTGATAGTTGCATATACGGATATGCAATCGTATAGATGATACCTACCGTCGTAGTTATGAATGGCTTGTTGACTCTTCCAAGGTTGTTCATAACTATGATGGATATCACCCATTCGAGATGGACCTACGATCTCCAAGTGATTTTGGGGTTTTGAAATTGAAAAAAATGAATGGGATTTATAAATGTATATTGATGCATTTTAAAATCATCTTTCTCATATATGCTCGCTTTGTATTTCTAAGTTAATATATTGATCATGATGTGTTTGAATTTATGCTCCATTTTGGATTCAAATAAATTGACCGGGCGAACTTCTTGGATCGACTTAGAAACTTGAGAATTGTTCTCAAGGTGAAAAGCTTGTGTGCGCTTTCTTCCCGCTATTCTAGTGACGCGATGCAACTTTGGACCAATTGTTGGCCTATCGTAAACATGTGAGTGATTCTCGAACAAATGAGTTGCATCATGCTAGCCACGATGGAACCAAGTTACGAAGCGCATGAGCATATGGATGCTCATATCGTAGTCCTTCATCTTTGTGAGTTGGTTGATGAGCAAGTGAGATTCAAAGGTTCAAGTCTCAAAGCTCCTCTTCACCTCCGAGATGCTAGGAGGTTCATCTGTGGTATCGCCAATATGTCAAGACTGTGGAGTCTTCTCGAGAAGCATGAGCAGGGACGGTGTGTTAGTTGATTCCTCAAGAAAGGTTCTAAGAGGAAGTCAAAGGAACAAATGTAAGGGAAAGAAGAGAAAGGCTAAGAAGGTAGAACTAGCAAAGGGCACTTGCCATCATTATGGCAAGTAGGGCCATTTGCGAAGAAAATGCAAGATTTATCTTGAGTCCGTGAAGAAGGATAAGGCATCGGATGCCCCATCTTCTTCAGAAATCTTATTTATTGATTGTCATTCTATTTCCTCAGACACTTGGGTATTTGATACTGGGTGTGGCTCACATATATGTAATGACATACATGGGCTAAGGAATAGAAGAAGACTCGTCAAGGGAGAGTCAAATTTACGTGTTGGGAATGAAGCAAAGGTTGCCGACTCGCCATCGGAACGTATTTGTTGGAACTCCCTGTAGGACTTGTCTTAGAACTGGACAATTGCTTTTATGTTCCTTCGTTGATAAAGAACATCATTTCTATTTCTTGTCTAAATAGAAATGGTTTCCATTTGACGTTTAGTAACAATTGTTGTTACATAACTTTGAATGGGGTTCTTTATGGGACTGGAACTTTAAGCAATGATGTTTATACGCTGACATTTGCAATATCGAGCAACAAGAGTGCTCGAAAGGATAATCAAATAGACTCCTACATGTGGCATTGTCGTCTTGGCCATGTAAGCAAGAAACGCATGTCCGAATTACACCGATGTGGAATTCTGGAATCGTTTGAATTGGATTCATACGATACATGCGAATCATGCTTAAAAGGCAAGATGACTAAGTTACCTTTTATTGGAAAAGGTGAACGAGTGGGAGAGTTACTAGGTCTAGTACATACTGATGTATATGGACCTATGTCAACTCAAGCTTTAGGAGGCTATAGCTACTTTATTACTTTCACCGATGATCACTCACGGTTTGTGTATGTGTTCTTGATGAAACACAAGTCTGAAGCCTTTGAAAGGTTCAAAGAATTCAGAAATGAAGTAGAGAAACAACATGACAAAAGTATTAAAATACTTCGATCGGATCGAGGTGGTGAATACTTAAGTCAAGAGTTTCTTGATTATCTAAGAGACAATGGCATATTGTCTCAATGGACTCCGCCATATACACCACAAAGATAATGGTGTATCCGAGAGGCGAATCGACTTAGGACCTTGGTACGTGGTCAATGATGAATCATGCGACTCTTCCCAAGTCCTTTGGGGCTATGACTTCGCATACCGCTTACTTGTTAAATGTAATGCCTACCAAGGTAGTCTCAACTACTCCATATGAGATATGGAATGGTAAGAAACCTCATGTATCTTACTTGAAGATATGAGGTCGTCTCGCTTTGTGAAGCGGATCGATCGTATAAATTGGATGCTAAGTCCGATAAATGTCTATTTATTGATACCCTAAGGAAACAAGGGGTTACCAATTCTATCATCCTGTGGAACAAAAGGTGTTTGTTTCAAGGCATGCCGTTTTCTAGAGAAAGAGTTTCTCTTGCAAGAAAAGGGGAGTGTCCGAGCTTGAGGAGGCTCGAGAGACTCAAATAGACATTGATACTGGTGAGCACAACAAATGACAACTCATAGTGATGAGCAATACGGGATATTGTAACACCACATCTTCGTAGATCCGTAGAACACGCAATATTCCCGAGAGATATGGATTTCGTAAGTGAATCGAACGACGTGTTACTCATTGATGATGAGGAGCCTACGCTTATGAAGAAGTGCCGACAAGTTCGAGAAGGGATAAGTGGCTTGGTGCCATGAAGTCGGAAATGGATTCCATGTACGAAAAACCAAGTTTGGAACTTGGTTGACCCACCAAGGCATAAAGCCTATAGGGTGCAAGTGGGTTTTCAAGAAGAAAACCACATGGATGGTAATGTGATTACCTATAAGGCTAGATTGGTGATGAAAGGATATCGCCAAAAGCAAGGTGTTGATTATGAAAACCTATTCGCCTGAAGCTATGCTTAAATCCATTCGATGCTCCCGCCATAGCGGCTCATTATGATTATGAGATATGGCGATGGATGTGAAAACAGCTTTCCTTAATGGAAACTCGCTCGAGGACGGTGTATATGATACACCGAGGGTTTCACATCGCTGATAAAACCAAGGTATGCAAATTGCGACGATCCATTTATGGATTGAAGCAAGCATCCAGAGTCGAGGAATATCCGCTTTTGATGAGACGATCAAAAAGTTTGATTTCTCACAAAATCCGCATTTAACCTTATGTGTACAAGAAGGTTAGTGGGAGGCAAATGTGTTCCTAGTATTGTATGTCGATGACATATTACTTATAGGAAACGATGTGTCAATCTTACACTGAAGGTTTGGTTATCCAAGACATTCTCCATGAAAGACTGGGAGAAGCAACCTACATCCTTGGGATTAAGATCTATAGAGATAGATCAAACGGTTGTTTGGTCTTTCGCAGCCTACATATATAGACCGAAAAGCAAAAGAGGTTTAGCATGTCGGAATCCAAGAAAGGTTATCTCACCATCGCATGGGGTACACCTTCAAAGTCTATGTGTCCGCGCACGTAAGACGAGAGGATTTGCATGAGTAAGATTCCCTATGCATCCGCAATAGGATCTATCATGTATGCTATGTTATGTACGAGGCCCGATGTATCGTATGCTGAGTGTCACGAGCAGATACTCACCGATCCAGAATGGATCATTGGGTCATTAAGACGATCCTTAAGTACTTAAGAAGAACTAAGGATGTGTTCCTAATATATGGAGAAGGGTACATGGTGATACGCGGTATACGGATGTTACCCGCATGCACAAGGATGATTCCATGTCTTAGTCTGGGTATGTATTCACCTAAAATGGAGGCGCAATAAGTTGGAAAGGTTCCAAGCTTGACACTATAGCGGATTCTGCCACTATGGCAGAATACGTTGCAGCTTTGGAAGCAGCAAAGGAAGCGGTTTGGATCAATAAGTTCATCTATGAACTTGATATGGTCTCATCAATGATCCAAACATGTGCTTCGCCGCTATCATCTTATCAGAGAGATCATCAGTAGGAACGAAATACAAATCGAGAAAATTCCCACTGAAAGGAACTTAGCGGATCCCTTGACTAAAGCATTACCTCAAAGCAAGTTTGAGGGTCATGTTAGAGCCTATGGTATTGGATACCGTAGCGATTGGCATTAGGCCAAGTGGGAGTCTGTTAGTAATATATGAGAGATGTCCTAAGGCAATCGCCTTATGTATGAACCATTTATATGATAAATGAAGATTCACTATTTGAGTATACATATTTTATGTATTTGATTAGATCTTAAACTCATTTACTGAATGTCCACGATACGATTCACAGCATGAGAGAATTTGTGATTGGATCACAACTAGTGAGTATCTCTACATGTGTAATTGTGATGTATCGGAATTATCCCTAGTCAATGAATTGATGGATTTGGACACCATCAATTCTGTCGAGACTAGCACGAGGTATACTCCTTGGTGTATCCAAGCAGCTGATTCTCACTGGCTGGAGACATAGTGATGTCCGGAGTTAATCGTGGATGCTAGTTATGGTAACTAGTTCATTGGAGTGACCAACCGTAAGACTTCATATGGTTTTCTGCATATATAGATATGTCAATGAAGTTCTTACTGTGGCTTAAGTGCGATGTTCCTTTGACTTGCGGTATTCAAGTCATCTTGATCATGGAGACTTATGCTTTGACATCTTAAGCAAACATCTCTAAGGAGATGTGGACCCGGGATGATTGGGTATAAGTCAAAGTGATCGAAGGTGTTTGAATAGCCTATAAAGGATTCACCACTCCTTGCGAGGAGATGTATACCTATGGCCTCTCGTCGGATTGTTACTAAAGTCTTTGGCCAAAGCATTACATGTTTAGAGTAAGGTACTCTTCGATACATGTGGAGTAACTAGAATCCGTAGGACGAGGAAATGATACTTGGGCTAGGTGTGACGTAGTCAGCCTAGTGGGGACTGACACAATAGACCATGTCCTGAACCAAGTGGGTATAAGATGAGTGAAGGGAATGGGGCACGAATCATTCAAGCTACTGAAGGGTTTCAGAAATAGTTCGGGATCAACCGTTGATCTTTTCGGTTAATTGGGGATCATGATGTACTACTAGGTGCCACTCATGATCGTTCTATAATTAATGGTTAATTATAGACGGCCAACATAAACCGAGAACCTATTTGGTCACACGCACAACGAGTGTAATCCAAAGGATTTAAAACGAGCTTGAGAATGGGATTCTCAGACCGAGAGAAACTATGTTTGGTTGGACCAAACATAAAGCGAGCTTGAAATTGTTTCAGTCGCAATGGAAGCGTGGATGGGCAGTGTCTTATGAAGACATAATGGATGGACCAAAATGGTTTGGTTCTAATCCAATGTATAAGAATAAACCAAAGGGTTTGGTTTATTTTAAACGAATGAACCAAAAGTTGGTTCGGTTCGTTTTAACTTAAAATAAACCATCATGGTTTGGTTTATTTTAACTTATCTTAATGGAGCGGGTTAACGGGCTTTATGGATATGATCCATTAACCATTAAGAGAATTAGTTCTCTATAAAATAGGGATTAAACCCTAACCCTAAACCAAATCACAAAGTGGACGCCCTACCCATCCTCCTTGTTGTTGGCGTCAACAACAAGGGCTGCCGCCCAACTTCATTGAGTGGCTGCCATCTCCTTGCCGGCGTCCAAGCTTCGGCCGGTGGACCTCCGGCGACCCTCCGGTGATCTCCCTTGGGTTCGGTGTAAAGGTGAGGCTCCATCTCTTCTTTAGCCGGCGCCTATTTCCTCCACCAAAGCTGTCCAGTTTTCTGGACAGCTTCTTCTCCTCTCGTCGGAGCGTCGTTTGGACGACGGTTAGTGCTCCGACAGCGGATAACATACCGGGGATTTGATCTCCGGTAATCCTCTGAGGTGGAGGACGAAGGATTCGTCAATCGGTTGACGAATACCTCTCCGGAGAAGCAAGTCTTGAGGACTTGTTTTAGGTCCGAATTTGGATTCGGACCGTGATCATCTCTCGATCACATCGTCTTCAACACGAGGCTAGTAACCCGTACGAAGACGAAGCTCGTGGCTTGGCGAAGTCATCCCGAGGAGCTCGGCGTGGATACGGATAGAGACGATTCTTACGAGAATCGTTCCGGTTGATGCCTTTCCCGCTACACGTCATACGGAAGGTATAACGTAGTTTAATTTCTTTTATTGCAATTTTAATTTACGGTTATGTCTACACTTGTTGTAATAGCATGTGTGTGTTGTGTGTGTTGTAATAAATAGGAATATTTATTATTTTTATTGCTTCCGCTGTGCTCATGTTTACGAAACATGATCGAACACACACACGCCGCGGTGCCGGAAACCCAACAGTTATAACATGTAGCATAGCATATATGTTATTTCATACGTATTATTTAGACCATTGACATATAATTGGTTGATGTATGTTGCTCTTTATATGTAAAATTAAATAACATAATATATGTCATAAGTAATATATTGTATATTATAGTATTATTAACTATATTGATATATTTGACTCCATAATTAATAGTTCTTATTGCTATTAATATAGATGTCTACAGCATAGTCTTCTGTCTATGCATATCACAACTTTAATTATTATATTTTCTCTTAAGACATAATAAATTACTTAATATCATCCTATGCATAATTAAATTAATTGAATATATAAACATGTTAATTAATAACATTATTATGAATAAAGCTTAATTCATAATAAACAATGTAATTAATGCCTATTTATGTTAATTATATGTTAACATAGTAACATATGGATTATAATTATTAATAATATAATTATGAGCATCCTATACCCTTATAATTATTATCAGTTACATCTTGACCTAACTATCATTAGTTACAATATATGCATAACTTAACATGTGAATATATATATATAATTTAAACTATTAAATTATGATAAAATAATTTATATACATTTAGGGGCCACTTTCGTAAACTACAATACTGAATATTTCATTTAACCATAAGTATATATGGTTATAAACATAATATACATATATAAATTACATATTTAAAAGGATAATTATATTACGTAGCCTAATATCAAAACATAATTTATATATGAGTTATATAAATACGAATAACCTTTAGGATTATATTAATATGTATGGTTATGATTGTTTAACCATATATACCATATCAGGATAAATAATTATAATGTATCATAATAAACACCTTCGTACCATTAATATTCAATTGATTATAACATAATATCATATATATTGTGTGTAACAATTATCTACGGACATTATGAGTTCATAGTCATGCCTTTTGGAGTGACGAATGCTCCTGCTATGTTCATGGACCTGATGAATCGGGTATTCTCGGTGTTTCTTGACAAGTTCGTGATCGTCTTCATTGACGATATCCTCGTCTATTCGAGAAATCAAGAAGAGCATGCCAAACACCTGAAGATGATATTACAGATTCTTCGAGAAAAGCAACTATATGCCAAGTTCTCCAAATGTGAATTCTGGCTCAACCAAGTATCTTTTCTAGGTCATATTATTTCCAAGGACGGAGTTATGGTGGACCCGAGGAAGATCGAGGCCGTGAGTAACTGGAGCAGACCAAGGAATGCTAGCGAAATCAGGAGTTTTCTCGGATTAGCGGGCTATTACCGGAAATTCGTAGAGGACTTCTCCAGAATCGTAGCACCTATGAAAGGAATAATGAGATTCGGGAAGAAAGGGAAGCTAAGTCCGCGATACGTAGGATCATATCCGATCCACGAAGGCTGCTGGCAAGGTAGAGAGCTCGAGCTACCTCGGAGATGTCGGCTATTCACAGCGTGTTCCATGTGTCGATGCTCAAGAAGTGCATTTCGGTAGAGACGGATGGTTGAGCCACGAGCAGTGCAAATTCGGGAGGACTTGAGTTACGAAAGTCGACCGATCCAATCGACCAAGTCAAAAGAAGACTAAGAAACAGCATGCCTTAGTAAAGGTTTGTGGCAAAGCCAACAATAACTGCTATAGCCACCGGGAAACGCGAGGATGATATGAAACGAAGATACCTAGAACTATTCTAAGTTCGAGGACGAACATTTTACAAGGTATGGTGGATTGTAACGGCCAAAAAATCTTAGGAGTTTTATAGATAATGAGGCATGATAATAAAGGGGCCCTTATGTGGGTTAAAGAAAATAAAGATAATTATGCATGATGATAATAGGCTTACGTGGGATTTAAAGGAAATAAAAGAAAAGATAAAAGAAAAGAAAACCGGACAAGAAGGGGTGAGTCACCAAAAAAATCCAATAAAATTTTTTATATGATTAGGGAGAAGTCACGAATTTAATTGAAGAAGGAATTAATTCTGTTAAAGAGAGAAATTTATAAGGGAATAAAAATTTTATATGATTAGGGAGAAGTCATGAATTTAATTGAAGATGGAATTAATTTTGTTAAAGAGAGAAATTTAAGGAAAATTTATAAGGGAATAAAAATTTTATATGATTAGGGAGAAGTCACGAATTTAATTGAAGAAGGAATTAATTCTGTTAAAGAGAGAAATTTTAGGAAATTTATAAGGGAATAGGTTAAGCCTTGATGGCTATAAATTTAACCTCCCTAATACCCTAGAGGACACCTCTCTACTCTCTCTTGGTCCCTCCACCGCCGAACCACACATCAAGAAGAATTTTCTCCTAGGGTTGTCTTCTCCGTCGAATCCAAGGAAAGGTGGGATTCAAGAGACCTTGGAGGGCAGCTGCTAGGGCGGGATAGAAGGTTGCATCTCATTAGGTTTTACAAATATAAGTTAAAGCAATCGAAAGTAAGTAATCCCCTCACCTACAGTACAAGTTGCTTCGATCGTTTTATATAGATTATTTTCTTATGTTTTGATAGATTATATGTTTGGATCAAATGATATATGTGTGTGTTCAGATTTATAGTTAAGGTATATGTGTTTTTAAGCAAGATATAAGATCACAAAGATGATATCTCTCACCAATAGCATAAGTAACTCTTTGATATGCCCATTTAACTTCTATCACCATGTTTTATTCAAATTTATATGTTCTGTCCAGATTATGTTTGTTTAGATTTTTAGGTATTTAAGTATATTTCATGTTGAAGCAAGACATAAGATCGCAAAGATGCTTCCCCTATAAGTTTTGGGGACAAAGAGCATGATTGTATGTCTTGAAAGGATTCCTATATGAGTTTTGGAAGTATGATCATATTAAATGCTTGATAAATGATAAATAATATGTTTTGATCAGATTATATGGGTGTGTTTAGATTTATAGTTAAGTATCACCTCACCTGCAGTATAAGTACTTACGATGTAATGTTGTATGCTTGATTTTGAACGAAAGAATCTAGAACTATGTGTAGAAGGTTCGGCTAGTAGGATTAGAGAAATTATTCTTGTTGAAATTCTTCCACGATTTATGCTATGCTACATGTCGATTCCTATTTTTGGTAAAATTCTAATTTGTGTTAATCCATTGTACTCAGTTAATGTTTTCTAAGATTTGTATATATTTCTTAAATTTTTTGCATATTTTATTGTAAGGGATGTGTCAGCTTGGTAGGCTTGCATTAATCTTCTTGTGCTTGTAACAAGGTTTTGATTTGATGATTTCTATTTATGTTAGCTTAATTTTTCTTATGTCCCTACCTTATGCCATGTTAAATTATACTCATGCCGATTTATGCTATGCTACATGCTTATGTTTTCACCCATGTTAGGCATGACTCACGTATATGAAATGTCTAAGAAATGTTTTCCCTAAGAGTGGGGACAAGAACACTCTTTATGTTATGTCAAAGAACATGTATGCTATTTTACTTTATGCATGGCTTGTATCCAAAGTTGCCCCTAGGTCGAAGTACGGGCCTAGTGATAATGACACGGTCGACGGTCGACGACCACAAGGGGTCGCCAAATGGGCTGGGCCGAGTCATGGATACAATGTCGGGCCCAATATGTTGAGATTATGTTTAAGTATATAAACTATATTTTTTCAAAGAGCATTCTGCATATAACTATTCCATGTCTATGTTATTACAAGATGTTATGTTATTGTGATAAAAATGGCATGGGGATACATGTCCTAGATGATCATGTCACAGATTGCTTTACTCATGAATTTTGAATGCTAAGTCTATATGCCTCTTGATGATCATGTTAATAGTTACATCCATGCTATGACTATATGTTAGTTAAATAAACATGTCACTATATTATGTGTAATTTATGTCGTATGGCTTTTGTGAGTAGGAAAGGATCTTACTCAGCATATGTGCTGATAGTGTCATTTTTTTTCCTTGTACTGCAGAGCAAGGAAAGGAATGGAATAATTGAAGGGAGCAGCAGGAGGCAAAGATGTGTGTGGCAGTGGCATGGTGGATAAGATTTAGTTTATGGTTTGGGGAGATTATGCATGTTTTACCGTTCAGTGTTAAGACTTAGATGATGTCTATGTTTGGTTGTCACTCCCGTTTATTATATAAATCTTGAATTTCTTTAGTACATGTTTAGTTAAGAAAATTGCTAAGACCATTACATCATAATTAATTTGTTAGGTGGATTAGGTTAATATGGTTAACTTAAGAAGGGATTTTATTGTTTTAAATGCTTCCGCTGTATGCATATGCATGTATGTATGATCGCGTAGCGCTGCCCTTCGCTCCCCTCTGAGGTACGGAAAGGGCGGGCGTTACAAACAATCTCCCCCTTTTTGATGTGTGGCATTCTGTTTAAGTTAGGTAAAAACATTTGATACAATTTTACGAAAGGAAAGCATGTAAATAACATGATTAGCAACTCTCCCCCTTAATACATGAAACTCCCCCTAAATATATTCCCCCTTACTTAAACATATAGTTTTCTCCCCCTTTGACACCATCAAAAAGATTAAACAAAGTTTATATATCATGACATCAAGTCTAGAGAGAAACATAAACCAAAAACATGCCTTAAAACCGTTTATCAGAAGTTGCTGGGCTATTTTTCAGGTGAGCAGTCGACTGCTATCAGTATGGCAGTCGACTGGCACAATAAAATCCGAATTTCTGATTTTCTGGATGAATTTCAGAATTACACTATAAATTCTAGAAAATTCAAAAAATAGTGAAATTTTGGGAACACATTTCTTCTAGTGTTCTTTATCAATGAAAACTAGTTTTCCATGAAAAAACATTATATTTTCAAGGATTTGTCAAAAATCCAAAAGCTTTAAAAACAACTAGGTTTTTGATCAAGTTAGTATCACATTTAACACCTAGTTTTGGTTTGAATTGTTTCAAAACATGAACATGCAGATTTTAAAGTAAGAAATTGTTTTGAAAACATATGAAATATCCAACCATGATCTTTGGGCAATATGTCTATGAATTAAACTTAAGTCTTCCACATGATTTGTCTATTATTGCTATTTTGATACCTTAAATGACCATCTAAATGTTATAGGCATTAGTGGACATTTGTATCATCCTAACATCTCACTCATGCTAAGTTTTCAATCATGGTAGCCTATGGTGAGTGTGAGATGAATCCTAAAGGTATTTGTATATACTTAACCATTATTTTCATGCAATTCTATCAAGGTTAAGTATCATCCTATCATTCCACATGATCATAAAGACATATATGGATAAATTTCATATTATGATCATGAAACACATGTATTCATCAAATTGTGATCATGAATTAGGTATTACATCATGATAATAAGGCAACTCATGATTATGTGCCAAATATCAAGATCATAAATCATGATTGCAAACATACATAGCAATTACATTAACTATCATGATTTAAGCATTATTATCAATTTATGGGCAAATTATTATCACCTAACACTATTTCTAAAATTGAAGTCCCACCATCCTAAGTCAACCAAAATATGATATAGATGAAATCCTTATGGTTGACTATCCTAGGGTTTTCCTAACCCTTAAGGATGGATTTAGGAACCCAATACAAATTCTTCCCTATGGGGTTCACTAAAAATTCTTTAGCGATCCATTTTCTAGCTATTACCTTCTTTTTGTCTTGACCCCTAGCAATTAGAATTAGACATTTATAGGCCTTTTCATTTTTCTTTTCCTTATATCCTAGGCCTTTCTTGTTGAAGCTTACCCTTTGGCTCCCAATTATCATGTTAAGGGTATTGGAGCCTATTGTAAACTTTTCTAGGGCCTTGGTCAAATGATCAACTTTCTCTCTTAAAGCCCTATTTTCTTCTATGCATGCATCATTAACATCATTTACATTTAAGCATGCTTTTTCTAATTTTTCTTCTAAGTCTTTAATTTGATCAAGCATGCTTTTATTTTTCTTTTTGGCTCTAAACAAGTCCTTAGTGAGGCTAGAAATAATTGACATAACTTTCTTGGGGGAAAGACTTGTTACCTCACTTACCAAGTCCTCTTCCGATGATGAGGATGTAGAGGAAGCTCCCCCTTCACTCGAGCTCTCCTCACTTGATCTTGCTTCTTCATTTTCGGAGGAGGAAGAGTCTATGTCATCAAAGGCCATTAGGACAAGGTTGGAGTAGACATGTTCTTCCTCTTCGGATGATGATGATGATGAAGAGGGATCATCCCATGTCCTTGCTTTTAGTGCCTTGGCCTTCCCTTTTTCTTTGGCCTTCTTCTCTTCTTCCTTCTTCTTGCTCCCCTTCTTCTTCTTCTTTTCTTCTTTCATTTTCTTCTCCTCTTTGCTCTTGTTCAAGAGGGGACAATTATCCCTTATATGTCCCTCCCCTTGGCAATTGTAGCAAATGACTTTCCCCCTTGGTCTTATCCTCCTATCATTAGATTTATTAAATTTAAAATTTCTTAAAGCACGCCTTACCTTCCTTACCATGTAAGCTTCTTCCGTGCTATCCATGGAGGAGGATGAGGATGCTTCATCGGAGGAGGAGGGGATCTCCATCTTCTTCTTCCCCATGTTAGCCAAAAGTGCTACTCCACTTGAAGGTTGAAATCTTGGCTCTTCTATTATTCCTTCAAGTCTTGTTTCATGGAGCTCCATTGTTGAGAAGAACTCCTCCAAGGTGCTCACTTCTAAATTCTTGGACATGTAGAAGGAGTCCACCATTGAGCTCCATTTCGATGACCGGGGAAAAGCATCGATTGCTTTCATCAGCATATCCCGGTTCGAAAGTCTTTCTCCTACACTTGTTAGTCCAATCAAAATTTCTTTAAACCTAGAATGCAATGATGTTACCTTTTCTCCCTTTTCTAATTTGATATTTGATAGTTGGGAGCGGAGGAGATCTCTTCTTGCAAGCTTGGCCTCCGAGGTACCTTCATGAAGCTCTACTAGCTTCTCCCACATCTCCTTCGCACTAGAGCATTCCCCAATCCGGTTAACTTCTTGTTGGGGGAGTACATTGTAGAGGTGGTGCTTGGCCTTTGAATTCGCCAAGTACTCCTCTCTTTGTCTTTTACTCCATCTTGATTTCTCCAATAGCTCCCCTTTTTCATTCCTAGGTAACTTGAAACCGTTTTCCATAATCAAAAGAATTTCAAAATCGGTTTCGAAAAATACCTCCATTCTCTTTTTCCACCAAGAGAATTCTCCTTCAAACTTTGGTGGATGAATATTAGAGCCGGTCATTCTTGAATGTGCTTGTTGTGGCGGTTAGTCCTCGACAAGCTTTCCTTGGCTCTCATACCACTTGTAGGGGATCGATCGGTGTGTGTTGGCCCGGCTAGAGGGGGTGAATAGCTCTCTTTCATTTGGTGGTGGAATTTGCTCGTCTACAAAGAAATTAGCGCAAGCGGAAAAACAAAAATAAGACAAGCAAATAGAAATGACAAGAATACAATCGCTAACACAATATGTAACATGGTTCATAGCTACGCCACTAATCCACGGTCTGATTCATCCCCGGTGAATCACTCCGCAACCAATTCACTATCGGTCTCTCCTTTGCACTAAGCTAGGTGGAGGTAACCCTTACAGCTCAAGAACACTCCTTCTTTTACAATAGATGTGAAAGAAAACTAAGAGAAGGAGTTTGAATCTTGTGGAGCACTTGGATGATCACTTAGAGCATAAGCATTAGCCATCCAAAAGCCCACACCCTCTCTTTTTATAGAGAGGGCTGATTTCTTCCCGTTCGCTGCCACCAGTTGACTGCTGCCCTTGGCAGTTGACTGTCGCCGCTACAACGGCCTCCGAACACGTCGGATCCCGACCGTTGTAGTCCAACGGATCCCTTGGCAGTCGACTGATGAATCCATCAGTCGACTGCTGCCTCCGTAGTCGACTGCCCAGTCGGCTACGAGCGGTTCTGTGGCCCAAACCCTCTTGACCAGTCGACTGCTGCCATCAGCAGTCGACTGATGGTCTTGGCAGTCGACTGCCAACATATGGAAATCAACTCCTAGGCAAAAATCCCATCAGTTGGATACCAGTAGAATTGAGTTCCACTTAGAGCAGTCGACTGGTGCCGTGTGAAACTCAAACTTAACATTCGTTTGAGCTTCTGGTGGTCGGGTAAACCTCAACCCTTACGGTCGAGCCTCCGACACTCAGCCATTCGACCAAGATCACCTAATGAGCTACTTACATTTCACTCATTCTCTCATCTCACTCGAAGTCCCTCACCGAAGCTCTCTTCGTTCGTGGCCACATCCCTCGGCAGCATCAGGCGCACGACTCTGCAATGCTCCTTCGCGTCTCTTGCCTCCGAAGTCTGCTTCCTTGGCTTCGCTTCAAGTCATCTCGTCCGGCGATCCCTCGACAGCATCAAGCGCACGACTCTGCAATGCTCCTTCTCCGACTCAAGCACGAGGTTGTGAGTGGTGAACCTGCCAAGGCTCCATGTGCGAATTACTAAGTCCTGCACGACTTCAACGCACATATCAAATCACAATAACAAACTAACTTAAACCCTTTGCCACACACATCAAAACCATGTCATGGCAAGAGATTGCCCTAACACTCATCTCACACCGGACGGATGGATATTTTTTCCGTATTGTTGTATTCTTGTGGATTGACGTTTTGGAATTTTACCCTGTATTGTTTCCGTATTTACAATATACGGATGGGTTGTATGTATTTGGTCTTTGATGTGATTTCTTTTATGATTCTTTTTGTGTCAAAGTCATTCTGGAGTGTACAGTTGGGTATTTGTATCTTGTTTATTTGTCAGTATGTTTCCGCTGTGTTTAGTATATTTTTGTTTGCCTATTATGTTGTAGTTGTGGGCCTACGGGACTTGTATTAACCAGATATGTTGCCACGTACAGGGAAGATGTCGTTCGTTTGCTTTTTGGCATGACATACTCTCAGGGTGTGACATGAATTCCTTCATATTGTATGAGACACTGCACCTTGACTATTGTTAGTTATAGCCCTAGAACCAATAATGTGATGGTTGAATAGGGAACATTTTGTATCATATTCTATAAAGGCAAAGGATTGGTTATTATATTTACGTCTTGCTTGTGCCAGCTAAATTAAATATAATAATGCCCTAGAAAAGTAGGTTCTTATCTACATCACATCAATTGGCAGAATTGATTATGAGAGGCTGTAGAGAACACTTTCCTAAATGTTCCTAGTCAAGTATTAATATGCAAGGGCAATATTAATACATAAAGACTAGCATGTAGGTCAATGGATGACTTGATCTCACAAGTCATCGATATATGATATCAAGTTGACACATGAGTATATATTAGAGAATATATACTGAACTGACCCGCCATGAGAAAGTTTCATGGATCGTCATATGAGTGTCATAAACTTTCTCATGTGACTATTGGTATGAATAGTCCTCAAACCTGAAGTCACTACGGTTCCCTACATAAGGAGTTATGTACTTTGGTATCGTCAAACGTCACCCATAACAGGGTGGACCATAAAGACGATTACTGGGTATATAACAAATTATGCGGAGGGATGTGAGTGATGTAGATGGGATCTATCCCTCCCATATGACGAGAGTGAGATCTGTGGGCCCCTTGATTGAGTGGAACTACTAAAATGCATGGACATGCTCGAATGAGTCAATATGAGATATTGAGCTCATTTGTTTGAGTTAGTTTACTCAGGGATCAAGAAACACATAGATTGATCGAGGATGACACGGTCTATGCCTCATTGGTCAATCTGATATCAAGGATAGAAGGACACGGTCATACATTATAGTAGTCACGGAAAGGTTAGTCGGATCTTGACTTATCTCGTAACTTGGGTAGCAATGATGTATTGCTAGATGCCGCTCATTGCTTGTGTATCTAAAAGAGTTTAGATCCACTGCCAACGTTATGAGAGCCTATAGGGTCACACACAAAGAGCATGATGATTAGAAGAATTAGTGCATTCTAGTTTAACTAGAATAATTTGGGAATAAGCTTAAGTACAAAATGGTTTTTGGACTTTAAGCTGAATGAGAATTTAAGCTTATTGATTTAATGAGATTAATTCAATATGCTAAGCTTAATTGATTTAATAAGATTAATTCAATATGTTACCTTATTGATTTAATGAGATTAATTCAATATGATAACATAAGCTTATTGAATTAATAAGATTAAATTCAACATCCATAAATGCCACATAAGCATGCCGCCTAAGCATGCCACATAAGCATGCCACCTAAGCTTGATGAGGTGGAAGGAGACAAAGGGTTTTGACCTTTGGAATCCCTCCACTAGTGGCCGGCCAAACAAGGAGTATAACTCCTTGTTTGATTATGTTTCAATGTCATTCATTGCATTGAATGTGATAGGAGTTAAAAGGTTTTTTCAATCCTATAAAACACCCCATGGGGTGGCCGGCCAAGGGGTTGAAGTGTGGAAGCTTGAGGCTTGGTGAGAGCTTGGTGGGAGAGGCTTTGGTTGTGTGGTTTTTGTGAGTGTAGGCTAGCAAGAAGAGTGGTCTTCTTCTTCCTTTCTCTCTTTCCCTACTTTCCTCTCCTTTAGGGACTTCTCTAGCAAGAAGTAAAGGAGAGCTCTTCTAGTTTCTTTTGTGAGACAAGAGCTTGCTCGTGTGGATACATATAGAGGCACGGACACTTGAACGTGCTAAAAGATCCAACACATCCAAGGAGAAGCGGGATTACAAAGGGCACGCAACAAAGGTAATATTCTCCTATAAGATAGGTTTAGAGAAATTTATTTTGTACGAGGTTTTCTTTCGCAAGGATCACTTGGAAGGGATCCTATTTTTCCGTTGCGCATATGCTATTTTGCATATAAGATCCCAACAGTGGTATCAGAGCCACTTGCGAAAGATCGTATAAAAATAGGTTTTCTCTATTTTATATATGATATAGAAGTAGAATAAATTTTATTATGAGTTGATAATTGCATTAGCAATTTTTCACACATAATAAAAATATCCGATGTCTTTTAAAAGTTAAAATGACATGGTGCATGGTTATGGCCTAGTCCCAAAAGGTTTGTGAATGTGTGTATTGTAATTCTTAATATGACCTGCATATCGTACCTTTCTCCTAACATTCTTGTTGTAAAATTAGCTTTAGACTCGAATGTAACTCAAGTATTTCTCCTTTTGTAATATACAACAAAGATGGAGGGTCCATTGGAAGATAACGTTACAAGGAGGAAGTCAACAACACAAGACAACCAAAAGGAAGCACTTGGGAGAAGATGTTATCCCTAGGTTGACCAATCAATCTTCTCATTGTCTTGAGAAGATTGTAGAATCAGGGCCATAACCATGACATGCTTAGTTTAATATATATGTGATGCATGTTAATTTAGCTTATATGTGATGTATGCTAATATGTATGTGATGCATGTTTATGTTTATTTCTTAATAAGTCTAAACGATATGCCTACCAAAGTTTGGTACTCACTACTTCCTCGATCATTTGTTATTGGGTTTGCCAAAGCAAAGCAATGCATTTTATCTTGGAAGAGTGCGAGTGGACAATCGTGATGTCCCGCTATTAAACTTGGTTAAGACTTAATTAAGTTTTTCTTAATTAAGAAAGTAGAGGCATATATTAGCTTTGAACATAAGTTTTAAAGATTTGTTTTGTGTGATTTCCGAACATCAGCTTTGTCTTAGAAAGTGGTCGTTGCTCCAATATCAAAGAAGGCCTCTGTGCCTCGCCACGGCCTGGAAGCTGGTTTAGGAAGAAACACTAAACTAATCTAAACTTAACCAAAGCTATTAAAGAGTTACATCAGATGTAATTGGCAAAAGATTGCCTACCTAGTCATACTACGTCTTGGGCGATTAGCCAAAGCTAACTCAAGACGAATTATGATGTGGATCTTTATCCCATATAAATTTATAGCTAAATAGAAGCTAATCATATAAGCAAAATGTGTTTGCCTACATCAATGATTAGCTCATATCAAAGCTATGAGAATTTAGTGGGAGCCTCATTTAATTAAAGGCCTAATTAAATGACTTAGGTATGATACTAAATTTTGCATTTTAATGTTGTAGAGTCATCTAACACGACACACCCCCCTTAACTTGCGATCTGTCCTTGAGAAAGACAAGCTCAATGGAGCTAACTTTCTAGACTGGTATAGGAACTTGAGGATTATCCTCAAGCAAGAACGTAAACTGTATGTCCTAGAGCAGTCTATCCTCAAACACGCCCTCGCAGCCACTCGTCTTTGAAAAGGATGCTTATAAGAAGCATCAAGATGACGCATTAGATGTGTCATGTCTTATGCTTGCCACCATGAACTCTGAGCTTCAGAAGCAACATGAGAACATGGATGCCTATGGTATGGTTGAACATTTGAAACAACTATATCAAGGACAAGCTAGGCACGAGCGTTTTGAAGTGTCTAAGGCTATTTTTGCATGTAAGATGCAAGAAGGAACACCTATAGGAACTCACGTACTTAAAATGATAGGGTACGTTGAGAACCTTGAAAGACTAGGTTTTCCACTGAGCCAAGAATTGGCAACTGATGTTATCCTGCAATCGTTGCCGGAAACATATAATCAATTTGTCATGAATTATAACATGAATGAAATTGATAAACCTTTGCCTGAGATTCTCAGCATGTTAAGAACTGCTGAACCGAATCTCAAGAAGAAAGTTAGTAACGTACTAATGGTCAACAAGGGCAAAGGTAAGTGCAAAGGCAAGGGTAAGACCCAAGCCAAAGGCAAGGCCAATTCATCCACTTCAAAGGGTAAAGGTAAAGTACCTAAGGAAGGGGACTGTTTCCATTGCGGTGAGACTGGACACTGGAAGCGAAACTGCAAAGTCTACCTTGAGGAAGTAAAGAAGAAAAGAAGTGGGACTTCTGCCTTAGGTATACACGTTATAGAAGTTAATCTATCTATTTCTTCTACATGGGTATTAGATACCGGATGTGCATCTCACATTTGTACTAATGTGTAGGGACTGAGAAATAGTAGACTAATGGCAAAAGGCGAAGTGGACCTACGAGTAGGCAATGGCGCAAAAATTGCTGCTGTAGCTGTAGGAACATATTCTTTATCTTTGCCCACTGGGCTTATCTTAGAACTAGAGGAGTGCTTTTATGTACCTGCATTAACAAAGAACATAATCTCTGTATCTTGTTTAGACAAGAAAACTTTTCTTTTATAATAAAGGACAAATGTTGTTCCATTTATTTGAATGAAATGTTCTATTGTAATGCACCACTTATGAATGGTCTCTATGTTCTAGATTTAGAAAACCCAATTTATAACGTAAATACCAAACGGTTCAAATCGAATAATTTGAACCAAACATATCTCTGGCACTGTCGCCTAGGTCACATAAATGAAAAACGCATATCCCAACTCCATAAAGATGGATTATTGGACTCATTTGATTTTGAATCATATGAGATATGCGAATCTTGTCTTTTAGGAAAGATGACTAAAACTCCATTTAGTGGACATGGCGAGAGAGCGACGGACTTGTTAGGACTCATACATACTGATGTATGTGGCCCTTTCAATGTCGGGCTAGAGGAGGCTATAAGTACTTTATTACTTTCACTGATGATATGAGTAGATTTGGCTACTTATATTTGATGAGACATAAGTCAGAATCCTTTGAAAAGTTCAAAGAATTCAAGAATGAAGTACAAAACCAACTTGGTAAGCGTATTAAGCTACTTCGATCAGATCGAGGTGGTGAATACCTTAGTCAAGAGTTTCGTGATCACCTGGCTGAGTGTGGGATAATATCCCAACTCACTCCACCTGGAACACCACAATGGAATGTATCTGAGAGGAGAAATCGTACTCTATTAGATATGGTACGATCAATGATGAGCCAGACTGATCTACCTACTTCCTTTTGGGGTTTAGCTCTAGAGACAGCCGCTTTCACACTTAATCGCGTCCCATCAAAAGCCGTAGAAAAGACACCATACACGTTATGGACTGGGAAGAGTCCCAAAATGTCTTTTATAAAGATTTGGGGTTGTGAAGCTTATGTTAGACGTCAAGTCTCAGATAAACTAGGACCCAAATTAGATAAGTGTTATTTTGTAGGATATCCCAAGGAAACTAAGGGATATTACTTTTACAATCCCACACTTGGCAAGGTGTTTGTTGCCAGAAATGCTGTCTTTCTAGAAAGAGAATTTATTTCTAGAAAAACTAGTGGGAGTAAAATTCATCTTGAAGAAATTCAGGATGAAGATAACACTAAGGCTTCGATGGAAAATGAACAGGCACCACAAAGTGTTGTGGATGAGGAAATTGTTGCCCAAAGAGTTGTGGAGCAAACACCTGTTCAAGTAGACCAACCTCTTCGTAGATCTGATAGGATCCGTCGTCAACCCGAGAGATATTCTTTTCTCTTGACTGACAACGGTGAAGTATTGCTTGTCGATCTTGACGAGCCTACATCCTATCAAGAAGCTATGATGAGTCCAGATTCTGAGAAATGGCTAGAGGCCATGAGATCCGAAATGGAATCCATGTACACTAACCAAGTATGGACTTTGGTTGATCCACCTGAAGGGGTAAAACCCATTGGGTGTAAGTGGGTCTTTAAAGTAAAGACTGACATGGATGGTAATAAGCATACCTATAAAGGTAGATTGGTGGCTAAAGGATTCAAACAAATTTATGGTATTGACTATGATGAAACCTTTTCACCAGTTGCGATGCTTAAATCCATTCGGATCATACTTGCTATTGCAGCCTACCACGATTATGAAATCTGGAAGATGGATGTCAAAATCGCTTTTCTGAATGGAAATCTACTCGAGGATGTGTACATGACACAGCCTGAGGGTTTTGAAGATCCAAAGCATCCTGGAAAGGTATGCAAACTGCAAAGGTCCATTTATGGACTAAAGCAAGCCTCTCGAAGCTGGAATCTTTGATTCGATGATGCAATCAAGGAGTTTGGTTTCATCAAGAATGAAGATGAACCTTGTGTCTACAAGAGAAATAGTGGGAGCACTGTTGTATTTCTTATCTTGTATATAGATGACATACTTCTCATCGGAAATGATATTCCCTCACTCCAGTCTGTAAAGATGTGGTTAGAGAATTGTTTCTCGATGAAAGACTTAGGTGAAGCTGCCTATATTCTAGGCATCAAGATCTATAGAGATAGATCTAAAAGATTACTTGGCCTAAGTCAGAGTACATATATTGATAAAGTACTAGATCATTTTGCTATGCAAAATTCCAAGAAAGGATTTCTGCCTTTATCACATGGTGTGATCCTTTCGGAGACTCAATGTCCCTCTTCTAAGGAGGAGAGAGATCGCATGGATAAGATCCCTTATGCATCTGCTATAGGGTCTATCATGTACGCCATGCTATATACTCGTCCTAACGTCTCGTATGCTTTGAGCATGACGAGTAGATACCAGTCGGATCCAGGTGAAAGTCACTGGATAGCAGTCAAAAATATTCTTAAATACTTACGAAGAACGAAAGAATATTTCCTAATATTTGGAGGCAATGAGGAGCTAACTGTAAAGGGTTACAGTGATGCAAGCTTCCAAACAGACAAGGATGACTATAGATCACAATCGGGGTACGTGTTTTGTCTGAATGGTGGAGCTGTGAGCTGGAAGAGTTCGAAGCAGGACACAGTTGCTAATTCTACAATGGCCGAGTATATTGTCGCGTCTCGATGCAAAGAAAGGAGGTTGTTTGGCTCCGCAAGTTCATCAGTGAACTTGGGGTAGTTCCTAGCATTGCAGATCCAATAGACCTCTATTGTGACAACAATGGGGCTATTGCACAGGCTAAGGAACCTCGATCACATCAGCGGACCAAGCACATACTGCGGCGCTTCCATCTCATTCGAGAGATCATCGATAGAGGAGATGTGAGGATATGCAGAGTACCCACAGAAGCTAACATCGCAGATCCATTGACCAAGGCTTTGGCACAGAGGAAGCATGATGGTCACACTAGGTCACTAGGTATCAGATATTATAGTGATTGGTACTAGTGCTAGTGGGAGATTGTTAGTTATAACCCTAGAACCAATCATGTGATGGTTGAATAGGGAACATTTTGTATCATATTCTATAAAGGCAAAGGATTGGTTATTATATTTACGTCTTGCTTGTGCCAGCTAAATTAAATATAATAATGTCCTAGAAAAGTAGATTCTTATCTACAGCACATCAATTGGCAGAATTGATTATGAGAGGCTGTAGAGAACACTTTCCTAAATGTTCCTAGTCAAGTATTAATATGCAAGGGCAATATTAATACATAAAGACTAGCATGTAGGTCAATTGATGACTTGATCTCACAAGTCATCGATATATGATATCAAGTTGACACATGGGTATATATTAGAGAATATATACTGAACTGACCCCCCATGAGAAAGTTTCATGGATCGTCATATGAGTGTCATAAACTTTCTCATGTGACTATTGGTATGAATAGTCCTCAAACCTGAAGTCACTACGGTTCCCTACATAAGGAGTTATGTACTTTGGTATCGTCAAACATCACATGTGAGGTGGACCATAAAGGCGATTACTGGGTATATAACAAATTATGCGGAGGGATGTGAGTGATGTAGATGGGATCTATCCCTCCCATATGACGGGAGTGATATCTGTGGGCCCCTTGATTGAGTGGAACTACTAAAACGCATGTCCATGCTCGAATGAGTCAATATGAGATATTGAGCTCATTTGTTTGAGTTAGTTTACTCAGGGATCAAGAAACACATAGATTGATCGAGGATGACACGGTCTATGCCTCATTGGTCAATCTGATATCAAGGATAGAAGGACACGGTCATACATTATAGTAGTCACGGAAAGGTTAGTCGGATCTTGACTTATCTCGTAACTTGGGTAGCAATGATGTATTGCTAGATGCCGCTCATTGTTTGTGTCTAAAAGAGTTTAGATCCACTGCCAACGTTATGAGAGCCTATAGGGTCACACACAAAGAGCATGATGATTAGAAGAATTAGTGCATTCTAGTTTGACTAGAATAATTTGGGAATAAGCTTAAGTACAAAATGGTTTTTGGACTTTAAGCTTAATGAGAATTTTAGCTTATTGATTTAATGAGATTAATTCAATATGCTAAGCTTAATTGATTTAATAAGATTAATTCAATATGTTACCTTATTGATTTAATGAGATTAATTCAATATGATAACATAAGCTTATTGAATTAATAAGATTAAATTCAACATCCATAAATGCCACATAAGCATGCCACCTAAGCATGCCACATAAGCATGCCACCTAAGCTTGATGAGGTGGAAGGAGACAAAGGGTTTACCTTTGGAATCCCTCCACTAGTGGCTCCTTGTTTGATTATGTTTCAATGCCATTCATTGCATTGAATGTGATAGGAGTTGAAAGGTTTTTTCAATCCTATAAAACACCCCATGGGGTGGCCGGCCAAGGGGTTGAAGTGTGGAAGCTTGAGGCTTGGTGAGAGCTTGGTGGGAGAGGCTTTGGTTGTGTGGTTTTTGTGAGTGTAGGCTAGCAAGAAGAGTGGTCTTCTTCTTCCTTTCTCTCTTTCCCTACTTTCCTCTCCTTTAGGGACTTCTCTAGCAAGAAGTAAAGGAGAGCTCTTCTAGTTTCTTTTGTGAGACAAGAGCTTGCTCGTGTGGATACATATAGAGGCACGGACACTTGAACGTGCTAAAAGATCCAACACATCCAAGGAGAAGCGGGATTACAAAGGGCACGCAACAAAGGTAATATTCTCCTATAAGATAGGTTTAGAGAAATTTATTTTGTACGAGGTTTTCTTTCGCAAGGATCACTTGGAAGGGATCCTATTTTTCCGTTGCGCATATACTATTTTGCATATAAGATTCCAACAACTAATATATGAGATATTTTATACTTAAGATCTTGTATGAGGCGCTTACGCCCTAAATTCTATATGAGGCACTTATGCCTTAGAATACTGTAAGAGACATTTGTGCCTTAGAATACTATAAGAGGCATTTATGTCTTAGAATACTGTAGGAGGCATTGAGTCGTGTTAACATGTTACCTGCTCATTATATTTTCCCCGTGAGGGAAAATAGCTATCTAGCCCTTATACTTTTATAGGAGAGCCATAAGAATCCCTTACATATGCAATATAAAGGCGTTATAGTTCCCCGTGAGGGAAAAATTACTATCTAGCCCTTAGTCTTTTATAGGAGAACCGTAAAAATCATTTACATATGCCATATAGAGGCGTTATAGTTCCCCGTGGGGGCATAAAGTGTTGGGATGTATACTGAAAAGTCTATCTTTTGTATGAACATCTTTATTTTTGAAATAAGAATCACATGATCATTGTTTGCATATTTATGGTTATGCAATATTGTATAATACATTACATTGTAGATAACATGGTGTGTGGTGTCACACGGGAGATCATGTTATCGGCTCCTTGTAAAGTATAAGTAAAGGCTCACAACCGATATGGCTTTGGACAAACCATTGGTATGGTTGTAGTGTGATTTGGTATTGGTTTGTCTTGACCATAGAATCACACTAGTGCACTTTGCGTGTATTGAGCAGGACCGACTTAGAGGTGATTCGATTTATTGCTGACTACATAATCGAATCAGACCTCAGATATTATTTTGTACATGCTCTTAATCCTGATATAATAACGGGCACATATACTTAGTATTCATTTCTTTAATTTACCAATGGGCGAGATTTATAGATTAAATCAATAGGCTCGGTAAGTTGGGAAATGATATTATTTATATGGTGTGTCGTTGATTATAGGAGGAAACCGTGTCCTATATATTAGGATGATAATGTCCCCTTGAGGAGCTCATAAGGTTCATCATGCAAACCTGCAGGTGGACTTGGTCCGACATGATGAAAAAGTTGAGTTGTACTACTCATGGAGTTAGATGTTGATTAATTAATGGTTAGCAAATTAATAAATCGACGGACATTTGAGATCTTAAACACGGGGAGAAAATATACAAATAATATATGGAGCTCATATTAACTTATGGGGGTCGGTGAGGTAGATCAATGATAATCCTCTAGTGGAATGGATAATCATTAATGGATCGGACTTTATGTGGGCTTGATCCATTGGGTGGCCAAGATCTAACTCCTCCTCATGGTCTCTATTGTAGCCTATTAATACCTCATGAAGCTTAGATCCAATGGATGAAAATAAAACTCTAGATCCAATGGTAGAGATTAAATCTCTAGATCCGACGGTTGAGATTAAATCTCTAGATTCAACGGTTGAGATTAAATCCCTATAACCAATGGTGGAGATTAAAAGTAGGGATGAACCTAACTCTATAAATATGGGATGATGGCTTGGGTGGCAACTTAATGGATGACATTAGGGTTTGCTTCCCTTGGGCGGCAAGCAATCCCATTATGGTTAGGATTAGGAGTGTGCGGCTAGGGTTTTGGGAGTTGGTTGTGGGCGGCAACAAGTGGAGGAAGTCTCTTCTTCTTCTTCTTAAGGTTTGGCCAACACCAATCCTTCTTCCCTCTACCTTGGCCGGTGCTCAACCTATTTTTCTTCCCCTCATCCTTGGTCGGAAATTAGGAAAGCTAGGTTTAGGGTTTGGGCGGCAACAAGGAGAAGGATTGCTTTCCTTTCTCTTCTCCAAGTGTTGGCCAGCGCCCATGCCCTCATTGATTCTCCTTTGGCTGATTCATATACTCCATGTTTTCTTTCTTGGCCGACGGCAACATCGAGTCTATTGACATGGTGGCCGGTTCTAGATAGGAAGAAGAGTTTTGTTTTATGATCTTCCTTTGTTCGGAGCGAACAAGGAAAGGAAGATTGGTGATCTAGGAGGCTTCTACTTTTGGAAGATCGTCGCCCACACGACGTCCAAAAGGAGGAAGGACATACAATAGAAGATCATGAGGTATAACAAGAGGTATAATCTTGTTTATTTTGATTTGTGTTCTTTTGTATAATGTCTATAATTGTTTTTCAATTATATGCATGTTGTATGTGGATGTTTACTTTATGTATGTGGCTAAATATACTTGGACCCCGAACATAAACAAAAAAACCGGTGATCCATACATCGTCAATTCCGTAGCTATTCGTGGAATAGAGGTTGGTCGAAAGAGCTCTCAGTCAAGAGCTCTCAGTCAGTGAAAGAAATCTCAGTCAAGTAATCTCTTCGTGCGCTAGAGAGAGAAGCTCTGGCTTCTCTCTAACCTTCGTGGGATCTCGGCGGGTGGAGGCTGGTTTCGAAAGGCTAGGACAACGGCGACGACACCTCGTGTGTCTGCAGGAGGCGGTGAAGGCTGTGGTGGCTGCTGGGACAGCAGTGACGACATCTCCTGAGCCCAAGGAGCTGGTGAGGAACACTCACGCAAGGGAAGATATAACAAGCCAAAGAAACCAGGGAGAGCGTCGGAGATCAAAGGGTGCTGTGGGTAGTGGAACAGGCTGCTGAGGCACAAGGACAGCGAAGCACCCTTCTTTGGCAAAACCCAAGGTACGTATATGCAACGAAATCAGTCCTACAGGAGAAGGAAGACAACAACTAGCAACTGAGGAGAAGTGGAGGAAAGGACACCAGGTGGTGAAATAGGGTGGTGACGCAACTGGGAGCAGCGAAATCAAAATTTTGAACAAGCAGCGGACCCCGAAGCTCTCAAGGAGCCCCCAGCGGCTGCTTCTAAAGCTCTCAAGGAGAACCCAGCGTATATTATTTCCTCTGATGGACTAGGGGGTCAGATCCAGAGTTCGTCGGAGACGGGAGGAAGAAGGAAGGCAAGGATGGTGGTAGGTGAACAGCAGAAGTCGTACTGCCCGGAAGGCACGCACAACGAGAAGACAAAAGGAACGTTTGCTTTTCAAAATTCCGGATTTAGTGAACGTTCGCCGGGGACCACTCTTCCTAGATCTCTCCGAAACCCGACAACCCATTTAACTTAAGCTGCATTTAAGTTGACCCGCTAACCCGGTTAACTTAGGGCACCTGTGGCGAGGAATGGGAAAGACTGCGAAACGAGCCTGGAAGGTCTTACAGCTAGATAAGATAGAAATTGCCAAAGGGAACCTGGAGCCCCCTAAGTCACCGCGGGCGTATGCAAGTGCAATCCCGGGAGGTGTGGCAGCAAGCAAAGTGGGACATCCTCAGTAGGTAGGAGTAACAGAAGGAGCAAGACCGGAAGATCCCCCCGCATCAAGAACAACATCAACGGAATCACAGGAAACACCTCTGCTAGCCCAGCAGCATCAAGAACAACAACCCCCAAGAGCAGGATTATGGACTGATCTCTTCAAGAAAAACAGATTAAGTGCATCGGACACTACATTAAGGCAATTCCAGAAATAGGAAGGGCGCACAAAACTGGAGAATGAAGATCTGGAAGTAATAGAGGAGTCAGTAGGTTTCTGTCTGATAGGAAGATTCTTGGGGAGGTTTCCAGGATGGCGAGCACTGAAAGAAATCACAACAAGATGGAAGGCGCCACATAAGCTCCTCACGCACAACTCACTGTGGATGGTCTTTAAATTTACAAGCAAAGAGTTGCGAGATGCTGTTCTGACTGGAGGGCCTTACATTGCGTATGGGAGTCCTCTGTATCTGAAGATTCTGCCGGCATGTTTTCCCTTCAGACGAGAGACTCACGCCCACATCCCTACGTGGATGCAAATCCATGGACTGCCACTGGACTGCTGGTCTATCTCAGGGTTAAGTAAAATTGCATCGCAAGTTGGCATGCCGCTATATACAGACAGATACACGAAGATAAGGGAACGAGTGAACTATGCTAGAGTCCTGGTTGAAGTTGATATCACAAAGGAGTTACCTACAAAGATTGATGTTACACTACCAGATGGCACGGATATTGATTTGGAAATCAAGTTTGAATCAAGCATGAAATTATGTAACAGATGCATGCAAATGGGTCACTACCAAGGAACTTGTCCTTTGAATGTGCGAAGGCAATCATCAGTGGCAGCCACAGGGGCAACAGAGACCACTGGACAACAAATAATACTATACGGGGGAGATAGCAATAATGTAGTTACGGAGAGGGATCAAACAGAGGGGGCAGGAACAAATGAAGGTAGGAAACAACACATAAGGGAGGAGGACCAAGGTTGGGAACATACTGCTGCGTGGGGCAAGAAGTGTAAGGGACAACGGAAGAAACAACAAGAAGAAGATGTGCACATAAACCAGGCAAGAGCAGATGCAAATGACAATCAGACAGCCAGAAGCCAAAGAGGCAAAGGAATTCATCGAAACCAAGGAAACCAGCAAGGTGATAACAGGATGGATAGCAGGAGGAAGGATAGCCAGTATGAATCACCATCAAAGAGGCATTTCTGGCAAAGGGAGGAGGGAGTTTCGACAGGAAACAGAAGCAATTTCCAAAGCAAAGCAGGAACTGGCACAAGAATTGGTACGCTGAAACAGGGAGCTGGCACAAATTTTGGCACGTTGAAACAAGGAAGTCAGGAGGGAACACAGGCACTAAAGTTCAAGGGACAGATAGATCGACAAGGAATCCTAGAAGTAGTTGCAGTAGATGATGAAGATGTGGAACCAGCTAAAGAAATGGATACTTCCAATGACACACAAAGACATAGTTCCAGTAACCTGGATCTTCATCAAGGTATGGCGCAAAGTAATGAGGAAGGAAAACAACAGAAACAACGGCTGGAAATAAAGATGGGAGGTGGGGAAACACTGGCCACCACCATAAAATACAAAGAATGGGAAGAGTCGCCAGAACTGCAACAGCAAAACCGGTCAAAATGCGCAGAAGGTGGCAGGGATCATGAGATGCAAACACAGCAAGAAATAGCGGGGGAGGAAATGGATCAATGGCGAACTCAAGGAGGCATGGACGCACAGGAGCAAACAAGTAGAAGGGGACCTCAGAGTGCAATAACACAAGGAGGGAATGGCAAAAAAGCAATGGACACTTACACACAAGCTGGCACGCAGGGAAACAACTTACAGGATACTGAACTGCTGAGTAATATGAATGGAATTGTTCGGGATGTTGAAAAGGGACAAGGAAAAGGGACATCAAACCACACATCAGGCTTCAAACCAGTGCTTACAAGGCAGAAAAGGAAGCAAATAGAATACGGCAACAAAGAAGTCAAAGCAACCGTAGGAAATCAACAACTGAACAAGGCAGATACATTATGCGTGATTTCAAATCAGAGGATCACCAGACAAACCATTAGGGGGTTGGAACAAAACAAGGATACGATAAAGTGGAACTTACAGAGCTTGCAGGGACAACAGAATAATGTGGTAGCCAGGATAGCCAGATATGACTTACCAGTCACGGGAAGCACAGAGCAGGATAACATGGGCCTTGGACAGGGACAAGAACAAACACCAGTAGCATCAGTCAAAGGAACACAGGATAATATGGGAGGCCGAAAAGGAAATGGAAATGACAAAAGGGGAACTATAGAAGACGCAACAGAATGGGGATTGCATACAGAGCACTGCCCGCCAATTATACTAGCCTTGCCGGCTGCAACATGGTGTAATCAAGATTTGCAAATGGATATAAAAGCAGATGGCTCACGAGTGGCAGTGACAGAACATCAAAGGGAGGCTGGGATGCGGTATGCGAAGGAAGATGGTCCATGGGGCCAACTGGAGAAAGGGACAAACATGGACAAAGGGATGAACCAAGAAAAGGAAGATGGTACCAGCATGGCTAGACGGCGGAAGCTGGCTGCACAATCATGAAGATCGGATCATGGAATGTAAGAGGCCTAAATAATGGCCTCAAGCAGAAGGTGGTTTCGGATCTCCTTCTGAAGCAAAAGATGGGTGCGCTAGCCATACTAGAGACGAAGTTAACTCAACAGTACTATCTAACAATGAAAGGAAAGAGGTTTCAGAGATGGGAAATGGAGCAGCAAACTTTCAGCCAATCCAGAAGCAGGATGCTACTTATATGGGACCATCAATTGGTCAACCTACGCATCCAACAATGGGAAGAGCAATTGATACACACAGCGGTGGAATGCAAAGTGACAGGAAAGGCATATGCAGTCACATTTGTTTATGGACAATTATCAATCACAAGCAGGAAAGCAATGTGGGGATCAGGGCAAATTGCGAAACGGGTAGAGATGCCATGGTTAATCCTAGGGGATTTTAATTCCCCTCTATTACCCACTGATAAGGAAGGGGGAATGGCAGTGACAACCTACGCTACTACTGATTTTCAAGAATTTATCCTAGGGGCGGGAGTTCAAGATTTGAGATCCATTGGGTGCCAATACACATGGACTAATGGCCACATAGTAAGCAAACTTGATCGGGCAATGGGGAATAGAGCATGGATGGAGCAAAACCAGAGTAGTTATGCTGATTTCAAAGCACCTGGAACAACATCAGATCATGCCATCTGTATTAATGATGTTAGGAAGTACAAGGAAAAACCCAAGCCATTCAAATTCTACAATATGTGGGTATTGCACCCTAGCTTTAGGCAGTTAGTGGAGGATCAATGGAATAGCAGCAGATTCAGAGAAGTGCAGAGCAAAATGCGACAGTCAAAGCGAAGCTAAAACTACTTAAAGACGATCTCAAAAAGCTCAATCAACTGCATTATCAGCACATCCAAGAGAAAGCAAAGCAGGCGCGGCAGCAGCTAGAGGAACTACAACAGGAAGGATTAATTCAAGGTCACATGGAGGATAACTACCAAGCAATAAGGAAAAAGACTGAACTTCTGGAGAGGGCAGAATACCTGTTCTACCTACAAAAAGCCAAACATGAGTATTTTCGAGGAGTGGACAAGAACACAAGTTTTTTCCATGCCATGGTTAAATGGAACAACAAACGACGGGAAATAGTAGCAATTGAAAAGAGCAATGGGGAGGTCACCAACTCCACAGATGAGGTAGTGCAGGAATTTCTAACCTACTTCCAAGAGCACTTAGGCGAACAAGGACACAGGACTGAGTTTCAAGGGGAATGCATCCAATTTGGAAAACAACTAACTGAAGTACAACGAGCAGGATTAATCAGGTTACCGACAGAGGAAGAAATAAAAGAAGCTCTTTTTGACATTGGGGATCTCAAAGCACCAGGACCGGATGGATACAATTCAAAATTTTTCAAGCACGCATGGGGTACAGTCAAGCAGGACATCATAATGGCAGTCAAGGAGTTCTTCGAAAATGGTCAACTGCTAAAATCCTGGAATCACACCCTAATCTCACTGATCCCGAAAACAGAGCACGCCAACAAGGTGCAGGATTTTCGACCGATTTCTTGCTGTACAGTTTTCTACAAAATAATCTCCAAGATCCTAGCAAGTAGGCTGGCAGAAATTGCAGATCATCTGTTTCATCCGTCGCAGACAGCATTTGTGCAAGGACGCAGCATAGTGGACAACATACACCTGGCACAAGAACTTATGCGCAATTACACAAGGAAAAGGGTGTCTCCGCGGTGCATACTTAAAGTGGACCTGCAAAAAGCTTTTGATTCAGTCCACTGGAGCTTCTTGCAGGAGGTACTCAAAGCTTTGCAGTTCCCTGAAATGTACATCATGTGGATTAAAGAATGTGTCATTACCACATCATATTCAGTAGCTATCAATGGGAACATTCATGGGTTTTTCAAGGGAGGAAGAGGACTCAGACAAGGAGATCCCCTATCACCATATCTATTTGGATTATGCATGGAGTATCTTGCGCGACTGCTTGCGAAGCGTACTAGCCGATCAGATTTTCGTTTTCATCCAAAGTGTGAACATCAAAGAATAGCCCACATTGTATACGCAGATGATCTGCTGCTCCTAAGCCGAGGTGATACACAATCAGTACAAGTATTAATGGATTACTTATCGCAATTCGCCAGCATGGCAGGCCTAACAGCAAACATGGCAAAATGAAGTATATATATGGCAGGGGTGGAACAAAGGGAGAAAGCAAGGCTGCTAGCCATCACAGGTTTCAGTGAAGGGATGATGCCATTTCGCTACCTAGGAGTGCCAATAGCATCAAAAAAACTAAGGATTGCGGATTACAGCCCACTATTGGAGACTCTAATGAAACAGATCACTTCCTGGCCTAAAGCAACGCTATCATATGCTGGGAAGATCCAACTAATATCCTCGGTCCTGCAGGGTGTTCAATGCTACTGGATGTCGGTGCTACCACTACCAACCGGGGTCATCGACAGGATATATAGCTAATGTCGTACCTTCATGTGGACTGTGAAGAACCCACCAGTTGCGTGGGCAGACATATGTAAGCCTAAAGAGGAAGGTGGTCAGGGATTAAGGGAACTAAAAGCATGGAATATGGCACTTCGCGTGGGTCCATCACACCTATTTACGACAAGGAGTGTGGGAATGGCGGCAAACACACAATGACTCCCCATTAGTGAAAAAGCTTATATGCATTAAGGATAGCATTATGGCGTTAGCAGGTACTGCAGGGAAAGCAAAGGAAATATTAGATGCATGGTTTGGCCAAAGTAAAGGAGGTGTCAAGAGAGCATATGATCACTTCAGGATTACAAGCTCTAGGAAAGCGTGGGTGCAGACGGTATGGCAGCTGGACATCCAACCCAGCCACAGGTTCACGTTATGGATGCTGGCGAAAGGGAAGCTACCGGTGCGAGCTGGGAAGGAGTACCTAGATGACCGAAGCTATGTTTTCTGCAAACAAGAGGAGGAGACAATGGACCATATTTTTTTCAAATGCGGGCAAGTTCAACAGCTCTGGAATAGAGTAAGGAGATGGCTACGGATGAGGCCGAGAATGCAGACATATCGTCAAATGTTGCGCATATTCAGACTGCACTATAAGGGAGGCAGCAGTATCAATAGAGCCAGACATCTAGCCATGGCAGCAATGATACATTATATTTGGCGGACGCGAAATGCCATGAAATTCGAAGATGCAAGGTTTGACGGTGAGGGGATCCTCCGGAAGATTCAAATACATGTATACATGGCTCTGGAGGACTGTGATCTTCAGGACTACATAGACAATGGATGAAGATGGCAAAGTTAGGGCAGTTGCTAGGACGGCATTCCCAGGACACTCTCCGGTCTAAGTACATCCCTCTCCCTCTTCCTCTTCATACTCTCACTCGCTTTTGTTTTTGGTCACAGGCTTGGCGGGGTGTCTTTGTTATTCTCTCTTGCGTTTTTATTTCAACTGTCGGTGTAAAAAAAAAAAATGTTTATTTGGACAGAGTGGTTTCGAGCAGGGTGGTTTTGGACAGAGTGGTTTGAGATGTTTATTTGGACAGAGTGGTTTATTTGGACAGAGTGATTTCGAGCAGGGTGGTTTTGAGTGGTTTATTTGGACAGAGTGGTTTCGAGCAGGGTGGTTTTGGACAGAGCGGTTTGAGATGCTTATTTGGACAGAGCGGTTTATTTGGACAGAGTGGTTTGAGAGGGCAGAGTTTAGTCTTGCAAGTAATGGCAGGGTGGTTTTGAGCAGGATGGTTTTGGGCAGAGTGGTTTGAGAGGGCAGAGTTTTGCAGAGTAGTTTTTGAAAGAGTGGTTTTACTACTCCAGGGGGGTTTTGGCAGGGCAAGCATGGCCAGGATGGTTTTGAGCGGGGTGGTTTAAGCAGGGTGGTTTTCAAAGCACTAGGCAAGCGATGGCAGGGTGATGGCAGGGAGGTTTCGAACAGGGTGGTTTTGAGGGTAGGGTGGTTTTATAGGGCAGAAGTCAAGCCTGCAAACAATCCCAGGACGGTATCGAACTGGCCAGTAGAAGGGTGGTCTTCGCAGCTCCAGGGCGGTTTTTTGCAGAGTAGTTTTTGGAAGAGAGGTTATTCTCCTCCAGGGCGGTTTTGGCAGGGCAAGCATGGCCAGGATGGTTTTGAGCAGGGTGGTTTTCACAGAACCAGGGCGGTTTGGTCAGGGTGAATTCTCTCCAGGGTGGTTTCGATAGAACGCCTGATCGAAAAAAAAAAGCAGTTTTTGAATCACGCTCCTCTTCCAAATCAAATCAAAGGTGGCCAGAGCAGTTTTGTTTACTCAAAGCCAGGACAGGTTCATGTAAGAGAAGGAGCAACCTCGTGCCCAAGGCCAAAGCAGGACAGGGCAGTTAGAGCAACCTTGTGCCCAAGGCCAAAGCAAGAAGGGCAGTTAGCAAGACTCAGAGCACTTAGGCATGGATAAAAGAGTACCTCAAATAAGGGCACAAATAACTGTACAGAAGCATTCTAGTCTACGGTATAGCTTTCACCAAGAAGGATCAACAACCAGATGGATATGAGGCTCGACCATTGAATCTAACTCAGGTGAATAGGTCCACCCGAATGGCCTATCTAGTCCGTAGCAAACAGCTACGGTAAAGACACGTCAAATCCGTTTATGGTTGAGGCTTGACCAATAAGCCTAGTGAGGTGAATAGGCCCACCCGAATGGCCTATCTAGTCCGTAGCAAACGGCTACGGTAAAGACAAGGCAAATCCGTTGATGGTTGGTCACTTACCAAAAGTGAAAAGTGGGAAGATAGAGGAACGCCGCATGAGATTGGCAAGAAGATGGGCATAAAGGGCTAATGCAAGGAGGTATACTCGGACCGGAGGACACAGAGGGACTGCAGGAATGAGGCATTAGCAAATACAGGGGAACTGCACAAGTGTAGGATATGCAATGGTTATGTAACATGAGAAAGTATGTATGCATGAGAGTTCTGGTACACATGAGAGCACATGTACACTCCTCTGGATGCACCTCAAATCTGACACATCGTCAGACATGACATGAGTGCGCACTCCATGATTTTGTATGATTGTGCTTTTTCTGATGATATATATTTACATTTCATCAAAAAAAAAAGTGGAATAGAGGTTGGTCGCTTGAATAACAAGTTTGTTCAAGTGACTACTCTAAACGAATAGCACGACGATGACAAGGTTGCTTGGGTGTTCCCTTTTGTCTAGGATTAAATTTTTAATCCAGGGACATCGATGGGATCGCCATGAACAAGCAACCGAGTTGAAGTGGGAAGCGAAGTTTCCCCCCACGGATCAAACCCAACACAATGCTATCTAGCCCTTAAGCTGTTATAGTAGGCACGAAGCCTAAATTAATTTCCAACACTTAAAAGAAATAGCACCAACCTTGTCACACCTTAGAAATAATACTACTAAAATAAGAAAAAAGGAATTCCAACCAAGCATAATAACTGTCAAAGAGAATATGAATATACACGAAAATACCAATGGCCCTTTGTATAAGAATATAACATAATCCCGAATTATACCAAACACACCATGTTCCCGAAAAATTTTTATCACCGTTTTGCATAAAAGGATATAAAACACCCTTCCCCCTTCATATAAAACATAACCTTTTATCACAAACCATTAGATAACCTGAAATCCTTTAGAAAAATTAATAACCTTCCCAAAAATACTTCCATCAGCCTCTATACTCCATAATAAGCACCAAAAGTAAGGAAAATTTCCTCCAAAAATATTAATAAAAATGCTTTACGCAACCCACGCTTAACCACTACATACCACTCCTACCCTTGCCAACTCCCCATCGTTCCCATGTGATTTTCCTCAAAAACCCTAACCCCCTTCCCCGACACCTTCAATTCTCTGGCAACCCCTTCTCCTCCATGGCCTCATCGTCTTCCACTGCTCCTTGGTACGAAACCACACCCAACCAACTCTTCTTTAACCATTCCTTTTTTCGTCGCGACCCCAAATACCTCCCCAAAAATTCCACCATCGTCATCCCCAATTACTCCCAATGCCCTCATCTACCTCCTACTGGAACCAACACCCTATTCACAGGGCAACTAGAAGGAGGCCTCCGTCTCCCCCTCCCAAAACCTCTCTATCATATCCTCTTCTACTATGGACTTCTAGTTAATCAACTAACACCTAACTCCCTCCGCATCCTAGTAGGCACCATTATCATCTTCCACCACCTCAACATCTCACAAGTACCCCACATATTCCACTACCTCTACCAACTGAAAATAGTCGACCATGGTGTTTTCTATTTCATGGCCCGTCAAGGTTACCATTTCCTAACTGGAATACCCTCCTCCAATAAAGGTTGGAAAGAGCTCTATTTTTTCATTGCTGCAGATCCCCCTCTTCCCTTTTCTTCTCGTTGGAAAACTACCCTTCCGGATCTTCCTGACCCAAAAATCGTTAAAGCTAACATCAACTTCCCCTCTATTGAAGCTAAATTGAAGAACAAGTATTTCATCATTATAGAACTCATAAAAGAACTCATTTTATCTTACTATGGGTTATCCCCCATTCCGTCACTGAATGCCCATCCCATCGGTAAGCTTCCCTTCTCCCTTTCTTTTTATACAATAATTGCCTTTATAATAAATACTATTATTTTGTTCCTTAACCTGTAAACCAGCAACATATCATATTTTCTTATCATATTTTCTAGCATCATGTATAAAAATCCTTAATTAACAAACCTTCACAACCCCTACCTTAGCATTTTTACTTCATGCCAAAAATTGAACTATTACTATCAGATTCTGTACTCTTACTGAACTTATAATTCCTAATCACCTTTTATCCTTGTAGAAGACATGATGGGCACAACCATTGTCAAGACCTTAGCCAACAAATAGAAGAAAAGAAAAAGATCAGATACTACATCATCCTCTTCCCCCGAACCCCTCACCTCAGTAACTAACCTTTATTCAACTTTTATTACTTATAACTAATATGTCTACAATTCTTAACGACATTACATATATTTCTTTGCCACAGGTCCCTCCCGCATTAACACAAGTCCCCATCATTACTTCTGATGAACCAGATCAACCCCCCCCCCCCATATGTTCACTAATATCTCCCTTCCTCCTCAAACATACCCAATCCCCAACCTCTTTCCCTTCATAATTCCTGCATTTTCTTCTGATTCTATTTCCACTATTCCTCCCCTGAATCCTCTTCCCTCTTCTGATTCACCTATACCCAGTCCTTCTGACACCCATATTGAATCCATTGACCTTTCCTCTATGCTCTCTTACTATTCATTAGACTACCATCCTCTAATCTCTTTATTCCCCAACAGACAACAAAAACCCCCACTTTCCATTAATCACCCCACTTCTGAACCTACACTCTCCACCCCCTTAGACTTACTGGTACAGGTTATATCAGACTCCTACCATAGCCATCTACTTTCTACTCTTCCTGTTATGCCTATTTCTAATTGTCCTTCTTCAGTTCCTTGACCTAACTCTCCCTCTGATAACATCCCCCCCCCATACCAGATTCACTTCTGCAGCAACCCACCTATCAATCCCTTTCCTCCGATATTCCTCCTATCATTCAAGAAATAAAAGAAAGCCTCCAGACAGTAACTTTCTTCACCTACTACTTATATATATATATAACCCTCCTTATACTTTCCAGAGTACTTCCAAGCTTCACACGATCGAACAATGGTTCTTCGATTTCCAAAGTCAGCACTGCATGCCCTCCTCCTCTACAGAACCACCACCATTCTTTACCATGCGCAACACCCCCTCCACCTCATCAACGGACACTTAAACTGACCCCGAAGAAGCTACTACCATCACCCTGGGCACACAGGCTAGTCTTCCTCCCTCCCCTGATCGAGCAACAAAAGAGAATGAACTTCAACAAAAAATAAACTGGTTACAACTTCAAGTTGAGACTCTTTCCCTGGACTGGGAAGAAATACTATCAGTGCACAAAAAAGAGCTTTCTCTCAAAGATGCACATCTAAAGCGACTACAAGAGTAGATTAAAGCATAAAAAAAACCATAGGTCACCAACAATCCAAACTCTCCAAGTGGAAACAAAAGGAAATCCACTGGCACCTCCATTCTAGCGGACTTGTTTCAACCTTTAGAAAATGTTATAGATGCCCACCTGACTCTAAAAGCAACCATCTATAGTAGCTTAGATGAGTTCCAGTTTAAGTTCAACATTCTAAAATAACATTTCAACATGCTAACCACCACTGCCCACGACTAAATCATCAGAGCCAACCACCTACATCAAGAGCTATCTGAATTAAAAGAGATAGAAGGTGGAAAGATGGGCACTAGAGCATACCAGATTCCTAAAAATATTTTCCAAGCAACTAAGTAAATACTTCCAAAGAGGATTCGAGGGTGCCCTACACCTGGGCAATGAGAAGAAGTACTTTATACTTGGTGCACCTTACCATGAGCTCGACCTAGAAGAGACATACAATAATTTCCTCTAGAAGCCTTACTGACTAACTCTAATACCGACTCAGGGCAATAACTTTCTATCTTTGTAATATTTCAAAGAATTACATTTTAATTTTTGAATCAATTTTGTGTACTCTAACATCCTTGATAATGAATGTCTATTCCTTTTAAATATGCTCATATCTGCATTATTTTGCATTGCCCTATATAGGTCCCTTAATTCCTTTTGTAAAAAATACACCCCGTATTAATTATACTGCCAGCCTGTGCATAAAAAGGAACATTTTCATTATACTCTCCATTTATCTGAACAGATATACCAAACAGAACACCTTCCAGCAATCCTTTATCAAAAAGCATCACTTGTTATTCAAAAATCACCCCACCCACTTATCCTATAATAGAAACTACTATAACCCCATCTTACCTTATTAAAAAATGGATTCTTTACCTACCAACCATTTTCACCCTAACAAACCTATGTCACTTCATCCTAGAATCACCACTTCACCACATCAAGCTGGAAAAATTATTCTTTCCCTCTCATCTAGTTCTTTTCCTCATCTATAAATACAGAAACTTCTTCTTCCCTCACCTCTGCCAAGAAGCCCTTCAGGCTCCACTGTCCTATATTTTCTAGAAAATGCAACCCATCACCTCTATCCCACGACCCTGGTTTGCTTCTATACTCTCAAAAGTGACAGGGGAACATTGTCAATCCCTTTCCTCTCGAACACAGCTCCCCTCCGGGTACCACATTATTGTGGCCGACTCGAACACAGCTCCCCTCCGGGTATCACATTATTGTGGCCGACTCGATTGAACATCCCCATCATCCTCCTGGATACACTAAAGCTTTCTTTTTAGAGCAAATAGAAGCTGGTCTATTTTTTCCTATTCACCCCTTTCTTCTTGAAATATCAAAGTATTTTTCCATTCCCTTAAACCAATTGAGCCCCAATTCTTCCTGATTTATGCTAGGTTTTTACCTTATCACTTCCTTTTTATCCATTACCCCCGCAACCTTCCTTTTCCATTGCTTTTTCCAAATAAAATCATCCGAAATAGGCATATTCTACTTTCAAGCCCGATCAGACTTTCAATTTCTCATAGGTGTCCCTTCTTCCCATAAAGGCTAGAAAGAACATTATTTCTTCATTCATTCCCCCTCTCCTTTTCCTTTCCCCTCCACATGGCTAAGTACCATTCCTCCCCAGGCTTCCTTAGGCTCCTATTGCGATCATAAAGAATACCAAATGATGGCTTTATTACTTTCAGAAGAACAGTTTGACCTAAGTCAGCTATTAACCAAATCCTCAATATCTCTTGTCAGAAACAACTATCCCTTGCAATCGACTGGCACACTCGATAAGATATCTCCTCTTTTCTTCTTTTCTTTTTTTTTTACTACATCTCTACATACTATTATAAAACTTACAAATTTAAATTTAACTTCCTTTTTCCAGAGTCACTCCTACTACAGGCTGTTGATGCTATCCCGTAACTATCCTACTCCCCCTCATCCTCCTCCACTAGCACTTACTCTTCAACCCCATCCTATTTGCCAAACTCCACCCACACCTCTCTCCTTACCCTCAGTACCTGGTCCACTAGACTCCTTACTATCCAGTATTAACGAGGTTAGCATATTATTTTCCCATTTTCCTTTTTCCTGGTACTAATACTTTTTTTTTAGGGCATCATCAGCATCCATCATCTGAATAATCAATGGATTCAATATACTAACACTCTTAAAAAGGAACTACAAGGGTATCAAGCTAGAGAATCAATACTTCGACAAATCGGCCAATGACTCGAAAGAGAATTACAAGCTTCTCTTATAAAAGAATAAGCTAATCATGCTGAACTATCATCTCTCCAATTCCAGACCAACTACCTGCAAAATACCCTAGATCTCTTGAGGTCTCGACCAGTCTTAGAAGGAATCAGCACTTCCCATGAAAACTCTTGGACTTCTGCTGCCATCAATGATTTCTTCCAGGACAGAGGTTTTGCCTTCCTTCATTGGGGCTTTCAAGACTGCATCGACCAATTTAAAGCAGCTGGTTACCCTCTTTCCGGGCACTCCCTTAGCTTTTTAGACATGAGCAATACCATTGACCGTACTCCCCCTGAACTACTATCTTTTCCATTTCCCCCTAATGGGAAAATGTAACTTGTACCTATCATAACAATGTTTAACTTGCCTTTATTACCTTGCTTTCTCTGTAAACACATCATATATTTTGCAAGGCTTTACATGATCGACTCAAGGACACTACTGATTCACATCCTATCACCTTGTTAATAAATCTTCCACAATCATTCTTTATGTAAAAACACAAGACGCTCACATTTTAACTAATCACGCTTTATACCCTATTCCTTTACTAAAGTAACATCCTAATCAGAAATAAAACTTATCCTAAGCCATAACAACTCGAGAAATAAATTACCAATCAAACATACTTTTATTACCAAAATAACCCTTCCTTTTAATCATTCTTACTTCCCGGGAAGCAGGCTACTATTCCATCAAATGCACAATTCCACAAACAACCCTTCTCTTTAATCATCCTTATCACTCGGGAAGTAGGCTATCGCTCCCTCAAACGCATAATTCCGCAAACAACCCTTCTCCTTTATCGCCCTTACCGCCTGGGAAGTAGGCCATCCTCTATCCCCTGCATAATTCCGCAAACAACCCTTCTCTTTCCTCCAACCTCAAGATTTATATTTCCCAGATGCTACTATTCAAATTAATAACCCCTTAAATTTTCAACCTTCTCGGTATCATCTATAATTCCTGGGAACCTTCACTTATCCCTTCATCTTCCTCCCTTTTTCCTATAAAAACTGAACCCCCAATCTTCCTACTTCATCTTTTCCTTTTTTATTTTATCTTCACCCTCTCCTCTCTCCATGGCTTCTCCTTCTCGTCCCATTCTTATAAGCTTTGACACAAATTCATCTCATGAATCACAGACTCGCTCCACAACAACTTCCGCATATCGTCCTTAACCTTTTACAGGGCCCTTTCGTTCCCCATTCCCTTCCTTCGGCAACCGCTTATGGCGTCCCCCAATATTACAACAACGAGCTCAACCAAATCCTATACTAGCTTCCGAAGAAGATGTTCTCATAATAATCAGGGGAGATTCCTCTGTGGACTCTTCTCCCCCTTAGTTTTTTTATAAAAAGATGTTCCAGTCATTTTCCTTTTTATGAAGAACCATGTATTTTTCTTTTTATATGCTAAGGGTGCGTTTGGTTCAAGTAATCATACATAACCTTGGTTATGTGATTACCAGGGAATAAAACATAACCTTGGAATAAAGTATAACCTTAGATAAAAACCTTATTTGATTGGAGGTTTTAATATATAACTTAGTTTAACATTTTACTAAATTATCCTTTGTCTTTGCGGCGATGGCGGCGACCGGCGACGGCGAGGGTGGCGCGGGCGGCAATGGCCGGCGAATGCAGCGGCGGCGTGGCCGACGACGATAGCCGGCGGCAATGGCCGGCGACGACGGTGGCGGCGGCCGACGACGATGGCGGCGGCGGCCAGCCGGACGGGCGACGCGGCGGCGCGGCTCGGCGATGAGCGGCGGCGGCGGCGCGGCCGACGACGAAGCGGCGGGCCGGCGACGGGCGGCGGCCAGCCGATGCGACGGCAGCAAAGCGGCAGGCCAGCGGCGGGCGGCGGCGGCGATGACGAAGCGGCGGCGATGTGCGGCGACGACGGCCAAAGACGGGCGGTGATCGATGACGGATGACAAATCGATTAAGTTTTGACAAATTGACATTTAATATATTGCTTGGGGTAATATTGGAAAAATGTTTCCTTAACCCCGGGAATCAACAAAAACCTTGGTTCTCTAAGGTTTTTCGATTCCCCCTAAAAAGGTTTTTGTTCATAACTTGGTAATGATCAATTACCAGGTGATTGTTTATAACCCAAACCAAACAAGGTTTTTGTTGATAACCTATCAAGGTTATCAATAAAAACCCCCAACCAAACGCACCCTAAGTGTTATGTACTGTGTAATAGCAAAAATTTCCAATATAAGCATATCCTTTCGAAAGTTTAAGTGATGTTATTGCCTTATGAATAATGCAAAATCCCTTAAAAAACAAATAGTCATGCTTTCCCTAAAGTTATTGATAAAACTTGTCAATACATTCATACAACTAAATGACAGCAACATACCTTTTCTTTTTGGAAAAAAAAACGTAAGTTTCACAACATCTTATCCACTAAAATAGGGTCGCAAATGATATACATTCCAAGGTCTTGATAACAATCTTCCTTGGGCATCCTTCAAATAGTGAGCCCCCACTCCCACTCGGCTTTCCACTTCAAAAGGTCCTTCCCATTTAGGTCCCAGCTTGCCTTTAGCTCCTTCAGGTAGCACCTTCTTTAACACCAAATCTCCTACCTTAAAAGAATGAGGCACTACCTTTTTATTATAGGATTTAATTATCTGTGACCTATATCTTTCAACATTATACACAGCCATCTCCCTCCTTTCTTGAATCAAATCCAATTCCATACCTCGAGCCGCGCTATTATCGCTCAAGAAATAACTTAGTAGCCGGGCATACTCTATTCCAACTTCTACAGGTAACACAACCTCTTAACCATACACCATACTAAAGGGAGTGGCTCCTGTGGCTCTCCTGGAAGTAGTTCGGAAAGACCATAAAATACTAGATAACTCCTCCACCCAACTGCCTCTTACATGCTCCAACTTGGTTTTTAATCCATGCACCAATTCTCTATTAGTTACTACAACTTGCCCATTGGGATAAGCCACAGATGTGAATACCTATTCAATTTTGAAGTTTTGGCACCATTTTGCTAACTTTTTACCCTAAAATTGCCGCACATTATCAGATATTAGTTTTCTAGGGATACCAAAGTGACATACAATATTCCTCCATAAAAATTTCAATATCATCTGCTCAGTGATACGGGCTAAGTGTTCAACTTCCACCCACTTAAAGAAATAATCTATAGCTACCAACAAGAATTTCTTTTTCCCGTCCTGACCGGGAATGGTCCTACTATATCCATACCCCATTGGTCAAAAGGACAAGCTGCTACTACTGCTTTCATACATTCAGCTGGCTGATGCTGCCAATTGTGATGCTTCTAACAATTCTCACATTGTCGTAACAACTATATAGAGTCCTTCATCAGAGTGGGCCAAAAATATCCAGCTAATAATACCTTCCGAGCTAATGCCCGACCCCCTATGTGACTGCCGCAAGCTCCTTCATGCACTTCTTTCAGCACATAACTTACTTCTGTCTTCTCCAAACAACGCAGTAAAAGGCCCAATACAAGTCCTTTTATATAGAATTTCTTTCATCATACAAAAATGAATTGCTTGGTGCTTAAATTGTCAAGCCTTTATAGGGTCATCCGACACCCTCTTATCTGTAAAGAACGAAACCAACCCCTTCCTCCAGTTATCTTCTATGACCTCTCCCAATCTTTCATTCTGTGGAAATAGTTCAATCTACGCAATTATGTCTCAAGTGCCCCAATTCCCAAGTGAACTAGCCAACTAAGCTAACTCATCAGCTTTCTGATTTTCTATCCTAGTTATTTTTTTTATCAATACTTCCGAAAAATCCCCTTTAGCCTTTTCTACCAATTCACAGTATTTTCGGCACTTATCATCCTTAACCTCAAATCCCCTACAGTTTGTTGTACCACTAACTGAAAATCCATATGTACAATCACCCGCTCGGCCCCTACATTTTTATTAGCTTGCAAAGCTATCAGTAAAGCCTCATATTCAGCTTCATTATTAGAGGCTCTGAAATGTAGTCTAACTCCCAGCTTAACTTCTCCTTGCAGTGAAATCAGAATTACTCCTACCCCGCAACCCTCTTTTTTAGAAGACCCATCTACATATACCATCCATGGTTCACATTCTTCCCTGTGTACAGTTTCCACTAAAAAGTCAGCTAATGCTTGCGCTTTAATAGAGGTACGGGGCAGATAGGTAATGTCATACTCACTAAGTTCAGTGGCCCATTTAATAAGCTTCCCAGTAGCTTCCAGATGAGTAAGCATTCTCCCCAAGGGAGTGTCAGTGAGTACCACAAAGGGATGAGATAAAAAATAAGATCGTAGCCATTGAGCAATCAAAACTAGACCCCAGGTTAATTTCTCTAAATTAGTATAACGAACTTCAACCCCCTTCAACATATAGCTAATATAATAGATTGGATGTTGTTGGCCCTTGTCTTCTCGAATCAGTATTGAGCTTACAACCACCTCCGAAAGAGCCAGATACACCCATAACACTTCTCCAGGCTGGGGCTTAGCTAAGAAAGGAGGCTCTACCAAGAATTCCTTCAGAGATTGAAAGGCTTTATCACAATGCTCGTCCCATTGGAACCGTGTAGCCCTCTTTAATATCTTGAAGAAAGGCAGACTCCTTTCTGCGTATCGGGATATGAATCTCGACAGGGCGGTAATCCTGCATAATAACCTCTGTACTTCCTTCAAATTTCTTGGAGGTTGCATTTGCTGAATAGCTTCAATATTAATAGGATTAGCCCTTATACCCGGTTCAGTGACCACAAACCCCAAAAAATGACCCTGCGCCACCCCAAATATACACTTTTCTGGATTCAACTTCATTTTATATTGACGCAGAGTACCAAAGGTTTCCTCCAGATCAGCTATTAACTGCTCAGCATATAGAGTTTTAACCTGAATATCATCCACATATACCTCCACATTCCTTCCCAACTGCTTTTCAAAGATCTTATCCATTATCCTCTGGTAAGTAGCCCCAACATTTTTTAATCCAAAAGGCATAACTACATAACAGAAAGTTCCCTCAGCTGTAACAAAACTGACCTTATTCTGATCTTTCCGAGCTAACGGTATTTGATGATATCCCTGGTAAGTATCCATCATTGAAATAAATGGATGCCCAGTAGTGGAATCTACTAACTGATCAATATGGGACAAAGGATAGCAATCCTTAGGACAAGCTTTATTAAGATCTCTAAAGTCCACACATATTCTCCATTTTCCTGATGGCTTAGGCACCAACACCACATTAGACAACCAAGTAGGATATTACACTTCTCTGATATGCCCAAACTTCATTAATTTACCTATCTCTTCTTTAATAATAGCATCTTTCCCGACTCCAAAATGTCAGCATTTCTATTTTTACAAAAACTGCAGTAGGTAAGATATACAATTTATGCTCCATAACATAAGGATAAATTCCTGATAAGACTTGCGGGGACCATGCAAAAATGTCCATATTTGTGATAAGGCATTATATTAAGCCTGCTTTAAGCTGCACGGGAAGATATTGAGCTATAAAGGTTCTCCTCCAACACACTTATCATCTAATACAATCGCCTCTTTATCAGGTTCTCCTATCTCTTCAGCAACCCCCTTTTGAATGAAACACATTGTATCTCCGTACTTAGATTTTTGTAGAGACTTATTAACAAATTTTTCTTTTTTCCCTTTCATGATAGCATCCACAAAACACCTATGGGAGAGCTGCTGGTCACCTCTTACCTCTCCTACTTCACTCCCTACAAGAAACTTAATCTTTTGATGGTAGGGAGAAGCCACAGTCTGTAAACTGCTTAAAACAAGTCTACCTAGGATAGCATTATAGGAAGAAGGCATATCCACCACGGTGAAATTGATAAGTATCGTCCTTCTCCTTGGTTCTTCCCCCAAGGATAAAGGTAACTTAATTTGACCCATCGGCTACACTTCATGCCCAGAAAACCCAAACAAAGAAGTTCCTACTGGCTGCAGATCAGTGACGGCAACTCCCATTTGTTCTAAAGCTGTCGAATACAAAATATCCACTGAACTGCCCGGGTCAACAAAAACTCTTCCTACATTGAAATTGGTAATGAGAGCTCGAATGACCAAAGCATTGGTGTGAGGGGTTATCACTCCACCTAAATCATTATCATCAAAACCTATCACAAGCCCCTGGCCTTGGGAATAATAGCAACAGTTGCACACTCCTCCCGGCTGTGTCTTTTTCGTGCTCTGTTAGAATCCCCGTTAGTGGAGCCACAAGAGATATCATGTTGATGGAACCTCTCACAACGGGTTTATTGGCAGGTGCTACCTAATCAGGGGTTAACTCCCTTATCTGAGCAGTCTGTACAGGATGATTTATGAGAGGCCTTCCGCCATTTCCTCTACTGTAATTTCTTCCTCCAAACCCCCATTGATAAGGAATCGGATTCTTAACAAAATTTTGGACAAGAGGATGAGCTCCCATAATCCTTTGCAATTCCATATCTAACTGCTGACAATTTTGAGTATTATGCCCATATTCCTGATGAAAAGTGCAGAAAGTAGGGGTCGGTAGCCTCCTAGGCCCTCTGTCAGCTCCAAAGGGTCTTCGTAACAACTGATGCTCCATACAGATATTCATAGCCCTCTCCTTAGAAAACTGGGATGGATGAGCATATAGAAATCTATCTTTTGAGGGGTGAACATGCCTCACCCATTCAATCCTCCTTTCAGGTCTCTCCATTACTCTGAAATCCTGAGAAGTTCGCTGAGATTTCTGAGCATCCTCTAAGTTAATAAACTTCTCAGCTCGAGATAATAGATATTCAAAGTTTGTAGGAGGCCTCTTAGCCAAGAATTTAAATAAATCCCCCTCTCTGAGCCCCTGAGTGAAAGCTCCCACCATCATATCGGATTCCAAAGTAGGAATTTCACGAGCAAATTGTGTAAATCTATGCACATATTATCGCAAACTTTCTGTCTCTTTTTGCTTAAGATCAAAAAGACTTAAGGATTGAGGTAAATATTTCTTAGAACTAGAGAAATGCCTTAGAAATAACTTGGAGAAATCCTTAAAGGATGTAACACTCTTTGGCTTCAAATCACTAAACCATTGTTCTATTGGCCCTACTAAGGTAGTAAGGAATACTCGGCATTTAACCCCATCGGTATGTCGATATAATAAAGATGCATTCTCAAATTTTCTTAAATGATCTTTAGGATCCAAAGAACCGGCATATTCAGATATTTGAGGAAGCCAAAAATGTCGAGGTAATTCATCATTTAAGATATTCTCAACAAAAGGAGTTTCCCCCTCTGCTTGTACAATAGTACTTATAATAGGAACTTCCCCCTCATGTGGTACATTCTCCGAAGGAGCAACACATTTTTCTTTCCCCTTTACTTTTTGGCGAGCACAAGAAGAACCCTTCTTCAACTGAGCAGTCTTACCTCCTTCTTTCTCAGAGTCACTACCAGAGACATTATCCTCTTTAACATTCTTTGGAGTAGCCCTTTGCGACATTTGATCCAATATCTCAACCAAAATTTGCATAAGATCTTCCTTATACAAGGGCTCCCAATGGCTTTTGTTTGTACCCCCTTGGGAGGTACTAGAGATGGACTTTTCCCCCTTCGTTGGCTCCTTAAACATCCGCCTAGTATTCACCATCACAACTTTTTTTTCAGGTTCCCACAGACGATGTCAATTTGATGGTGCTTGCTTCTTTGGATCACCAAGATCCCCTTGCCTCTCCTTAGGGATCGCTGGATCTGTCACCGAAGGAGGCTCCACAGGGAAAAGATTCGTTATAGGAATCACCCTCAGTATTAGGAACGGAGCTGAATCTGACACACTAAGGAAGAGAATTAAAGGTTGGTCGGCTCCTCGTCGAGGCCACTCTGATGCTCAAGTTCATATGAGTATGAGAAAAAAGGTAATGAACTGGAGAAAAAGAGAGATCTCGGAGATACCAAAGGAGAAGAAACGACCATCCTCGACTTCATCCTCTTTTTCCCCTTTTATAGAAGGATCAATCGCCTTCTCCTTGAGGTGAATTTACTTTAACACCCTTTACCGAGTTGTCCTTGCAACCGCTTTTTCCACCTAGATTCAAAATATCTTTCGCGATTGCTTCGTGTGCCCTTTACTTCCCTACCAAATATTTAAACTCATAAAATATAAACAAATGATAAAATATCTCAATAATCATGTTTTATCCTCCCTAATTATTTTCTCCACCTAATCTTACCAGATACAAAAGGAATTCAAGGGTTCCTTTCATGGCTCGGGAAATACACATATTGCCTGGGAAACACATATATTGTCCGAGAATTAAACATACCGCCTTAGAGATACACATATTGCCCTGGAACTATTCACACTATCCTGGAAATACACCTACTGCTCTGGAGTTAACCACACTACCCTGGAACTACACATACTGCCTTGGAACGATGCATAATGCCCTGGAATTAAACATACTGCCCTGGAACCATACATACTGCCCTAGAACTACTCATTGTCTTGGAAATACACATACTACCCTGACACTGTTCACACTGCCTTGGAAATTCATCTACTGCTCTAGAATTAACCACACTGCTCTGGATCTACACATACCGCCCTAGAACTAAACATACTGCCCTGAAACTACTCATTATCTTGGAAATACACATATTGCCCTAACACTGTTTACACTGCTCTAGAAATACACATACTGCTCTGGAATTAACCACACTTCCCTGGAACTACACATACCGCCCTGGAACGATACATACTTCCCTGGAACTAAATATACTATCCTGGAATTAAACATACTGCCTTGGAACCATACATACTGCCCTGGAACTAGTCATTATCTTTGAAATGCACATACTGCCCTAGCACTGTTCACACTGATATTATTTATATGGTGTGCCGTTAATTATAGGAGGAAACCGTGTCCTATATATTAGGATGATGATGTCCCCTTGAGGAGCTCATAAGGTTCATCATGTAAACCCTGCAGGTGGACTAGGTCCGGCATGATGAAAAGGTTGAGTGGTACTACTCAAGGAGTTAGATGTTGATTAATTAATGGTTAGTAAATTAATTAATCGACGGACATTCGAGATCTTAAACACGGGGAGAAAATGTACAAATAATATATGGAGCCCATATTATCATATGGGGGTTGGTGAGGTAGATCAATGATGGACCTTTAGTGGATTGGACCATCATTAGTGGATCGGACTTTATGTGGGCTTGATCCATGGGTGGCCAAGACCCAACTCCTCCTCATGGTCCCTAATGTAGCCCATTAACACCTCAAGATGCTTAGATCCAATGGATAGAAACAAAACACTAAGATCCATTGGTAGAGATTAAATCTCTAAGATCCGACGGTTGAGATTAAATCTCTAGATCCGACGGTTGAGATTAAATCCCTAGAACCAATGGAGGAGATTAATTCATGACTTATCCCTAACTCTATAAAAGGAGGGCATGGGAAGTGGTCGTGGATAACATGATAGAGAGGGAGCAAGGCTTGGGCGGCAAGAATAGGGCAATCCTAGTTGAGATAGGATTGGAATTAGGGTTAGGGTTTGGAAGCAAGGGTGGCACCAAATAAGGCAAGTTTTCCTTCTTCTTCCTTGCCTTGTGGACAACGTCCAGCAGCTATTCCAGCCCTTCCCAGCCCTTGGCCGGTGCCCAAAACACTCCCCTCTCTTCTCCTTAGGTGGTGGAAACAAGATATAGGGGTTCCCTTGGTGTCTTGGTAGTTTTCCATCATCTTCTTCTCCTTCTAGTTGGCCGGCGGCAAGAACTTCTATAGTTCTTTGTTGGTTGAGTTTTTGAAGGAGAAAAACATTGTTTCTCTTCTTCCTCTTGTTTGGGAAAAGTAAGGAAGGAAGTTTTGCGATCTAGGAGCTTCGACTTTTGGTGGATCGTCGCCCACACGACGCCCAAAAGGAGGAGGGTCATACATTAGAAGACCAAGAGGTATAACTATTCTTCTATCTCTTTTATTCATTGCTTGTGTTTGTTTTTCAAAATATAAGCATGTTATATTTCTGTAAATAGGCTAAATAATACTTGGATCCCGAGTATAAACACAAAAACCGGCGATCCGGACATCGTCTATTCCGCGGCTACTCGTAGAATAGAGAATGGTCGCTTGAACAACTAGTTTGTTCAAGTGACCTCTCTAAACGAATAGCACGACGATGACTTGGTTGCTTTGGGAATCCCTTTTGTCTAGGATTAAATTTTTAATCCGGGGGCATTGAAGGGATCACCATGGTCAAGCAACCGAGGCGAAGGGGAAGCGAAGTTTCCCCTCACGGACTCGACAAGGGAAATCCTTTCAATTGGTATCAGAGCCAAGGTTTCCGGTTTTGTGTGTTTAGGATTCGGTTAATTTTTATGCACTTTTTCATATATTAAATGTGTCGGATAATAGTAGGATATGCGTAGCTTAACTCTTTGGTTGCAGGCATAAGATTCCACTATTATGGCTTGTGTGTGTATGTGATTGTATGTGTGTAAATGTTTATTTTGTTGAATCCTCGGGGTTGACGAGGCTAGTATTTAGTTTTTGTAAATTAAATACGGCATTGTTTAGCCGCTCTTTATTTTATTTTACTTTCGATCTAGATTTCATGTACACTCCCTCGTGGAGTATAGGATCGATGAATGTAAATTAAAATAGGATTTAGTCTCGACTCGGATCTCCGGATGGCTCGTACATGGCGTAGGAGGAGCGGACGAGATGGCGATGCGACGGGAGTCATATTGAAGACAAAAGCCATAATAGTTGGAAAATAATTTATTTTTCATATTTATTGCTTTTTGTTTAATATGCATATCGTAGGCTAAGAAAATTCCTCAATTTTTACTAAGTGGGAGAGGGATAATTTTATAAATTCCCGCGGCCTCCATTACAATTTGACAAGTGATGCAAACAAACTTGCGCGTCGGCTCTGAGTGCCTTCCTCCCCATCGGATGGGTTTGTTTGCGGATCACTAGGTCAAATAATGCTTATAGGAAATTATCTAGGAGCGTGTGTACTTCCACAGCGGTAAGACACATAATCCGAAATAATTCCCTTAGTACCGTGTAATGGTGCACACTTAGATGCAAATAAAAAGTAGTTTTATTTGTAGGGCCAAAGAGGAACCAACTATTAATTTTATTTGTCAAAAGTAAGGTTGACAAGATAATAAAATTAATGGGTTAAACCTCCTCTTACAAATGTAGAATTCGTATACGTCCACACTATCGTGGCATGCGATATTCTCGGTGTTTGAGGTGTTGGTTGATTTCAAAATTTTATTGTTTGAGGAATCAATAATTTTTATTGAAATCTACAGTAATAATAAGCATGTTGTGTGTGCTTGAAAATTCCTCATTTTCAATTTACTAAGTGGGAGAGGGATATTTTAATTAATTCCCGCGGCCTCCATTACAATTTGACATGTGATGCAACAAACTTGCGCGTCGGCTCTGAGTGTCTTCCTCCCCATCGGATGAGTTTGTTTGCGGATCACTAGGTCAAATAATGGTTATAGGAAATTATTTAGGAGCATGTGTACTTCCCCATCGGTAAGGCACATAATCCGAAATAATTCCCTTAGTACCATGTAATGGTGCACACTTAGATGCAAATAAAAAGTATCCTCCCCATCGGAGTCACTGCTTTTATTTGTAGGGCCAAAGAGGAACCAACTATTAATTTTATTTGTCAAAAAGTAAGGTTGACAAGATAATAAAATTAATGGGTAAAACCTCCTCTTACAAATGTAGAATTCGTATATGTCCACACTATCGTGGCATGCGATATTCTCGGTGATTTGAGGTGTTGGTTGATTTCAAATTTATTGTTTGAGGAATCAATAATTTTTTGAAATCTAAAGTAATGATCTATGTGATTCTTAGGATTTTCAAAATTGACTTTCAGTCCACTTATTTTGATACTAAAGGAAATAAACTTATTGTACCCAAATTATATTGATTGGAAATGAATCCAAATATTGTCTTATCTGCTAGTATGCACTCTTCGAAGAGTGTCCTCAAGCCATCATTGCTCAAAAGAGTTTCTACTTCTAAGCCGAAAGGCAAGAAGAAGAAGAAACAAGGTGAAGCAAAGATGGTGGGAGGATCTCAGGGAAGAGTGAAGAAGCCGAAAGGCAAGTACTTCACTTGCAAGGTGATGGACATTGGAAGAAGGACTGTCCCAATCCAAAACAGAACATAGGTATATCTTTTGGACTAGTCATTGAAACATGATTAGCGGTGATATCTACCGGCACCTGGTGAGTAGATACGGGAGCCACTAATCATGTCTGCAACAATTTGCAGGGGTTCCAGGAAACCTGATGACTAGTTGAAGGGGAGATTACCATTTACTTGGGTAATGCCATGATGATGGCGGCTATTGCAGTGGGAGAAGTATTATTTATCTCTTGAAAATAATAAAACTTTGGTTCTGGAAAATTCCCTTTATGTACCTTTATTTAGAAAGAATTTAGTTTCAGTTTCTAAATTATTATGGATGGATATTCTATTTCTTTTAATGACAGAGTTGTTATAAAAAGGAATAGGGAGAATATCTATTCTGGTACATTGAAAGGAAATTTGAACCAAAACCTCCCACGATGCAAATTGAAGTTAATAACTCATCTTCTAATTCCAATAAGAGAAAAGAACCTTCGAAGATGAACCAAACATATCTTTGGCTTCTTAGGCTTGGTCACATTAACGTAAGCAGAATTCAAAGGTTGATAGCTGATGGACCTTTGGGTTCATTAGTGGTGGAGGATCTCCCAACCTACAAATCTTGCTTGGAAGGTAAGATGACCAAGAGGCCTTTTTAAGGCCAAGGGGTATAGAGCCAAAGATGTGTTAGAAATGGTTCATTCTGATTTGTGTGGTCCTATGGCTATCTAGGCAAGAGGTAATCTTGAATATTTCGTCTCTTTTGTAGATGATTATTCAAGATATGGATGACACTACGATCTGATCATGGTGGTGACAACCTCTTGGGAGAGTTTAGGAACTACTTATCAGAGGTTGGGATTCAATCCCAATTGACTGCACCTGGCACACCCCAGCAGAACGGTGTAGCAGAGCGAAGGAATAGGACTCTTATGGAGATGGTTAGATCGATGATGAGTTATTCTGACTTGTTTTATAGTCCTAGAGATCAGAGGGTGATCGTTAACACGAATGCCAGATTTCTAGAGGAAGACTATGTGTTAAGCCACAAGCCCAAAGGTAAAATTGTTCTGGAGGAGTTAAAAAGGGAAGTCACTTCTTTAGTACCACCGGTACAAGAGGACATACCACATGTCACTGCACCGCGTGTCACAGAGGATACACAGAAGATACCTCGTCGTAGTGGGAGGGTTGTTAGACAACCTCTTAGATTCATGTTTTTGGACAAATCTTCTGATTTGGTCCCTAGCAAACATGAACCTGATCCCTAGACATACGATAAGGCAATCCAAGATATAAATACAGCATCTTTGCAAAGTGCAATGAATACTGAGATTGAATCTATGGATTCAAGACAGGTCTGGGAGCTCTTATGCATAGCAACTCATATGGATTATGAGGTGTGACAGATGGATATCAAGACAGCATTCCTTAGTGGAAGTCTTGAGGAATCCATCTACATGAAGCGACCAGAGGGATTCATTGCTAAAGGCAAAGAGTGTATTGTATGTAAGCTTAATCGGTCCGCTGATGGACTGAAGCAAGCTTTGAGGTCTTGGAACATCCGCTTTGATGAGGTAAATCCAGACTTATGGATTTATTCAAAGTCCGGATGAGTCTTGTGTATACAATAGATGTGACGGAAACGTATTGGTATTTCTTGTACTATACGTAGATGACATTTTGGTAGTTGGCAACAATATCAGAGTGTTATCAGACGTAGGGGTATGGTTGTCCAAACAGTTTTGAAGGACTTGAGAGAAGTGGGTCACAACCTTGGGATCAAGGTTGTTGTGCTTATCCCAAGCTTCATACATAGACATGATTTTGGATCGTTTTAGCATGAAGAACTCCAAGAAGGGTTTTCTACCTTTCAGGCATGGAGTTCCTTTATCTAAGGAGATGTGTCCTAGATCATCTGAGGAGATAGAGGAGATGAAGGCGGTTCCTTATGCTTCGGCAGTAGGAAGCCTCATGTATGCGATGCTCTGTACGAGACCAGATATCTGCTTTGCCGTAGGCATGGTCAGCAGATATCAGAGTAATCCAGGATAGGGACATTGAACTGCGGTAAAGCATATATTGTAGTGCCTGAGAAGGACTAGGGATTATATGCTAGTTTACCGGGCAGACCAATTACTCCCTGTGGGTTACACGGATTCTGATTTCCAATCTGATAGGGATAATAGTAAGTCTACCTCAGGGTTTGTGTTTACTTTGGGAGGTGGAGCCATTGTATGGAGGAGTGCCCAGCAGAAATGCGTGGCGGACTCCACCATGGAAGCTGAGTATGTGGCACCTATGAGGCGCCAAAGAAGTCAGATGGCTCAGAACTTTCGATGGACTTGGATGTGATTCCTGGTTTGCACAGAACTATCACAATTTATTGTGATAATAGTGGTGCAGTTGCAAACTCGAAGGAACCACGAGCCCATAAGGCTAGTAAACACATAGAGCGCAAGTACCACCTGATACGAGAAATCGTAAAGGAGGTAGAAGTTGTTGTCGCCTAGATTGCATCAGAGGATGAACTGGTAGACCCTTTCACTAAGGCCCTTCTAGCGAGAGCTTTGATAGGCATGTGGAGGGAAGGGGAATCAGATGTATGGCGATAAGGACAAAGATAGTCTTTTAGTATAAGTGGGAGATTGTTGGGATGTATACTGAAAGCCTAGCTCTTTTGTATGAACATCTTTATTTTGAAATAAGAATCACATGATCATTGTTTGCATATATTTATGCATATTGTCTAATACGTTACTTTGTAGATAACATGGTGTGTGGTGTCACACGGGAGATCATGTTATCGGCTCCTTGTAAAGTATAAGTAAAGGCTCACAACCGAGATGACTTTGGACAAACCATCGGAATGGTTGTAGTGTGATTTGGTATTGGTTTGTCTTGACCATAGAATCACACTCGTGCACTTTGTGTGTATTGAGCAGGACCGACACAGAGGTGATTCGATTTATTGCTGACTACATAATCGAATCGGACCTCAGATATTATTTAGTACATGCTCTTAATCCCGATATAATAACGGGCACATATACTTGGTACTCATCTCTTTGATTTACCAATGGGCGAGATTTATAGATTAAATCGATAGACTCGGTAAGTTGGGAGATGATATTATTTATATGGTGTGCCGTTAATTATAGGAGGAAACCGTGTCCTATATATTAGGATGATGATGTCCCCTTGAGGAGCTCATAAGGTTCATCATGTAAACCCTGCAGGTGGACTAGGTCCGGCATGATGAAAAGGTTGAGTGGTACTACTCAAGGAGTTAGATGTTGATTAATTAATGGTTAGTAAATTAATTAATCGACGGACATTCGAGATCTTAAACACGGGGAGAAAATGTACAAATAATATATGGAACCCATATTATCATATGGGGGTTGGTGAGGTAGATCAATGATGGACCTTTAGTGGATTGGACCATCATTAGTGGATCGGACTTTATGTGGGCTTGATCCATGGGTGGCCAAGACCCAACTCCTCCTCATGGTCCCTAATGTAGCCCATTAACACCTCAAGATGCTTAGATCCAATGGATAGAAACAAAACACTAAGATCCATTGGTAGAGATTAAATCTCTAAGATCCGACGGTTGAGATTAAATCTCTAGATCCGACGGTTGAGATTAAATCCCTAGAACCAATGGAGGAGATTAATTCATGACTTATCCCTAACTCTATAAAAGGAGGGCATGGGAAGTGGTCGTGGATAACATGATAGAGAGGGAGCAAGGCTTGGGCGGCAAGAATAGGGCAATCCTAGTTGAGATAGGATTGGAATTAGGGTTAGGGTTTGGAAGCAAGGGTGGCACCAAATAAGGCAAGTTTTCCTTCTTCTACCTTGCCTTGTGGACAACGTCCAGCAGCTATTCCAGCCCTTCCCAGCCCTTGGCCGGTGCCCAAAACACTCCCCTCTCTTCTCCTTAGGTGGTGGAAACAAGATATAGGGTTTCCCTTGGTGTCTTGGTAGTTTTCCATCATCTTCTTCTCCTTCTAGTTGGCCGGCGGCAAGAACTTCTATAGTTCTTTGTTGGTTGAGTTTTTGAAGGAGAAAAACATTGTTTCTCTTCTTCCTCTTGTTTGGGAAAAGCAAGGAAGGAAGTTTTGCGATCTAGGAGCTTCGACTTTTGGTGGATCGTCGCCCACACGACGCCCAAAAGGAGGAGGGTCATACATTAGAAGACCAAGAGGTATAACTATTCTTCTATCTCTTTTATTCATTGCTTGTGTTTGTTTTTCAAAATATAAGCATGTTATATTTCTGTAAATAGGATAAATAATACTTGGATCCCGAGTATAAACACAAAAACCGGCGATCCGGACATCGTCTATTCCGCGGCTACTCGTAGAATAGAGAATGTTCGCTTGAACAACTAGTTTGTTCAAGTGACCTCTCTAAACGAATAGCACGACGATGACTTGGTTGCTTTGGGAATCCCTTTTGTCTAGGATTAAATTTTTAATACGGGGACATTGAAGGGATCACCATGGTCAAGCAACCGAGGCGAAGGGGAAGCGAAGTTTCCCCTCACAGACTCGACAAGGGAAATCCTTTCACACACTTCCCTGGAAATACACCTACTGCTCTAGAATTAACCACACTACCCTAAAACTACACATACCACCATGGAACGATACATACTACCCTGGAATTAAACATACTGTCGTGGAACCATATATACTTCCCTTGAAACATACATACTGCCCTGGAACTATTCATTGTCTTGGAAATGTACATACTGCTCTGGCACTGTTCACACTACCCTGGAAATACACCTGCTGCTCTGGAATTAACCACACTGCCCTGGAACTACACATACCACCCTGGAATAATACACACTACCCTAGAACTAAACATACTTCCCTGGAACCATACATACTGTCCTAGAACTACTCATTGTCCTAGAAATGAACATACTGCCCTGACATTAAACATATAGCCCTGAAAATACACACACCACTCTGAAAGTTCTTACACTTCCCTTGAACTGACGACACTGCCCTGGAAATGCACATACTGCTCTAAAAACATTCACATAGCCCTGGAAATCCATACTAGTTTGGAAACGTTCACACAACCCTAAAAATACACACTGCTCTAGAAACACTCATCTGGAACTTATGACACTATCCTGTAAAAACTCCTGCTGCTCTAGACCATTCACACAGCCCTGGAAATATATACACTGCCCTGGCAATACTCATACTGCTCTGGAAACCACGACACCATTAGTATCCTTGCAGATGTATTTAAAATTTTTTTCTAAGGTATTCTTGCACCTGGTGCAAAGTTTGGAGGTCAAATTAGTGATCTTTTGAAAGGGGAGTGATGAGTTTTTCCAAGGCATTATTTTATCTCTAATGTATGGCTTGGAAATCAAATTAATACTATATGGAAAAGGGGGTTGTTAATATTTCTAAGGCATTTTTGTGCCTATTACAATGTCTAAGGGCTAATGAAGGTGTTCTTGCGAGGGTTGTCAATTTTTCTAATGGGTTGCAAGCTATCTGAGGGTTTGTGGCAGAAAGTTATATGGTTTTTTCTAAGGCATTATATGGCTGGTATAAAGAAGGATTATTTTACATTCTTGTACAAAGGGCCATTGGTATTTTTGTATATATTCATATTCTCTTTGCCAGTTATTAATGACATTCATGCTGAGGATTATTATGCTTGATCGGAATTCCTTTTTCTTATTTCAATGGTATTCTTTCTAAGGTATGGCAAGTTAGGTGTTATTTCTTTTAAGTGTTGAAAGCTAACTCAGGCTCTGTGCCTACTATAACAGCCTAAGGGCTAGATAGCTTTATTCCCCCACGGGGAACTATAACGCCTCTATATGGCATATGTAAATCTTCAAGGCTCAGTGCCTACTATAACAACTTAAGGGCTAGATAATTTTATTCCACCACGAGGAACTATAATGCCTCTATGTGGCATATGTAAAATGTTCTCATGACTCTCCTATAAAAGTCTAAGGCCTAGATAGCTATTTTCCCCCACGAGGAACTATAATGTCAGCTATAATGGGCAGATAACATGCTAACATGGCTCAACGCCTCCAGTATTTTAAGGCATAAATGTCTTCTACAGTATTTTAAGGCATTAACGCCTCCTACAGTATTCTAGGGCATAAACACCTCTTATAGCATTCTAAGGCATAAACGCCTCATAGCAACATTTTAAGGCATAAAATGCCTCATGCAATTTTTTATGCATAAACATCTCATACAGTGTCAAGGTTCAGTGACTCATACGTGTTCAAGATGCAATATGCAAGGAATAATGCCTAGTATAACAGTATGATAGATGTGAGTATTGGAGCTTGATATGATAAGTGTTTGCGCACTCATGAACACTTGTAAAACTTCACTCTTTAGTTTTACTAAAGAGGGGAAACTTATGATGGGTGTGGGTGTAATGCCCGGAAAAAATAAATAAAATAAAATACAATATGGTTTGTTATAGCTAGGATTCGAACCATGAACCTTCTAATTGTGAGATTGTCTCGATACCACTAGATCATAGGATAATTCTTGGCTAGGATATACAAAGAATATATAAAGAACATAAATGAGAAGATGAGGGGTTGTTTTCATTTCCCCATGAGAGGATGAAGAGTGTTCATCTCCCTAGGTATTAAAGAGGGAATTAAGAGAAGAGAGGAAGAAAAACCCCACCTTCCTTCTTCATTCTTCCTCCTTCCTCATCCTTGGCTGAAACCTCTCCTCCTCCTTCCTCCCTCTCCATACCAAGCTTTAGGATTCCTTGTGTTGGGATTCTCAAGAGGGTTTTTCAAGGGGATTTTCTCACAAGGCTTGGTATTTTCTAGAGGATCAAACTCCACCTTCTTCCTCCTCCACCGAAATTCCTCATCCTTCCTCCCTCCCCATCCGAAACCCTAAGGCTCTTGGTTGGGGTTCTCAAGGGGGTTTCAAGGGGATACAAAGGCTTAGTATATGCTATAGGATTGCTCCTAAGGCTAAGGAACAAGGGAAGGCCTTCATCTCACAAAAACCCTACCGGTATATTAGTAAGATAGCGAGAGGATGTAAGTATTTCTCACCTGTAGTATAAGTAGCTATTCGATTGTTTTATCTAGATTCTTTTTCCATGTTTTATTTAGATTATATGTTTTGTTCAGATTGTATTTGTTCAGATTTATAGGCATTATATGTATATTTCTTTGGAAGCAAGACATAAGATCGCAAGGATACTTCCCCTACGAGTTTTGGGGACAAAGAGCAGGATTAAATGTCTTGAAAGGCTTCCTATATGAGTTTTTGGAGTATGATCATGTTAAATGTTTGTTATATGATAAAATCAGTAGGTCATATATAAAAAAAGTATTTTACTTTAAAGTGGCTGTACTGGGCCCTTAGATCGCCCACGGGCCCTAGACCGCTCTTATATATATATATATATATGTATATATATATATGGTTTCTAAAGTTAACCAAAGCACAAGGTTCACAAGCTTAAGTATATCTCATGTGCATGTTTCTACAAGAGAAGCATATTTCAAAATCATGTATTGCAAGTTGTGTATTTCAAGTTCATGCATTGTGTTATGTACAAATGTTTCTATATGTTTAATGCAGAAAGTTCATGCATTTCAAGTTGAATCATTGTGTTATGTACAAGTGTTTCTAAATGTTAAATGCAGAATTTTCTTAATGGCAAGTATGAGCATATGTTTGCATGCAAGTATTCTAATAGCATGTTTTTCTTATAATGCAATGTTTTGTGAGAATATGATGTACTTACTAAGCTTCATTGCTTATAGTTTGCATTCCTTATACTGTAGATAAGGGTAAAGCAAGGCTTGAGTAAGAGGGGGCAGTGGATGAAGTGCTTGGTGTGTGTGACGGCGGAACAGTGGATTACGATCTTGAACTTGCTAGTATTATGTTATGTTAAGACCTATGAACTTGCTAGTGCGCTAGTGTTCATGTTATGTGCTTGATTATGTTGTGTCTAAGAATGTCGAATTGCTAGTATTATGGTATGTTAAGACCTTTGAACTTGCTAGTGTGCTAGTGTTCATGTTAGGTGCTAGTGTTGATGTTATGTATTATTGTTCACGTTTATTTTTATGTCAAGATGCATATCATTACTATCGCCATGCATGAGGTTGAGTTACTTAAGAATGTTTTATGTTAGAACTCTAGCAAATGTGTATGCTTAGATATGTTAAGAACTTGTGTAATATCCCTGTGTCAACATGCCAATGTAGTTGATTTATTTCTTTAGCTTCCACTATTTTAGGTTAAGAGTTTGAATTATTATACTTGTTTAAAAACCATGTTTAGATCTTGTTACGATTTGTTGATACTCTTCTGTTTTAAATCCGGTATTAGTTAATTTATGAAGAGTGTAAGTGAGTTTAAGGGATAATTGAGTCATGTTTGGCTTCTGGATGTAACGAAAAAGATAAAGTATGATGGTAACACCTCCTCTACTAGAGTAAAGAGAGGGGTGTTACAGTGGGGGTCTTTTTCGGCTAAGGTAGAGAAATTTGTTGTTAAAAACACTTATAAAACTTCACTCGACTTCACTCTTCAATTTTACTAAAAGAGGGGGAACTTATGTTGGGCTTGGGGTTTTCAGGCCAGTTAGAAGGTTTCCCGAGCTATTTTTGTTTTTCCTAGGCAGTTTAGATAATTTTCGAGTGATGCACACGAGCACAACCTCAAATCTCCGATGGGAACCATCAAAGACTCGAAGTGTGCGCTCGTGCTAAACGTGTTGGGTTTCCGGCACCGCGGCGAGTGTGTGTTCGAACATGTTTCGTAAACATGTGCACAGCGGAAGAAATAAAAAATAATAAATCTACATTTATTACAACACACACATCACACGCATGCATAGTACAACATGTGTAGACATAACTGTAAATTTAAATTTTGCAATAAAGGAAATTTAACTACGTATACCTTTCGTATCACATGTAGCGGGAACGCCATCAACCGGAACGATCCTCGCTAGAATCGTCTCTATCTGTATCCACGCCGAGTATCCTTAGGATGACTTCACTAAGCCACGAGATTCGTCTTCGTACGGGTTACTAGCCTCATGTTGAAGACGACGTGATCGAGAGATGATCACGATCCGAATCCAAATTCGGATCCAAAGACGAGTCCTCAAAACTCGCTTCTCCGGAGAGGTATTCGTCAACCGTTTGACGAATCCTTCATCCTCCACCTCAGAGAATTACCGGAGATCGAATCCCCGGTAAGTTAGGCGTTGTCGGAGCTCTAACCGTTGTCCAAACGACGCTCTGATGAGAAGAAAACAAGCTGTTCAGAAAACTGGACAGCTTTGGTGGAGGAGTAGGCGTCGGCCAACCAAGGGAAGCCAAGTGTTCACCTTATCGCCACACCCAAGGGAGATCACCGGAGCACCAACCGGCAGCAGCTCGACGCCGGCGATGGGGAAGGAAGGCTCCTTCTGGACGCCGGTTGGAGGAGAAGAGGGGGCGGCAATGGAGTTGGCGCCGACTCCTTCTATGGGGTGGGCGGCAACATAGGGCTAGGGTTTTGGATTAGGGCTTAACAATCCCTTAAATATCATGATTTAAGCATTATTAACTATTTATAGGCACGTTATCATCACCTAACACTATTTCAAAAATATTGTCCCGTCATCCTAAGTCAACCAAAATATGATATAGGTTAATTGCATATGGTTGACTATCCTAAGGTTTTCCTAACCCTTAAGGATGGATTTTGGAACCCAAAATAGATTTTTGCCTATGGGGTTCACTAAATACTCTTTGGGGATCCATTTCCTAGCTATTACTTTCTTCTTATCTTGTCCCCTAGCTATTAAATATTTATAGGCCTTTTCATTTTTCTTTTCTTTATAACCTAGGCCTTTTTTGTTAAAGCTCGCTCTTTGGCTCCCTATAATCATGTTCAAGGTGTTTGAGCCAATAGTGAATTTTTCTAGGGCTTTGGTTAAATAATCTACCTTTTCCCTTAAAGCTCTATTTTCCTCTATGCATGCATCATTAACATCAAAAGGCATATAGTTATCATGTGAGCATGCATCATTTAAGCTAGAAGAAATATTATCATCATTTAAGCATGCTTTTTCTAGTTTATTTTCTAAGTCCTTAATTTGATCTAGCATGCTTTTGTTCTTCTTCTTAGCTCTAAACAAATCCCTAGTTAAGCTAGAAACCATGGAAACTATTTTCTTAGGAGTTAGATTCGTTACCATAGTTTCCATGTCCTCTTCTTCTTCTTCGGATGAGGAGGATGTAGAGGCTCCCCCTTCACTTGAGCTCTCTCCACTTGAGCTTGATTCATCATTTTCGGTGGAGGAGCAATCCAAGTCATCGAAATCCATCAATGCAAGGTTGGAGTAGACATGCTCTTCTTCATTGGATGAGGAAGAGGAAGAAGGGTCATCCCATGTCTTTGCTTTGAATGCCTTGGCCTTCCCCTTTTCCTTTGTCTTCTTCTCCTCTTTCTTCTTGCTCCCTTCTTCTTCTTCTTTTCTTCCTTCTTTTTCTTCTCTTCCTTGCTCTTGTTTAGGAGGGGACAATTGTCCCTTATGTGTCCTTCTCCTTGGCAATTGTAGAAAATGATTTTCCCCCTTGGTCTTCTATTCCTATCATTTGATTTGTTAAATCTAAAACCTTTTAAAGCACGTCTTACCCTCCTTACCATATATGCTTCTTCCGTGCTATCCATGAAAGACCAGGAAGACGCTTCATCATCGAAGGAGGGGGAAATCTCTATCTTCTTCTTCCCCTTGTTTGCCATCAAAGCTACTCCTCTTGAGGGTTGTATTTTTGGCTCTTCTTGTATTCCTTCAAGCCTAGATTCATGTAATTCCATAGTGGAGAAAAATTCATCTAGAGTACTTACCTCTAGATTATTTGAAATGTAAAATGAGTCCACCATTGAACTCCACTTGGATGATCGGGGGAAAGCATCTATGGCCTTCATTATCATATCGCGATTGGAGAGCCTTTCTCCTACACTTGTTAGTCCAATTAAAATTTCTTTGAATCTAGAATGCAAAGAAGTTACCTTTTCTCCATTTTCAAGCTTGATATTTGAAAGTTGGGAGCGGAGGAGGTCTCTTCTTGCTAGCTTTGCCTCCGAAGTGCCTTCATGAAGCTCTACTAGCTTATCCCACATCTCCTTGGCACTTAGGCATTCTCCAATTCTATTTATTTCTTGTTGAGGAAGCACATTGTATAGATGGTGCTTGGCTTTTGAGTTTGCAAGGTGCTCCTCTCTTTGCCTCTTGGTCCATCTTGACTTTTCTATTGGCTTCCCCTCTTCATCCCTAGGCAAAACGAAATCGGATTCCATTGTAATCATAATATCAAAATCCATTTCGAAAAATACCTCCATTCGCTTCTTCCACGAAGCGAATTCGCCTTCGAACTTTGGTGGGTGAAAGTTTGAGCCAGCCATTTTGAATGTTGCTTGTTGTGGCAGTTAGTCCTCGACAAGTTTTCCTTGGCTCTGATACCACTTGTTGGGGGATCTATTGGCCGGCTAGAGTGGGGTGAATAGCCCTCTTTAGATGGATGTCGGAATTCTCATGTTCGTTTGCTCGTCTACACAATCGTTAGTCAAGCGGAAGCATAAACAATAAAGACAAAGCAATAAACGAAAATACAAGCGCTAACAAAGGAGATGTAACATGGTTCACGGCTACGCCGCTAATCCACGGTCCGATTCGTCCAAGGTGAATCACTCCTCCAAAGCCAATCACTATTGGTCTCTCCTTTGCACTAAGCTAGGTGGAGGTAACCTTTACAATCAAGATCACTCTTCTTACAAATAGAATGGAGTAAAAGCAAGTAAGAAGAGTTTAGAGCTTGTGGGGCACTTGGATGGTCGTTTGTAGTAAGAGCATTAGCCTCCCAAAGCCCCACTCCCTCTCTTTTTATAAAGAGGAAGATTTTCTTCCCGTTGGCCGCCACCAGTCGACTACTGCCCTTTGGCAGTCTACTGCCGCCACTACAACGGCCTCCGAACACGTCGGATCCCGACCGTTATAGTCCAATGGAACACTTGGAAGTCGACTGATGGACCTCATTAGTCGACTGCTGCCTCCGTAGTCGACTGCCCAGTCGGCTACGAACGGTTCTGTGGCCAAAACCCTCTTGATCGATCATTGCGCCTTGGGATCGACTAATCGTCTTAGCGCCCACATATGGCGATCATTGCGGCCTCAAACCAACCAGTCGAATACTAGTCGAACTACATTCGACTCGGAGCAGTCGACTGCCATGACATGGCAGTCGACTGGTGCCGTGTGAAACTCAAACTTAACATAAGTTTGAGCTTCCGACGGTCGGGTAAACCTTAACCCTTGCGGTCAGGTCTCCGACACTCAGCCATTCAGCCAAGTTCACCTAATGAGCTACTTACATTTCACTCATTCTCTCATCTCACTTGAAGTCCCTCGCCGAAGCTCTCTTCGTTCGTGGCCACGTCCCTCGGCAGCATCAGGCGCACGACTCTGCAATGCTCCTTCGCGTCTCTTGCCTCCGAAGTCTGCTTCCTTGGCTTCACTTCAAGTCAACTCGTCCGGCGGTCCCTCGGCAGCATCAAGCGCACGGCTCTGCAATGCTCCTTCTCCGACTCAGGCACGAGGTTGTGAGGGTGAACCCGCCAAGGCTCCATGTGCGAATTACTAAGTCCTGCAAGACTCCAACGCACATATCAAATAACAATACCAACCTAACTTAAACCCTTTGCCACACACATCAAAACCTTATCATGGCAAGAGATTGCCCTAACTACCATCAGTCGACTGATGATGGCCATCAGTCGACTGATGGTCAAGGATCAGCCTCGAGGAGTCAAGCCTTATCACCATTTTTCAAGGAGCCATGTGCCAAAACTCTATTGGGTGAAGTTCCTCTCGAAAAGGGGCTCAAAGGCTATAAAAGGAGGGCCAATCTTAGGGTTTCTTCATCAATTCTAAGCTTCCAAAAGCCTCCGCCAAGCTGTAACTTTCCGAAAATGAAGTGCTTCCTCTCCGACGTCTAGGTCTTGATTGCTTTCTTTTTGTAACGTCGGTTTAATCTTTTATTTCAGTTCATTACTGCAATTTCTCGGAGCTTTTATCGTAACGAGGAGAGGGGGAGTGTCCCTCTACCTCAAGCTTTGTTTTTATTTGTATCGATCAACTCCTACCTCTAACGAGGAGGAGTTCTTTAGTGTTTTTGCCCTTCGTACGTGGTCAAGGACCACTAGGGCCTTGGAGTAGTAGCTGAAGGCTACGAACCAAGTAAAAATATTTGTCTCCTTATTTATTGCTTATTTTTCGCTGTAATTACTTATCTACTCGGGTTTTAACGAACAAACAAAAAAAGAAAAGGGTTTTATCGCTATTCACCCCCCCTCTAGCGATCCGCTAGATCCAACAATTGGTATCAGAGCCGGGGGCGCTTAGATTTGGTGAAACCACCAATCTAGCATTTTTTTTACAGATTTGTTTTTTGTTCATTTATGTTTTTCTCCCGCACTACTAATCCAAGACGAAGTCTTGGTACTCTTCGTTTGGTTTTGTTTTGCAAGTATTCGCTTTTGAAGTAGCCGACGGTAAAACAGGCATAACTTTTCATACAAGTTGACCCACGAAACGGTCTACCTACCAAAACGAAGCTCTCGGAGAGATCTACACTTCTTAAAAGGGTAAACCCTCGTACCAAGCTGTCTTGAATCCCAAAAACCATCGTTTAGTACAATTTCAGGGACATCGAAGGTTGTAAGTGCTCCTATAGTTGGCCTAATGTCAATCGCTACGGTATCCAATACCATAGGCTCTAACATGACCCTCAAACTTACTTTGAGGTAATTCCTTAGTCAAAGGATCCGCTAAGTTCCTTTTAGTGGGGATTATCTCGATTTGTATTTCCTTCCTACTAATGATCTCTCTGATCAAATGATAGCGGCGAAGCACATGTTTGGATCATTGATGAGACCTTGGCTCTTTTGCCCATGCAATTGCTCCATTGTTATTGCAGTAGACCGGTATTGCTTCAACAATGGTTGGAACCACACCAAGTTTATAAATGAACTTCATGATCCAAACCGCTTCCTTTGCTGCTTCCAAAGCTGCAATGTATTTTGCCTTAGTGGCAGAATCCGCTATAGTGTCAAGCTTGGAACCTTTCCAACTTATTGCGCCTCCATTCTAGGTGAATACATACCCAGACTGAGACATGGAATCATCCTTTTTTGTCTGGAGCTGGCATCCGTATACCCACGTATCGCCATGTACCCTTCTCCATATATTAGGAACGTATCCTTAGTTCTTCTTAAGTACTTAAGGATCGTCTTAGCAGTCACCCAATGATCCATTCCAGGATCAGACTGGTATCTGCATGTGACACTCAGAGCATACGATACTGTTGGGATCTCTTTATGCAAAATAGCATATGCACAACGGAAAAATTAGGATCCCTTCCAAGTGATCCTTGCGAAAGAAAAACTCGTACAAAAATAAATTTCTCAAAAGAAAACCTATCTTATAGGAGAGTTCTACCTTTGTTGCATGCCCTTTACAATCCCGCTTTTCCTTGGATGTGTTGGATCTTTTAGCACGTTCAAATGTCCGTGCCTCTATATGTATCCACACGAGCAAGCTCTTGTCTCACAAAAGAAAACTAGAAGATCTCTCCTTTACTTCTTGCTAGAGAAGTCCCTAAAGGAGAGGAAGGTAGGGAAGAAGAGAAAGGAAGAAGAAGACTACTCTTCTTGCTAGCTTACACTCACAAAACCACACAACAAAAGCCTCTCCCACCAAGCTCTCACCAAGCCTTAAGCTCCAACTCAACTCTTTTGGCCGGCCACCCCATGGGGTGTTTTATAGGATTTGAAAAACCTTTCATCTCCTATCACATTCAATGCAATCAATGGCATTGAAAGATAATTAAACAAGGAGTTATCCTCCTTGTTTTGGCCAGCCACATGTGGAGGAAATCCAAGGGTCAAAACCCTTTGTCTCCTTCCAACTCATCAAGCTTAGGTGGCATGCTTATGTGGCATGCTTAGGTGGCATGCTTATGTGGCATGCTTAGGTGGCATGCTTATGTGGCATTCATGGATGTTGAATTAATCTTATTAATTCAATAAGCTTATGTTATCATATTGAATTAATCTCATTAAATCAATAAGGTAACATATTGAATTAATCTTATTAAATCAATTAAGCTTAGCATATTGAATTAATCTCATTAAATCAATAAGCTAAAATTCTCTTTAAGCTTAAAGTCCAAAAACCATTTTCTACTTAAGCTTATTCCCAAATTATTCTAGTCAAACTAGAATGCACTAATTCTTCTAATCATCATGCTCTTTGTGTGTGACCCTTTAGGCTCTCATAACGTTGGCAGTGGATCTAAACTCTTTTAGATACACAAGCAATGAGCGGCATCTAGCAATACATCATTGCTACCCAAGTTACGAGATAAGTCAAGATCCGACTAACCTTTCCGTGACTACTATAATGTATGACCGTGTCCTTCTATCCTTGATATTAGATTGACCAATAAGGCATAGACCATGTCATCCTCGATCAATCTATGTGTTTCTTGATCCCTGAGTAAACTAACTCAAATAAGTGAGCTCAATATCTATATTGACTCATTCGAGCATGGTCATGCGTTTTAGTAGTTCTACTCAATCAAGGGGCCCACAGATATCACTCCCGTCATATGGGAGGGATAGATCCCATCTACATCACTCACATCCCTCCGCATAATTTGTTATATACCCAGTAATCGCCTTTATGGTCCACCCTATTACGGGTGACGTTTGACGATACCAAAGTACATAACTCCTTATGTAGGGAAGCGTAGTGACTTCAGGTTTGAGGACTATTCATACCAACAATCACATGAGAAAGTTTATGACACTCATATGACGATCCATGAAACTTTCTCATGGCGGGTCAGTTCAGTATATATTCTCTAATATACACCCATGTGTCAACTTCATATCATATATCCATGACTTGTGAGATCAAGTCATCAATTGACCTACATGCTAGTCTTTATGTATTAATATTGCCCTTGCATATTAATACTTGACTAGGAACATTTAGGAAAGTGTTCTCTATAGTCTCTCATAATCAATTCTGCCAATTGATGTGCTGTAGATAAGAACCTACTTTTCTAGGACATTATTATATTTAATTTAGCTGGCACAAGCAAGATGTAAATATAATAACCAATCCTTTGCCTTTATAGAATATGATACAAAATGTTCCCTATTCAACCATCACATGATTGGTTCTAGGGCTATAACTAACAATCTCCCACTAGCACTAGTACCAATCACTATGATATCTAATACCTAGTGACCTAGTGTGACCATCATGCTTCCTCTGTGCCAAAGCCTTGGTCAATGGATCTGCGATGTTAGCTTACATCGGTACTCTGCATATCCTCACATCTCCTCTATCGATGATCTCTCGAATGAGATGGAAGCGCCCTTGATATGTGTTTGGTCATTGATGTGATCGAGGTTCCTTAGCACATGCAATAGCCCCATTGTTGTCACAATAGAGGTCTATTGGATCTGATGCTAGGAACTACCCCAAGTTCACTCATGAACTTGCGAGCCAAAGCGGCCTCCTTTCTTTGCATCGGATCGACAATATACTCGGCTTGTTGTAGAATCGACAAGCGTGTCTGCTTGAACTTTTCGACTCACGGCTCCACCATTCGAGCAAAACACGTACCGTTGCGATCTATAGTCATCCTTATGCATTTGGAAGCTTGCATCACTATAACCCTTCTGACTAGCTCCTCATTGCCTCGAATATCGGGAAATATTCTTTCGTTCTTCGTAAGTATTTAAGAATATTTTTGATTGCTATCGATGACTTTCACTGGATCCGGTAGTATCTACTCGTCATGCTCAAAGCATACGAGGCGTCGGAGCAGTACAAAGCATGGCGTACATGATAGACCCTATGGCGGATGCATAAGGGATCTTATCCATGCGATCTCTCTCCTTAGAAGAGGACATTGAGTCTTGAAGACTCACACCATGTGATAAAGCGAAATCCTTTCTTGGAGTTTTGCATAGCAAAGCGATCTAGCACTTTATCAATGTATGTACTCGACTTAGGCCAAGTAATCTTTTAGATCTATCTCTATAGATCTTGATGCCTAAAATATAGGCGGCTTCACCTAAGTCTTTCATCGAGAAACAATTCCCTAACCACATCTTCACAGTTGGGTGAGGGAATATCATTTCCGATGAGAAGTATATCATCTACATACAAGACAAGAAATACAATGTGCTCCCACTATTTCTCTTGTAGACACAAGGTTCATCTTCATTCTTGATGAAACCAAACTCCTTGATTGCATCATCGAATCGAAGATTCCGGCTTGAGAGGCTTGCTTTAGTCCATAAATGGACCTTTGGAGTTTGCATACCTTTCCAGGATGCTTTGGATCTTCAAAACCCTCAGGCTGTGTCATGTACACATCCTCGAGTAGCTTTCCATTCAGAAAAGCGGTTTTGACATCCATCTGCCAGATCTCATAATCGTGGTAGGTGCGATAGCAAGTATGATCGAATGGATTTAAGCATGGGGTGAAAAGGTTTCATCATAGTCAATACCATGAATTTGTTTGAATCCTTTAGCCACCAATCTACCTTTATAGGTATGCTTATTACCATCCATGTCAGTCTTTACTTTAAAGACCACTTACACCCAATGGGTTTTACCTTGGTGGATCAACCCAAAGTCCATACTTGGTTAGTGTACATGGATTCCATTTGGATCTCATGGCCTCTAGCCATTTCTCGGAATCTGGGCTCATCATAGCTTCTTGATAGGATGTAGGCTCGTCGAGATCGACAAGCAATACTTCACCGTTTTGTCAAGAGAAAAAGAATATCTCTCGGGTTGACAGCGGATCCTATCAGATCTCTGAAGAGGTTGGTCTACTTGAGCAGTGTTTGCTCCACAACTCTTTGGGCAACAATTTCCTCATCCACAACACTTTGTGGTGCTTGTTCATTTTCCATCGAAGCCTTAGTGTTATCTTCATCACATTTCTTCAAGATGAATTTTACTCCCACTAGTTTTTCTAGAAATAAATTCTCTTTCTAGAAAGACAACATTTGGCAACAAACACCTTGCCATGTGGGATTGTAAAGTAATATCCCTTAGTTTCCTTGGGATATCCTACAAAATAACACTTATCGATTTGGGTCCTAGTTTATTCGAGACTTGGCGTCTAACATAAGCTTCACAACCCCAAATCTTTATAAAGACATTTTGGGACTCTTCGATCCATAACGTGTATATGGTGTCTTTTCTCTGGCTTTTTGATGGGGCGCGATTAAGTGTGGCGGCTATCTCTAGAGCTAAACCCCAAAGGAAGTAGGTAGATCGATCGGCTCATCATTGATCGTACCATATATAATAAATCACGATTTCTCCTTTCGGATACACCATTCCATTGTGGTGTTCCGGTGGAGTGAGTTGGGATATTATCCCACACTCGGCCAGTGATGATGAAATTCTTGACTAAGATATTCACCACCTCGATCGATCGAGTAGCTTAATCGCTTACCAAGTTGGTTTTGTACTTCATTCTTGAATTCTTTGAACTTTTCAAAGGATTGACTTATGTCTCATCAAATATAAGTAGCCAAATCTACTCATATCATCAGTGAAAGTAATAAAGTACTTATAGCCTCCTCTGGCTTCGACATTGAAAGGGCCACATACATCAGTATGTATGAGTCCTAACAAGTCTGTCACTCTCTCGCCATGTCCACTAAATGGAGTTTTAGTCATCTTTCCTAAAAGACAAGATTCGTATCTCATATGATTCAAAATCAAATGAGTCAATAATCCATCTTTATGGAGTTGGGATATGCATTTTCATTTATGTGACCTAAGCGGATGCGAAGATATGTTTGGTTCAAATTATTCGATTTGAACCGTTTAGTATTTACGTTATAAATTGGGTTTTCTAAATCTAGAACATAGAGACCATTCATAAGTGGTGCATTACAATAGAACATTTCATTCAAATAAATGGAACAACATTTGTCCTTTATTATAAAAGAAGTTTTCTTGTCTAAACAAGATACAGAGATTATGTTTTTTGTTAATGCAGGTACATAAAAGCACTCCTCTAGTTCTAAGATAAGCCCAGTGGGGAAAGACAAAGAATATGTTCCTACAGCTACAGCAGCAACTTTTGCGCCATTGCCTACTCGTAGGTCCACTTCGCCTTTTTCCATTAGTCTACTATTTCTCATTCCCTGCACATTAGTACAAATGTGAGATGCACATCCGGTATCTAATACCCATGTAGAAGAAATAGATAGATTAACTTCTATAACGTGTATACACAGTGAAGTCCCACTTCTTTTATTCTTTACTTCCTCAAGGTAGACTTTGCGGTTCCACTTCGGTGTCGATCTCACCGCAATGAAGCAGTCCCTTCCTTAGGTACTTTACCTTTACCCTTTGAAGTGGATGAATTGGCTTTGCCTTTGGCTTGGTCTTACCCTTGCCTTTAAGCTTACCTTTGCCTTTCTTGACCATTAGTACATTACTAACTTTCTTTTTGAGATTCGGTTCGTGATTCTTAACATCTTTGAGAATCTCGACAAAGTTTATCAATTTCATTCATGTTATAATTCGCATGAATTGATTATATGCTTCCGGCAATGATTGCGGGATAACATCGGTTGCCAATTCTTGGCTCGATGGAAAACCTAGTCTTTCAAGGTTCTCAGCGTACCCAATCATTTTAAGTTGCGTGAGTTCCTACAGTGTTCCTTCTTGCATCTTGCATGCAAAAAGAGCCTTAGACACTTCAAAACGCTCGTGCCTAGCTTGTCCTTGATATAGTTGTTTTAAATGCTCAACCATATCATAGGCATCCATGTTCTCATGTTGCTTCTGAAGCTCAGAGTTCATGGTGGCAAACATAAGATATGACACATCTAATGCGTCATCTTGATGCTTCTTATAAGCATCCTTTTCAGCAGTGGCAGGTAGTGTTTCAGGGATAGACTGCTCTAGGACATACAGTTTATGTTCTTGCTTAAGAATAATCCTCAAGTTCCTATACCAGTCTAGAAAGTTAGCTCCATTGAGCTTGTCTTTCTCAAGGACAGATCGCAAGTTGAGGGGGTGTGTCGTGTTAGATGACATGGTGATCTACAACATTAAAATGCAAAATTAAGTATCATACCTAAGTCATTTAATTAGGCCTTTAATCAAATGAGGCTCCCACTAAATTCTCATAGCTTTGATATGAGCTAATTATTGATGTAGGCAAACACATTTTGCTTACATCATTAGCTTCTATTTAGCTATAAATTTATATGGGATAAAGATCCACATCATAATTCGTCTTGAGTTAGCTTTGGCTAATCGCCCAAGACGTAGTATGATTAGGTAGGCAATCTTTTGCCAATTACATCTGATGTAACTCTTTAATAGCTTTGGTTAAGTTTAGATTAGTTTAGTGCTTATTCCTAAACCCGACTTCGGTGTGGCGAGCACAGAGGTCTTCTTGGATATCGAACGACCACTTCTAAGACAAAGCTGATGTTCGGAAATCACACAAAACTAATTTTTAAACTTATGTTCAAAGCTAATATATGCCTCTACTTTAAAAACTTAATTAAGTCTTAACCAAGTTTGATAGCGGGACATCACGATTGTCCACTCGCACTCTTCCAAGATAAAATGCATTGCTTTGCTTTGGCAAACCCAATAACAAATGATAGAGGAAGTAGTGAGTACCAAACTTTGGTAGGCATATCGTTTAGACTTATTAAGAAATAAACTTAAACATGCATCACATACATATTAGCATACATCACATATAAGCTAAATTAACATGCATCACATACATATTAGCATACTAAGCGTGTCATGGTTATGGCCCTTATTCTACAATCTTCTCAAGCCAATGAGAAGATTGATTGGTCAACCTAGGGATAGCATCTTCTCCCAAGTGCTTCCTTTTGGTTGTCGTGTGTTGTTGACTTCCTCCTTGTAACATCATCTTCCAATGGACCCTCCATCTTTATTTTGTATATTACAAAAGGAGAAATACTCGAGTTACATTCGAGTCTAAAACTAATTTTACAACAAGAAATTTAGGAGAAAGGCACATTTCATGCCGTATTAAGAATTACAACACACATTCACAAACTTTTTTGGGACTAGGCCATAACCATGCACCATGTCATTTTTAACTTTTAAAAGACATCGGATATTTTATTATGTTTGAAAAATTGCTAATGCAATTATCAACTCATAATAAAATTTATCCTACTTCTATATCATATATAAAATAGAGAAAGACTATTTTTATACGATCTTTCGCAAGTGGCTCTGATACCACTGTTGGGATCTCTTTATGCAAAATAGCATATGCGCAACGGAAAAATTAGGATCCCTTCCAAGTGATCCTTGCGAAAGAAAAACTCGTACAAAAATAAATTTCTCAAAAGAAAACCTATCTTATAGGAGAGTTCTACCTTTGTTGCGTGCCCTTTGCAATCCCGCTTTTCCTTGGATGTGTTGGATCTTTTAGCACGTTCAAATGTCCGTGCCTCTATAGATACATCGGGCCTCGTACATAACATAGCATACATGATAGATCCTATTGTGGATGCATAGGAAATTTTACTCATGCAAATCCTCTCGTCTTCTGTGCGTGGACACATAGACTTCGAAAGGTGTTTCCCATGCCTAATGGGTAAGAAACCTTTCTTGGATTTTGACATGCTAAACCTCTTTAGCACTCGGTCTATATGTGTAGACTGTAAAAGACCAAGCAACCATTTCGATCTATCTCTATAGATCTTAATCCCAAGGATATAGGTTGCTTCTCCTAGGTCTTTCATGGAGAATGTCTTGGACAACCAAATCTTAACTGACTGTAGGACTAGAACATCATTTCCTATAAGTAATATGTCATCGACATACAATACTAGGAACACGACTGCACTCCCACTAACCTTCTTGTACACACAAAGTTCGTCTGGATTTTGTGAGAAATCAAACCTTTTGATTGTCTCATCAAAACGGATATTCCAGCTCATGGATGCTTGCTTCAATTCATATATGGACCATCGCAATTTGCATACCTTGGTTGTATCAACCGATGTGAAACCCTCAAGTTGTATCATATACACGTCCACGAGCAAGTTTCCATTAAGGAAAGTTGTTTTCATATCCATCTGCCATATCTCATAATCATAATGAGCCGCTATGGTCAGGAGCATCCGAATGGATTTAAGCATAGCAACAGGTGAATAGGTTTCGTCATAATCAACACCTTGTTTTTGACAATATCCTTTCACCATCAATCTAGCCTTATAGGTAATCACATTACCATCCATGTCGATTTTCTTCTTGAAAACCCACTTGCACCCTATAGGCTTTATACCTTCAGGTGGGTCAACCAAGTTCCAAACTTGGTTTTCATACATGGAATCCATTTCCGACTTCATGGCTTCAAGCCACTTATCCCTTTCTGAACTTGTCAGAACTTCTTCATAACTGGTAGGCTCCTCATTATCAATGAGTAACACGTCGTTCGATTCACTTACGAGAAATTCATATCTCTCAGGAATATTGCGTGTTCTACCAGATCTACGAAGATGTTGTGTTTCAATAGGTCCAGCCGATTGCTCATCACTATGAGTTATCGGCTTTTGTGCTTCACCAAGTATCTCATCAATGTCTATTTGAGTCTCTCGAGCCTCCTCAAGCTCGATGACACTCCCACTGTTTTCTTGCAAGAGAAACTCTTTCTCTAGAAACACAACATGCCTTGAAACAAACACCTTTTGTTCCACAGGATGATAGAATTGGTAACCCATTGTTTCCTTAGGATATCCAATAAATAGACATTTATCAGACTTAGCATCCAATTTGTCTGATACAGTCTGCTTCACATAAGCAGGACAACCCCATATCTTCAAGTAAGATACATGAGGTTTCATACTATTTCATATCTCATATGGAGTAGTAGAGACTACCTTGGTTGGCATTCTGTTTAACAAGTAAACAACTGTCTAAAGTGCATAGCCCCAAAAGGACTTGGGATGATTTGCATGATTCATCATTGACCTGACCATGCCCAACAAGGTCCGGTTATGCCTCTCAGATACACCATTATGCTGTGGTGTATATGGCGGAGTCCATTGAGACAATATATCATTGTCTCTTAGATAATTTAGAAACTCTTGACTTAAGTTTTCACCACCTCGATCTGATCGAAGTATTTTAATACTTTTGTCATGTTGTTTCTCTACTTCATTTCTGAAATCTTTGAACCTTTCAAAGGCTTCAGACTTGTGTTTCATCAAGAACACATACCCAAACCGTGAGTGATCATCGGTGAAGGTAATGAAGTAGCTATAGCCTCACATGGCTTGAGTTGACATAGGTCCACATACATCAGTATGTATTAGACCTAGCAACTCTCTCATTCGTTCACCTTTTCCTATAAAAGGTAACTTAGTCATCTTGCCTTTTAAGCATGATTCGCATGTATCGTATGAATCCAATTGAAACGATTCTAGAATTCCACATCGGTGTAATTCGGACATGCATTTCTTGCTTACATGGCCAAGACGACAATGCCACATGTAGGAGTCTAATTGATTATCTTTTCGAGCACCCTTATTGCTCGCTTCAATATTGTCACTGGATACGTCCAACGTATAAATACCATTGCTTAAAGTTCTAGTCTCATAAAGAACGTCATTCAAAGTTATATAACAACAATTGTTACTAAACATCAAATGGAAACCATTTCTATTTAAACAAGAAATAGAAATGATGTTCTTTATCAACGAAGGAACATAAATGCAATTGTCCAGTTCTAAGACAAGTCCTATAGGGAGTTTCAACAAATACATTTCGATGGCGAGTGCAGCAACCTTTGCTCCATTCCCAACACATAAATTTGACTCTCCCTTTACGAGTCTTCTTCTATTCCTTAGCCCATGTATGTCATTACATATATGTGAGCCACACCCAGTATCCAATACCCAAGTGTTTGAGGAAATAGAATGACAATCAATAACAAAGATATCTGAAGAAGATGGGGCATCCGATGCCTTATCCTTCTTTATGGACTCAAGATAAATCTTGCAATTTCTTCGCCAATGGCCCTTCTTGCCATAATGATGGCAAGTGTCCTTTTAAGTTGGTTCTGTCTTTTTAGCACTTTTCTTCCCCTTCTGCTATTCCTTTGACTTTCTCTTAGAACCTTTCGTCGAGGAATCAACTTATAGCACTGTCCCCTGCTTATGCTTCTCAGAAGGCTCCACAGTCTTCAGCATGTTGAGCAGTACCATAGATGAACCTTCTTGCATCTCAGAGGTGAAGAGGATCTTAGAGACTTTGAACCTTTCGAATCTCACTTGCTCATCAAACAACTCATAAAGATGAAAGACTATGGTATGAGCATTCATATGCTCATGCTTCTTCCGTAGCTCAGGTACCATCGCGGCTAGCATAATGCAACTTGCCAGTTCAGAATCAGTCACATGTTTCTGATAGACCAACAATTGGTCCGGAGTTGCATCAACACTAGGATGGGCGGGAAGAGGCGCTTCGAGGACATACGTGTTGGTGCAACAATGCCCCAAGCATTTATATATTTTGATGTTTGGATAATCATCTAAGTTAGGCAATGTTTTGTGATCTAATTGTAAACATGTTTAAGTGACAGGAAAATCCAAGTATGAAGACTTGGTAAAAGACAAGTCCAAGTGTGATCTTGGCAAAGAGAAGTCAAAGGAAAGGTCTTGGTCTTGGCAGCGTAAGTCCAAGCATGTAGTCTTGGCTGAGTAAAGTCCAAGCAGTCCTTGGAAAAGAAAGACCAAAGGAAAGTCTTGGCGGCATAAGTCCAAGCATGTAGTCTTGGCGCCGTAAAGTCCAAGCGTACTTTGGTAAAGAAGAAAACCAAAGCATGACGAAACCGAAGGAAGCTTTTGAAGGCAAGCACATGGATGGAGTCATTGACTCAAAGAAATCCTAGAGGCGCAAGGCTGATGGAGAAGCTAGAAGGTTAAGTCTAGGCTTAGGTTATGTTTTCAAGTATGAATTAGTCATACTTGGGGTGTGCCAGTCGACTGGAACATGGTGTCGGTCTAACTGGCCCTTAAAATGCAGCATTAGAGGTTGGAAGGCGTTAGCGATCAGGGGTTATCGGTCAGGCGATGAGAGTCGACTCGATCGCCTGCATATAAGTAGCGATCGACTACCATTATTGGCGGTGGTGCCACAAGCGAGAATGGCCCGTGGCCGAGCTAGATCGGCGCGATATCGATCGAGCCTCGCGTTGGCGGTCGGTGATAGTCTTCCGTTAGCGATGGCGGCGCAAATCCCACGAATCCGGTGTTGGCTGTTAGAATCGGTGATCGATGTAAGTCATCAGTCGACTGATAGACCTCCAACGGGAAAAAGGGGCTCTTTCCTATAAAAAGAGCCCAAGGGGAGCAAGAAGGGGTTAATGCTTATATTCTGATCATTCTTCTAAGCTCCCACAAGTTTTCCAAGCTTTCTAAGTGTATTAATCTCCCTCCTCCTCTCAAATCTTCATTGTCATCTTTTGTAAGAAGAGGAGGTCTTTGTAAAGAGAAAGCTTCTTAGTGGAATTGCTTGGGTTGATCCACCTTAAGGATCGCCGTGGAGTAGGGCGTTATCTCGAACCACGTAAAGGCCTTGTTAGCATTGTTTTTGTGTTTTACATATATTATTTTTGTTTGCTTCTGCTAATCATTTTTGTAGAAACCGAAAAGCGCTATTCACCCCCCCTCTAGCTTCCAAACGATCACTAACAAGTGGTATCAGAGCCCGGATCGCATCGGAAGATCTAACCATCAACCGGAGCATGACATTTCAAGAGGGATATAGCACGGCAAGGCCTCCGTTTTTCGACGGCAACGACTTCGGCTATTGGAAAGGTAGGATGTAATACTATCTCATGAATGACATAGAAAATTGGTTTAGTATTGTAGATGGATTCGAAAAGTCGGTCGACGAATTCGGAGCACCACTACCAACAAAAGATTGGACAAGAGAGATGGCCAAGAAAGCACAAGCAAATGCAAAAGCAACGACCACACTTCAATGTGGTCTATCCAAGGAGCAACTCTCTAAGGTCGGGCCCTTCAACTCCGCAAAAGAGCTTTGGGAGAAGCTCATCGAACTCAACGAAGGATCCAAAGAGACAAGAAGGGCCAAGAGGGATCTTTTGATTGGCCAACTCCAAAGCTTCACTATGAAGACAAATGAGACCGTGAGCCAAATGCACGGGCGTTTCAAGGAAGTAGTCAACGGACTACACGTTATAGGTGAAAAGGTCGACAATCGTGACCTTGTAAGGTATGTATTACAAGCTTTCTCTAGGACCACCTTATGGGCCTCAATGGTAGATGCTTATAAGGTCTCTAGGGATCTTTCATTAGTCAAGTTAGATGAACTTTTTTGTGAATTTCAATTACATGAACAAGCTAACACTTCATCCAAAGAGAAGGGTATAGCTCTTTTTGTAGGAAAGAAGGAGAAGAAGAAGAAGGAGAAGAAGGAAGTGTCCTCCTCATCCGAATCCGAGGAAGACTCATCAAGTAGTGAAGATGAGTTATCGGCAAGCGAGGTGGCACATTACGTCAAGAAGTTTGGTGGGAAGTCAAGGAGACTCACCAAGAAGGATGTGAAGAGGATGTTCCAATCCTCAAGAGGTAAATCTTCAAATAATTCAAATTCTTCATCTAATGTAACTTGCTATGGTTGCAATAAGAAAGGGCACATCAAGCCAAATTGCCCGGAAATAAAGAAAAAAAAGAGGAGAAAGAAAAGAAGCATAAGGAGAAGAAGGAAAAGAAGGAAAAGAAGAAGAAAGAAGCAATGGTGGCACAAACATGGGACACTCTAAGTATAGAGGAGTCTTCCGACGATGAGAAAGTATGCCATGCCACCCGGAACCTAGCTCTTATGGCATTAGAGGAAGAAGCCGCGAGCTCAAGCGAGGAGTCCTCTTCATCTTCAAGTGATGAATCATCATCAAGTGATGAATCATCATCAAGTGATGATGATGAGGTAAACAACTCACCTAAAATAGATTTACTTTATAAGACTATTGCATGTTTACAAAATGCTTTAAATAGATCAAAAATTAGGGTTAAGGATCTAAAATTAGAAATCAAATCACTCAAAAGTGTAGATTCATCATGTTGCAAACAATCTAGTGATATTGATGAATGTACTCTTAGGGATGAAAATGATGAGTTAAGAAAAGAAATTGGTAAATTAAGAGCATGCCTAGAAAAATTCACTAATGGTTCTAAATATCTAGATATGATTATTAAAAATCAAAGGGCAATTTACAATAAGTCCGGATTAGGATATAGACCTAAGGAGAAAGAGGTAGCATTTGCATCCCTTGTTAGTAGAAAAACAATGATTAAAAGCAAGGGGAGAAAGGCATGGATACCAAAGAAATTCATAATTGATGCTAGTGGTCCTAAGATTTGGGTACCTAAGGATTGTGTTTTTCATGTGACATAGGTAGAAGAACCAAGCTTGTGGATAGTTGATAGTGGGTGCTCAAAGCATATGACCGGGGATGAGAGAAAATTCTCCACTATCAACCACACTAGCAAAGGAAAAGTGTCATTTGGTAATAGCGGCAAACTTAAAATTTTAGGAAAGGGCACCATTGAGGTATCTCCCAATCTTGCCATTCATAAAGTTCTATTAGTTAAAAATATGAAATTTAATTTACTTAGTGTAAGTCAATTATGTGATGCAAACTTTGATGTTAAATTTGATTCCTCAAAATGTTTTATAAGACACAAAACTATAAATGATTGCATGTTAGTAGGTTTTAGGAAACCAAATATATATTATGTTGATTTATCCTATGCTACTAATCCTTCCACTAAGTGTCTTATTGCAAAACAGGAAGAAAGTTGGCTTTGGCATAGGAGGCTAGGACACATAAACATGAAGAATATAGCCAAAATAGCAAAATTGAAGCTAGTGAAAGGATTGTCTAGAGTCAAATTTCTCAAGGACAAGATGTGTGATGCTTGCCAAGAAGGGAAACAATCAAAAACATCACACAAAGGTAAAAATTTACTTAGTACCGCTTTACCATTAGAATTACTACATATAGATTTATTTGATTGTCATAGTACCCCATCTATAATTGATAGTAAATATTGCTTGGTAATAGTAGATGATTTTTCTAGATTTACTTGGGTGTTTTTCTTGAAAAATAAAGATGAAACCTTAGGAATAATCATAGGATTTAGCAAAAGAGTAGAAAATGAAAGAAAACTCAAAATCAACCGGATCCGTAGTAATCATGGTGGAGAATTTAAGAATTCTAATTTTTCAAATTTTTGCTTAGAACAAGGGTACAAGCATGAATTTTCTTGTCCTAGAACACCTCAACAAAATGGGGTTGTGGAAAGAAAAAATCGTGCCCTACAAGAAGCGGCTAGGACAATGCTTAATGCATATTCCTTACCTAGCTACTTGTGGGCGGAAGCGGTTAATACCGCTTGCTATATCCAAAATAGGGTATTGATTCATAGGTTTTTAGGAAAAACTCCATTTGAATTGTGGAATGGTACAATTCCAACAATTCATTATTTTAAGGTCTTTGGATGCAAAGTTTATATCTTAAATACCAAAGACAACCTAAGTAAGTTTGAGTCCAAAGCAGATGAAGGAATCCTAGTTGGATACTCATCCACTAGTGTAGGATATAGAGTTTACAATAAAAGGACTCAAAAGATTGAAGAATCTTCAAATGTTCAATTTGATGAAACTTCAAATGCATACCCTAGGAAATCCCCTATTGATGATGATATAAATATTGAAAATCAAGAAATTACCAAACAATTTCAAGACTTAAACTTAGGGGGTAATGATCAAGGGGGAGGATTGAATCAAGGTCAGGGATGATTCCGATGATGAGCATAGGATTGAGGTTGATCATGATCAAACTCCATCTAACACACCTCCTAGAACCATAAGATTTCATCAAAGTCACCCTTTAGATCAAATTGTGGGTGAATTATCTCAAGGAGTTAGGACTAGGTCATTCCATAGGGATCCTACTAGTCATATTGCTCTAATCTCTCAAATTGAGCCCAAAACAATTAAAGATGCATTACTTGATCCGGATTGGATCTTAGTAATGCAAGATGAATTAGCCCAATTTGAAAGGAGTCAAGTATGGGAGTTAGTTCCTAGACCAAGTGAAAACACTATTATTACTACAAGATGGGTCTTTAGGAACAAACTAGATGACCAAGGGAATATCACTAGAAATAAAGCACGATTAGTTGCAAGGGGTTTTAATCAAGTTGAAGGACTTGATTATGATGAAACATATGCCCCGGTTGCTAGGTTAGAGTCCATTAGAATACTTTTAGCATATGCCTCCTATATGGGTTTCAAACTCCATCAAATGGATGTCAAATCGGCATTCCTAAATGGGTTTATTAAGGAAGAGGTGTATGTAGAACAACCTCCCAGGTTTGAAAATATGGACTACCCAAACCATGTATACAAGCTTAGGAAAGCCTTATATGGTTTGAAACAAGCTCCCCGGGCTTGGTATGAAAGATTGTCATCTTTCCTAATCTCTAAGGATTTCAAAAGGGGTAGTATAGATCAAACTCTCTTTATAAAATCAACATCTAAGGACATCTTTGTAGCCCAAGTGTATGTTGATGACATTATCTTTGGGTCAACAAATGATGAACTTCTTCAAAACTTCATTCAAAATATGGAAAAAGAGTTTGAGATGAGTCTAGTTGGAGAATTAAATTTCTTTCTAGGATTGCAAGTTAAACAAACAAGTGAAGGAATTTACATTTATCAAACCAAATATGCTAAGGAAATGATTAAGAAATTTGGTTTGGAAAATGCTAAGGTCATGTCAACTCCAATGGCAACCAATACTAAAATAGATAGTGATAGTGAAGGAAAAGAAATAGATCTTACCCTTTATAGGAGCATGATTGGTAGCCTCTTGTATTTAACCGCTAGTAGACCCGAAATATTATTTGCGGTTGGTATGTGTGCTAGGTATCAATCATGTGCTAAGGAATCTAATTTAGTTGCCGTTAAGAGAATTTTAAGATATGTTAAAGGCACACTAAATGTAGGTCTATGGTACCCTAGGACTAGGTCCTTTGATTTGGTTGGGTACACCGATTCCGATTATGCCGGTTGCAAATTGGATCGGAAGAGTACTAGTGGTGGATGTCAATTCCTTGGGTCCTCCCTAGTGAGTTGGAGTAGTAGGAAGCAACCTTGTGTTGCTTTATCCATCACCGAGGCCGAATATGTGGCTATGGGTGGTTGTGTAGCTCAATTATTATGGATGAAACATACCTTAGAAGATTATGAGCTATCTTACTCCAACATGAAAGTATTTTGTGATAATGTGAGCACCATTAACTTGACCAAGAATCCAGTGCATCACTCTAGGACCAAGCACATTGAAGTGAAACATCACTTCATTAGAGACCATGTGGCTAACGGGGACATTGAGCTTAATTACATTGAATCTAAGTCCAACCTAGCCGACATCTTTATCAAGCCTCTCCCCGAAATAGAATTTTCATCACTTAGGAGAGAACTTGGAATGTGCTTTGTAGAATAGAAATGTAGGTTTGCATGATCCTATAGAAATACTAGGATTTATACCTTTAACCATCTCACAAAATACTTAGGAAACCATGATTTTTGTATTGAGCCACCTAGACAACATGTGAGATGTTAGGAAGATGCACTTGGATCATCATGCTTGTTATGATGCATTACTATGAACCAAAGTGTCATCTAGAGACATTAATCCTTCATTGGACCAATCATTGGGAAGGCCTATGTACGATTAATGTGCATATAGCTCCAAGAATATGATTGGAAATGTCAAATAAAATAAAATTTAAACTATGTCTATCAAATCTTGAGAAACAATTTCCTATTGATAAGCTAAAGTGATACAAAGTTTTGCAAAAATATCATAACTTTTGCAAAATCTCAAGATTGTGTCAATATCAAAATCTAAAGGTGATATAATTTTAAAATAATTTTTCCTTGATAGGAAATGTTCTAAAAATATTACCCACAAAATTTCGTGATTTTTTTATCTTTATTGAATTAATTATGAATTTTTTAATACGTAGAAAAGGCTATCGGTGATATCATTTGACTAGTACTGGCCTTGATTCGTGATATATGATGATATCGGCAAGCTTACGGTTCGTTATCGATTCGGTCATTTATAGCGATCGTATCACGCTGCGAATCGTTCGTATCGGTGGTCGATTCGATGATGTCTATCGATTCGACTACCATTTATGGATCGGAGCCGATCTGAATCATTCGTATGCGACTCTGATTCGGCCCGATCCCCATCGATTCATTGCCGACTAATGATCGGCCCGATGTCGCATTTTTTAGGGCTTTCCACCGAGTCGACTCGCCAAACCGTCCCGATTTTCTCTCCTCTTCCTCTTCCGACAAACCTCCACCGCGTCGTTTAGCCATTCTTCCTCGCTTTTCCGGCGTCTTCACCGACCGGTGCTCCCATTTCGAGTGCTCTCCAACTCGAGGACCTTCTCTTGTGACTCCGTTCGCGCTCTAGTTTCCAGTCACTCGGATAGGGTTCCGTGGTCCTAAACCTTGCTCTTTATTCACCATCTTTGCCTAGGTATATTTTCATTCCTGATCAATGTTTGTTTGTTCCTATGATTGTATTTCACTAACCCATGCTTGTCTTGTTGTCTCTGTCCATGCATCATCAACCTACATTGTGCATATTTTTTTGTGTTGTCTTTTCACACATTTAGACTTAAGCACTTTGCTACTAAGCGTACTCGGGCACCTCCGACCAACGAGGGCCCGTCAAACCCTCGACCCCCTATCGATCCTGAATTTCCAAACTCCGCACTTGAAAGTGCTTTCAATAAAAACAAATTCCAACTTATTCCACCTAGATCAATGGATCCCAATTTTCTTAAAGACTACTGTTTTGACATTGTTCAAATCATTCAACATTACAAACTTGAGTCTTTTGTGAGCATCATGTTAATATCACTCTTCTCTTTGAATTTTTCAACAACCTTCGACCGGCTGGAGATGGGAGATACCGGACTCGCATTGCTCAGCGTGATCTGGATTTCAGTCCCCATATCTGGACTGATTTTCTCGGTTGTCTCTCTTCCGAGAATGATTTCATCTTATATCCATCTTGGAGTGAACCTCTTCCACCTCCTTTTGAGGAGATTTCTTTGGATTCCCTTCACACTACTTTCTATCATTCTCCTTGACCTTTGAACACTAATCTATTTCAATCACAAGAACTTTCTGCCTCTGACAATGTCCTTTATAAGGTCATTGCTCATTGTCTTCTCCCTATAGTTACTCGTGGTTTGGCTTTGGTTCGCCCTCCACACTTACTTCTCATGCATCTCTTTCATTCATACTTAGACATCAATATTGGCCTCAATACCTTCCATTGCATCTCTCATTTTATAAGGCCAAACAATGGGAAGGTTCATATTCCTTTTGGAAATGTCCTTACTCAATGGCTCAGCTCCGTAGGCATTGATGTCAATATAGGAGTCATTAAAGTCATGAATAGAAAATATGATCAGATGACTCGACGGAGTTTCTCCTTGGCGGGCCTGAAGGCCGACAGAGGATCCGTTTTCTGGGACCCAACATGACGGCTAGCAGGTGGCGCTCCGACACCAGAGGATGCCGCTGCAGAAGGAGTTGCTGAAGGTGTTGCTGAGGGTGTTGCTGAGGGAGCAGATGTGGGGGAGACTGCTGCAGACGATACTGTTATGCCAGATCCATCCTTCGTTGCCCGTTTCGATGCTTTTGCGGAGCGGGTAGACACACATTTTGAGGAGCTGCGCTTAGAGCATCAGGAGCTTCGCCGGGAGGATCAGGAGCTCCTCTCCCTCGTGAGAGGGGTGCATCTGCAGCAGCAGGACATCTTGGCGATTCTCCGCCCTGCTGCACCTGGACACCCACCTCACGATGGATCGTCATCTGCACCAATGGATGATGAGGATGACGATCGTTAGCTCGCTTTTTTTTTTATTTTTCTTTTTGGCCGTATGTACGGCATAAACTCCTACTTGTGTCATAACTTTTGATTAATGAAATGAAATTGTGTCCTTGTTTTAATTCATTTCTATTAGTGTCTACAACTTGTTATTTGTCAAGTTTAGAAGTTGAGCATATAGTACGAAGTTATGAATATTGATACGATACAATTACACTTTTTGTGTCATAATTTTGTTATTTTGAATATCATATCAATCCATTAATCTGATGAGCATATTTTTCATCTAATATTTTTCATATGTTATATTAGTCGAATAAAATATGTATGACGAGTTTCGTGATTTTTGGACACCCACAGAATTTTCTACGCATTTTCAAACCTTGACTAAAAAATTCAATTTTGATGTTGTTCGATATCACGATCATTGTATTATGGCCGATCGCATACGATTAGTGGATCGATGCCTATTTTCGAACGGTGACCTGTTTGGAATAGAAAATGATTTTTCATCGGTTAAAAGGTTCAATTTTGGACATTATATGATTTCCACAGTATATACATGATAACTTGTATGGAAAGGCGGATTTTCTTGGTGCACTGGTTTAGGGGGAGCTACATCCCTAATTTCTATAATTATTGGTGCAAGGCTAGGACATATTTGCTTATTCTATTGCTTATGCCTTGCTTCACATGTTATTTCCCCATCATGAAACATGTCTTGGATTTAGGGGGAGCTTCATATCAATTTTATACCTTTGTTCAAAGATATGTCAATTCTTCCTGCACTTATTGGATTACCTCTTCTCTTTTTGTTGTATGTCAAAGGGGGAGAAGGGATATTTAAGTTAGAATTCATATTGAAATATGTTTATATGTATGTGTTAAAGACCTAACTTAAATGATTGCCAAACATCAAAAAGGGGGAGATTGTTGGTGCAACAATGCCCCAAGCATTTATATATTTTGATGTTTGGATAATCATCTAAGTTAGACAATGTTTTGTGATCTAATTGTAAACATGTTTAAGTGACAGGAAAATCCAAGTATGAAGACTTGGTAAAAGACAAGTCCAAGTGTGATCTTGGCAAAGAGAAGTCAAAGGAAAGGTCTTGGTCTTGGCAGCGTAAGTCCAAGCATGTAGTCTTGGCTGCGTAAAGTCCAAGCAGTCCTTGGAAAAGAAAGACCAAAGGAAATTCTTGGCGGCATAAGTCCAAGCATGTAGTCTTGGCGGCGTAAAGTCCAAGCGTACTTTGACAAAGAAGAAAACCAAAGCATGACGAAACCGAAGGAAGCTTTTGAAGGCAAGCGCATGGATGGAGTCGTGGACTCAAAGAAATCCTGGAGGCGCAAGGCTGATGGAGAAGCTAGAAGGTTAAGTCTAGGCTTAGGTTATGTTTTCAAGTATGAATTAGTCATACTTGGGGTGTGCCAGTCGACTGGAACATGGTGTCGGTCAAACTGGCCCTTAAAATGCATTAGAGGTTGGAAGGGAAGACTTTTAGCGATCGTGGGTTATCCCGAATCGATGAGAGTCGACTCAAACCGCATCGATCGCGATGGCAATGCGCAATAATGGCGATCGCGCCTAAGCACAAATAGCCTGGCCATAGCCGATCACAGCGGCCGCGGTCGGCGCGCGTTTCGGTCGGGCCGATCGATAGTCTTCCGTTAGTGATGACGTCGCAAATCGCAATCCGGCTGTTCAAAAGCCGTTAGAATCGGCGACAATCGACTGATGTAAGTCATCAGTCAACTGATGGACCTCCAACGGGAAAAAGATCCCAAGGGGAGCAAGAAGGGGCTAATGCTTATATTCTGATCATTCTTCTAAGCTCCCATAAGTTTTCCAAGCTTTCTAAGTGTATTAATCTCCCTCCTCCTCTCAAATCTTCATTGTCATCTTTTTTAAGAAGAGGAGGTCTTTGTAAAGAGAAAGCTTCTTAGTGGAATTGCTTGGGTTGATCCACCTTAAGGATCGCCGTTGAGTAGGAGCGTTATCTCCGAACCACGTAAAGGCCTTGTTAGCATTGTTTTTGTGTTTTTACATATATTATTTGTGCTTGCTTCCACTAATCATTTTTGTAGAAACCGAAAAGCACTATTCACCCCCCCTCTAGCTTCCAAATGATCACTAACAATACGCACGCTTTTCACCTTGAGAACAATTCTAAAGTTTCTAAGCCAGTCAAAGAAGTTCGGCACAGTCAATTTATTTGAATCCAAGATAGAGTGCAAATTCAAAGACATCATGATCAATCAATTATCCTAGAAATACAACTCGAGCATATATGAGAAAGATGATTTAAAATGCATCAATATACATTCATAAATCCCATTCATTTTTTGAATTTCAAAAACCCCAAAATCACTTCGGGAGATCGTAGGTCCATCTCTGAATGTGCTGATATCCAACATAGATATGAACAACCTTGGAGAGAGTCCATCAAACCATTCATAACTACGATGGTAGGTATCAAATATACCGATTGCATATCATATATATGCAACTATCACAATGTGCTATTAACTTATTGAATGTTCACACTATATCGGGTTGTTAACTCATTAACAAGTATGCATCATATGCATAGCACCCAACTTTGTAGGATATTTGACGCTGCTAGAGGGGGGGTGAATAGCGGGTGACAGTTCGTAGATGGAATTCGTTCGCGGTTGTCTCTACAATTTCATTAGCGCAGCGGAAATAGAAAGATAATAATGATAACAAAATATACAACATGCAAACATAAATATTTAACGTGGTTAGGAACTGCACGGTTCCTACTCCACGAATCGAGCTCTACGAGATCTAGTGATGCACACGCACTCACTAATCACAAATACTCCTTCTCGACACAAGTCAGAGGTGGAGAAACCCCTTACAAGTAATCTTACAACAATAAGATACAAATACAAGCAATTACAATAATGAAATACAATGCAAGTAAAGAAAACTACTTTACGATTGCCTTTGGATTGCTTGATTGCTTGGTTGCTTGAAATCACCTTGGAGACCCTGATTTGCAACAACAACAAATCGCTCCAAAACCCTCAAAAAACCGATCCCAATTTCCTCCATCACGAGCTCCTTTTATAGCTTCAACCTGTGCTTGAAAAAGTCTATCAGTCGACTGATGCCACTGTTGTCGTGAGACAACGGCTAGATCCACGCTGGATAAGTCCAACGGATCTACCATCAGTCGACTGATCAAACCCATCAGTCGACTGATGGTGTCCTCACTTGACTGGTGGTCCCAGCGGTCGAGTGAGACTACACTCTGTGGCCGAATTCCCGAGCACCAATCGACTGCTCGAGCCATCGATCGCCATCCTCTGGCGATCATGCTCCACTTCCGCGATCAAACCCTAGTTGACTCGGTCCAGTCGACTGCCACATGGCACTAGTCGACTGGCACGCCTCAAACATGAGGTTTTAGCCCAAGTATGGTGCCCCCATACTTGCTAGACCACCCTTAGCCTAGACCTAAGCCTTCTAGCCACCTCCATCAGCCTCACGCCTTTCGGATCCCTCCAAGTCATCAATGACTTGTTCATCCATCGCGCTAGCCTTCAAGTGCTTCCATCGGCTATGTCATGCTAACGGTGTCTACACCGCTAAAGCACATTGGACTTACGCTGCCAACCATTGGACTTATGCTGCCAAGACTCCCGCTTGGACTTTACGCAACCAATATCAAACCCCTTGGACTTCTCATGCCAAGACTCAAGCTTGGACTTTCCCTTGCCAACCCATGTTGGACTTCTCAAATGCCAAGACCATGCTTGGACTTTCCCTTGCCAACCCATGTTGGACTTTTGCATTGCCAAGACCCATGCTTGGACTTTCCATTGGACTTTCCCATGACAATTACATTGTCATATGTTTTTGTCGAACATCAAAACATCACTCGAGTCCTCGTCAATCGTGACCTGGGCCGATTGCACCAACAATCTCCCCCTTTTTGATGTTTGACAAAAACCAAACAAATCATTGAGTTGGAACACTAACTCAAATCCCTTACCAATTATCCCAAATTTGTAAACACTCTCCAAATGTTCTCCCCCAAACATTCTCCCCCTTTTTGACATACATCAAAAAGGTTATCTCTACAAGGAGATCAATGTCTCATGTCTCAATGAGATCTTACAATCTCCCCCTTGGTCCAAAAATACCTAGGATGCCTACCATCTTCTTAGTGATAAGTCCCATATCACTCAAGAGAGGCAATCCTATACACTCTCCCAATTTCCAAATTGGGTTTCTAAAAATCCATCAATTTTCCCAATTGATAACATTCTCCCCTTCAAGTCCATCACTCTAAGATGGATACCTCCCCCTAAAGGCTTGCTCCCCCGTGACCATTGCACCAACAATGTCCTTGGGAAGTCTCTAAGTCAATAGGAACTCTAAACCATCAAAATTAAGGTTAGAAATTCAACATTGAACTTTCCAACACCTTAACATTGATACAAACCCTAAACAACTCTCCTAATCCATATCTAATGGATTTTCACCCTTCATAATGCTTCCCAAAGCATATCCTAGGGTTAGGAGTGATTAGAGACCTTAACTGTAGCTGAAATCGGGTTAAGAAACCTTGGTTACCCCAAAATCAGGCTACCAGTCGAGTGATTCAGAAATCAGTCGACTAACATCCATCGATCGGACACCGAGGCGATCGATCATCAAAATCTCGATTTTCAGTTAACAGAAATAAGTTTTGGAAAATCATAACTAATTATACGTATATCGAAAAATCACGAAATTTGATACGTATAATACTTATGACCAATACAATGGGTGAAAAATGTTTGAAAAATATTTTACCCATAAAATAGCGAAATTGATACAAAATCCAAAAGTGACTAAAAACTTTAAAGTTTAAGCTCACTTTGTATCAATCTCATCAATGGTGATTGCTATCAAAAGATAGACTTCACCAAGGTTTTTCAAAATGATTTTAAAATGTTTTCAAAATCTTATTTTGGATCATATTCCTTGGGCTTAATGTACATGACTTGTACACAAGCTTTCCCAATGATCCATATGTGGAGTTAAGATGAGTTTGGGTTCAACTAGATGCAAAAACTATGCACCTTGAACTTAACTCATATCTTAGCATCTCACATGTATCTAGGGTGTATAAATACACATACATGTCAATTGGATGTGAGATGTGGGTTTTGGTTCATTTAATATAGGGTTTCATGCATTTTTCTAAGGCAACCCTACTTGATTCCCTTATAAATGGGATTCCAAGTCATGTCATTGTCCTTAAATCAATTTCAATCAAATTATCTTAAATGCATGAGTGATTATGGAATTAGAGATGATATAGATAAACACATGCTCATAATCATGATGTCATGGCATAATATGAAATCTAAAAACACATGACATTTAATCCTTAATCCTAAACATGTACATGACATATAGAATGATTAAAAATAAGCATGATGTCATAGCATGTTATATGGGAAACAAAGCATGGCATATAAAATATATAGGTATAATAATACCTAAATTTTAATATTAATTGCCGTTTCATATAATTAATTATATTTTGTCATATTTCTATTTTTCTCCCAAGTGTGCCAAAAACCCAAAATGGCACACTAACCTCTAAACCTAAATTGTGCCAATTTTGATCATTTTATCAAACTTCTCAAGTAATATTGGCACATCCTAAAACTTTTAGGATTAAGACTCAAATGTATTTCCAAGGTAACCATAACCTTGAAAATATCCTAAAGTGCCACCTTTATCATGGTTGAGTTAACTACCCATCCAATCAAGGTTGGCACACCCTAACCCCACCTAGCGTGAATCAATCACGCTCTTAGGAACCCAAAACCTATTTGAGCTCCTAGGGTTAATTAGGTATTCCTTAGGGATAGCCTCCCTAGATACCTTCCTAATGACCCTCCTAGGCTTATTAGCCTTGGTCATTTTGGTCTTACCTAGGTTGACTCTAGGGGTAACTCCCCTTGCAACCTTCTTAGTGGCCACCCTAGGTTTCCTAGAAACTTTAGCCGCTAGGCACAAACTATGGTTACTCTTAGGGATAGCTTCCCTAGTAACTTTGGTCTTCTTAGACTTAGTTTGTGTTCCATAATCAAATGGAACACTATGGTAAGCCACCTTAGGCTTAGGTTTGTGACCCAAACCTTGCTTGCCCTTGGTTGACTTTCGACTTTAAGGTCCTAGATGTTGACTTTGAGATCTAGACTTAGACTTTTGATCATTAGACCCTTTAAATTGAGTTTGTATATTCCTAAGGGTCTTTTCTAGTTTCTCAAGCCTTGACCTCAAGGCTTGGTTCTCCAATTCTAATTGCTCAATTTTTGAGTTTTGATTTAAACCATGGGCATTGTCCTTTCTAGGCATATGCCTAGTCCTTTTAGGGTTAAAACCTAAGTGTTCTTGTATTTTCCTAATAGATTCCTTAGGTAAGGTTTTTCTAGGGACATTAGTCCCAAATTTCTCCTTATTTCCTAAGTGGACCTTCTTAGCACCTAAACAAATATGTCTATTATTTCTAGCATGCTTCTTATTTCTAGAAATTGAAGGTGCATTATTGAAATATACCTTAGGGTTTGCCTTGGATGCTCCCCCTACATGTGTAGCTCCCTCTTTGGTCTTTTTGCTCCCCCTAGGACATTGATTCCTATAATGTCCTTTTCAATTGCACTTGAAGCATATGATGTGCTCCTTGCTCTTTTGACTTGGGGAACCGGCATCCTTTGACTTTTGCTGACTTTCGGGCACCGGAGGAGCTTTCTTAACCTTCTTTGGGCACTTGCTCTTGTAGTGCCTGGTTTTCCTACACTCAAAACATATTATATGCATTTTATTATTAACACATATGCTTGAGTTACCAAGGGTGATGGTAGGTGTCGGAGTTGAATTTTGAGCTTCCTCATCGTGACCGGATGTTGAAGGCTCTTCTTGAGGTTGCTCCGATGTAGATGGTCTCTCCTCCTCAATCCTAGAAGTGGATACTTCTTCCACCTCTTCTTCTTCTTCTTGTTGGACTGATGATGAGTTTTCATGGAGCTTTGCCACTTGGCTCCATAACTCCTTAGCATCCATAAAGTCCCCTACCATACACACAATATCATTAGGGAGCAAATCAAAAATAAAATTTACTACCTTTACGTTTTTCTCGAAAGCTTGAATTTGATCTTCACTCCATCTCTTCCTTTTGAGAAATCCACCTTTTGGTCCTCTTGGAAACTCAAATCCTTCCATTAATAGGGACCACCCCTCAAAATCTTTCATCATCAAAAAATCTTCAATCCTTTTCTTCCAAGAATTGAAGCCTTCTCGTCCATAGGATGAATAAGGGACCGGTGTGTTGATGTCCCATCCTAATTGTTCTTGGACTTCCATCTTTCCCTCTAGCGTCTTGACTCTGGGTTGTTAATCCGTAGAAGAGCCCCGGGCTCTGATACCAATTGTAGGATATTTGACGCCGCTAGAGGGGGGGTGAATAGCTGGTGACGGTTCGTAGATGGAATTCGTTCGCGGTTGTCTCTACAATTTCGTTAGCGCAACGGAAATAGAAAGTTAATAATGATAACAAAATATACAACACACAAACATAAATATTTAATGTGGTTCGGAACCGCACGGTTCCTACTCCACGGATCGAGCTCTACGAGCTCTAGTGATGCACACGCACTCACTAATCACAAATACTCCTTCTCAACACAAGTCGGAGGTGGAGAAACCCCTTACAAGTAATCATACAACAATAAGATACAAATACAAGCAATTACAATAATGAAATACAATGCAAGTAAAGAAAACTACTTTACGATTGCCTTTGGATTGCTTGATTGCTTGGTTGCTTGAAATCACCTTGGAGACCCTGATTTGCAACAACAAATCGCTCCAAAACCCTCAAAAAACCGATCTCAATTTCCTCCATCATGAGCTCCTTTTATAGCTTCAACCTGTGCTGGAAAAAGTCTATCAGTCGACTGATCGGGACCATCAGTCGACTGATGCAACTGTTGTCGTGAGACAATAGCTAGATCCACGCTTGATAAGTCCAACGGATCTACCATCAGTCGACTGATCAAACCCATCAGTCGAGTGATGGTTTCCTCACTCGACTGGTGGTCCCAGCGGTCGAGTGAGACTACACTCTGTGGCCAAATTCCCGAGCACCGGTCGGACCGATCATGCGATCGACCGACTACTGAGCCATCGATCGCCATCCTCTCGGCGATCGCTAGGCCACTTCCCGATCAAACCCTAGTTGACTCGGTCGGTCACCGCCACATGGCACCGGTGTGACACACCTCAAACATGAGGTTTTAGCCCAAGTATGGTGCCCCCATACTTGCTAGACCACCCTTAGCCTAGACCTAAGCCTTCTAGCCACCTCCATCAGCCTCACGCCTCTCGGATCCCTCCAAGTCATCCATGACTTGTTCATCCATCGCGCTAGCCTTCAGGTGCTTCCATCGGCTATGTCATACTAACGGTGTCTACACCGCCAAGGCACATTGGACTTACGCCGCCAAGACTCCGCTTGGACTTTATGCCGCCAACCATTGGACTTATGCTGCCAAGACTCTCGCTTGGACTTTACGCAGCCAATATCAAACCCCTTGGACTTCTCATGCCAAGACTCAAGCTTGGACTTTCCCGTGCCAACCCATGTTGGACTTCTCAAATGCCAAGACCATGCTTGGACTTTCCCTTGCCAACCCATGTTGGACTTTTGCATTGCCAAGACCCATGCTTGGACTTTCCATTGGACTTTCCCATGACAATTACATTGTCATATGTTTTTGTCGAACATCAAAACATCACTCAAGTCAAACTCGAGTCCTGGTCAATCGTGACCTGGGCCGATTGCACCAACAAACTTCACCTCCCTTCACATCGACCTTGGAGAGAGTCCAACAAGTCGATGCTCCAGGTTAAAGCCAACCCATTAATCGAGAAATAGTTTTAATATGGTTCGAGCGCATTCAACCAATTAGCCTAGTTTGGAGAGAGTCCAACAACCAAAGCTAATGATTGACCTCTGACTCTTACCATATTAGTATTAAACTATTCCATGGTTTGAACATGTTCGGGTTCGAGCCGGGCTTGGAGAGAGTCCAACAACCCAAACAAGAAACGAAACTCTGGTTCTAACCATATTAATGGAAGGTGTAGGCTTTAATATTGAGTAAGGGTTTTTATGTCTCATCCTCTTTGCATGGAAATTACTATTATCTACATGGCATAGCATACATGGCATATATCTACATGTCACGACACGCATGACATAATGATATGCATCTAATGCAATTACATGATATACAATTATCACATGTACAAAATTTCCTTATATGTCATAACTATTTATGGAAATAAAATATGTTTGAGATTTGATTCTCCAAATCAAATCATGATTAAATTAGAAAATAAATTTCCAAATCTAATCACATATTTTATTTGTGGAAAGTGTTGATTAAGGAAAGTCAATTTAAGAAATAAATTTCCTAAATCATCAAAACTACTTATGGAAATAAAATATTTTAAGATTTGAATTTCCCAAATCAAATCATGATTAAATTAGGAAACAAATTTTCAAATCTAATCAAATATTTTATTTACGAAATATATCAATTTCCATAAATACTTCTAACTATTCAAAAGTAGAAGATTTCCATAAATACTTTTAGACTTTTCAAAATTAAAAAATTTCTATAAATACTTCTAACTTTCCAAAAGTAGAAAATTTCCATAAATACCATTTCGACGATTGCAAAATAATTTTACGATTATATCGAAACACAACCTGGGCTCTGATACCACTGTTGGGTTTCTGGGACCGCAGCGAGTGTGTGTTCGAACATGTTTCGTAAACATGTGCACAGCGGAAGAAATAAAATTAATAAATCTAATTTATTACAACACACACACCACACGCATGCATAGTACAACATGTGTAGACATAACCGCAATTTCAAATTTTACAATAAAAGGAAATTTATACTACGTATATCTGACGTTTCACGTGTAGCGGGAAAGACATCAACCGGAGCGATCCTCGCTAAAATCGCCTCTATCCGTATCCACGCCGTGTATCTTCGAGATGACTTCACAAAGTCACGAGCCTCGTCTTCGTACGAATTACTAGCCTCGTGTTGAAGATGATGTGATCGAGAGAAGATCACAATCTGAATCAAAATTCGGATCCAAAACGAGTCCTCAAAAACTCGCTTTTCCGGAGAGGTATTCGTCAACCGTTTGACGAATCCTTCGTCCTCCACCTATGAGGATTACCGGAGATCGAATCCCCGGAAAAGTAGCCACTGTCGGAGCTCCAAACATCATCCAAATGACGCTCTGACACAAAGAAAGCAAGCTGTCCAGAAAACTGGACAGCTTGGTGGAGGAGTTTGCGCCGGCCAAAGAGAAGAGGGCCAGCAAGTCCTTGGTCACCGAAGCCAAGGAGGATCACCGGAGGGTCACCGGATGATAGTCGGCTGGAGCTTGGACACCGGCAACAAGCTTGGACGGCGGCACAAGGGTGGGCGGCGGCTAAGGTTGGGCGCCGACCACAAGAGGAGAAGGAGAGGGTGGGCGGCAACTATGGGTTGCTTGGATTCGGTTTTCACAAAACCCTTAAGCCCTATTTTATAGATAACAAATTCTCCTAATGGATATCAGATCATAACCAAAAGCCCGTTAACCCGCTCCATTAATTTAAGTTAAAATAAACCAAATCGATTTGGTCTATTTTAAGTTAAAATGAACCGAACCAACTTTGGTTCATTCGTTTAAAACAAACTAAACCCCTTTGGTTTATTCTCCACCATTGGATTAGAACCAAACCAATTTAGTTCATCCATCATGTCTTCAAAAGACACGACCCATCCACGCTTCCATTGTGACTGAAACGATTTCATGCTCGCTTCTTGTTTGGTCTAACCAAACCTAGTTTCTCTCGGTCTGAGAATCTCATTCTCAAGCACATTTTAAATCCTTCGGATTACGCTCATTGTGTGTGTGACCAAATAGATTCTCGATTTATGTTGGTCGTCTATAATTAACCATTAATTATAGAACGATCATGAGTGGCACCTAGTAGTACATCATGATCCTCAATTAACCGAAAAGATCAACGATTGATCCAGAACTATTTCTAAAACCCTTCAGCAACTACAATGAATCGTACCCCATTCCCTTCACTCATCTTATACCCACTTGGTTCAGGACATGGTCTATAGTGTTAGTCCCCACTAGGTTGACTACGTCACACCTAGCCCAAGTATCATTTCCTCGTCCTACGGATTCTAGTTACTGCACATGTATCCAAGAGTACCTTACTCCAAACATGTAATGCTTTGGCCAAAGACTTTAGTAACAATCCGACGAGAGGCCATGGGTATACATCTCCTCGCAAGGAGTTGTGAATCCTTTATAGGCTATTCAAACACCTTCGATCACTTCAACTTATACCCAATTATCCCGGGTCCACATCTCCTCAGAGATACTTGCTTAAGATGTCAAAGCATAAGTCTTCATGATCAAGATGACTTGAATACCGCAAGTCAAAGGAACATCGCACTTAAGCTGCAGTAAGAACTTCATTGACATATCTATATATGCAGAGAACCATATGAAGTCTTACGGTTGGTCACTCTAATGAACTAGTTACCATAACTAGCATCCACGATTAACTCCGGACATCACAATGTCTCCTGCTAGTGAGAATCAGCTGCTTGGATACACCAAGGAGTATACCTCGTACTAGTCTCGACAGAATTGATGGTGTCCAAATCCATCAATTCATCGACTAGGGATAATTCCGATACATCACAATTACACATGTAGAGATACTCACTAGTTGTGATCCAATCACAAATTCTCTCATGCTGTGAATTGTATCGTGGACATTCAGTAAATGAGTTTAAGATCTAATCAAATACATGAAAACTTGTATACTCAAAAAGTGAATCTTCATTTATCATATAAATGGTTCAAACATAAGGTGATTGCCTTAGGACATCTCTCATATATTACTAACACGCACTCACTTCTCGCTTTTCTTTCCTTTTTGGTCGAACCTGCCACTAAAGCAATACCAGTCTCGGTTTGACCCGAGTTAGCTTATTTGTGTAGTTCAAGTTCGTAAAATAATTCGCCTAGTCTAATTGTGGAAAGATCCCTGGAAACCTTATAGGCATCGACAATGGATGTCCATAAGGCATTCCTCGGGAATGCCTTAAGTGTATACCTAATTATGTCCCTATTTTCTATTTGATATCCTTTTAAAAGTAATCCATTTAAAATGTATTTTATTCTCGTATGAAGTTGACTAGCATTTTCATTTTCGTTTATTTTACAATTAAATAATTTATTTAGTAACATGTCCCATTTAGCTTCCTTGTGTCATTTGTACCTTCATGCAATTAAATTAATTTGTCCCATAATTCTTTAGAGTTTTCGAATGGACCCACCCTATTGAGCTCTTCTTTAGTAAGTCCGCATTGCAAGGTGATAAGCACCTTGTAATCGACTTGAGCCCGTTTTCTAAGACCCGCGGTCCATTTTTTCGATTCTTACAACTCACGCAAGTCGTCTGCCGGAGCTACGAACCCTTTTCTAATCGAAAACCAAACCTCTAGGTTGGTTTTCAAGTAACACTCTATTCACCTTTTCCAATAGGAAAAATCCTTTCCGTTGAAGAGAGGAGGGCGAACGATGTTATACCCTTCTAAGTGTGACATTCCTAAATAAATATTTTAATAATAGGTTATTAATTAAAGTTGAGAATTATTCCTAGAGTTATTTAAATTAAATAATATTATGCAAGAATTAAATTTATACTAAGTCCACAAATTAATGGAAAATTTATTCTAAGTTAAAAGCAAAAATTATTCTAGAATAAAAATTAAGCTAAGTGCAGAAATTAATTAAAAATTAATCTAATGCAGAAAAATAATTAAATTTAATCTAAATGCATAAAATTAATTTGATTATTCTAAAATATAGAAAATTAATTTAATTATTCTAAAATGTAGAAAATTAATTTAATTATTCTAAAATATAGAAAATTAATTTAATTATTCTAAAATATAGAAAATTAATTTAATTATTCTAAAACACAGACAATTAATTTAGTTATTCAAAAATACAAAAAATTAATTTAATTATTCTAAAATACAGAAAATTAATTTAATTAGGCAGAAAATTATTTAAAAATTATTCTAGTGTTGGAAAAATATTTAAAAATTATTCTAGTACTGGAAAATATTTAAAAATTATTCTAGTAGTGAAAAAATATTTAAAAATTATTCTAGTGCTAAAAAAATATTTAAAAATTGTTCTAGTGCTGGAAAATATTTAAAAATTATTCTAGTGCTGAAAAAATATTTAAAAATTACTCTAGTGCTGGAAAAATATTTAAAAATTATTCTTGTGCTAGAGAAATATTTAAAAATTATTCTAGTGCTGGAAAAATAAAGGAAATTATTCTAATACTTTCGATGGTGGTTGAACCAAATTCGGAGCGCCCCCGCTCTGATACTAATTGTAGGTTCGTGACACTCCGAGAGAGGGGGGTGAATCTCGGAGGTTACAATTTTCTTTAAATTTTGAAAACTTATTTTTATATTTTGAAATTAATTATGAGTATGCAACGGTAATAAAATAAAATAAAATGGAGATAATTTCTTTTACTTGGTTCACAACCCTAACTGGGTTGCTACTCTGAGGCTCATAGCTATTCCGAGAGCTACTTCGATGGGCAATCACTATATATCCTCTGACTCAGGAACTCTCGACTTCGGAGGGTTTCTCTTTTTACAAAAGTAATAGATGGGTAACACACTACCCTCTCTTGACGTTAAGTACACAAGCGAAAATAAGTACATGAATTAAGAGCTAATTATACCGACACTAGTAGGATCTTTGAAGAAGGCACAGAGTGTTGGAAAAGCGTCTTTATGTTGAACGAAAGCTCTTGTAGACGAGAATGAATAGAGGCAGCACTTTGACGAAATAGTTGTACGTGTTCTCATCGGAGATGGTGGCGCATTTGTTTTATAAACAATTTCCAGTCGACTCCACATCAGCTCGTCGATATTTTTGGTGTAATCGGCCCAGGTAACAATTGACCAAACTCAAGTTGGACTCGAGTAGTGTTTTGATGTTTGATAATGTTTTGGCGAGATTGTTGGTGCAATCGACCCGGGTCATGATTGACCGGACTCGAGTTTGACTCAAGGGGTATTTTGATGTTTGACGATAGTTTGACTATTGTTTGACTATATGGTTGACCACATAATGGAGAAGTCCAAGTCTTGGGTACTTGGCATGGAAAGTCCAAGTGGGACACTTGGCAATGGGAAAGTCCAAGTCATGGGTACTTGGCATGGAAAGTCCAACATGGGTTGGCAAGGGAAGTCCAAGGGGTGATATTGGAGGCGTAAAGTCCAAGGGTGGAGTCTTGCCAGTATAAGTTCAATGGTTGGCGGCGTAAAGTCCAAGCGGGAGTCTTGGCAGCGTAAGACCAATGTGCCTTGGCGGTGTAGACCACGTTAGCTTGACAATAGCTGATGGATACACATGAAGGCTAGCGTATGGATGAACAAGTCATGGATGACTTGGAGGGATCCGATAGGAGTGAGATTGACGAAGGTGGCTAGAAGGCTTAAGTCTAGACTAAGGGTGGTCTAGCAAGTATGAGGGCATCATACTTGGTGTTAAAACCTCATGGATGAGGTTATCAGTCGATTGATATTATGCTCAGTAGACTAATATGAGTCGATTGGAGTTAGACTACAAGAAATGGCCGAGCAGTCAACTACCAACATTGGGCAGTTGACTGATGGCCTGAGTAGTCGATTGCTATGGCTGGCAGTCGACTGATGGTCGAGTTTTTGGGAATAAAAATTTTTTGAGTCGACTGTTAGGGTTTGATAGTCGAGTGATAGCTCGATCAGTCGACTGATGGCCTATCTGTTGGAACTTATCCAATGTGGCTCAGTCCATTGTGAGACAATGGTTAAAGGAGCAGTCAACTGATGGTCTCGATCAGTCGATTGCTAGGCGGAATCCAGCCTGAGGTGATGCTTTAAAAGGAGCTCGTGGAGGAGGATTTGGCTATGGTTTCTTAGGGCGATTTGGGGCGATTTGTTGGTGCAATTTAGGGTCTCCAAGTGCAGCTCAAGCAAAAAAATAAGCAAGCTTCCAAAAGATTGTTTGTAATGTGTTATTTGCATTCTTTTGTATATTTTACTTTGTATTTTCTTGTATTTGTTTTGTATTATTGTTGTAATCATTGTACGAGGTTTCTCCTCCTCCGACGTGTTGTCGAGGAGTATTATTGATTAGTGGTGATATTTGCATCGCTAGGGCTCGTTCGAGCCCAACCCATGGAGTAGGAACCTTGACGTTTTGAACCACGTTATATCGATTATGTAATTGTGTGCTTATGTCTTTGTTTATGCTTTTCTATTATTTCCACTGCATACTAATCAAATTGTAGCAAGCACACGAACAATTTCCATAAACGTCGAAACGTTATTCACCCCCCCTCTAGCGACGATCTATTCCCCAACAAGTGGTATCAGAGCGGGTTGCTCTTCACCGGCTTCACATCCGAGGAAGGAAAGGCACTAGAGGGCAAGATGGATCTTCAAGGGAGATTGGGCGATGACATAACAATTCCACCCACCTTCGACCGCGAAGATTGATTTGCCGTGATTATAGTATTTGATTCTCCAAGAGGAAAGAATGGAGAAATCCTCAAGATGAAGAGGTGGACCGAAGAGCAACGGCAAAAATTTGAGACAACGTTAAGGTAACAAAAATGTTAGTAAATTTGATACCTAATGATATTTTGTCTAGATTAGGAAGTTATAGGGATGCTAAGGAGTTTGGAACAAGTTGGTCAAGTTCCACGAAAATCCCGAACCGATTCAAGAAGACTCAGAAGAGGAAGAATCATCCTCATCCTCCCAAGCTCAAGAAGAAGGAAGCACATCATCTTCATCCCAAGAGCTTGAGGATTTGTTGGTTGATAGGGAATCAACATCCAAATCGGAAGAGGTGGAAGTGGTAGAAGAAGCAAGAGCAAGAAGTAGCCTCAACCTCCGGAAGAAGAAGTGAAGAATCAACTCCGGCACAGTCCACCACCACCCTAGGTAACTCAAACATTGTAGTTAAAATTAAGAATCATATAATATGTTTTGAGTGTAGGGAACCCAGGCACTATAAGAGCAAGTGCCCTAAGAAGGTCAAGAAGGCTCCGCCGGCACCAAGACCTCATGAAATCTCAAAGAATGTTGGAGCCCCAACCATTAAGAGCAAGGAGCACATGGTGTGCTTCAAGTGCCACCAAAGAGGGCATTATAGGAGCCAATGCCCTAGGGGGAGGAAGAAAGGGCAAGGAGGAGCTACACATGTAGGGGGAGCTAAGGCAAACGCTAAGATAACCTCTAATTATGTTCCCTCCTTAATTAATAGGCGAAAGCATGCTAGGAATTTTATTGTTATTACTCATGAAAAGCATGTTAGTAAAAATAGACTTTATTGCTTAGGAGTTAAATTATATAACTTTAAAAATAAGGAGAAATTTGGGACTAATGTGAAGGGTGTTTTGTGCCCCGGAAGCTCTCATACCAATTTAATGGTTTTAGCTTATCGAGTCCGTGAGGGGAAGCTTCGCTTCCCACTTCACCTCGGTTACTTGATCATGGCGATCCCTTCTATGTCCCCAGATTAAAAAAAATTTAATCCTAGACAAAAGGGATTTCCAAAGCAACCAAGTCATCGTCGTGTTATTCGTTTAGAGAGGTCACTTGAACAAACTAGTTGTTCAAGCGACCATCCTCTATTCTACGAGTAGCCGCGGAATAGACGATTTTCGGATCGCCAGTTTTTGTGTTTATGCTCGGGATCCAAGTATTATTTAGCCATATACAAATTTATATCATGCTCATAATTGAAAAACAAATACAAGCAAGTAACCATCCACACAAAACATGCATATAATTGAAAAGCAATTATAAATATAATACAAAAGAACACTAATCAAAATAAACAAAATTATACCTCTTGATCTTCTATTGTATGTCCTTCCTCCTTTCGGACGTCGTGTGGGCAACGATCTACCAAAAGTTAAAGCCTCCTAGATCACCAATCTTCCTTTCCTTGTTCACTCCGAACAAAGGAAGATCCTAAAACAAAACTCATCTTCCTATTTAGAACCGGCCACCAAGTCAATAAACTCGATGTTGCCACCGGCCAAAGAAGAGAACATGGAGTATGGAAATCAACCAAAAGAGAAACAACAAGGGCATGGGCGCCGGCCAACACTTGGAGAAGAGAAAGGAAAACACTCCTTCTCCTTATTGCCATCCAAACCCTAAACTAAGCTCTCCTAATTTCCGGCCAAGGATGAAGGGGTGAAGAATAGATTGAGCTTAGGTCAAGGTAGAGGGAAGAAGGAAGAGTGGCCGACCAACCTTAGGAAGAAGAAGAAAGAATCTCTCCTCCCCTTTTTGCCGCCCAACACCAACACCCAAACCCTAACCCTAGCACCACTCCTATTCCTATCCCAACTAGGATTGGTTCCCGCCCAAGGGAACCAACCCTAAACTCATCCATCATAAGCCATAGAGCAAGGGGAGAAGCTTGGGTGCTGGCCAAACCAAGGAGGGAAGAAGGAGCAAGGGTTTCGGCCACCAAAGGAAGAAGAAAGAAACTTTCCTTAATTGTGGCCACCCAAAACCCTAACCTCCTTTGCTCTTGCCGCCCAAACCCTAGCCCCTTTTCCTCTCCATCATCTTGCCGCCCACCCTAGTCCACCCTTTTATAGAGTTAGGGATAAGCCTTGGTTTAATCTCCACCATTGGTTCTAGGGATTTAATCTCAACTATCGGATCTAGAGATTTAATCTCAACCGTCGGATCTTAGAGATTTAATCTCTACCTTTGGATCTAGAGTTTTGTTTCTATCCATTGGATCTAAGCTTCATGAGGTGTTAATAGGCTACAATAGGAACCATGAGGAGGAGTTGGGTCATGGCCACCCATGGATCAAGCCCACATAAAGTCCGATCCACTAATGATGATCAAATCCACTAAAGGTTCATCATTGATCTACCTCACCAACCCCCATATGATAATATGGGCTCCATATATTATTTGTACATTTTCTCCCCGTGTTTAAGATCTTGAATGTCCGTCGATTAATTAATTTACTGACCATTAATTAATCAACATCTAACTCCTTGAGTAGTACCACTCAACCTTTTCATCATGTCGGACCAAGTCCACCTGCAGGGTTTACATGATGAACCTTATGAGCTCCTTAAGGGGACATCATCATCCTAATATATAGGACACGGTTTCCTCCTATAATCAACGGCACACCATATAAATAATATCATCTCCCAACTTACCGATTCTATCGATTTAATCTATAAATCTCGCCCATTGGTAAATCAAAGAGATGAGTACTAAGTATATGTGCCCATTATTATATCGGGATTAAGAGCATGTACTAAATAATATCTGAGGTCCGATTCGATTATGTAATCAGCAATAAATCGAATCACCTCTAAGTCGGTCCTGCTTAATACACACAAAGTGCACTAGTGTGATTCTATGGTCAAGACAAACCAATACCAAATCACACTACAACCATTCCGATGGTTTGTCCAAAGCCATCTCGGTTGTGAGCCTTTACTTATACTTTTCAAGGGGCCGATAACATGATCTCCTGTGTGACACCACACACCATGTTATCTACAATGTAAAGTATTAGACAATATTGCATAACCATAAAAATATGCAAACAATGATCATGTGATTCTTATTTCAAAAATAAAGATGTTCATAGAAAAGATAGACTTTTCAGTATACATCCCTACATAATTTCCCTAACTCTACCTAAGGAAAGTATTAGGAAAATAAAAGACCATTTAGGCATTAACCCTAAGAAGGGTAGCTATATGCCTAGGAAATGGAACAATGCCCAAAGATTAGATCAAAATTCAAAAATTGGGCAATTAGAGCTAGAAAATCATGTTTTGAGATCAAAACTTGAGAAAATGGAGAAGACACTTAGAAAGATGCAAAATCAAATGCAAAGGTCAAATTGCCAAAATCTAGGGTCTATGAGTCAATGTCAAAGGCCTAGGAAACAAGAACCATCCAAGGGCAAGAAAGGTTTGGGTCACAAACCTAAGCCCAAGGAGACTTACCATAGTGTTCCATTTGATTATGGAACACAACCTAGGTCTAGAAAAACCAAGGTTACAAGGGAGGTCGTCCCTAGAGTTGACCATGGTAGATGCCTAGTGGCTAGGGTTTCGAAGAAACCTAGGGAAGCCACTAAGAAGGTTACAAGGGGAGTCACCCCTAGAGTTAACCTAGGCAAGATCCAAATGACCAAGGCTACCAAGCCTAGAAGGGTCATTAGGATGGTATCTAGGGAGGTTATCCTTAAGAAATACCTAGTTAACCCAAGGAGCTCAAATAGGTTTTGTGTTCCTAGGAGCATGATCGACTCACGCTAAATAGGTTAGGGTGTGCCAACTTTAAATGGATGGGTAGTTAACCTAACCATGGTAAAGGTGGCACCTTAGGTCATTTTCAAGGTTATGGATACCATGAAAATGTGTTTTGATGTAAATCCTAAAATATTTTAGGATATGCCAATATCATTTAAGAAATTTGAAAAACTAATCAAATTGGCACAAACACTTAGGTTTAGAGGTCATGGTGTGTCATTTTGGGTTTTTGGCACACTTGGGGGATAAGTGACATTAAGGAAAAATTGGATTTAATTCTAGAAATGATAATTTGGGCTCAACACTTAGGTATTTAATACCTTTGTATTTTACATTTGACATGCTTTGTTTGCCCTGCCATGTCATGACATCATGTTTTATTTTAATGATTTAATATATCATGATAATGCTTAGGTTTAAGGTTTAATGTCATGTATGTTTAGATTAAATCATATGTCATGACATCATTTGTGCAACAAAGGTTGGAACCGCCAACCTAGCGGCCCCTACCAGCCGCTCCCGGGCCATCGTAAGGGAGGTAAATCACGGTGGGTCTTTGGCCCTTGAGACTAGTAACCAGCGCATGGACATCATGATCATTGGTCATGTTTATTTATGCTATCATTATGTCATGATCATTCATGCATTAATTAAAATTGATTTAAGGACTATGACATGACTTGAAGTCCCATGTATAAGGGAATCAAGTAGTGTTGCCTTAGAAAATGTATAAGGCCTTAGATTAGAATAATCAAAACCCACATCTCACATCAAATTGACATGTGTGTCTTTTTCAAACACCCTAGACACATGTGAGATGTTAGGAAATGAGTTAAGTTCAAGGTGCATAGTTTTTGCATATAGATGAACTCAAACTCATCTTATATCATGGGTGGATCATGGGGAAAGTTAATGTGCAAGTCATGTGCATTGAGCCCATTGATCATGATCCAATATAGATTTTCAAAAATATTTTAAAATAATTTTAAAAAACCTTGGTTTAGTCTATCTTTTGATAGAAGTAACCGTTGAAGATGTTGATACAAAGAGGGCTCAAAACATTGAAGCTTTTCTTATTTTTGAACTTTGTATCAATTTCACTATTTTATGGGTAAATTATTTTTCACCCATTGTATTTGTCATAAGTATTATACATATGAATTTTAGTGATTTTTCGTATTATGTATAATTACTTATGAATTTCCAAAATTCATTTTTGATTTATGATTTCTGCAATTTGCAAATATCAATCAACTGCTACTTGATGGCAGTCGACTGATGCATAGGGAAGTTGACTGGTGACTGTAAGAGTCGACTGCCAGAGCTGATTTCGGGTAAATAAGAATGTTTAGCCCATGTTTCAGCTAGGTTAGGCTACCATAATTGTTCCTAACCCTAGGATATGCTTTGGAAAGCATTAGAAAGGGTGAAAATCCATTGGATATGGATTAGAAGAGTTGTTTAGGGTGCATATCAATTTTAAGGTGTGTGAGAGTTCATGTTTGAACTTTTGCCGTTAATTTTGATGGTTTAGTGTTCCTATAGGCTTAGGGACTATCCAAGGACATTGTTGGTGCAATGGTCAAGGGGGAGCAAGCCTTTAGGGGGAGGTATCCATCATGGAATGATGAATGTGTTCTTCCTCATGAGGGGGAGAATTAGGAGAGATTATAGGAAGCCTCTCTTAAGTGATATGGGACTTATCACTAGGAAGAGTGAAGGCATCCTAGATGTTTTTGGACCAAGGAGGAGATTGTAAGATCTCATTGGGATATGAGACATTGACCTCCTTGAGGAGAACCTTTTTGATGTATGTCAAAAAGGAGGAGAATTTATGGGATTACCAATTTGGGACAATTGGTAAGGAGATTTGAGTTGGGTAACCTAACTCAATGGCTTTGTGGTTTTTGTCAAACATCAAAAAGGGAGAGATTGTTGGTGCAATCGACCCTGGTCATGATTGACCAGATTCGAGTTAGACTCGAGTAGTGTTTTAATGTTAGACAATGTTTTGGAGAGATTTATGGTGCAATCGACCTGGGTCATGATTGACTGGACTCAAGTTTGACTCGAGGGGTATTTTGATGTTTGACGATGGTTTGACCATTGTTTGACTATATGGTTGACATGGGATTGACCATATGATGGAGAAGTCCAAGTCTTGGGTACTTTGTATGGAGAGTCCAAGTGGGACACTTGGCAATGGGAAAGTCCAAGTCATGGGTACTTGGCATGGAAAGTCCAACATAGGTTGGCAAGGAAATTTCAAGGGGTGATATTGGTGGCGTAAAGTCCAAGGGTGGAGTCTTGGCAGCGTAAGTCTAATGGTTGGCGGGACAAAGTCCAAGCGGGAGTTTTGGCAGCATATGACCAATGTACCTTTGCTGTGTAGACCACATTAGCATGACAATAGATGATGGAAGCACTTGAAGGCTAGCGTATGGATGAACAAGTCATGGATGACTTGGAGAGATCTGATAGGCATGAGGCTGATGGAGGTGGCTAGAAGGCTTAGGTCTAGGCTAAGGGTGATCTAGCAAGTATGAGGGCATCATACATGGTGTTAAAACCTCATGGATAAGGTTATTAGTCGACTGATATTATGCTCAATCGACTGATATGAATCGACTAGAGTTCAACTGTAGGAAATGGCCTGACAGTCGATTGCCAGCATTGGGCAGTCGACTGCTATGGCTGGCAGTCGACTGATGGTCGAGTTTTCGAGAACAGAAAATTTTTGAGTCTACTGTTAGGTTTTGATAGTCAAGTGATAGCTCAATCAGTCGACTGATAGATATGATCAATCGACTGATGGCCCATCCGTTGGAACTTATCCAATGTGGCTCAGTCCATTGTGAGACAACAGCTTCAGGAGCAGTCGACTGATGGTCTCATCAGTCGACTGCTAGTCAGAATCCAACCCAAAGTGAAGCTTTAAAAGGAGCTCATGGAGGAGGATTTAGCTATGGTTTCTTAGGGTGATTTGCTGGTGCAATTCAGGGTCTCCAAGTGCAGCTCAAGCAACCAAATAAGAAATCTTCCAAAATATCATTTGTAAAGTATTCTTTGCATTCTTTTGTGTATTTCACTTTGTATTTTCTTGTATTTGTTTTGTATTACTATTTTAATCATTGTACGAGGTTTCTCTACCTCCGACGTGTTGTCGGAAAGGAGTATTATTGATTAGTGGTGATATTTGCATCTCTAGGGCTCGTTCGAGCCCAACCCATGGAGTAGGAACCTTTAGGTTCCGAACCACGTTATATCAATTGTGTAATTGTGTGCTTATGTTTTTGTTTATGTTTTTCTATTATTTCCACTGCATATTAATCAAATTGTAGCAAGCACATGAATGATATCCATAAATTTCGAAACGCTATTCACCCCCCCCTCTAGCGACGATATATTCTCTAACAAATATGGAACTTCCGGTCTTCTAATCGACTAAATACTCTCCAGTCGACTCCAGGTCACCCAGCTCCGCATCGAAAAGTTTGCCACTTCAGTCGACTGAAACTCTCCAGTCGACTGAAACTCTTTCCAACTACGGTGCCAGATCTTTGATTGATCATCCGCTAATCTAGCCAAGTCTGTATCTAGTCGACTGAACCAAACCGAGTCGACTGAACCTCAGTCGACTAGAGTCTATTAAGTCGACTGATCCCTGCCAAATGAGATTAGCACAAATTGATAAAATCAAATATGATAACAGTAGTAATACTACTCGATCTCGACTTCTAAGTCCCACGCAGACTTTCCGTCGAATAGACACCTAGCTTTATCCCCCTACAGAGGACTCGGCATCACCTCTCCACTCGAGGCTTACCTGTCGGACTTACCACTCTTGACATCCGATCTGACCCACCAAGGCTTCCACCTACTGTCCAATCTATCAGACCCAGCTGGACTTTTTGTTGATTGTCTGATCTCCTGACCCAATCGGTCTTCATGCCAAATGTCTGGTCCACTTGACCCATCTGGACTTTATGCCTGGTGTCCGGTCCTCCTGATCTGTCAAGATATTTGCCTAGTATCCGGTCAACACGACCTATTAGGACTTCCTATTAAACCTGCACACTTAACACTGATATTAGAATACAAGTAAGTCCTAATTTTAACAATGGTTCATACATCAAAACCAAGGAATGATGCTCACTGCATCAACAACCACACCTAGCCAACTCACCTTCAACCACTCCTTTTTCCACCGCAACCCCAAATACCTCTCCGAGGATACCACTATCGTCATTCCTAACCACTCCCAATGCCCCCATCTTCCTCCACGTGGCACCAACACCTTATTCACAGGGCAACTAGAAGGAGGCCTCCATCTCACCCTCCTGAAACCTCTCTATCACATCCTTTTCTACTATGGCCTCCTGTTCAACCAACTGACCCCCAACTCTCTTTGCATCCTTATAGGCATCATCATTGTCTTCCACCATCTCAACATCCCACAAATTCCTCATATATTTCACTACCTCTACTAGCTGAAAATGGCCGACCCTAGCGTCTTTTATTTCATGGCTCGCCAAGGCTATCAATTCCTGACTGATATGGCCACCTCCAATAATGGATGGAAAGAGCTCTACTTTTTCATTGCTATGGATCCCCCCCTTCCATTTTCTTCTCACTGGAAAACTATCCTCCCAGATCTCCCCGACCCGAAAATCGTCAAAGTTTCCATCGACTTCCCTTCTATCGAAGCTAAGCTGAAGAACAAGTACTTTAGCATCAACAAACTTCTAAAAGAGCCCATTTTGTCTTACTATGAGCTATCACCAATTCCCTCGCTAGATGCACACCCTATCGGTAAGTTCTCTTTTTTACTGCAATTATCTCTATACTTATATTAATACTGCCTCTTATTCCTTAACCTACACACTAGCACCATATCCTGTTTCCTTACCATACCCATCTGGAAGCATATATTACAACCCTATCTTATATGCCCAAAAAATATACTATCATTTTAATTTTCATATCCTTAATATTTGATTTTGCATACCCCTTAACCACCTGCCATGCACAAACTCTGAACTGGCACTATTACCTCGTGTCAAATGTTGAACTAATACTATCATAATTCCTTTTTTACCGCATATATCAGATTCCGCATATCTAGTGAATTTACTTTACAATGCTTAACAATATTCTATTTTGCAGAAGACATGATGAGTATAGCCATTGCCAAAACTTTGGCTAAACAACAGAAAAAGAGGAAAATATCATAAACTAATACATCATCTTTTATTCTCGAGCCTCTCACTTCAGTAACTAACCCCTACTTAGCCTTTACAACTTATAATAAATTTCTTGATACAATTTCTGACAGAATTACATATACTTCTTTGTCACAGGTCCCCCTAGAACTCCCGCAAGTCCCCATCATAACCATTGCCGAGCTAGACCAACCTCCCATTACCTTTGTCAATGTTCCCCACCTTCCTCTGCCGGAACCAATCCCCAACCTCTTCCCCTTCTTACTTCCTACATCTTCTTCATAACCTACTTCCACAATTCCTCCTTTAAAACCTCTTCCCTCCTTTGACTCTCCCATGCACAACCCCCCCTTCTGACACCCCCATCGAGCCCATCGATCTTTCTTCCTCACCTTCCCCCTCCTCCTCCGTAGATGACCTTCCTTTATCCACCTTATTCCTCACTAGACATCAAAAGATTATACCTCCTTCGAGTCCTTCCACACTAGAATTTACCACATCTTCTCCTTTGGACCTGCTAGTACAGGCAGTGTCTGATACTTGCCCTAGCCATCTCCTCTCATATCTTCCTATTATACCAATACCTCCTACTTCAACTTCTCCTATATTTCCTCCAATTGCCCCCTCTTCTGATATTCCTCCTCCAGTACTAGATTCATCCCCACTGCAGACCACTTCTTTCCCCTCTTCCTCCAATGCTCCAGTGATTTTTCAAGAACTAATAGAGAGCCTTCGGATAGTAAGTTTCTTACTTAATGTCTTAATTTTCACATTCCCCTAACTTATCTTTATTTTTTAACTTTCAGAGCACTTCAAAGTTTTAGTCTTTTGAGTAGTGGTACACTGAATACCAGATTCAATTTTGTAAGCCCTCTACTTTATCTGCAGAGCCACTACCTTCCTTGACAACACCAAACATACCCTCCACCTCATCCAAGGGAATTCAAGCAGATTCTGAAGAGATTACCACCAATCTGGGTATACAAAATGACCTTCCTACTTCCCCAGACCGAGTAGCCAAAGAAGATGAGCTTAAAAAAAAAACTTCACTGGTTGCAACTTCAGGTCGAAACTTATGTTGCCGACCGAGAGCGAGTACTATCAGAACAAAAAGACCACTCCCTCAAGGATGCCCAGAAAGGCAAGAAAAAGAAGAAACAAGGTGAAGCAAAGATGGTGGGAGGATCTCTAGGAGGAGTGAAGAAGCCGAAAGGCAAGTACTTCACATTCAAGCAGGATGAACAATGGAAGAAGGACTATCCCAATCCAGAGAAGAACAAAGATATATCCTTTGGACTAGTTGTTGAAACATGATAGCGGTGTTATCTACCGGCACCTGGTGTGTAGATACGGGAGCCACTAATCATGGCTGCAATACTTTGCAGGGGTTCCAGGAAACTCGACGACTAGTTGAGGGAGAGATTACCGTCTTCATGGGCAATGCTTCAAAGGTGGCGGCTATTGCAGTGGGAGACGTTTATTTATCTTTTGATAGGAATAAAGTTTTGGTTTTGAGAAATTGTCTTTATGTACCTACTTTTAGAAAGAATCTAATTTTAGTTTCTAAATTGTTTCTGGATGGATATTCTGTTTCTTTTAATGACAAAGTTGTTATAAAAAGGAATAGGGAGATTATCTGTTCTAGTACATTGGTTGGCAATTTGTACACTCTTGAATCGAAAACTCCCACGATGCATATAGAAGTGAATAACTCATCTTCTAAGTCTAATAAGAGAAAAGAACCTTCGAAAATGAACCAGACATATCTTTGGCACCTAAGAGTTGGTCATATTAACCTGAGTAGAATTCAAAGGTTGATAGCTGATGGACCCTTGGGTTTATTATTGGTGGAAGATCTCCCAACCTGCGAGTCTTGCTTGGAAGGTAAGATGACCAAGAGGCCTTTTAAGGCTAAGGGGTATAGAGCCAAAGATGTATTGGAATTGGTTCATTCTGATTTGTGCGGTCCTATGTCTATCCAGGCTAGAGGTGGCTTTGAATACTTTGTCTCTTTTATAAACGATTATTCAATGTATGGATACATTTACTTGATGCGCCGCAAGTTTGAATGCTTTGACAGGTTCAAAGAATTCAAGGTTGATGTGGAGAACCGTCAAGGTAAAAGTATCAAGACACTACGATCTGATCGTGGTGGCGAGTACCTCTTGGGAGAGTTTAGGAGTTACTTATCAGAGGCTGGGATTCAATCCCAATTGTCCGCACCTGGCACACCCCAGCAGAATGGTGTGGCAGAGCGAAGGAATAGGACTCTTATGGAGATGGTCAGATTGATGATGAGTTATTCTGAGTTACCTGATTCGTTCTGGGGGTTTGCTCTGGAAACGACAGCACACATTCTGAACTTGGTTCCATCTAAGTCAGTACCCTCTACTCCCACAGAATTGTGGACTAGGCGAAAGCCTAGTCTAAGACATATTCAGATTTGAAGTAGTCCAACACATGTGCTGAAGGGAGATGCTGGTAAGTTGGAATCTCGTACAGAAGTACGCTTGTTTATTGGCTACCCTAAGGGAACGAAGGGTGGTTTGTTCTATAGTCCTAGAGATCAGAAGGTGATCGTGAGTACGAATGCCAGATTTCTAGAGGAGGATTATGTGATGAACCACAAGCCCACGAGTAGGATTGTTCTTGAGGAGTTGACAGGGTAAGTCTCGACTTCAGTACCACCGGTACAAGAGGAAATACCACAAGTCATTGCACCGCGTGTCATAGAGCATACATAGGAGGCACCTCATCGTAGTGGGAGGGTTGTTAGACAACCCGAGAGATTCATGTTCTTGGGAGAGTCTTCGGACTTAGTCCCTAGTAAACATGAACCTGATCCCTGGACATATGACGAGGCACTCCAAGATAGAGATGTGGTATCTTGGCAAAGAGCGATGAATTCAGAGATAGAATCTATGGATTCTAATCATGTCTGGGAGCTAGTAGAACCACCCGATGGTGTGAAAGCCATTGGATGCAAGTGGATCTACAAGAGAAAGAGAGGAGTAGACGGGAAGGTTGAGACCTTCAAAGCTAGCCTTGTTGCGAAAGAGTATACTCAGAAAGAGGGTATCAATTATGAGGAGACCTTTTCACCGGTAGCTATGCTTAAGTCTATCCGGATTCTCTTATCTATTGCTGCTCATGAGGATTATGAGATTTGGCAGATGGATGTCAAGACATCTTTCCTTAACGGAAGTCTTGAGGAAAACATCTATATGAAGCAACAAGAGGGATTCATTACAAAGGGCAAAGAGCATCTTGTGTGTAAGCTTAATCGGTCCATTTATGGATTGAAGCAAGCTTCTAGATCTTGGAACATCCGCTTTGATGAGGTAATCCAATCATATGGATTTATTCAAAGTCCGGATGAGCCTTGTGTATACAAGAGACGTGATGGAAACGTAGTGGTATTTCTTGTACTATACATAGATGACATTTTGTTAGTTGGCAACAATATCAGACGTAAGGGTATGGTTGTCTAAACAGTTTGATGTGAAGGACTTGGGAGAAGTGGGACACATCCTTGGAATCAAGGTAATAAGGGATCGCAAGAAAAGGATGTTGTGCTTATCTCAAGCTTCATACATTGACACTATCCTTGCTCGTTTTAGCATGCAGAACTCCAAGAAAGGTTTTCTACCTTTTAGGCATGGAGTACCTTTATCTAAAGAGATGTGTCCCAAAACATCAAAGGAGATAGAGGAGATGATGGCGGTTCCTTATTCTTCGGCAGTAGGAAGCCTCATGTATGCTATGCTATGTACGAGATCAGATATCTGCTTTGTCGTGGGCATGGTCAGCAGAAATCAGAGTAATTCTGGACAGGGACATTGGACTGCGGTAAAGCATATATTGAAGTACCTAAGAAGGACTAGGGATTATATGCTGGTTTACCGGCCAGATCAATTAGTCCTTGTGGGTTATACGGATTCTAGTTTCCAATCAGATAGGGACAATAGTAAGTCTACCTCGGGGTTTGTGTTTACTTTTGGAGGTGGAGCCATAGTATGGAGGAGTGTCAAGAAGAAATGCGTGGCGGACTCTACCATGGAAGCTGAGTATGTGGCAGCCTCTGAGGCAGCCAAGGAAGTTGTATGGCTCAGGAACTTCTTGATGGACTTGGATGTGATTCTTGGTTTGCCCAGAACTATCACAATTTATTGTGATAACAGTGGTGCAGTTGCAAACTCGAAGGAACCACGAGCCCAAAAGGCGAGTAAACACATAGAGCGCAAGTACCACCTGAAATGAGAGATCGTAAAGCGAGGAGAAGTAGCTGTCGCCAAGATTGCATCAGAGGATAACCTAGCGGATCCATTCACTAAGGCCCTTCCAGCGAAAGCGTTCGATAGGCATGTGGAGGACATGGGAATCAGATGTATGGCAGTATGAGGACAGCATAGTCTTTTAGTATAAGTGGGAGATTGTTGGGATGTATACTGAAAACCTAGCTCTTTTGTATGAACATTTTATTTTGAAATAAGAATCACATGATCATTGTTTGCACTTTATATTTATTATATGTGTGCATATTGTCTAATACTTTACATTGTAGATAACATGGTGCTTGGTGTGGCACAGAAGATCATGTTATCAGTCCCTTGTAGAATATAAGTAGAGGCTCACAACCAAGATGGTTTTGGACAAACCATTGGCATGGTTGTAGTGTAGCTTGGTATTGTTTTGTCTTGAACATAGAGTTACACTAGTACACTTAGGTGTATTGAGCAGGACCGACATAGAGGTGATTCAATTTATTGCTGACTACATAATTGAATTGGACCTCGGATATTATGTTGTACATGCTCTTAATCCCGATATAATAACGGGCACATGTACTTAGTATTTATTTCTTTGATTTATCAAAGGGTGAGATTTATATGGATTAAATCAATATGCCCGGTAAGTTGGGAAATGATATTATTTACATGGTGTGCCGTTAATTATAAAAGGAAACTGTGTCATATATATTAGGTTGATGACGTCCCCTTGAGGAGCTCATAAGGTTCATCATGTAAACCCTGCATGTTGACTTAGTCAACATGATGATAAGGTTGAGTGGTACTACTCGAGGAGTTAGATGTTAATTGATTGATGGTCAGTAAATCAATTAATTAGTGGACATTCGATATCTTAAACACGGGGAGATGGATGTACAAATAATGTATGGAGCCCATATTAATTTAGGGTTTAGAGGCCCATAATGTATGGAGAATAAAAGAAGGCTTAAGCCTAACTCTATAAATAAGGCTCCTTGGCTTGGGCGGCAAGGCTAATGCTAAGAAGATTAGGGTTTAGAACCCTAATGCTTGGGCGGCAAGATTAGGGTTTAGAACCCTAATCAATGGGCGGCGCCCATTGCCCATGTGGTGTGACCGGCGGCAAGAAGGTAAGGGATTAGCTTCTCATCTTCCTCTCTTGGCCGGAGCATCCTCTCCTCTTCTCTATCAAGGTTGGCCGGCGGCAACCTTCTTCAAGGTTGGTCGGCAATCCTTTTATTCTCTTTGGGCCGGCGGCAAACATCATGCTTGGAGCTTGATGGTTGGTCCTAGATAAGAGATGAGTTTTGTTTCCACACTTCTTCTTGTTCGGGGTGAGCAAGGAAGGAAGAGCGTGTTCTAGGAAGCTTCAACTTGTGGAGGATCTTCGCCCACACGAAGTCTACAAGGAGGTTAGGACATACGATAGAAGATTGAGAGGTATAAAAGTTTTACATGTTTTATTATTGATCATTGCATGTTCTTATTAATATGATTGTATGTGTTGATTATACATGTCTACATCCATATTTATTTGTATAATCATGGACCCCAAAGATAAACACAAAAACCGGCGATCCGTCCATTGTCTCTTCCGCGGCTAACCGACTAGAAGAGTTTTGTTGCTTGAATAACTAGTTTGTTCGAATGATTGCTCGAGTCGTTAGCACGACGACGAATTAGTTGAGCTTAGGAAACTCATCCCATCTGGATTAATTTTCATTAGTGAAAATTTTAATCCGGGGACATGGGAGCCAATGAGCCTCCGAGCAATGCCATCAACTAGCATGTCCTGTTGGATCGAAAGGGTCGCTAGAGGGTGGGGTGAATAGCGAACGTGAAATCTTTTCGTCTTTTCGTTCATTCGATTAAAACACAGAGATGCACTGCGAAAAGTAAAGAACACATGTTTATTTTAACTTATTTTACAACCTAACAGTTGCTAATCCAAGACCCCGCCATCCTTGACCGCATACGAAGGGGCAATCCACTATAGAGTCTCCTCCTCATTGGAGGTAGGAGACAACAATCACAAAAATGAAATCTTGAGGATGAGGCAACAAACCTACCTCACCTTGTTATGATTAAAACCATGAATATAATAAATAAATAAATAAACAAAATTGTTGCTGTCAACGAAGAGGTTGTAAGGTTGGCGTTGCGTCGACGTTATGGTGGCATTACGGCGCGAGAGCTTTAGCGTTGTGAGAGCACGTTGAGAGCTAGATTGATGATCTTTGGGTTCGAGTCCTCCCCTCCTTTTATAGACTTGTGCCTTGGAATAAGTCTAGATCCAGATCCTCAACTTGTGGAACATATCACGAGGTGGCACCTTATCTTATCGCGAAATGGCGGTGTCAAACATTATCCTTTTTGACCTTGCATATTTAGCTGATTAATCTCCATCAGTCGACTGATGTCTTCCATCAGTCGACTGATGTGTAGCAGTCAACTGCTAATGGCCAACAATCGACTGCCAACCTAGTCACTCCTTTGCCATAATGAACAAACTAATGCGGTCCTCGGGAGGTGGTTTACTCTTCACCTTTCTTTTATGACCTGCAAGTAAGGCAACACCTCTCTCGGCCCAGACCATGTTAGTTTGTTCATGAAGTTCAAATTCTGAAAGGAGCTCAACTAACATAATTTTAGATAGATCTCTAGAAACCTTGCAGGCGTCAACCATGTGTTAGTGTCAGCCCTTAGTGCCAATCATGAGATGTAGTGCCAATCATGAGATGATTGATTAGGAATTATGTGTATCATATTTCATTAATAAAAGACAAAGATTGTTTATTATATTTACTTTATGCATGTACCAGCTAAAATAAATATAATAATGTCCTTGAATAGTAGGTCAATGGATATCAATTGGTAGAATTGATTATGAGAAGCTGTAGAGAATATTATTCTTAATTCCTAGTCAAGTATTAATATACAAGGGCAATATTAATACATTGAGACTTGCATGTAGGTCAATGGATGACTTGATCTCACAAGTCATGAATATGTGATATCACATTGACACATGAGTATATATATTAGAGAATATATATACTGAATTGACCCGCCATGAGAAAGTATCATGGATCGTTATATGAGTGTCATATACTTTCTCATGTGACTATTGGTATGAATTATCCTTAGACCTGAAGTCACTACGGTTCCCTACATAAAAAGTTATATACTTTGATATCGTCTAACGTCACACCGTAATAGGGTGACTATAACGGCGATCACTTGGTATGTAACAAATTATGCAGAGGGATGTGAATGATGTAAATGGGATATATCCCTTCTATAAGACAGGAGTGATATCTTTGGCCTCTTGATAGAGTAGGACCACGAAATGCATGGTCATGCTCAAATAAGTCAATATGAGATATTGAGCTCATTTGTTTGAGTGAGTCTACTTAGGGATCAAGAAACATAAAGATCGATAAGGGAATGACACGGTCTATGCCTCATTGATCGATCTAAGATATCAGAGATAGAAGGACACCATCATACATGATAATAGTCAGGGAAAGGTTGTCGAATCTCGACGATCTTATAACTTGCGTAGCAATGATGTATTGCTAGATGCCGCTCATTGCTTATGTATCTAAAAGGGTTTTAGATACATTGCCAATGTTACAAGAGCCTATAGGATCACACACAAATGATATTCTGTTTTGGAGATGGTTTTTTTAGTTGGACTAAAAGGACAATTGAGCATATGGCCAAGATTTGAGTTAGACACCAACTGGTTAAACTTGAGTTAGACTCAAGTTGAACCATGGAAGATGATTCATCATCATGCATGATTAATTTGATTAATCATGCATAGGAATACCAAAGGGCTTGGTATTCATGATGAGAACTAAAGAAGGAATACCAAGGGTCTTGGTATTAAGAGAGTTCTTAATGGGGAGATAATGGCATTGATGGCTAATGGTTTAAATGACCTTTTTTGGTGTTTCACGTGGAGAAGAATTTTGTGTGTTCTGGTGTTTTGGGTGTGCAACTAAAAGGGCCAAGAGAGAAAGTGTTCTCTCATCTCCTCCTTCCTCTCCTTCTTCTTTCAAAAGAGTTCTTGGCGTTTTATTTGGGGTTGCTAGCACAACGTGACTCCAAAGCTAGTGTGGGTGTCAGTGTGGATACCATAGATATACGGTTACTCTTATCGTATTGAGATCCGACAGCGTTTGGAAAAATAGGATTGCAAAGGGCACGTACCGAAGATATATTCCTCCTCTAGATAAGATCTAGACTAGAATATAGAAAATGATTTATATAGTTTTGCATGGATCTCTGGTGGGATCCGATATAATTATTATTTCCACTACGGTTTTGTGAAGTATTTGCCCGCGATGTTGTGAACATCAGATCCGGACTAGTTTTCCCAACACCATGGACCTAGGAAAAGCATTAAGAGCATACCTTATTGTATCTCGATTGTCTACCTTTTGTCCAATGGCATGTAGGCCGTTCAAGATGTCTTGGATCTGCGCATGGAGTTGCGAAGCGATCTCGTGATCTTGCATCTTTAGATTATACAATTTATTCAATAGTAAATCTCTTTTGCATACCTTAGCATCGGATGTCCCTTCGTGTAGCTAGACTAGCTTGGTCTAGAGATCTTTGGTGCTAATGAACGGTCCAATTCGGTTGAGCTCCTCCTTGGACAAGCCACACTGCAACATTTTTGTTGCTTTTACATCGGCCTCGATTTGCCTCTTGGTTGCGTTGGTCCATTTGTCGAAATCCAAAGGCTCCCCTTGATCATTGGTGGGTAGAGCAAAGCCGGTTTGGATTATTATCTAAGTTTCGACTTGTATTTTCAAAAAACACTCCATCTGACCTTTCCAATAACGGAAATCATTTCCGTTAAAGAACGGAGGTTGGGTGGTGCTATACCCCTCAATGTGGGCCATTAATTATCTTGCAAAACACGAATAAAAACTAAAAGGAATTCCAAGACTTAGTCATTGATTGGTAATGCAAGAAATAAGATGAAATAGACGAGAAATAAACAACTAAAATAAAAAACAAAGCACTTACAACCTTCGATGTCCTAGAAAGGGTACTAAACATCATTTTTTGGGGATGAAAATAGCTAGTTACAGGGGGTAAACCACAATAAGAAGTGTAGATATCTAAAAGAGCTTCATTTTGGTGGGTAGCATGTTTTGTGGATCCCCTTGTATGAAAAGTTATGCTCGTTTTACCGTCAGCTACTCCAAAAGCGAATAGTTCGATTGATACTTGCAAACACACAACCAAAAAAAAGTACCAAGACTTCGTCTTGGATTAGTAGTGCGAGAGAAATAATAAAAAGAAAGCAGGAATCGAAAAATACAAAAACAAAGCCAAAAAGTGCTAGATTGGTGGTTATACCAAATCTCAATGCCCCCGCTTTGATCACAATCATTGGATCGAAAGCGTCGCTGAGGGGAGGGTGAATAGTGAGCGTGAAATATTTTCGTCTTTTTGTTCATTCGATTAAAACACAGAGATGCATAGCGGAAAATAAAGAACACAAGTTTGTTTTTACTTGGTTCACAACCCAACGATTGTTAATCCAAGGCCCCACGATCCTTAACTACGTACAGAGGGGCAATCCACTATAGAGTCTCCTCCTCATTGGATGTAGGAGACAACGATCACAAAAATGAAAGCTCGAGGATGAGGCAACAAATCTACCTCACCTCGTTATGATTAAAACCATGAATATAATAAATAAATAAATAAACTTGTTGCTGCCGACGAAGAGGTTGTAAGCTTGGCGTTGCGTCAGTGTTATGGCGACGTTACAACGTGAGAGCTTTAGCATTGTGGGAAAACGTTGAGGGCAAGATTGATGATCTTTGGGTTTGAGTCCTCCCCTCCTTTTATAGACTTGTGCCTTGGAATAAGTCTAGATCCAAATCCTCAACTTGTGGAACATATCAGTAGGTGGCACCTTATCTTATCGCGAAGTGGCGGCGTCAAAAGTTATCCTTTTTGACCTTGTGTATTTGGCTGATTCGTTGCCATCAGTCGACTGATGCCTTCCATCAGTCGACTGATGTGCAGCAGTCGACTGCCAATAGCCAGAAGTCAACTGTCATCCTATTCACTCCCCTGCAATAAGAGGTTAGCACGGAATATAGTAAATATGACGGTTCCTTACCGTCCGATCTCGACCTAGACCTTCCACTGGAAGTCTTAGTCGGATCGCTGCCTACGGTCATCCCTGTATAAAGGACACGACCTTACCATCTCTCTTTGCACTCATGCTTACCTCTGGTCCTTTATAACCTGTCGCTTTACTTCCGGTCTCCACCTGGGTTCTTCGACTCGTACGAAGTTCTCCCAGTGTCGCCCGACCACCATGGTTTCTCGATTTGAGATTCTCCGGGTGTCGCTGACCTTTGACTTAGCTTAACCATTTCTTGCACACTTAATTCAGCTCATGAGATAACAATATGACCTTAACGTTGGGCCTTTGCCATAATCAAAACCTAGGTTCGATTATCGGATGCCCCTGCACCAACATGTCTTATGTACTCAAGCTACTCCCTAATCCTAGAATCGAAGTATCTACTCCATAGATGAAAGAGAACAAACATAAGACATCATAGAATGAATCATTACAATGTAAAGATGTCTAAGAATGAAATCACAGTACTCTTGGTCATTCTATTTGGCGTTGGGGCATAGATTTCAGTCCTCGAGTCGCTTCCTTCATCCCCGTTGTGAGTCTCCGGTGCTTTTCAGGGCACCGTCATGTCGTTCTAGCTGTCGGGCCTCCTTTAGGGTTTGGGAACCCTAGGGTGGCTCCCCTCGCCCTCTGGCTTCTTAGACAAGTTTCCTATATATAGAGGCAGCTCTAACTTTCCATAAATGCTTGGAAAAATCCTATTTCATCGAATTTGCAGTACCTCCACACGACCGTGTGAATTTCACATGGTGGGGTCATGTGCAAAGTTGGAAACGACTAAAATCTAGGCTAAAAATTGAGCTGGAATTTTAACATGGCGATGTGGATTTCACATGGCCACCCGTGTGGATTTCTAGAGCCTCCATTTTGATCCGTTACACTTCAGAAACATGCCCATGTCTTGGGGCATGACCAGTGTGTGTTCCTTAAGGTTCATGCTCCACAAATTGCTCCATTCTTTTTCCAAAATTGTCGTCCTACATATAAATTAACAAAAGTATATCTCCAAACTAGAAAATAGAAAATGAATGCAAAACAAGGAAGAATATGCATGAAACAAGTATAAAATGTAATGAGATGTGTACTAAAACTACTCCTAAAACCCTATCTATTTTGCTCATATCACCGAGCAATATATGTGATCCCCGATATTAGAGAGGAAGAAAAGTGTAGAGGGGTTTAGTGACTAAGTATCAGGATTGGCAGAGCGATGTGTTTATTTCCATAGCAGTATGTTCAGTTTCAGAGTAGTATGTCTATTTCCCGAGTAGTATGTGTATTTCTAGAGCGGTATGTATGATTCCTGAGCATGATAGGGGTGAATAGAACAGTGTGGTTCAGTGGTTAAGTATAGTGCTAATGATGCAATTTTTATAGAGTCCTGAGTAGTTAAGTCATTTCAAAGTAGTATAGGTGATCCCTGAGCTTTGAGAGGAAGAACAATGCAAAGGGGTTCAGTGACTAAGTATCAGGATTGGCAGAGCGGTGTATTTATTTCGAGAGCACTATGTTCAGTTTCATAGCAGTATGTTTTTTCCCGAAAGTATGTGTATTTCCAAAGCGGTATGTATGATTCCTGAGTATGATAGGGGTTGATGGTGTCTACTTGTTCGTCTTACCAAGATCTCCCTCCCCCTTTCTCACGAATCACCGGATCTGTTACCAAGGGGGGTTAGAAACAAGATAAAGAGATATCAACTTCTTGAATCACCTTGCGCCTTAGAGGTTAATTAGATCTGTCACTTGTAAGAAGGAATATTAGAGATGGGTCAGCTTTCCGGCATGGCCACTTCGATGCACAAGTCAGTAAGAGTATGAAGAAAGTACTGAAATGGTTAAAAAGAAGCAAGAGAGATCTTAGAGGTACCGAATAGAGAAGAAACAACCATCCTCTGCTTCGTTCTCCTCTATCCCCTTTTATAGATGAATCAACCGCCTTCTCCATGAAGTAAATTTACTTTAATGCCCTTTCCCAAGCTATCTTCATAACCGTTTTTCCCACTCCCATTCAAAATATTTCCTACCGTATATTAATTTAAATAAAATACATGAATAAATGTGGTTATATTAAACTAACAACCCTCAACTTCTCATTGCTACTTCATACCCTCCAGCATACCCCTCCCTCCTTATTTCACCGTATTCAAAATAAAAATCCTGACATCCAAAAACAGCTCGAGAAATGAACATACTTCTCGGGAAATGAATATACTTCTCGGGAAATGAATATACTGCTCTGGAAATAAACATACTACTCGGTAAATGAACATACTACTCGGGAAATGACCATATTGCTCGAGAAATAAATATACTACTCTGGAAATGAACATACCACTCTGGAAATAACTTAACTGCTCGGGACTTTATATAGACTGCTTCGTTAGCACTATACTTAATCATTGAACCACACTGCCCTATTCATCCCTATCATGCTCAGGAATCATACATACCACCCTGGAAATATACATACTGCTCTACAACTGAACATACTGCTCTGAAAATAAACATACCACTCTGCTAATTGAACATAATGTTATAAGAGGCATTTATGCCTTAGAATACTGTAGGAGGCGTTAATGCCTTAAAATAATGTAAAAGGCATTTATGCCTTAAAATATTGGAGGCGTTGAGCTTTGTTATCATGTTACCTTCCAAATATAGCTGGCGTTATAGTTTCTCGTGTCGGGGAAAATAGCTATCTAGCCCTTAGACTTTTATAGGAGAGTCGTGAGAACATTTTACATATGCCATATAGAGGCATTATAGTTCCCCATGGGGGAATAAAGCTATCTAGCCCTTAGGCTGTTATAGTAGGCACAGAGCCTTAAAGATTTACATATGTCATATAGAGGCGTTATAGTTCCCCATGGGGGAATAAAGCTATCTAGCCCTTGGGCTGTTATAGTAGGCGCGAAGCCTGAGTTAACTTTTAACACTTAAAAGAAATAACACCCAACTTTCCATACCTTAGAAAGAATACCATTGAAATAAGAAAAAGGAATTCCGATCAAGCATAATAACCCTCATCATGAATGTCATTAATAACTGGCAAAGAGAATATGAATATATAGAAAAATACCAATGGCCCTTTGTACAAGAATGTAAAATAATCCTGCTTTATACCAGGCATATAATGACTTAGAAAAAACCATATAACTTTCTGCCACAGACCCTCAGATAGCTTGCAACCCCTTAAAAAAATTGACAACCCTCGCAAGAACACCTTCATTAGCCCTTAGACTTTGTAATAGGCAAAAAATGCCTTAGAATTATTGACATCCCCTCTTCCATATAGTATTAATTTGATTTCCAAGGCATACATTAGACATAAAAGATGCCTTAGAAAAAATCATTACTCCCTTTCAAAAGAGCATTAATTTGACCTCCAAACTTTGCACCAGGCACAAGAATGCCTTAAAAGGAATTTTGAAATACCTATGCAAGGAAAAAATTTCTCAAGAAAACATTAGAGCTAATAAAAAGTACCTTAACTCTCCTTTTCACCTTTACCACAAACCATACTTAGTCATTATAACCCCTTTTAAAGATCCATGCCTTCATTAGTACCTTACCGTTCAACTATAATTCTCACCGCAAACCCTAGCTCCCTTCTCCTCCATCTTCAATCCCTATGTAATAATCTCTTCTTCTTGGCCTCATCTTCTTACACCGCCTCGTGGTATGAAACCACTTTAGAATCATGACACTCCGAGAGAGGGGGGGTGAATCTCGGAGGTTACAATTTTCTTTACATTTTGAAAACTTATTTTTATATTTTGAAATTAATTAAGGGTATGCAGCGGTAATAAAAATAAAATAAAATGGAGACAATTTCTTTTACTTGGTTCACAACCCTAACTGGGTTGCTACTCAAAGGCCCATAGCTCTTCCGAGAGCTTCTTCGATGTGCAATCACTATATACCCTCCGACTCGAGAACTCTTGACTACGGAGGGTTTCGCTTTTTACAAAAGTAAGAGATGGGTAACACACTACCCTCTCTTGACGTTAAGCACACAAGAAAAAATAAGTACAGGAATTAAGAACTAATTATACCGACACTAGTAGATCTTTGAAGAAGGCACGGAGTGTCGAAAAAGTGTCTTTATGTGCAACGAAAGCTCTTGTGGACGAGAATGAATAGAGGCAACACTTCGACGTAATAGTTGTGTTCTCATCAGAGCTGGTCGAGCATTTGTTTTATAAACCTTTTTCAGTCGACTGGAATGCCCTCCAATTGACTTCACATCAGCCCATCGATATGGAACTTCTTGTCTTCCAGTCGACTGAATACTCTCCATCCACTCTAGGTCACCCAGCTCCGCATCGGGAAGTTTGCCACTTCAGTCGACTGAAACTCCCCAGTCGACTGAAACTCTTTCCAACTACGGTGCCAGATCATCAATTGATCATCAGCTAATCTTGCCAAGTATGTTACCAATCGACTGAAGCAAACTGAGTCAACTGAACCTCAGTCGACTGGAGTCCATTTAGTCGACTAATCCCTGCAAAACGAGATTAGCACAAATAGATAAAATCAAATATGATACCAGTAGTAATACTTCTTGATCTCGACTTCTAAGTCCCAGGTGGACTTTTCATCGGATCGACGCCTAGCTTTTTCCCCCTACAAATGACTCGACCTCACCTTTCCACGTGAGGCTTACCTGTCGGCTACATGTCGGACTTACCACTCTTGACACCCGATCTGACCCACTAGGGATTCCACCAGCTGTTCGGGCTACCTGACCCAGCTGGACTTTTTGCCAATTGTCCAGTCTCTTGACCTAACCAGTCTTCATGCCAAATGTCCGGTCCACTCAACCCATCTAGACTCCTTGTTTGGTGTCCGGTCCTCCTAATCTATCAAAATATTTGCCTAGTATCCAGTCAACATGACCTAGTAGGACTTCCTGTTATGCCTGCACACTTAACACTGATATTAGAACACAAGTAAGTCCTAATTTTAACTATAGTTCATACATCAAAACCAATGAGTGATGCTCACTGCATCAATAATCTCCCCTTTTTTGATGTATGACAACATATCAGTTAAAGTTAAGAGACTCAAACAACAATATTCAAATTTTGACATATATAAGAAATGCATTAAGTTAAACATGTATGAGATTCATATATAAATTTTTACATCTCCCCTTCAATAAGTCTCTTTTCTCTAACTTTAAATCTCCTCTCTTCCCCTTTGGCATACATCAAAATCAAACTTAAGTTTAAAATGCCACAACTTTAAAGATGAGAGTTAAAGTGTTTCAACCATTAAATATTAAGCTAAAAAATGCTTAAGTTTTGAAATCAATCCTCCCCCTATATTCAATAAGGTTTTCTTCATTTAAAAATAGGATCTCTTCCTTTATAAAATTTTCTAAAAATTCAAATAAAAACATTTTTCGAAAATTTTAAAATTCTAACTCCCCGTAAGTATATTTCTAAATTCCAAGATTTTAAAATTATGACTCCCCCTAAAAACATATTTTCAAGTTCCAAAGCTTTTCAAAATTTTCAAAATTTTCTAACTCCCCCTTAATATTTAAAAATTTTCAATATTTATCAATATTTTCAATTTTCAAAATTTTCTAACTCCCTCTTGAAAATAGCTAAAAAATTCAAATGCATCTTAAAATTTTCAAGATGATGCAAATGTGATAGAAAATATGTCCAAGCATGAATTCCTAGATATTATTTTTATATTTAAAAATACACATCTAAAAATTATCTTTAAAGCAACTGTCCAACTCTTTACTAGCTCAAGTGATATAGAACTTATCATCAAACTTTGAATTAGAGTTGGTCACCGAAGTGATTAATTTGCTCTTGTAAACCCCGTGTTGGTTCACGTCGATGCACTAGATTTACATCTGGAACTAGGGGTACAGCCCTAACATCTCATGCTCATCTTCGTGGCTCAATACACAAACAGGTAATCCTAGGTGTTTGTGAGATGCGAAGGCTTACTTAGATCTATAGGATCATGAAATCTAAATTGACCTAGGCTAGATTTTTTTTCCCTTTAAAAATAATATAATATTACTTTTCAAAATAAACTTTGAGTAATGATCATGAAAACATCCTAGTCTACCAAGCATAATTCAAATCACAACCAAGATTTAAATGTTATCAAATTTAATATATAAGTTCAAAGAGTGACAACTAGCATAACTAAAACAGTCCTAGTCGGAAGGTGGAGGGGGTGGATGACCCATGTTCCTGTTGGTGCAGTAGGCACCTAAGTCGAACCTGAGTTTTGATTATAGCAAATAATACAAAGTTAAGCTCATGTCGTTATCTCACGAGCTGAATCGAGTGTGCAGAAAATTGCTATAGCTGGAGCTGAAGGCTAGCGACACCCGGAGGAAGCCGCGGTGGTTGGACGACACTCGAGTGACTTCGGAGGGAGCCGAAGGAATCGAGTGGAAGGCCAGAAGCGAAAGCGACACAGTAAGTATCGAGGTAAGCTCGTGTGTGTGCGAGAGTAAGTGAGGTTGTATCCTCTTTACGGGGATAATCTTAAGCGTAGATCCAACCAAAGACATCCTATAGGTGGTCCAGGTCGAGATCGGACGGTCAAAGGCCGTCGAAATAATGTTTTTGTTAAGCTAACTTTGCCTTACAGCTAGCATCAGTCGACTGCCAGCTTGGAGGACTCGACTGCCATCCAACAGTCGACTGCCGGAGGTTAGCATTCGACTGATTCTTGTTGGGGGATCGATTGGCCTGCTAGAGGGGGGTGAATAGCCCTCTTTAGATGGATGTCGGAATTCTCACGTTCGTTTGCTCGTCTACACAATCGTTAACGCAAGCGGAAGCATAAACAATAAAGACAAAGCAATAAACGAAAATACAAACGCTAACAAAGGAGATGTAACGTGGTTCATGGCTACGCCGCTAATCCACGGTCTGATTCGTCCAAGGTGAATCACTCCTCCAAAGCCAATCACTATTGGTCTCTCCTTTGCACTAAGCTAGGTGGAGGTAACATTTACAATCAAGATCACTCTTCTTACAAATAGAATGGAGTAAAAGCAAGTAAGAAGAGTTTAGAGCTTGTGGGGTGCTTGGATGGTCGTTTGGAGTAAGAGCATTAGCCTCCCAAAGCCCCACTCCCTCTCTTTTTATAAAGAGGAAGATTTTCTTCCCGTTGGCCGCCACCAGTCGACTGCTGCCCTTTGGCAGTCGACTGCCGCCACTACAACGGCCTCCGAACACGTCGGATCCCGACCGTTGTAGTCCAACGGAATACTTGGCAGTCGACTGATGGACCTCATCAGCCGATCAGCTTCGTCGATTGATCGGCTCACGGTGGTAATGCGAAACCCTCTTGATCGCCGATTCGCGCGCCGATCGATGGTATCTTAGCGATCATTTATATAGATCGATCGCTGGCCTCAAACCAACAACTACATTCGACTTAACATAAGTTTGAGCTTCCAGCGGTCGGATAAACCTTAACCCTTGCGGTCAGGCTTCCGACACTCAGCCATTCGGCCAAGTTCACCTAATGAGCTACTTACATTTCACTCATTCTCTCATCTCACTCGAAGTCCCTCGCCGAAGCTCTCTTCATTCGCGGCCACGTCCCTCGGCAGCATCAGGCGCACGGCTCTGCAATGCTCCTTCGCGTCTCTTGCCTCCGAAGTCTGCTTCCTTGGCTTCACTTCAAGTCAACTCCTCCGGCGGTCCCTCGGCAGCATCAAGCGCACGGCTCTGCAATGCTCCTTCTCCGACTCAGGCACGAGGTTGTGAGGGTGAACCCGCCAAGGCTCCATGTGCGAATTACTAAGTTCTGCAAGACTCCAACGCACATATCAAATAACAATACCAACCTAACTTAAACCCTTTGCCACACAAATCAAAACCTTATCATGGCAAGAGATTGCCCTAACAATCTCCCCCTTTTTGATGTGTGGCAATCCGTTTAAGTTAGGTAAAAACATTTGATAGAAATTCTAAGGTAAGAAAGCATGTAAACATAAACATGATATAGCAACATGTAACTCCCCCTTAATCCATGAAACTCCCCACATAAATTTCTCCCCCTATCACAATTAACTTAAACATAATCATTTCTCCCCCTTTGACACCATCAAAAATATTAATACTAAGTTATAAACTCATGACATCAAGTATAAAGAGAAACACACATTAAAATCAGTCAAAACCTGATAAAATCAGGTTCTTGGCTTTCACGATCCATCACGATCGGTACGTCGGTATGGCGGTGGGCACAAAACGAATTTTTGATTTTCTGGATGAATTTCAGAAATGCATTAAAAAATCCAAAAAATTCGAAAAATCATGAAATTTGGGGAACATATTTCTTGTAAGTATATCTATCAATGAAAAATAGTTTTTCAAGAAAAATCATTATATTTTCCTTGATTTGCCAAAATTCCAAAAGCTTTAAAAACCACTAGTTTTTTTTAGCATGTTAGTATCCATTTTAACACCTAGTTTTGTATCCAATTGTTTCAAAACATGAATACACAGATTTTAAAGTAAGAAATTGTTTTGAAAACTTATGAAATATCCAACCATGATCTTTGGGCAATATGTCTATGAATTAAAAATAAGTCTTCCCCATGATTGGTCTATTATTGCTATTTTGATACCTTAAATGACCATCTGAATGCCATAGGCATTAGTGGACATTTGTATCATCCTAACATCTCACTCATGCTAAGTTTTCAATCATGGTAGCCTATGGTGAGTGTGAGATGCATCCTAGGGGGTATTTGTATATACTTAACCATTATATTCATACAATTCTATCAAGGTTAAGTATCAACCTAACAATCCTCATGATCATAAAGGCATATATCAATTAATTCTACATTATGATCATGAAACACATGTATTCATTGAATTGTTATCATGAATTAGGTATTATGTCATGATAATAAACAAATTATCACCTAAAGCATGATTTAAACCTATTTCACATGATTATGTGCCAAATATCAAAATAATAAATCATGATTGCAAACATACATAGCAATTTCATTAAATATCATGATTTAAGCATTATTAACTATTTATAGGCACGTTATCATCACCTAACACTATTTCAAAAATATTGTCCCGTCATCCTAAGTCAATCAAAATATGATATAGGTTAATTGCATATGGTTGACTATCCTAAGGTTTTCCTAACCCTTAAGGATGGATTTTGGAACCCAAAATAGATTTTTGCCTATGGGGTTCACTAAATACTCTTTGGGGATCCATTTCCTAGCTATTACTTTCTTCTTATCTTGTCCCCTAGCTATTAAATATTTATAGGCCTTTTCATTTTTCTTTTCTTTATAACCTAGGCCTTTTTTGTTAAAGCTCGCTCTTTGGCTCCCTATAATCATGTTCAAGGTGTTTGAGCCAATAGTGAATTTTTCTAGGGCTTTGGTTAAATAATCTACCTTTTCCCTTAAAGCCCTATTTTCCTCTATGCATGCATCATTAACATCAAAAGGCATATAGTTATCATGTGAGCATGCATCATTTAAGCTAGAAGAAATATTATCATCATTTAAGCATGCTTTTTCTAGTTTATTTTCTAAGTCCTTAATTTGATCTAGCATGCTTTTGTTCTTCTTCTTAGCTCTAAACAAATCCCTAGTTAAGCTAGAAACCATGGAAACTATTTTCTTAGGAGTTAGATTCGTTACCATAGTTTCCATGTCCTCTTCTTCTTCTTCGGATGAGGAGGATGTAGAGGCTCCCCCTTCACTTGAGCTCTCTCCACTTGAGCTTGATTCTTCATTTTCGGTGGAGGAGCAATCCAAGTCATCGAAAGCCATCAATGCAAGGTTGGAGTAGACATGCTATTCTTCATTGGATGAGGAAGAGGAAGAAGGGTCATCCCATGTCTTTGCTTTGAATGCCTTGGCCTTCCCCTTTTCCTTTGTCTTCTTCTCCTCTTTCTTCTTGCTCCCCTTCTTCTTCTTCTTTTCTTCCTTCTTTTTCTTCTCTTCCTTGCTCTTGTTTAGGAGGGGACAATTGTCCCTTATGTGTCCCTCTCCTTGGAAATTGTAGCAAATGATTTTCCCCCTTGGTCTTCTATTCCTATCATTTGATTTGTTAAATCTAAAACCTTTTAAAGCATGTCTTACCCTCCTTACCATATATGCTTCTTCCGTGCTATCCATGGAAGAGGAGGAAGACGCTTCATCATCGGAGGAGGAAATCTCTATCTTCTTCTTCCCCTTGTTTGCCATCAAAGCTACTCCTCTTGAGGGTTGTATTTTTGGCTCTTCTTGTATTCCTTCAAGCCTAGATTCATGTAATTCCATAGTGGAGAAAAATTCATCTAGAGTACTTACCTCTAGATTCTTTGAAATGTAAAATGAGTCCACCATTGAACTCCACTTGGATGATCGGGGGAAAGCATCTATGGCCTTCATTATCATATCGCGATTGGAGAGCCTTTCTCCTACACTTGTTAGTCCAATTAAAATTTCTTTGAATCTAGAATGCAAAGAAGTTACCTTTTCTCCCTTTTCAAGCTTGATATTTGAAAGTTGGGAGCGGAGGAGGTCTCTTCTTGCTAGCTTTGCCTCCGAAGTGCCTTCATGAAGCTCTACTAGCTTATCCCACATCTCCTTGGCACTTAGGCATTCTCCAATTCTATTTATTTCTTGTTGAGGAAGCACATTGTATAGATGGTGCTTGGCTTTTGAGTTTGCAAGGTGCTCCTCTCTTTGCCTCTTGGTCCATCTTGACTTTTCTATTGGCTTCCCCTCTTCATCCCTAGGCAAAACGAAACCGGATTCTATTGTAATCATAATATCAAAATCCGTTTCGAAAAATACCTCCATTCGCTTCTTCCACCAAGCGAATTCGCCTTCGAACTTCGGTGGGTGAAAGTTTGAGCCGGCCATTTTGAATGTTGCTTGTTGTGGCGGTTAGTCCTCGACAAGTTTTCCTTGGCTCTGATACCACTTGTTGGGGGATCTATTGGCCGGCTAGAGTGGGGTGAATAGCCCTCTTTAGATGGATGTCAGAATTCTCATGTTCGTTTGCTCGTCTACACAATCGTTAGCGCAAGCGGAAGCATAAACAATAAAGACAAAGCAATAAACGAAAATACAAACGCTAACAAAGGAGATGTAACATGGTTCACGGCTACGCCGCTAATCCACGGTCCGATTCGTCCAAGGTGAATCACTCCTCCAAAGCCAATCACTATTGGTCTCTCCTTTGCACTAAGCTAGGTGGAGGTAACCTTTACAATCAAGATCACTCTTCTTACAAATAGAATGGAGTAAAAGCAAGTAAGAAGAGTTTAGAGCTTGTGGGGCACTTGGATGGTCGTTTGGAGTAAGATCATTAGTCTCCCAAAGCCCCACTCCCTCTCTTTTTATAGAGAGGAAGATTTTCTTCCCGTTGGCCGCCACCGCCGCCTTTGGCGATCATTGCCGCCGCTCTACAACGGCCTCGAACACGTCGGATCCGGCCATTGTAGTCAATGGAACACTTGGCGGTCGGATCGATGGACCTCATCGATCATTCGCCTCCGTAGTCGGCCCGATCGGCTCGACGTCTTGGCAAAACCCTCTTGATCGATCATTGCTGCCTTGATCGGCGATCGATGGTCTTGGACCATCAGTCACACACATCAAAACCTTATCATGGCAAGAGATTGCCCTAACTACCATCAGTCGACTGATGATGGCCATCAGTCGACTGATGGTCAAGGATCAGCCTCGAGGAGTCAAGCCTTATCACCATTTTTCAAGGAGCCATGTGCCAAAACTCTATTGGGTGAAGTTCCTCTCGAAAAGGGGCTCAAAGGCTATAAAAGGAGGGCCAATCTTAGGGTTTCTTCATCAATTCTAAGATTCCAAAAGCCTCCGCCAAGCTGCAACTTTCCGACAACGAAGTGCTTCCTCTTCGACGTCTAGGTCTTGATTGCTTTCTTTTTGTAACGTCAGTTTAATCTTTTATTTCAGTTCATTACTGTAATTTCTCAGAGCTTTTATCGTAACGAGGAGAGGGGGAGTGTCCCTCTACCTCAAGCTTTGTTTTTATTTGTATCGATCAACTCCTACCTCTAACGAGGAGGAGTTCTTTAGTGTTTTTGCCCTCCGTACGTGGTCAAGGACCACTAGGGCCTTGGAGTAGTAGCCGAAGGCTACGAACCAAGTAAAAATATTTGTCTCCTTTATTTATTGCTTATCTTTTCGCTGCAATTACTTATCTACTCGGGTTTTAACGAACGAACAAAAAAAGAAAAAGGTTTTATCGCTATTCACCCCCCCCCCTCTAGCGATCCGCTTCGATCCAACAATTGGTATCAGAGCCGGGGGCGCTTAGATTTGGTGAAACCAACAATCTAGCATTTTCTTTACAGATTTGTTTTTTGTTCATTTAAGTTTTTCTCCCGCACTACTAATCCAAGACGAAGTCTTGGTACTCTTCGTTTGGTTTTGTTTTGCAAGTATTCGCTTTTGAAGTAGCCGACGGTAAAACGGGCATAACTTTTCATACAAGTTGACCCACGAAATGGTCTACCTACCAAAACGAAGCTCTCGGAGAGATCTACACTTCTTAAAAGGGTAAACCCTCGTACCAAGCTGTCTTGATCCCCAGAAACCATCGTTTAGTACCATTTCTGGGACATAGAAGGTTGTAAGTGCTCCTATACTTGGCCTAATGCCAATCGCTACGGTATCCAATACCATAGGCTCTAACATGACCCTCAAACTTACTTTGAGGTAATTCCTTAGTCAAAGGATCCGCTAAGTTCCTTTTAGTGGGGATTATCTCGATTTGTATTTCCTTCCTACTAATGATCTCTCTGATCAAATGATAGCGGCGAAGCACATGTTTGGATCATTGATGAGACCTTGGCTCTTTTTCCTGTGCAATTGCTCCATTGTTATCGCAGTAGACCAGTATTGCTTCAACAATGGCTGGAACCACACCAAGTTTATAAATGAACTTCTTGATCCAAACCGCTTCCTTTGCTGCTTCCAAAGCTGCAATGTATTTTGCCTTAGTGGCAGAATCCGCTATAGTGTCAAGCTTGGAACCTTTCCAACTTATTGCTCCTCCATTCTAGGTGAATACATACCCAGACTGAGACATGGAATCATCCTTATTTGTCTGGAGCTGGCATCCGTATACCCACGTATCGCCATGTACCCTTCTCCATATATTAGGAACGTATCCTTAGTTCTTCTTAAGTACTTAAGGATCGTCTTAGCAGTCACCCAATGTTCCATTCCAGGATCAGACTAGTATCTGCTTGTGACACTCAGAGCATACGATACATCGAGCCTCGTACATAACATAACATACATGATAGATCCTATTGTGGATGCATAGGAAATTTTACTCATGCAAATCCTCTCGTCTTCTGTGCGTGGACACATAGACTTCGAAAGGTGTTTCCCATGCCTAATGGGTAAGAAACCTTTCTTGGATTTTGACATGCTAAACCTCTTTAGCACTCGGTCTATATATGTAGACTGCGAAAGACTAAGCAACCATTTCGATCTATCTCTATAGATCTTAATCCCAAGGATATAGGTTGCTTCTCCTAGGTCTTTCATGGAGAATGTCTTGGACAACCAAATCTTAACTGACTGTAGGACTGGAGCATCATTTCCTATAAGTAATATATCATCGACATACAATACTAGGAACACGACTGCACTCCCACTAACCTTCTTGTACACACAAAGTTCGTCTGGATTTTGTGAGAAATCAAACCTTTTGATTGTCTCATCAAAACGGATATTCCAGCTCATGGATGCTTGCTTCAATTCATATATGGACCATCGCAATTTGCATACCTTGGTTGTATCAACCGATGTGAAACCCTCAGGTTGTATCATATACACGTCCATGAGCAAGTTTCCATTAAAGAAAGTTGTTTTCACATCCATCTGCCATATCTCATAATCATAATGAACCGCTATGGCCAGGAGCATCCGAATGGATTTAAGCATAGCAACAAGTCAATAGGTTTCATCATAATCAACACCTTGTTTTTGACAATATCCTTTCACCACCAATCTAGCCTTATAGGTAATCACATTACCATCCATGTCGATTTTCTTCTTGAAAACCCACTTGAACCCTATAGGCTTTATACCTTCAGGTGGGTCAACCAAGTTCCAAACTTGGTTTTCATACATGGAATCAATTTCCGACTTCATGGCTTCAAGCCACTTATCCCTTTCTGAACTTGTCAGAACTTCTTCATAACTGGTAGGCTCCTCATTATCAATGAGTAACACGTCGTTCGATTCACTTACGAGAAATTCATATCTCTCAGGAATATTGCGTGTTCTACCAGATCTACGAAGATGTTGTGTTTCAATAGGTCCAGCTGATTGCTCATCACTATGAGTTATCAGCTTTTGTGCTTCACCAAGTATCTCATCAATGTCTATTTGAGTCTCTCGAGCCTCCTCAAGCTCGATGACACTCCCACTGTTTTCTTGCAAGAGAAACTCTTTCTCTAGAAACACAACATGCCTTGAAACAAACACCTTTTGTTCCACAGGATGATAGAATTGGTAACCCATTGTTTCCTTAGGATATCCAATAAATAGACATTTATTAGACTTAGCATCCAATTTGTCTGATACAGACTACTTCACATAAGCAGGACAACCCCATATCTTCAAGTAAGATACATGAGGTTTCATACTATTTCATATCTCATATGGAGTAGTAGAGACTACCTTGGTTGGCATTCTATTTAACAAGTAAACAACTGTCTAAAGTGTTAGGACCCTTGGAATGGCTAGAGGGGGGTGATTAGCCTTTCTTTCTTTCTACAAAAACGTTAGCAGAAGAAATACAAATATAAACATGAATAAAAGCAAGAAACAAAGCTAACACCCGATGTAACGTGGTTCGGAGATGACGCTTTTACTCCACGGCAATCCGTAAGGTGGATTAGCCCTAATCAATCCTCACTAGAACCTCCTTTGGATGAACCAAGGTGGAGAAACCTTATCTTACAATGCACTCCTCTTCTTTACAATGATGGAAGATTAGGATTAGAGAAGAGGAGGTTTTGGATTGCTAAAAACACTTGGAAAGCTTGGTGAGCACGTAGGTGTAGTTGGGAGCAAGAGCACTAGCTTCACCAAGCTCCCCATGGCCCCTTTTTATAGAAGAGGGGCTGTTTTTCCCATTATTTGATCGGTCGGTGATGCTTACCATCACGATCGCCAATTGCCACCCGGCCAAACGCGATCTCCGCGGAGATTCATAGCCGCAATCTCCAACGGCCAGGTGATCAGTCGACTGATCCCTCCATCAGTCGACTGATGGAGTGATCGATCGAGTTGATCAAGCGGCAATGAGTGAGACGCGCATTCGCGTAATATTTTTCTTGATCGATCATTGCGCCCTTAGCGATGATCGATCGCAACATCGATCATTGCCATGACTAAGGCGATCGGTGATGGTCGTGGTTTCACCACGACTTAGTCGACGCCGACGATCGATTGATACATCGATCGGTCGATACTCATCAAGTATGAGTAATTCATACTTGATTTTATACCCTAGACCTAGACTCAACCTTCTAGCTCCTTAATAAGCCTTGCGCCTTCAGGATCCCTCCGAGTCTGCGACTTGTTCATCCTTTGCGCTTTGCTTCCAAGAGCTTCCTTCGGTTTCGTCATGTCTTGGGTTGCCAAATGCTTGGACTTTATGCTGCCAAGACTACAAGCTTGGACTTATGCTGCCAAGACTTTACTTTGGACTTCCTTTGCCAAGGTTCGCTTGGACTTTACGCTGCCAAGACTACAAGCTTGGTCTTACGCTGCCAAGTCCATCCCTTGTACTTCCTTTGCCAAGATCATACTTGGACTTCCTTTGCCAAGATCATACTTGGACTTCCTTTGCCAAGACCATACTTGGACTTCCCTGTCACTTAAATATTTTCGCAATTAGATCACAAGATATTGCCTAACTTAGATGATTATCCAAACATCAAAACATATATAAATGCTTGGAGCATTGTTGCACCAACAATCTCCCTCTTTTTGATGTTTGACAATCATTTAAGTTAGGTCTTTAAAGATACACACTTAATCATCTAACTTAAACATTCCTTCTCCCCCTTTGACATACATCTAAAAAGAGAGGGATTCAAAAATGAAAGAATTGAAGGTGTTGAATCTTGGACTAAGGCATAAGATAGAAATTAAGCTCTCCCTGAACCCAAGACATGCTTTATAATGTGTAAACAATATTTGACGCAAAGCATAACAACAATTCAAAAAAAAAAAAAAATTAAGGCTCAACTTTGCACCAACATTGATACATGAGGTTTCATACTATTTCATATCTCAATGGAGTAGTAGAGACTACCTTGGTTGACATTCTGTTTAATAAGTAAACAACTGTCTAAAGTGCATAGCTCCAAAAGGACTTGGGATGATTTGCATGATTCATCATTGACCTGACCATGTCCAACAAGGTCCGGTTATGCCTCTCAAATACACCATTATGTTGTGGTGTATATAGCGGAGTCCATTGAGACAATATATCATTGTCTCTTAGATAATTTAGAAACTCTTGACTTAAGTTTTCACCACCTCGATCTGATCGAAGTATTTTAATACTTTTGTCATGTTGTTTCTCTACTTCATTTCTGAAATCTTTGAACCTTTCAAAGGCTTCAGACTTGTGTTTCATCAAGAACACATACCCAAACCGTGAGTGATCATCGGTGAAGGTAATGAAGTAGCTATAGCCTCACATGGCTTGAGTTGACATAGGTCCACATACATCAGTATGTATTAGACCTAGCAACTCTCTCACTCGTTCACCTTTTCCTATAAAAGGTAACTTAGTCATCTTGCCTTTTAAGCATGATTCGCATGTATCGTATGAATCCAATTGAAACGATTCTAGAATTCCACATCGGTGTAATTCGGACATGTGTTTCTTGCTTACATGGCCAAGATGACAATGCCACATGTAGGAATCTAATTGATTATCTTTTCGAGCACCCTTATTGCTCGCTTCGATATTGTCACTGGATACGTCCAACGTATAAATACCATTGCTTAAAGTTCTAGTCCCATAAAGAACGTCATTCAAAGTTATATAACAAAAATTGTTACTAAACATCAAATGGAAACCATTTCTATTTAAACAAGAAATAGAAATAATTATCTTTATCAATGAAGGAACATAAATGCAATTGTCCAGTTCTAAGACAAGTCCTATAGGGAGTTTCAACAAATACGTTTCGATGGCGAGTGCAGCAATCTTTTCTCCATTCCCAACACATAAATTTGACTCTCCCTTTACGAGTCTTCTTCTATTCCTTAGCCCATGTATGTCATTACATATATGTGAGCTACACCCAGTATCCAATACCCAAGTGTTTGAGGAAATAGAATGACAATCAATAACAAAGATATCTGAAGAAGATGGGGCATCCGATGTCTTATCCTTCTTTACGGACTCAAGATAAATCTTGCAATTTCTTCGCCAATGGCCCTTCTTGCCATAATGATGGCAAGTGCCCTTTTGAGTTGGTTCTGTCTTTTTAGCACTTTTCATCCCCTTCTGCTATTCCTTTGACTTTCTCTTAGAACCTTTCTTCGAGGAATCAACTTATAGCACTGTCCCCTGCTTATGCTTCTCAGAAGGCTCCACAGTCTTCAGCATGTTGAGCAGTACCACAGATGAACTTTCTTGCATCTCAGAGGTGAAGAGGATCTTAGAGACTTTGAACCTTTCGAATCTCACTTGCTCATCAAACAACTCATAAAGATGAAAGACTATGGTATGAGCATCCATATGCTCATGCTTCTTCCGTAGCTCAGGTACCATCGCGGCTAGCATAATGCAACTTGCCAGTTCAAAATCAGTCATATGTTTCTGATAGACCAACAATTGGTCCGGAGTTGCATCAACACTAGGATGGGCGGGAAGAGGCGCTTCGAGGACATACGTGTTGGTGCAACAATGCCCCAAGCATTTATATATTTTGATGTTTGGATAATCATCTAAGTTAGGCAATGTTTTATGATCTAATTATAAACATGTTTAAGTGACAGGAAAATCCAAGTATGAAGACTTAGTAAAAGACAAGTCCAAGTGTGATCTTGGCAAAGAGAAGTCAAAGGAAAGGTCTTGGTCTTGGCAGTGTAAGTCCAAGCATGTAGTCTTGGCTGCGTAAAGTCCAAGCAGTCCTTGAAAAAGAAAGACCAAAGGAAAGTCTTGGCGGCATAAGTCCAAGCATGTAGTCTTGGCGGCGTAAAGTCCAAGCGTACTTTGGCAAAGAAGAAAACCAAAGCATGACGAAACCGAAGGAAGCTTTTGAAGGCAAGCGCATGGATGGAGTCGTGGACTCAAAGAAATCCTGGAGGAGCAAGGCTGATGGATAAGCTAGAAGGTTAAGTCTAGGCTTAGGTTATGTTTTCAAGTATGAATTAGTCATACTTGGGGTGTACCGATCAGAACATGGTGTCGGAATCGCCCTTAAAATGCAGATTAGAGGTTGGAAGATCGTAGCGATCATTATCCTATCGTCGATGAGAGTCGACTCGGCACTGATCGCCGCTAAGCCGGCACTGATCGCCATTATTGGCGATCGCCCGCCACAAATAGCCGTAGCCGATCGTCACGGCTATAAGCGATCGAATCGCCATCGCTGTTGGCGATCGGTAGATAGTCTTCCGTTAGCGATGGCATCGCAAATCCTGCAAATCCGGCTGTTCAGATGCCGTTAGAATCGGCGGTAGTCGACTGATGTAAGTCATCAGTCGACTAATGGACCTCCAACGGGAAAAAGAGGCTCTTTCCTATAAAAAGAGCCCAAGGGGAGCAAGAAGGGGTTAATGCTTATATTCTGATCATTCTTCTAAGCTCCCACAAGTTTTCCAAGCTTTCTAAGTGTATTAATCTCCCTCCTCCTCTCAAATCTTCATTGTCATCTTTTGTAAGAAGAGGAGGTCTTTGTAAAGAGAAAGCTTCTTAGTGGAATTGCTTGGGTTGATCCACCTTAAGGATCGCCGTGGAGTAGGAGCGTTATCTCCGAACCACGTAAAGGCCTTGTTAGCATTGTTTTTGTATTTTTACATATATTATTTGTGCTTGCTTCCGCTAATCATTTTTGTAGAAACCGAAAAGCGCTATTCACCCCCCCCTCTAGCTTCCAAACGATCACTAACAAGTGGTATCAGAGCCCGGATCGCATCGGAAGATCTAACCATCAACCGGAACATGGCATTTCAAGAGGGATATAGCACGGCAAGGCCTCCGTTTTTCGACGGCAACGACTTCGGCTATTGGAAAGGTAGGATGTAATACTATCTCATGAATGACATAGAAAATTGGTTTAGTATTGTAGATGGATTCGAAAAGCCGGTCGACGAATTCGGAGCATCACTACCGACAAAAGATTGGACAAGAGAGATGGCCAAGAAAGCACAAAAAAATGCAAAAGCAACGACCACACTTCAATGTGGTCTATCCAAGGAGCAACTCTCTAAGGTCGGGCCCTTCAACTCCGCAAAAGAGCTTTGGGAGAAGCTCATCGAACTCAACGAAGGATCCAAAGAGACAAGAAGGGCCAAGAGGGATCTTTTGATTGGCCAACTCCAAAGCTTCACTATGAAGACAAACGAGACCGTGAGCCAAATGGACGGGCATTTCAAGGATGTAGTCAACGGACTACACGTTATAGGTGAAAAGGTCGACAATCGTGACCTTGTAAGGTATGTATTACAAGCTTTCCCTAGGACCACCTTATGGGCCTCAATGGTAGATGCTTATAAGGTCTCTAGGGATCTTTCATTAGTCAAGTTAGATGAACTTTTTTGTGAATTTCAATTACATGAACAAGCTAACACTTCATCCAAAGAGAAGGGTATAACTCTTTTTGTAGGAAAGAAGGAGAAGAAGAAGAAGGAGAAGAAGGAAGTGTCCTCCTCATCCGAATCTGAGGAAGACTCATCAAGTAGTGAAGATGAGTTATCGGCAAGCGAGGTGGCACATTACGTCAAAAAGTTTGGTGGGAAGTCAAGGAGACTCACCAAGAAGGATGTGAAGAGGATGTTCCAATCCTCAAGAGGTAAATCTTCAAATAATTCAAATTCTTCATCTAATGTAACTTGCTATGGTTGCAATAAGAAAGGGCACATCAAGCCAAATTGCCCGGAACTAAAGAAAAAAAAGAGGAGAAAGAAAAGAAGCATAAGGAGAAGAAGGAAAAGAAGGAAAAGAAGAAGAAAGAAGCAATGGTGGCACAAACATGAGACACTCTAAGTATAGAGGAGTCTTCCAACGATGAGGAAGTATGCCATGCCACCCGGAACCTAGCTCTTATGGCATTAGAGGAAGAAGCCGCGAGCTCAAGCGAGGAGTCCTCTTCATCTTCAAGTGATGAATCATCATCAAGTGATGATGATGAGGTAAACAACTCACCTAAAATAGATTTACTTTATAAGACTATTGCATGTTTACAAAATGCTTTAAATAGATCAAAAATTAGGGTTAAGGATCTAAAATTAGAAATCAAATCACTCAAAAGTGTAGATTCATCATGTTGCAAACAATCTAGTGATATTGATGAATGTACTCTTAGGGATGAAAATGATGAGTTAAGAAAAGAAATAGGTAAATTAAGAGCATGCCTAGAAAAATTCACTAATGGTTCTAAATATCTAGATATGATTATTAAAAATCAAAGGGCAATTTACAATAAGGCCGGATTAGGATATAGACCTAAGGAGAAAGAGGTAGCATTTGCATCCCTTGTTAGTAGAATAACAATGATTAAAAGCAAGGGGAGAAAGGCATGGGTACCAAAGAAACTCATAATTGATGCTAGTGGTCCTAAGATTTGGGTACCTAAGGATTGTGTTTTTCATGTGACATAGGTAGAAGAACCAAGCTTGTGGATAGTTGATAGTGGGTGCTCAAAGCATATGACCAGGGATAAGAGAAAATTCTCCACTATCAACCACACTAGCAAAGGAAAAGTGTCATTTGGTAATAGCGGCAAACTTAAAATTTTAGGAAAGGGCACCATTGAGGTATCTCCCAATCTTGTCATTCATAAAGTTCTATTAGTTAAAAATATGAAATTTAATTTACTTAGTGTAAGTCAATTATGTGATGCAAACTTTGATGTTAAATTTGATTCCTCAAAATGTTTTATAAGACACAAAACTATAAATGATTGCATGTTAGTAGGTTTTAGGAAATCAAATATATATTATGTTGATTTATCCTATGCTACTAATCCTTCCACTAAGTGTCTTATTGCAAAAGAGGAAGAAAGTTGGCTTTGGCATAGGAGGCTAGGACACATAAACATGAAGAATATAGTCAAAATAGCAAAATTGAAGCTAGTCAAAGGATTGTCTAGAGTCAAATTTCTCAAGGACAAGATGTGTGATGCTTGCCAAGAAGGGAAACAATCAAAAACATCACACAAAGGTAAAAATTTACTTAGTACCGCTTTACCATTAGAATTACTACATATGGATTTATTTGATTGCCATAGTACCCCATCTATAATTGGTAGTAAATATTGCTTGGTAATAGTAGATGATTTTTCTAGATTTACTTGGGTGTTTTTCTTGAAAAATAAAGATGAAACCTTAGGAATAATCATAGGATTTAGCAAAAGAGAAAAAAATGAAAGAAAACTCAAAATCAACCGGATCCGTAGTGATCATGGTGGAGAATTTGAGAATTCTAATTTTTCAAATTTTTGCTTAGAACAAGGGTACAAGCATGAATTTTCTTGTCCTAGAACACCTCAACAAAATGGGGTTGTGGAAAGAAAAAATCGTGCCCTACAAGAAGCGGCTAGGACAATGCTTAATGCATATTCCTTACCTAGCTACTTGTGGGCGGAAGTAGTTAATACCGCTTGCTATATCCAAAATAGGGTATTGATTCATAGGTTTTTAGAAAAAACTCCATTTGAATTGTGGAATGGTACAATTCCAACAATTCATTATTTTAAGGTCTTTGGATGCAAAGTTTATATCTTAAATACCAAAGACAACCTAAGTAAGATTGAGTCCAAAGCGGATGAAGGAATCCTAGTTGGATACTCATCCACTAGTGTAGGATATAGAGTTTACAATAAAAGGACTCAAAAGATTGAAGAATCTTCAAATGTTCAATTTGATGAAACTTCAAATACATACCCTAGGAAATCCCCTATTGATGATGATATAAATATTGAAAATCAAGAAATTACCAAACAATTTCAAGACTTAAACTTAGGGGGTAATGATCAAGGGGGAGGATTGAATCAAGGTCAGGGATGATTCCGATGATGAGCATAGGATTGAGGTTGATCATGATCAAACTCCATCTAACACACCTCCTAGAACCATAAGATTTCATCAAAGTCACCCTTTAGATCAAATTGTGGGTGAATTATCTCAAGGAGTTAGGACTAGGTCATTTCATAGGGATCCTACTAGTCATATTGCTCTAATCTCTCAAATTGATCCCAAAACAATTAAAGATGCATTACTTGATCCGGATTGGATCTTAGTAATGCAAGATGAATTAGCCCAATTTGAAAGGAGTCAAGTATGGGAGTTAGTTCCTATTCCAAGTGAAAACACTATTATTACTACAAGATGGGTCTTTAGGAACAAACTAGATGACCAAGGGAATATCACTAGAAATAAAGCACGATTAGTTGCAAGGGGTTTTAATCAAGTTGAAGGACTTGATTATGATGAAACATATGTCCCGGTTGCTAGGTTTGAGTCCATTAGAATACTTTTAGCATATGCCTCCTATATGAGTTTCAAACTCCATTAAATGGATGTCAAATCGGCATTCCTAAATGGGTTTATTAAGGAAGAGGTGTATGTAGAACAACCTCCTGGGTTTGAAAATATGGACTACCCAAACCATGTATACAAGCTTAGGAAAGCCTTATATGGTTTGAAACAAGCTCCCCGGGCTTGGTATGAAAGATTGTCATCTTTCCTAATCTCTAAGGATTTCAAAAGGGGTAGTATAGATCAAACTCTCTTTATAAAATCAACATCTAAGGACATCTTTGTAGCCCAAGTGTATGTTGATGACATTATCTTTGGGTCAACAAATGATGAACTTCTTCAAAACTTCATTCAAAATATGGAAAAAGAGTTTGAGATGAGTCTAGTTGGAGAATTAAATTTCTTTCTAGGATTGCAAGTTAAACAAACAAGTGAAGGAATTTACATTTATCGAACCAAATATGCTAAGGAAATGATTAAGAAATTTGGTTTGGAAAATGCTAAGGTAGTGTCAACTCCAATGGCAACCAATACTAAAATAGATAGTGATAGTGAAGGAAAAGAAATAGATCTTACCCTTTATAGGAGCATGATTGGTAGCCTCTTGTATTTAACCGCTAGTAGACCCGACATATTATTTGCGGTTGGTATGTGTGCTAGGTATCAATCATGTGCTAAGGAATCTCATTTAGTTGTCATTAAGAGAATTTTAAGATATATTAAAGGCACACTAAATGTAGGTCTATGGTACCCTAGGACTAGGTCCTTTGATTTGGTTGGGTACACCGATTCCGATTATGCCGGTTGCAAATTGGATCGGAAGAGTACTAGTGGTGGATGTCAATTCCTTGGGTCCTCCCTAGTGAGTTGGAGTAGTAGGAATCAACCTTGTGTTGCTTTATCCACCCTCGAGGCCGAATATGTGGCTATGGGTGGTTGTGTAGCTCAATTATTATGGATGAAACATACCTTAGAAGATTATGAGCTATCTTACTCCAACATGAAAGTATTTTGTGATAATGTGAGCACCATTAACTTGACCAAGAATCCAGTGCATCACTCTAGGACCAAGCACATTGAAGTGAAACATCACTTCATTAGAGACCATGTGGCTAAGGGGGACATTGAGCTTAATTACATTGAATCTAAGTCCAACCTAGCCGACATCTTTACCAAGCCTCTCCCCGAAATAGAATTTTCATCACTTAGGAGAGAACTTGGAATGTGCTTTGTAGAATAGAAATGTAGGTTTGCATGATCCTATAGAAATACTAGGATTTATACCTTTAACCATCTCACAAAATACTTAGGAAACCATGATTTTTGTATTGAGCCACCTAGGCAACATGTGAGATGTTAGGCAGATGCACTTGGATCATCATGCTTGTTGTGATGCATTACTATGAACCAAAGTGTCATCTAGAGACATTAATCATTCATTAGACCAATCATTGGGAAGGCCTATGTACGATTAATGTGCATATAGCTCCAAGAATATGATTGGAAATGTCAAATAAAATAAAATTTAAACTATGTCTATCAAATCTTGAGAAACAATTTCCTATTGATAAGTCAAAGTGATACAAAGTTTTGCAAAAATATCATAACTTTTGCAAAATCTCAAGATTATGTCAATATCAAAATCTAAAGGTGATATAATTTTAAAATAATTTTTCCTTGATAGGAAATGTTCTAAAAATATTACCCACAAAATTTCGTGATTTTTTTATCTTTATTGAATTAATTATGAATTTTTTATCGATCGATATCACGACCGTACCGACGCCAGCTTCGATTGATATGACGATATCGAACCGGCTTACCATATCGCTGATCGCCATTTATGGCATCATCAAGCATGTAATCGCTCGTATGCGATCGTCGGGCTTCGATCGATGTCTATCGCTTCGACCGCTGCCATTTATGGCGATCGACGATACGAATCATTCATATGCGATCGCGCTGGTTCGACGATCCCCATCGTTCGATTTGCCGACTAACGCAATGATCGATGTCGCATTTTTTAGGGCTTTCCACCGGGTCGACTCGCCAAACCATCCCGATTTTATCTCCTCTTCCTCTTCCGACGAACCTCCACCGCGTCGTTTAGTCGTTCTCCCTCGCTTTTCTGGCGTCTTCACCGACCGGTGCTCCCATTTGGAGTGCTCTCCAACTCGAGGACCTTCTCTTGTCACTCCGTTCGCGCTCTAGTTTCCAAATACTCTTTAGGGTTCCGTGGTCCGCACGCTCTTGTTCACCATGCCGCCTAGGTATATTTTTATTCCTGATCAATGTTTGTTTGTTCCTATGATTGTATTTCACTAACCCATGCTTGTCTTGTTGTCTCTGTCCATGCATCATCAACCTACATTGTGCATATTTTTTTTGTGTTGTCTTTTCACACATTTAGACTTAAGCACTTTGCTACTAAGCTGCATCGGCACTCTCCAACGAGGGCCCACAAACCTCGAATTCACATCCTGATCCTCGATTTCCAAACTCCGCACTTGAAAGTGCTTTCAATAAAAACAAATTCCAACTTATTCCACCTAGATCAATGGATCCCAATTTTCTTAAAGACTATTGTTTTGACATTGTTCAAATCATTCAACATTACAAACTTGAGTCTTTAGTCTTTTGTGAACATCATGTTAATATCACTCTTCTCCCTGAATTTTTCAACAACCTTCGACCTACCGAGATGGAGATAATCTGGACTCGCGTTGCTCGGCGCGATCTGGATTTCATCCCAGATCCGACTGATTTTCTGGTTGTCTCTCTTCCGAGAATGATTTCATCTTATATCCATCTTGGAGTGAACCTCTTCCACCTCCTTTTGAGGAGATTTCTTTGGATTCCCTTCACACTACTTTCTATCATTCTCCTCGACCTTTGAACACTAATCTATTTCAATCACAAGAACTTTCTGCCTCTGACAATGTCCTTTATAAGGTCATTGCTCATTGTCTTCTGCCTATAGTTACTCGTGGTTTGGCTTTAGTTCGCCCTCCACACTTACTTCTCATGCATCTCTTTCGTTCATACTTAGACATCAATATTGGTCTCAATACCTTCCATTGCATCTCTCATTTCATAAGGCCAAACAATGGGAAGGTTCATATTCCTTTTGGAAATGTCCTTACTCAATGGCTCAGCTCTGTAGGCATTGATGTCAATATAGGAGTCATTAAAGTCATGAATAGAAAATATGATCAGATGACTCGACAGAGTTTCTCCTAGCGGGCTCAAGGCCGGAGGATCCGCTTTATGGGACCCGGACGACGGCTAGCGGTGGGCGCCCGGCACCAGAGGATGCCTGCAGAAGGAGTTCTTGAAGGTGTTCTTGAGGGTGTTGGCCGAGGGAGCAGATGCGGGGAGGCTGCAGCGACATCGTTATGCGGATCCATCCTTCGTTGCCCGTTTTGATGCTTTTGCGGAGCGGGTAGACACACGTTTTGAGGAGCTGCGCTTAGAGCATCAGGAGCTTCGCCGGGAGCATCAGGAGCTCCTCTCCCTCATGAGAAGGGTGCATCTGCAGCAGCAGGACATCTTGGCGATTCTCCGCCCTGCTGCACCTGGACACCCACCTCACGATGGATCGTCATCTGCACCGATGGATGCTGAGGACGATGATCATTAGCTCGCTTTTTTTTTTATTTTTCTTTTTGGCCGTATGTACGACATAAACTCCTACTTGTGTCATAACTTTTGATTAATGAAATGAAATTGTGTCCTTGTTTTAATTCATTTCTATTAGTGTCTACAACTTGTTATTTCTCAAGTTTAGAAGTTGAGCATATAGTACGAAGTTATGAATATTGATACGATACAATTACACTTTTTGTGTCATAATTTTGTTATTTTGAATATCGTATCAATCCATTAATATGATGAGCATATTTTTCATCTAATATTTTTCATATGTTATATTAGTCGAATAAAATATGTATGATGAGTTTCATGATTTTTGGACACCCACGGAATTTTCTACGCATTTTCAAACCTTGACTGAAAAATTTGATTTTCAGTGTTGCGATATCACGATCATGTTATTGCGATCCGCCAAGGTCAGCATTGGTGATCGATGCCTATTCTAGTCGAACCGGTGACACTGTTTTGGAATAGAAAATGATTTTTCATCGGTTAAAAGGTTCAATTTTGGACATTATATGATTTCCACAGTATATACATGATAACTTGTATGGAAAGGCGGATTTTCTTAGTGCACTGGTTTAGGGGGAGCTACATCCCTAATTTCTATAATTGTTGGTGCAAGGCTAGGACATATTTGCTTATTCTATTGCTTATGTCTTGCTTCACATGTTATTTCCCCATCATGAAACATGTCTTGGATTTAGGGGGAGCTTCATATCAATTTTATACCTTTGTTCAAAGATATGTCAATTCTTCCTGCACTTATTAGATTACCTCTTCTCTTTTTGTTGTATGTCAAAGGGGGAGTAGGGATATTTAAGTTAGAATTCATATTGAAATATGTTTATATGTATATGTTAAAGACCTAACTTAAATGATTGCCAAACATCAAAAAGGGGGAGATTGTTGGTGCAACAATGCCCCAAGCATTTATATATTTTAATGTTTGGATAATCATCTAAGTTAGGCAATGTTTTGTGATCTAATTGTAAACATGTTTAAGTGACAGGAAAATCCAAGTATGAAGACTTGGTAAAAGACAAGTCCAAGTGTGATCTTGGCAAAGAGAAGTCAAAGGAAAGGTCTTGGTCTTGGCAGTGTAAGTCCAAGCATGTAGTATTGGTCGCAGAAAGTCCAAGCATCCTTGGAAAAGAAAGACCAAAGGAAAGTCTGCATAAGTCCAAGCATGTAGTCTTGGCGGCGTAAAGTCCAAGCGTACTTTGGCAAAGAAGAAAACCAAAGCATGACGAAACCGAAGGAAACTTTTGAAGGCAAGCGCATGGATGGAGTCGTGGACTCAAAGAAATCCTGGAGGCGCAAGGCTGATGGAGAAGCTAGAAGGTTAAGTCTAGGCTTAGGTTATATTTTCAAGTATGAATTAGGTTTTAACCGGCATGGTGCGCGATTAAATGCATTATTGGAAGGCGATCGGGGATTGCGTCGATGCAAAGCCTTGTCGCATGCCGTGGCCGGGCAGCGATCGGCTGGCGATATCGATCGGCGCCAATCGCCATTGGCGGGCCGGTCGATAGTCTTCCCGTTGGCGATGACGACTGCAAATCCCGCGAATCCGGCTGTTCAGAAGCCGTTAGAATCGGCGGCAGTTGACTGATGTAAGTCATCATTCGACTAATGGACCTCCAACGGGAAAAAGAGCCCAAGGGGAGCAAGAAGGGGCTAATGCTTATATTTTGATCATTCTTCTAAGCTCCCACAAGTTTTTCAAGCTTTCTAAGTGTATTAATCTCCCTCCTCCTCTCAAATCTTCATTGTCATCTTTTGTAAGAAGAGGAGGTATTTGTAAAGAGAAAGCTTCTTAGTGGAATTGCTTGGGTTGATCCACCTTAAGGATCGCCGTGGAGTAGGAGCGTTATCTCCGAACCACGTAAAGGCCTTGTTAGCATTGTTTTTGTGTTTTTACATATATTATTTGTGCTTGCTTCCGCTAATCATTTTTGTAGAAACCGAAAAGCGCTATTCACCCCCCCTCTAGCTTCCAAATGATCACTAACAATACGCACGCTTTTCACCTTGAGAACAATTCTCAAGTTTCTAAGCCAGTCAAAGAAGTTCGGCACAGTCAATTTATTTGAATCCAAGATAGAGTGCAAATTCAAAGACATCATGATCAATCAATTATCCTAGAAATACAACTCGAGCATATATGAGAAAGATGATTTAAAATGCATCAATATAAATTCATAAATCCCATTCATTTTTTGAATTTCAAAAACCCCAAAATCACTTCGGGAGATCGTAGGTCCATCTCTGAATGGGCTTATATCCAACATAGATATGAACAACCATGGAGAGAGTCCAACAAACCATTCATAACTACGATGGTAGGTATCAAATATACCGATTGCATATCATATATATGCAACTATCACAATGTGCTATCAACTTATTGAATGTTCACACTATATCGGGTTGTTAACTCATTAACAAGTATGCATCATATGCATAGCACCCAACTTTGTAGGATATTTGACGCCGCTAGAGGGGGGGTGAATAGTGGGTGACAGTTCGTAGATGGAATTCGTTCGCGGTTGTCTCTACAATTTCATTAGTGCAGCGGAAATAGAAAGATAATAATGATAACAAAATATACAACACGCAAACACAAATATTTAACGTGGTTCGGAACCGCACGGTTCCTACTCCACGGATCGAGCTCTACGAGCTCTAGTGATGCACACGCACTCACTAATCACAAATACTCCTTCTCGACACAAGTCGGAGGTGGAGAAACCCCTTACAAGTAATCTTACAACAATAAGAGACAAATACAAGCAATTACAATAATGAAATACAATGCAAGTAAAGAAAACTACTTTACGATTGCCTTTGGATTGCTTGATTGCTTGGTTGCTTGAAATCACCTTGGAGACCCTGATTTACAACAACAACAAATTGCTCCAAAACTCTTAAAAAACCGATCCCAATTTCCTCCATCACAAGCTCCTTTTATAGCTTCAACCTGTGCTCGAAAAAGTCTATCAGTCGACTGATCGGGACCATCAGTCGACTGATGCCACTGTTGTCATGAGACAACGGCTAGATCCACGTTTGATAAGTCCAACGGATCTACCATCAGTCGACTGATCAAACCCATCAGTCGACTGATGGTGTCCTCACTTGACTGGTGGTCCCAGCGGTCGAGTGAGACTACACTCTGTGGCCGAATTCCCGAGCACCACCGATCGATCATGCAATCGATCCGATCATTGCTCCATCATCGGCCATCCCCAACATGAGGTTTTAGCCCAAGTATGGTGTCCCCATACTTGCTAGACCACCCATAGCCTAGACCTAAGCCTTCTAGCCACCTCCATCAGCCTCACGCCTCTCGGATCCCTCCAAGTCATCCATCGCGCTAGCCTTCAGGTGCTTTCATCGGCTATGTCATGCTAACGGTGTCTACACCGCCAAGGCACATTGGACTTACGTCGCCAAGACTCCACTTGGACTTTACGCCGCCAACCATTGGACTTATGCTGCCAAGACTCCCGCTTGGACTTTACGCAACCAATATCAAACCCCTTGGACTTCTCATGCCAAGACTCAAGCTTGGACTTTCCCTTGCCAACCCATGTTGGACTTCTCAAATGCCAAGACCATGCATGGACTTTCCCTTGCCAACCCATGTTGGACTTTTGCATTGCCAAGACCCATGCTTGGACTTTCCATTGGACATTCCCATGACAATTACATTGTCATATGTTTTTGTCGAACATCAAAACATTACTCGAGTCAAACTCGAGTCCTGGTCAATCGTGACCTGGGCCGATTGCACCAACAATCTCCCCCTTTTTGATGTTTGACAAAAACCAAACAAATCATTGAGTTGGAACACTAACTCAAATCCCTTACCAATTATCCCAAATTGGTAAACACTCTCCAAATGTTCTCCCCCAAACATTCTCCCCCTTTTTGACATACATAAAAAAGGTTATCTCTACAAGGAGATCAATGTCTCATGTCCCAATGAGATCTTACAATCTCCCCCTTGGTCCAAAAATACCTAGGATGCCTACCATCTTCTTAGTGATAAGTCCCATATCACTCAAGAGAGGCAATCCTATACACTCTCCCAATTTCCAAATTGGTTTCTAAAAATCCATCAATTTTCCCAATTGATAACATTCTCCCCTTCAAGTCCATCACTCCAAGATGGATACCTCCCCCTAAAGGCTTGCTCCCCCGTGACCATTGCACCAACAATGTCCTTGGGAAGTCCCTAAGCCAATAGGAACTCTAAACCATCAAAATTAAGGTTAGAAATTCAACATTGAACTTTCCAACACCTTAACATTGATACAAACCCTAAACAACTCTCCTAATCCATATCCAATGGATTTTCACCCTTCATAATGCTTCCCAAAGCATATCCTAGGGTTAGGAGTGATTAGAGACCTTAACTGTAGCTGAAATCGGGTTAAGCAACCTTGGTTACCCCGTAATCAGGCTACCGATCAGTGATTCGAAATCGATCGATCGAATGCCCATCGATCGGCCCGACACCTAGGCGTCGGATCGATTATTGAAAATCTCGATTTTCAGTTATCAGAAATGAGTTTTGGAAAATCATAACTAATTATACGTATATCGAAAAATCACAAAATTTGATACGTATAATACTTATGACCAATACAATGGGTGAAAAATGTTTGAAAAATATTTTACCCATAAAATAGTGAAATTGATACAAAATCCAAAAGTGACTAAAAACTTTAAAGTTTAAGCTCACTTTGTATCAATCTCATCAATGGTGATTGCTATCAAAAGATAGACTTCACCAAGGTTTTTCAAAATGATTTTAAAATGTTTTCAAAATCTTATTTTGGATCATATTCCTTGGGCTTAATGTACATGACTTGTACACAAGCTTTCCCAATGATCCATATGTGGAGTTAAGATGAGTTTGGGTTCAACTAGATGCAAAAACTATGCACCTTGAACTTAACTCATATCTTAGCATCTCACATGTATCTACGGTGTATAAATACACATACATGTCAATTGGATGTGAGATGTGGGTTTTGGTTCATTTAATCTAGGGTTTCATGCATTTTTCTAAGGCAACCCTACTTGATTCCCTTATAAATGAGACTCCAAGTCATGCCATTGTCCTTAAATCAATTTCAATCAAATTATCTTAAATGCATGAGTGATTATGGAATTAGAGATGATATAGATAAACACATGCTCATAATAATGATGTCATGGCATAATATAAAATCTAAAAACACATGACATTTAATCCTTAATCCTAAACATGTACATGACATATAGAATGATTAAAAATAAGCATGATGTCATGGCATGTTATATGGGAAACAAAGCATGGCATATAAAATATATAGGTATAATAATACCTAAATTTTAATATTAATTGTCATTTCATATAATTAATTATATTTTGCCATATTTCTATTTTTCTCCCAAGTGTGCCAAAAACCCAAAATGGCACACTAACCTCTAAACCTAAATTGTGCCAATTTTGATCATTTTATCAAACTTCTCAAGTAATATTGGCACATCCTAAAACTTTTAGGATTAAGACTCAAATGTATTTCCAAGGTAACCATAACCTTGAAAATATCCTAAAGTGCCACCTTTATCATGGTTGAGTTAACTACCCATCCAATCAAGGTTGGCACACCCTAACCCCACCTAGCGTGAATCAATCACGCTCTTAGGAACCCAAAACCTATTTGAGCTCCTAGGGTTAATTAGGTATTCCTTAGGGATAGCCTCCCTAGATACCTTCCTAATGACCTTCCTAGGCTTATTAGCCTTGGTCATTTTGGTCTTACCTAGGTTGACTCTAGGGGTAACTCCCCTTGCAACCTTCTTAGTGGCCACTCTAGGTTTTTTAGAAACTTTAGCCACTAGGCACAAACTATGGTTACTCTTAGGGATAGCTTCCCTAGTAACTTTGGTCTTCTTAGACTTAGTTTGTGTTCCATAATCAAATGGAACACTATGGTAAGCCACCTTAGGCTTAGGTTTGTGACCCAAACCTTGCTTGCCCTTGGTTGACTTTCGACTTTGAGGTCCTAGATGTTGACTTTGAGATCTAGACTTAGACTTTTGATCATTAGACCCTTTAAATTGAGTTTGTATATTCCTAAGGGTCTTTTCTAGTTTCTCAAGCCTTGACCTCAAGGCTTGGTTCTCCAATTCTAATTGCCCAATTTTTGAGTTTTGATTTAAACCATGGGCATTGTCCTTTCTAGGCATATGCCTAGTCCTTTTAGGGTTAAAACCTAAGTGTTCTTGTATTTTCCTAATAGATTCCTTAGGTAAGGTTTTTCTAGGGACATTAGTCCCAAATTTCTCCTTATTTCCTAAGTGGACCTTCTTAGCACCTAAACAAATATGTCTATTATTTCTAGCATGCTTCTTATTCCTAGAAATTGAAGGTGCATTATTGAAATATACCTTAGGGTTTGCCTTGGATGCTCCCCCTACATGTGTAGCTCCCTCTTTGGTCTTTTTGCTCCCCCTAGGACATTAGTTCCTATAATGTCCTTTTGAATTGCACTTGAAGCATATGATGTGCTCCTTGCTCTTTTGACTTGGGGAACCGGCATCCTTTGACTTTTGTTGACTTTTGGGCGCCGGATGAGCTTTCTTAACCTTCTTTGGGCACTTGCTCTTGTAGTGCCCGGTTTCCCTACACTCAAAACATATTATATGCATTTTATTATTAACACATATGCTTGAGTTACCAAGGGTGATGGTAGGTGTCGGAGTTGAATTTTGAGCTTCCTCATCGTGACCGGATGTTGAAGGCTCTTCTTGAGGTTGCTCCGGTGTAGATGGTCTCTCCTCCTCAATCCTAGAAGTGGATACTTCTTCCACCTCTTCTTCTTCTTCTTGTTGGACTGATGATGAGTTTTCATGGAGCTTTGCCACTTGGCTCCATAACCCCTTAGCATCCATAAAGTCCCCTACCATACACACAATATCATTAGGGACCAAATCAAAAATAAAATTTACTACCTTTACATTTTTCTCGAAGGCTTGAATTTGATCTTCACTCCATCTCTTCCTTTTGAGAAATCCACCTTTTGGTCCTCTTGGAAACTCAAATCCTTCCCTTAATAGGGACCACCCCTCAAAATCTTTCATCATCAAAAAATCTTCAATCCTTTTTGTCACGCCCCGAGAGCATGCCGAACCGAAAATCAAACGGGCAGCACCTCCCCTGTATGTGGCAACATTTCGGGTTAATACAAGGCCCGTAGGCCACAACAATAACAACATATATACATATATCAAATCAACAACTACACAAAAACACAGCGGAAACATACCACAACAATACACATCCTACACATGCATACCGGTATGACTAACACATCACGACAATACAAAACTTCGTCAAAAATCCGAATATACATGTACATCAGCGAAAATATCGAATACATAACACGGTGGACGGAAGGCCCAAAACCAAAACACGGGAGCCTCGAAGGTGAGATGAGACGATGTCAACCGGCGGTGCCCCAAGCTGCCACGAAGTCTTCTACCATTACAGGCGGCATGTAATACCTGTGGTCCGGTGGGGGTGGTGAGTAAAACTCAGCAGGTAATTAGAGAAAACATGTATATATGTAATATCACATGTATTTCAATGACATATCTAGATGTACAACAGGTATATCAGCATAGTATATAAATACGAGCATATACTGTTTAACTGAATGAACAACATAAAATGCAGACATACCTGAAGTCTGCTACGCTACTCTGATCCAACCTGAACATATATCCAACATATATATAACAGGAAGAGTAATATCAACACATAATCTACTCGTGCTACAGGCCAAGGTATCTATGGTCTATCCAACACATACCAAAATCCACACAATCAGATAACATATGCAAGAAACATTCATGAATATGTTGTCCACCCACATGCTGCTAGATTAGTACAAAAAAATGCAACATCACAATATTATTATATATATAGATTTTATCGATATATATATTTTTATCAAACATCCATATATACATGCATATATGTATATATATATGGTAATATGCAAAGCGCGCCATGCAGATTCATGTAGGCTCACCCTAAAGCTACCACGACCCCAGTGTGGCCTCGGTGACTCGAGCATGACAACTGTCCCAACTCAACACCAACCACTACTCTCGAGTGGCCGAGTGGGCAGTATGATCGAGTAGCATATAAGCGTAAAGAGCAAGCTACACGATGGGGGTCCCTGCTGTTGGTCACTCCGACAGTCACTACCCATGAGTGGTCGAGTACCACACACGCAGGACTACGGTACGCAAATCCAACTACCACCGTCTATAGTGGTAGAGTGCGGCACCATAATGCTCTGCCCTCACACCGGTTACTCCTCCAATGAGTAACCGTGGAGGCAGGATGACTGGTGACACTCTCAACCACAAGGGAGACCTCGTCGCCAGCGTGCATGCAAATGACATGAATGCAATGTCTCACATACAGACATCCACCATAGCTCTCTATTCTACAGAGAATCATACTAACCAGATCAATGCACTCTCTATCCTACAGAGAGTCGTACTCAACTGATCATAATACTCTCTATCCTGTAGAGAGTCATACCAATCTAATCAACGCACTCTCTATCCTGTAGAGAGTCCTACTCAACTGATGGACACACTCTCTATCCTGTAGAGAGTCATACTCGTCTGATTATAATAAGCTAGGACCACCGGTCCGTAGCGATACCCTAAGTATCATTCCTCTGACCATTTACACAACACATGTTCGGTGGTCACATACAACCTAAGGGTACTAGAACTAACCCTAGGTTAAAGACATTATCTACCTACGGATGACCTTTTTGCCCAATGTACAATCAGGTTGCCATCAGAACTTTACTAATTGCACTTAACTTAAACCAATTCTAAGTTACTTGCATCACCTATATGTATAACTCTTAATCATGATAAAATAAACATGATATCAGCAATGGAGTTAATAGCCGACGGTAGAAGATCAAGCATACGATAAAATGAACAGGGTCAAGGTAATATGAACACCTAACATGCTCATATCAATAACTAAATCTGAATGCAATATATCTACCCGGACCAGGTAGGAAATTACCCACATGCTATGTAGACACCAATCGTCTTCACGTCCGTGAATATCTGCCTTGTATCATGTCCTGCAAATATCATCAATTATGATTAATTTCCAGCACACGACAACATACTAATTTACTAGTGTATTGTTTCTATATTTGCATCCTTTTATTAAACACAAATTAGAAACCCCCTAATCACTCATGGTCAATTCACACCAATTTAGCTCTTTCTATTGAACTCCTAACTTATTCACACGAATAGCATTCATTCAACTCACCATTCTTGGCTCCACACTCGAGTATCCCCAAACAGAGCATCTCCGCTTCATTTACAGCCCCTACACAAAGCCTAACAGAGCATCACAGACACAACCTTGTTCACAGCTACTCCCAACACCCAATTAGGGATCTAACACCCTAATTGGAACACTCCACTCCGTATCAATCCCTTCCCACTAAATCATAACCGAGCAACCCTCCAAATCAAAGCCAACACACAACCAAATCATCATAAACAACCATGCTGCAGTGTACAAACATGATAAAATCATGGTTCAACACAAACCTCACCTCAACCTCGATCCATCATTCCCATCCACACTACCACCGACCCCTCTTTGAATCCAAGAATCGTCAATCTACCTACAACAGCGATCCACAGGAATTGAAGTGGACAGAAAAGAAAGGAAAGATTGAGATATACCAGCACTTGAAGCTACTCCGATGGTACTGCTCCCCCAATCCACCAATTCGGAAGCTCCGACCTTGCGTGGCGGATCATCGTGCTACTCTCATGAGAAATAGCAAGTCGTGAAGAAGGGATCGACTGAAACCTACAAATAACTGTGCCCTTACCTTGCTCCGGCGACCATCGTGAGATCTGTGATAGCAGCTCTCCGTCGCGGTGCTAACACCGCCGATCGGCTCACGCGCAAAGATCCACGCGAGCCCGGAGAAGAAGAGTCAGGGTTGCCCTCAGCCGGATCTTCCACCGGAACGATGAGTGGCCAGCGAGCAGAGAAGGGAACCGTCGACGCTCGAGTGAAATCGAGGGGAACCGCGGCGGCGACAAGCCCAGCGTGGAGATCAGCGCCGGCGACAACCGCTCCTTCTCTCGCGGCGGCGATGGAGTGGCAGTGGTGGCGATGGAGCAGCAGCGGCGTGCGGTGCGGCGTCTGCGAGTTAGGGCTCGGGCGGCGATGGTGGAGAGAAGAAGAAAAGGGAGCGGCGGTGCGGGAGAAGGAAAGTCGCGATTTGGGGCATGGGGAGAAAACGAACGGAAAAAGAAAATGGGTTATCGGGTTCGAGAGTTTTGTTTAAAACTGGCCAATTGATTGAGCTAGCTCAAGTTTAACCCAATCCTCCTAATCGATCATATGAACTCCATTCAATACTAGAAAAATTTCTAAAAACTCCAGAAAATTCCACAAGATAATTCTCACTTACCAAGGGATTTTTTTTTCCGGTATTTTACATTCTCCCCCACTTATAAAAATTTGGTCCCCAAATTTCGTACTTAAATATGAGAACCGACTTAAGAAATTTCTTCAACTACTACATGCCTCAAGTGAACAAATGAGGATGTTGAGCTCGGATGGTCTTGTTCCGCTATTGTCGCTCCTTGCGACCCAGGATCCACCCTGGAATCACCTCGTAAGTCGCATTTGACTGAGGTAGAATCGGAACCTCTTACAGAACATGATCAACATGTGACACGTATTTCCTCAGTATAAAAACAAGAAATATGTTGTGCACTATAAGTGCCTGGAGGTAAAGCCAACCGATAAGCTACCCTCCATAATCCACGACACAAGATCCGAATAGATGCTCCAACGCCTAAATGATACACTTAGCATCGCTCATTTTGTCATGGATGAAATGTTGCACTAAGCCAAGCTCGCGCCCATAGTCCGTGCAACTCTACCAAAATCGCGAGGTAAATCGCGAATCTCTATCAGATATAATACTCAAAAGTACCCCATGCAGTCTGATAATTCCTCGACAGTTCAACTCTGGCTTGACGACTCCAACGAGTACGACCCATACTTAATAGGAAAGAAGTGAGTGATTTGGTCACGATCCACAATCACTCAAATCGCATCACGTCCCTTACGGGTTCTAGACAATCCCGTAACGCAATCAATCGTGATATGCTCCCACTTTCAATCCGGAATCGAAATTTTCTAGAGCAATCCAGCGAGTTTCTGATGTTCAGCCTTCACCTACTGGCATACTAAACATCGAGCAGCAAAATCTGCTATAACTCTCTTTATACCATTCCACCAGTATAAACGTTCAACTCTTGGTACATCTGAGTACCACCAAGGTATATAGCCCATCTCGAATGATGTGCTTTCTGTAGCAACTCTTTCTTAAACACTGCAACTCCGGAACCCACTATCCTTATCAGAGACGGGGAGTTATTTTCTCAAAAGAGAAATCCATCAATCATCCAAGATACACTCCACACACGCTGTAAGTGCATGGAAGACTATAGCAATCAATCTCCTTTGTTGCAATTGTTGCAACTGTTCGCGCTCCAGCAACTCTATTGTAGCTACCCAGTAGCTTGTTAAATTCAATGAGCACTTCTGCTCCATACAACTACAAATCCAGATAATAACTACTAAAGTCACGTCATGTATATGACAGACTATCTCGTAGTTTCTTAACTGTCGTAAGCATAAGATACGTCTCATGCAACTGTATCGGATTCGCTCCGATCCCTGAAACGACGCATCTGCGTACATCATCCTTTTATCTATTCCAGAAGGATTAACTAATACTTGCGTAAAAGTTAACCGTCATCTAGGTCATGTAAACTGGTTTCACCAGCTTCTGACTAAATGATTTCCATCATCACCTTTGTCAAACAAGTCTGTGGTATAGTAATGCCAAACATTCTATCCACATCTACAGTACTAACCAAAACATACAAGGAAAACCACCATCTACGGTGGTCGAGTGCGCAACTCCAACTACCACAATCAACAGTGGCCAGGTTACGCAACTCCAACAAATACCAACTGATCCAATCGTGTCCAAGATACACGATTCTTAAATCCAGTGGTGACTAAATCGTTAATTAGTCTAACAACTTTATCAAAACTCATAAAAATTCATACCGAGTATGAAATTGGCGTATCTACACACCTGCATCCCCTTTACTCTAAGCTGATGATATATATTAATCATTACATCAACAATGATAATCGTATGACATCATGTCACTACAATATCAGTACTCCAGTCGTAAACCAACCTTAGAGTATACACAGGTGTCTTTGGCTGATCTAAATAGATCATCTATCCACAACAAGGATATTTATCATGACAACTACTGTATTCCATCATCGATAATCGATGCATACCTTCAAAGGTCCATCTCTTTCAACAAAGAGTTCCGGATCTTCTCAAGGAGGAATATCGATAGATAAATATCCTCCAAAGATCTCCTATAATCACAACTTACGTTCTTCCAATTTCCATAGTGTTTAACAATACTGATACCAGTTAAATTATCCCCCGGTATAGGATCTTCGATACCGGACTATTTTTGCAATCATTTCGAACGGCTACTCCACTTGCCTAAGCAACGGCAAGCCTTGGAGTTCATCTGAAATTACATCCGAATACTCTCAGATTATACGCACCTCCGAGAGCATATCGTACCATACTTCCGACAATTTGACCATCCGTAAGGATATGTCCACAGTAAAAGTATGACTATCAGAGTCTAAGGGCATCCCTTGACTTCTTAATTGTTGATCCTCATCTCACCTGATGGTAGAGATACCACCGACCCACAAGTCGATGTAAAGGACCCTTCTAATCCAACTGAGAATGTTCTAGATACAAATACCTGTAACCACAAGCATCTCTCAACATATTAACCCAGAGGGTAAAACTAGAGTAATACCCTGAACGATGAAATATCTGTCGATCCGATCCAAAAGGCTCCACACAGGTCTCGGCCTTTCTCCGAAGAGAAAAAGATCAGATCCAACAGTCCACGACAAAGCGGTCGCATTTCTGCGATGAATGATCCGAGGATCATGCTAGATCATCTAATCACATTACTTAATCCTACGAGCTGCAACTGTAGAATACCGAATAGATACGACCTTTGTCGTATACTCTCTCTTCTGTACTAAGCAAAACACGTCTGGAGGTAACTGTTGTTGTTGTCTGCATGAATCTTCTACGATGTCTTCTGTGGATGCTGCTTCTGTGCTGATCTTTGCTGAAGGGTAGTATCAAGGAACTTCGACCACGTCTGAGGTAGTAGGTTGTTACTGTTGAGATAACCCAATCTTCTGTGTTCATCTCTGCTGTCGAGACGGTGCATCATCCTCCTGGAACGCCATTGGTAGTCTTCAACTGAATCTTCAAGGTACACCTCCACTGTACTGGTTGCTCATAAATAGCAACAGCTGAACTGCTCCAATAGATATTCTGGCTTCACGTGTCTTCGTGATCTACACTGCACGCACACAATCCCTTCGGAGTCTTTGTTCTGATTTTGCTAATATCCACAAGAACCTTTTGATGATCTGCGATTGGTCTTCTATAATCGAAAAATAGCTCAAAGCCTATAACTCCGATCTTCCTCCTTCTATCCAATAGTCGGAGACTTCTGACTCTAATCAGTTGACCTGCAATAGTTGTCTACCGGTCTCCAACTCTTAAACTCTTGTACGGAGTCATTTTTAACTCCTTTCTCAATCCAACGTCTTCCGGCAGGATCTGATAGAAGATCCCGGCTTCCTAATCCAACTATAAACCAATAACTCTGGGTGGCTTAAATCATTCATTCATCTTCTTAAGCTATTAGGTGGTAGTAACCTCTGCAAGTCTCACGACTCTGCACAGTACACTATTACTAACCGATCGCCCTTTCCGGAAGCTCAAGAATTCCTTACAATGTGTCACTAAAAGTGACCCAGGAAAATATTCTCTTTCAACATCACTAAACCAGTATCAAGTGATGTTTTACTTCCCGAAGGTCATTTTCTGCATTTATCACCAAATACCGACTTGATCCCGATACAGGTATGCAAACAACTCTTCTTTCTCGGTATAACATGAGTTAAGTACTCAAAAGTACTTTCAAAGTTATACAACTCAGTACTAACAACCCAGGGATAAAATCCCTATGAAACACCATAACCTAGCCTTCCGCTATCTGCATCAACAATAGTCTACAAGTCTGTTCATTACCCACAGGTAATGATCCGACTAGCACAGTTAGTGGAAATCTCTAAGACTGTAGTCTCTGATTTCCATAATAAATGTGACGACTTGGCCCCTATTTTTTGACTCGGTATCAGTCGGCTCTCAAAGGTAAATTACCTTCTCGACACAGGTTCAAGACTCACAGACTCAACAGGTCGTTCCCGTGGTCAAATCATACCACGATTACGAATAATAACCAACACACTACCGGTTATTCCCTGGTATAAGCATCTAAATGCATAACCAACATAACCGGGAGTATAAACACTAAGGTAACTCCGGTTGGTCGCCTCGATGGACGACCCCTACTACAAGTCTGTACAGGTATCATAACTATACTATATACAACTACTGATCTAGTTTAGATAAATATCTACTAAACCACAAGTTTTCAGGAATTCTTACCTCGTGCTGCTTGGAGCTCAGGCCGCTGTCCATCTCATCTCAGAAAACCAAAACCGAATAAATCGACTCCCGAGAATCCAAGACTCGACTCAAAAATAACATAGTATGACATTGCAGAACCTTGGACTCTGATACCACTAAAGTTGTCACGCCCCGAGAGCATGCTGAATCGAAAATCAAACGGACAGCACCTCCCCTGTACGTGGCAACATTTCGGGTTAATACAAGGCCCGTAGGCCACAACAATAACAACATATATACATATATCAAATCAACAACTACACAAAAACACAATGAAACATACCACAACAATACACATCCTACACATGCATACTGTATGACTAACACATCACGACAATACAAAACTTCAAAAATCCGAATATACAAAATACAATACATAACATGACGAAAGGCCCAAAACCAAAACACAGGAGCCTCGGAGGTGAGATGAGACGATGTCAACCGGCGGTGCCCAAGCCGCCAAGTCTTCTACACACAGGCGGCGATGAATACCTGTGGTCCGTGGGGGTGGTGAGTAAAACTCGAGTAATCGGAGAAAACATGTATATATGTAATATCACATGTATTTCAACGACATATCTAGATGTACAATGTATATCAAAGATAGTATATAAATACGAGCATATACCGTCTAACTGAATGAACAACATAAAATACAGACATACCTGAAGTCTGCTACGCTACTCTGATCCAACCTGAACATATATCCAACATATATATAACAGGAAGAGTAATATCAACACATAATCTACTCGTACAGTGCCAAGGTATCTATTGGTCTATCCAACACATACAAAATCAGATAACATATGCAAGAAACATGCATGAATATTATGTCCACCCAAATGCAGCAAACATAGTACAAACAAATGCAACATCACAATAATCATATATATATAGACTGTATCTATATATATATTAATCTCAATCATCCATATATATATATATACATGCATATATGTATATATATATGGTAATATGCAAAGCGCCATCAGATACGGCTATGCAGCATGCATGGTCATGTCGGCTCACCCTAAAGCTACCACGACCCCAGTGTGGCCTCGGTGGCTCAAGCATGACAACTGTCCCAACTCAACACCAACCACTACTCTCGAGTGGCCGAGTGGGCAGTATGATCGAGTAGTATATAAGCGTAAAGAGCAAGCTACACGATGGGGGTCCCTGCTATTGGTCACTCCGACAGTCACTACCCATGAGTGGTCGAATACCACACACGCAGCACTATGGCACGCAAATCCAACTACCACCGTCTATAGTAGTAGAGTGCGGCACCATAATGCTCTGCCCTCACACCGGTTACTCCTCCTATGAGTAACCGTGGAGGCAGGATGACTGGCGACACTCTCAACCACAAGGGAGACCTCGTCGCCAGCGTGCATGCAAATGACATGAATGCAATGTCTCACATACAGACATCCACCATAGACTCTCTATTCTACAGAGAATCATACTAACCAGATCAACGCACTCTCTATCCTGCAGAGAGTCGTACTCAACTGATCATAATACTCCATATCCTGTAGAGAGTCATACCAATCTAATCGACGCACTCTCAATCCTGTAGAGAGTCCTACTCAACTGATGGACACACTCTCTATCCTGTAGAGAGTCGTACTCGTCTGATTATAATAAGCTAGGACCACCGGTCCGTAGCGATACCCTAAGTATCATTCCTCTGACCATTTACACAACACATGTTCGGTGGTCACATACAACCTAAGGGTACTAGAACTAACCCCAGGTTAAAGACATTATCTACCTACGGATGACCTTTTTGCCCAATGTACAATCAGGTTTCCATCCGGACTTTACTAATTGCACTTAACTTAAACCAATTCTAAGTTACTTGCATCACCTATATGTATAACTCCTAATCATGATAAAATAAACATGATATCAGCAATGGAGTTAATAGCCGACGGTAGAAGATCAAGCATACGATAAAAAGAACAGGGTCAAGGTAATATGAACACCTAACATGCTCATATCAATAACTAAATCTGAATGCAATATATCTACCCGGACGAAGTAGGAAATTACCCACATGCTATGTAGACACCAATCGTCTTCACGTCCGTGAATATCTGCCTTGTATCATGTCCTGCAAATATCATCAATTACGATTAATTTCCAGCACACGACAACATACTAATTTACTAGTGTATTGTTTCTATATTTGCATCCTTTTATTAAACACAAATTAGAAACCCCCTAATCCCTCATGGTCAATTCACACCAATTTAGCTCTTTCTATTGAACTCCTAACTTATTCACACGAATAGCATTCATTCAACTCACCGTTCTTGGCTCCACACTCGAGTATCCCCAAACAGAGCATCTCCGCCTCATTTACAGCCCCTACACAAAGCCTAACAGAGCATCACAGACACAACCTTGTTCACAGCTACTCCCAACACCCAATTAGGGATCTAACACCCTAATTGGAACACTCCACTCCGTATCAATCCCTTCCCACTAAATCATAACCGAGCAACCCTCCAAATCACAGCCAACACACAACCAAATCACCATAAACAACCATGCTGCAGTGTACAAACATGATAAAATCATGGTTCAACACAAACCTCACCTCAACCTCGATCCATCATTCCCATCCACACTACCACCGACCCCTCTTTGAATCCAAGAATCGTCAATCTACCTACAACAGCGATCCACAGGAATTGAAGTGGACAGAAAAGAAAGGAAAGCTCGAGATATACCAGCACTTGAAGCTACTCCGATGGTACTGCTCCCCCAATCCACCAATTCACCGGAAAGCTCCCCCTTCTGGCCAGAACGACCCACTGCATTGACGACATCATCGTGCTACTCGCATGAGAAATAGCAAGTCGTGAAGAAGGGATCGACTGAAACCTACAAATAACTATGCCCTTACCTTGCTCCGGCGACCATCATGAGATCTGTGATAGTAGCTCTCCGTCGCGGTGCTAACACCGCCGATCGGCTCACGCGCAAAGATCCACGCGAGCCCGGAGAAGAAGAGTCAGGGTTGCCCTCAGCCGGATCTTCCACCGGAACGATGAGTGGCCAGCGAGCAGAGAAGGGAACCGTCGACGCTCGAGTGAAATCGAGGGGAACCGCGATGGTGACAAGCCCAACGAGGAGATCAGCGTCGGCGATAACCGCTCCTTCTCTCGCGGCGGCGATGGAGTGGCAGCGGCGGCAATGGAGCAGTAGCGGCGTGCGGCGCGGCGTCTGCGAGTTAGGGCTCGGGCGGCGATGGTGGAGAGAAGAAGAAAAGGGAGTGGCGGTGCGGGAGAAGGAAAGTCGCGATTTGGCGCACGGGGAGAAAACGAACGAAAAAAGAAAATGGGTTATCGGGTTCGAGCGTTTTGTTTAAAACTGGCCAATTGATTGAGCTAGCTCAAGTTTAACCCAATCCTCCTAATCGATCATATGAACTCCATTCAATACTAGAAAAATTTCTAAAAACTTCAGAAAATTCCACAAGATAATTCTCACTTACCAAGGGATTTTTTTTTCCGGTATTTTACACTTTTCTTCCAAGAATTGAAGCCTTCTCGTCCATAGGATGAATAAGGGACCGGTGTGTTGATGTCCCATCCTAATTGTTCTTGGACTTCCATCTTTCCCTCTAGCGTCTTGACTCTGGGTTGTTAATCCGTAGAAGAGCCCCGAGCTCTGATACCAATTGTAGGATATTTGACGCCGCTAGAGGGGGGGTGAATAGCGGGTGACGGTTCGTAGATGGAATTCGTTCGCGGTTGTCTCTACAATTTCGTTAGCGCAGCGGAAATAGAAAGATAATAATGATAACAAAATATACAACACGCAAACATAAATATTTAACGTGGTTCGGAACCGCACGGTTCCTACTCCACGGATCGAGCTCTACGAGCTCTAGTGATGCACACGCACTCACTAATCACAAATACTTCTTCTCGACACAAGTCAGAGGTGGAGAAACCCCTTACAAGTAATCATACAATAATAAGATACAAATACAAGCAATTACAATAATGAAATACAATGCAAGTAAAGAAAACTACTTTACGATTGCCTTTGGATTGCTTGATTGTTTGGTTGCTTGAAATCACCTTGGAGACCCTGATTTGCAACAACAAATCGCTCCAAAACCCTCAAAAAACCGATCTCAATTTCATCCATCATGAGCTCCTTTTATAGCTTCAACCTGTGCTCGAAAAAGTCTATCAGTCGACTGATCGGGACCATCAGTCGACTGATGCCACTGTTGTCGTGAGACAACGGCTAGATCCACGCTGGATAAGTCCAACGGATCTACCATCACCGATCGATCAAACCCATCACCGATCGATGGTGTCCTCACTGACCGTCATCCCATGGTCATGTGAGACTACACTGCGGGCCGAATTCGAGCACCACCGATCCGATCATGAAATCGGGCCGATCGCCGAGCCATCACGACTACCATCCTCCGGGCAAATCAACGCAGGCCACTTCCCGTAGTCAAACCCTAGTTGACTCGGTCCAGTCGACTGCCACATGGCACCAGTCGATTGGAACACCTCAAACATGAGATTTTAGCCCAAGTATGGTGTCCCCATACTTGCTAGACCACCCTTAGCCTAGACCTAAGCCTTCTAGCCACCTCCATCAGCCTCACGCCTCTCGGATCCCTCCAAGTCATCCATGACTTGTTCATCCATCACGCTAGCCTTCAGGTGCTTCCATCGGCTATGTCATACTAACGGTGTCTACACCGCCAAGGCACATTGGACTTATGCCGCCAAGACTCCGCTTGGACTTTACGCCGCCAACCATTGCACTTATGCTGCCAAGACTCTCGCTTGGACTTTACGCAGCCAATATCAAACCCCTTGGACTTCTCATGCCAAGACTCAAGCTTGGACTTTCCCTTGCCAACCCATGTTGGACTTCTCAAATGTCAAGACCATGCTTGGACTTTCCCTTGCCAACCCATGTTAGACTTTTGCATTGCCAAGACCCATGCTTGGACTTTCCATTGGACTTTCCCATGACAATTACATTGTCATATGTTTTTGTCGAACATCAAAACATCACTCGAGTCAAACTCGAGTCCTGGTCAATCGTGACCTGGGCCGATTGCACCAACAAACTTCACCTCCCTTCACATCGACCTTGGAGAGAGTCCAACAAGTCGATTCTCCAGGTTAAAGCCAACCCATTAATCGAGAAATAGTTTTAATATGGTTCGAGCGCATTCAACCAATTAGCCTAGTTTGGAGAGAGTCCAACAACCAAAGCTAATGATTGACCTCTGACTCTTACCATATTAGTATTAAACTATTCCATGGTTTGAACATGTTCGGGTTCGAGCCGGGCTTGGAGAGAGTCCAACAACCCAAACAAGAAACGAAACTCTGGTTCTAACCATATTAATGGAAGGTGTAGGCTTTAATATTGAGTAAGGGTTTTTATGTCTTATCCTCTTTGCATGGAAATAACTATTATCTACATGGCATAGCATACATGGCATATATCTACATGTCACGACACGCATGGCATAATGATATGCATCTAATGCAATTACATGACATACAATTATCACATGTACAAAATTTCCTTATATGTCATAACTATTTATAGAAATAAAATATGTTTGAGATTTGATTCTCCAAATCAAATCATGATTAAATTAGAAAATAAATTTCCAAATCTAATCACATATTTTATTTGTGGAAAGTGTTGATTAAGGAAAGTCAATTTAGGAAATAAATTTCCTAAATCATCAAAACTACTTATGGAAATAAAATATTTTAAGATTTGATTTCCCAAATCAAATCATGATTAAATTAGGAAAAAAATTTCAAATCTAATCAAATATTTTATTTACGGAAAATATCAATTTCCATAAATACTTCTAACTATTCAAAAGTAGAAGATTTCCATAAATACTTTTAGACTTTTCAAAATTAAAAAATTTCCATAAATACTTCTAACTTTCCAAAAGTAGAAAATTTCCATAAATACCATTTCGACGATCATAAAATAATTTTACGATTATATCGAAACACAACCTGGGCTCTGATACCACTGTTGGGTTTCTGGCACCGCAGCGAGTGTGTGTTCGAACATGTTTCGTAAACATGTGCACAGCGGAAGAAATAAAATTAATAAATCTAATTTATTACAACACACACACCACACGCATGCATAGTACAACATGTGTAGACATAACCACAATTTCAAATTTTACAATAAAAGGAAATTTATACTACGTATATCTGACGTTTCACGTGTAGCGGGAAAGACATCAACCGGAGCGATCCTCGCTAAAATCGCCTCTATCCGTATCCACGCCGTGTATCTTCGAGATGACTTCAAGCCTCGCTTCGCATTTAATTACTAGCCTCGTGTTGAAGATGATGTGATCGAGAGAAGATCACAATCTGAATCAAAATTCGGATCCAAACGAGTCCTCAAAACTCGCTTCCGAGAGGTATTCACAACCGTTTGACGAATCCTTCGTCCTCCACCTATGAGGATTACCGGAGATCGAATCCCCGGAAAAGTAGCCGCTGTCAGAGCTCCAAACATCATCCAAATGACGCTCTGACACAAAGAAAGCAAGCTGCCCAGAAAACTGGACAGCTTGGTGGAGGAGTTTGCGCCGGCCAAAGAGAAGAGGGCCAGCAAGTCCTTGGTCACCGAAGCCAAGGAGGATCACCGGAGGGTCACCGGATGATAGCCGGCTGGAGCTTGGACACCGGCAACAAGCTTGGACGGCGGCACAAGGGTGGGCGGCGGCTAAGGTTGGGCGCCGACCACAAGAGGAGAGGGAGAGGGTGGGCGGCAACTATGGGTTGCTTGGATTCGGTTTTCACAAAACCCTTAAGCCCTATTTTATAGATAACAAATTCTTCTAATGGATATCAGATCATAACCAAAAGCCCGTTAACCCGCTCCATTAATTTAAGTTAAAATAAACCAAACCGATTTGGTCTATTTTAAGTTAAAATGAACCGAACCAACTTTGGTTCATTCGTTTATAACAAACCAAACCCCTTTGGTTTATTCTCCACCATTGGATTAGAACCAAACCAATTTAGTTCGTCCATCATGTCTTCAAAAGACACGACCCATCCACGCTTCCATTGTGACTGAAACGATTTCATGCTCACTCCTTGTTTGGTCTAACCAAACCTAGTTTCTCTCGGTCTGAGAATCTCATTCTCAAGCACATTTTAAATCCTTCGGATTACGCTCATTGTGTGTGTGACCAAATAGGTTCTCGATTTATGTTGGCCGTCTATAATTAACCATTAATTATAGAATGATCATGAGTGGCACCTAGTAGTACATCATGATCCTCAATTAACCGAAAAGATCAACGGTTGATCCAGAACTATTTCTAAAACCCTTCAGCAACTACAATGAATCGTGCCCCATTCCCTTCACTCATCTTATACCCACTTGGTTCAGGACATGGTCTATAGTGTCAGTCCCCACTAGGTTGACTACGTCACACCTAGCCCAAGTATCATTTCCTCGTCCTACGGATTCTAGTTACTGCACATGTATCCAAGAGTACCTTACTCCAAACATGTAATGCTTTGGCCAAAGACTTTAGTAACAATCCGACGAGAGGCCATGGGTATACATCTCCTCGCAAGGAGTTGTGAATCCTTTATAGGCTATTCAAACACCTTCGATCACTTCGACTTATACCCAATTATCCCGGGTCCACATCTCCTCAGAGATACTTGCTTAAGATGCCAAAGCATAAGTCTTCATGATCAAGATGACTTGAATACCGCAAGTCAAAGGAACATCGCACTTAAGCTGTGAATCATGTCGGGGACATTCAGTAAATGAGTTTAAGATCTAATCAAATACATGAAAACATGTATACTCAAATAGTGAATCTTCATTTATCATATAAATGGTTCAAACATAAGGCGATTGCCTTAGGACATCTCTCATATATTACTAACAATTCACTGTTAGTTATAGCCCTAGAGCCAATCATGTGATGGTTGAAAAGGGAACATTTTGTATCATATTCAATAAAGGCAAAGGATTGGTTATTATATTTACATCTTGCTTGTGCCAGCTAAATTAAATATAATAATGCCCTAGAAAAGTAGGTTCTTATCTACAGCACATCAATTGGCAGAATTGATTATGAGAGGTTGTAGAGAACACTTTCCTAAATGTTCCTAGTCAAGTATTAATATGCAAGGGCAATATTAATACATAAAGACTAGCATGTAGGTCGATTGATGACTTGATCTCACAAGTCATGGATATATGATATCAAGTTGACACATGGGTATATATTAGAGAATATATACTGAACTGACCCGACATGAGAAAGTTTCATGGATCGTTATATGAGTGTCATAAACTTTCTCATGTGACTATTGGTATGAATAGTCCTCGAACCTGAAGTCACTACGGTTCCCTACATAAGTAATTATGTACGTTGGTATCGTCAAACGTCACCCGGAACAGGGTGGCCCATAAAGGCGATTACTGGGTATATAACAAATTATGCGGAGGGATGTGAGTGATGTAGATGGGATCTATCCCTCTCATATGACGAGAGTGATATCGGTGGGCCCCTTGATTGAGTAGAACTACTAAAACGCATGGCCATGCTCAAATGAGTCAATATGAGATATTGAGCTCATTTGTTTGAGTTAGTTTACTCAGGGATCAAGAAACACATAGATTGATCGAGGATGACACGGTCTATGCCTCATTGGTCAATCTGATATCAAGGATAGAAGGACACGGTCATACATTATAGTAGTCACGGAAAGGTTAGTCGGATCTTGACTTATTTCATAACTTGGGTAGCAATGATGTATTGCTAGATGTCGCTCATTGCTTGTGTATCTAAAAGAGTTTAGATCCACTTCCAACGTTATGAGAGCCTATAGGGTCACACACAAAGAGCATGATGATTAGAAGAATTAGTGCATTCTAGTTTGACTAGAATAATTTGGGAATAAGCTTAAGTACAAAATGGTTTTTGGACTTTAAGCTTAATGAGAATTTTAGCTTATTGATTTAATGAGATTAATTCAATATGTTGCCTTATTGATTTAATGAGATTAATTCAATATGATAACATAAGCTTATTGAATTAATAAGATTAATTCAACATGCATGAATGCCACACAAGCATGCCACATAAGCATGCCACCTAAGCTAGATAAGGTGGGCTTATTGAATTAATAAGATTAATTCAACATGCATGAATGCCACACAAGCATGCCACATAATCATGCCACCTAAGCTAGATAAGGTGGAAGGAGACAAAGTGGTTTTTGTCTCCTTAAAGTGGTCGGCCAAACAAGGTGTCTCAATGCAATGGATTGCATTGAATGGTAGGAGGTGAAAGGGTTTTTCCAACCCTATAAAAGACTCCATGGAGTGGCCGGCCAAAGGGTGATTGTGGTTGTGTGAGAGCTTGAGAGCTTGGTGGAAGCTTTGGTTGTGTGGTTTTGTGAGTGTAGGCTAGCAAGAAGAGTAGTCTTCTTCTTCCCTTCTCTTTTCCCTAGCTTCCTCTCCTTTAGGGACTTCTCTAGCAAGAAGTAAAGGAGAGCCCTTCTAGTTTTTCTTTTGTGAGACAAGAGCTTGCTCGTGTGGATACGTATAGAGGCACGGACATTTGAACGTGCTAAAGATCCAACAAACCAAAAGGAAAAGCGGGATTAACAAGGGCACGCAACAAAGGTAATCCTCTCCTATAAGATAGGTTTGGTTTTAGAGAAATTTATTTTGTACGAGGTTTTCTTTCGCAAGGATCACTATGAAGGGATCCTAATTTTTCCGTTGCGCATATGCTATTTGGCATATAGAAATCCCTACAGTGGTATCAGAGCCACTTACGAAAGATCGTATAAAAATAGTTTTTCTCTATTTTATATATGATATAGAAGTAGGATGAATTTTATTATGAGTTGATAATTGCATTAGCAAATTTTCAAACATAATAAAATATCCGATGTCTTTTAAAAGTTAAAATTGACATGGTGCATGGTTATGGCCTAGTCCCAAAAAGTTTGTGATTGTGTGTTGTAATTCTTAATATGGCCTGCGTGTCGTGCCTTTCTCCTAAAATTCTTGTTGTAAAATTAGCTTTAGACTCGAATGTAACTCGAGTATTTCTCCTTTTGTAATATACAACAAAGATGGAGGGTCCATTGGAAGATAATGTTACAAGGAGGAAGTCAACAACACAAGACAACCAAAAGGAAGCACTTGGGAGAAGATGCTATCCCTAGGTTGACCAATCAATCTTCTCATTGGCTTGAGAAGATTGTAGAATAAGGGCCATAACCATGACACACTTAGTTTAACTTGTATGTGATGCATGTTAATTTAGCTTATATGTGATGTATGCTAATATGTATGTGATGCATGTTTAAGTTTATATCTTAATAAGTCAAATACGATATGCCTACCAAAGTTTGGTACTCACTACTTCCTCGATCATTTGTTATTGGGTTTGCCAAAGCAAAGCAATGCATTTTATCTTGGAAGAGTGCGAGTGGACAATCGTGATGTCCCGCTATCAAACTTGGTTAAGACTTAATTAAGTTTTTCTTAATTAGTTAAGAAAGTAGAGGCATATATTAGCTTTGAGCATAAGTTTTAAAATTAGTTTTATGTGATTTCTGAACATCGGCTTTGTCTTAGAAGTGGTCGCGTTGCTCGATATCCAAGAAGGCCCTCGCCTCGCCACGCTGAAGCCGGTTTAGGAATAAACACTAAACTAATCTAAACTTAACCAAAGCTATTAAAGAGTTACATCAGATGTAATTGGCAAAAGATTGCCTACCTAATCATACTACGTCTTGGGCGATTAGCCAAAGCTAACTCAAGGCAATTATGATGTGGATCTTTATCCCATATAAATTTATAGCTAAATAGTAGCTAATGATGTAAGTGTTTGCCTACATCAATGATTAGCTCATATCAAAGCTATGAGAATTTAGTGGGAGCCTCATTTAATTAAAGGCCTAATTAAATGACTTAGGTATGATACTTAATTTTGCATTTTATTGTTGTAGATCACCATGTCATCTAACACGACACACCCCCTCAACTTGCGATTTGTCCTTGAGAAGGACAAGCTCAATGGAGCGAACTTTCTTGACTGGTATAGGAACTTGAGGATTATCCTCAAGCAAGAACACAAACTGTATGTCCTAGAGCAGTCTACCTCAAATACACCCTACGGCCACTGTCCGAAAAGGATGCTTATAAGAAGCATCAAGATGACGCATTAGATGTGTCATGCCTTATGCTTGCAACCATGAACTCTGAGCTTCAGAAGCAACATGAGAACATGGATGCCTATGATATGGTTGAGCATTTGAAACAACTATATCAAGGACAAGCCAGGCACGAGCATTTTGAAGTGTCTAAGGCTCTTTTGCATGCAAGATGCAAGAAGGAACACTGTAGGAACTCACGACTTAAAATGATTGGGTACGCTGAGAAACCTTGAAAGACTAGGTTTTCCATCGAGCCAAGAATTGGCAACCGATGTTATCCTCGCAATCGCTTGGGAAGCATATAATCAATTCGTCATGAATTATAACATGAATGAAATTGATAAACCTTTGCTCGAGATTCTCGGCATGTTAAGAATCACAAACCAATCTCAAAAAGAAAGTTAGTAACGATACTAATGGTCAAGAAGGGCAAAGGTAAGCGCAAAGGCAAGGGTAAGACCAAGCCAAAGGCAAGGCCAATTCATCCACTTCAAAGGGTAAAGGTAAAGTACCTAAGGAAGGATTCCATTGCGGTGAGATCGACACCGGAAGCGGAATCGCAAAGTCTACCTTGAGGAAGTAAAGAAGAAAGAAGTGGGACTTCGCCTCGGTACACGTTATAGAAGTTAATCTATCTATTTCTTCTACATGGGTATTAGATACCGGATGTGCATCTCACATTTGTACTAATGTGCAGGGACTGAGAAATAGTAGACTAATGGCAAAAGGCGAAGTGGACCTACGAGAAGGCAATGGCGCAAAAGTCTTCAGAGTCAGAGGAACATATTCCTTGTCTTTGCCCATCGGGCTTATCTTAGAACTAGAGGAGTGCTTATATGTACCTGCATTAACAAAGAACATAATTTCTGTATCTTGTTTAGACAAGAAAAACTTTTTTTTTATAATAAAGGACAAATGTTGTTCCATTTATTTGAATGAAATGTTCTATTGTAATGCACCACTTATGAATGGTCTCTATGTTCTAGATTTAGAAAACCCAATATATAACGTAAATACCAAACGGTTCAAATCGAATGATTTGAACCAAACATATCTCCGCATCGCCTAGGTCACATAAATGAAAAATGCATATCCCAACTCCATAAAGATGGATTATTGGACTCATTTGATTTTGAATCATATGAGGTATGCGAATCTTGTCTTTTAGGAAAGATGACTAAAACTCCATTTAGTGGACATGGCGAGAGCGACGGACTTGTTAGGACTCATACATACTGATGTATGTGGCCCTTTCAATGTCGAAGCCAGAGGAGGCTATAAATACTTTAATACTTTCACTGATGATATGAGTAGATTCGGCTACTTATATTTGATGAGACATAAGTCAGAATCCTTTGAAAAGTTCAAAGCATTCAAGAATGAAGTACAAAACCAACTTGGTAAGCGTATTAAGCTACTTCGATCAGATCGAGGTGGTGAATACCTTAGTCAAAAGTTTCGTGATCACCTGGCCGAGTGTGGGATAATATCCCAACTCACTCCACCTGGAACACCACAATGGAATGGTGTATCTGAGAGGAGAAATCGTACTCTATTAGATATGGTACGATCAATGATGAGCCAGACTGATCTACCTACCTCCTTTTGGGGACTATCTCTAGAGACAGCCGCTTTCACACTTAATCGCGTCCCATCAAAAGCCGTAGAAAAGACACCATATACGATATGGACTGGGAAGAGTCCCAAAATGTCTTTTATAAAGATTTGGGGTTGTGAAGCTTATGTAAGACGTCAAGTCTCAGATAAACTAGGACCCAAATCAAATAAGTGTTATTTTGTAGGATATCCCAAGGAAACTAAGGGATATTACTTTTACAATCCCACACTTGGCAAGGTGTTTGTTGCCAGAAATGCTGTCTTTCTAGAAAGAGAATTTATTTCTAGAAAAACTAGTGGGAGTAAAATTCATCTTGAAGAAATTCAAGATGACGATAACACTAAGGCTTCGATGGAAAATGAACAGGAACCACAAAGTGTTGTGGATGAGGAAAGTGTTGCCCAAAGAGTTGTGGAGCAGACACCTGTTCAAGTAGACCAACCTCTTCGTAGATCTGATAGGATCCGTCGTCAACCCGAGAGATATTCTTTTCTCTTGACTGACAACGGTGAGGTATTGCTTGTCGATCTTGACGAGCCTACATCCTATCAAGAAGCTATGATGAGCCCAGATTCCGAGAAATGGCTAGAGGCCATGAGATTCGAAATGGAATCCATGTACACTAACCAAGTATGGACTTTGGTTGATCCACCTGAAGGGGTAAAACCCATTGGGTGTAAGTGGGTCTTTAAAGTAAAGACTGACATGGATGGTAATAAGCATACCTATAAAGGTAGATTGGTGGCTAAAGGATTCAAACAAATTCATGGTATTGACTATGATGAAACCTTTTCACCAGTTGCGATGCTTAAATCCATTCGGATCATACTTGCTATTGCAGCCTACCACGATTATGAGATCTGGCAGATGGATGTCAAAACCGCTTTTCTGAATGGAAATCTACTCGAGGATGTGTACATGACACAGCCTGAGGGTTTTGAAGATCCAAAGCATCCTGGAAAGATATGCAAACTGCAAAGGTCCATTTATGGACTAAAGCAAGCCTCTCGAAGTTGGAATCTTCGATTCGATGATGCAATCAAGGAGTTTGGTTTCATCAAGAATGAAGATGAACCTTGTGTCTACAAGAGAAATAGTGGGAGCACAGTTGTATTTCTTGTCTTGTATGTAGATGACATACTTCTCATCGGAAATGATATTCCCTCACTCCAGTCTGTGAAGATGTGGTTAGGGAATTGTTTCTCGATGAAAGACTTAGGTGAAGCTGCCTATATTCTAGGCATCAAGATCTATAGAGATAGATCTAAAAGATTACTTGGCCTAAGTCAGAGTACATACATAGATAAAGTGCTAGATCGTTTTGCTATGCAAAATTCCAAGAAAGGATTTCTGCCTTTATCACATGGTGTGAGTCTTTCGAAGACTCAATGTCCCTCTTCTAAGGAGGAGAGAGATCGCATGGATAAGATCCCTTATGCATCTGCCATAGGGTCTATCATCATATGCGCCATGCTTTGTACTGCTCGACGGCGTCTCGTATGCTTTGAGCATGAGTAGATAGATCGGATCGGTGAAAGTCGGATAGTAGTCAAAAATATTCTTAAATACTTATGAAGAGCGAAGAATATTTCACGATATTTGGAGGCAATGAGGAGCTAGTGTAAAGGGTTACGTGATGCAAGCTTCCAAATGCATAAGGATGACTATAGATCGCAATCGGGTACGTGTTTTGCTGAATGGTGGAGCCGTGGTGGAAGAGTTCAAAGCAGACACGATTCTTGATTCTACAACGAAGCCAAGTATATTATCGTCCGATGCAAAGAAAGGAGGTTGTTTGGCTCAAGTTCATCGATGAACTTGGGGTAGTTCCTAGCATTACAGATCCAATAGACCTGTATTGTGACAACAATGGGGCTATTGCACAGGCTAAGGAACCTCGATCACATCAGCGGACCAAACACATACTGCGGCGCTTCCATCTCATTCGAGAGATCATCGATAGAGGAGATGTGAGGATATGCAGAAAGTACAGCGAAGCTAACATCGCAGATCCATTGACCAAGGCTTTGGCACAGAGGAAGCATGATGGTCACACTAGGTCACTAGGTATTAGATATCATAGTGATTGGTACTAGTGCTAGTGGGAGATTGTTAGTTATAGCCCTAGAGCCAATCATGTGATGGTTGAAAAGGGAACATTTTGTATCATATTCAATAAAGGCAAAGGATTGGTTATTATATTTACATCTTGCTTGTGCCAGCTAAATTAAATATAATAATGCCCTAGAAAAGTAGGTTCTTATCTACAGCACATCAATTGGCAGAATTGATTATGAGAGGCTGTAGAGAACACTTTCCTAAATGTTCCTAGTCAAGTATTAATATGCAAGGGCAATATTAATACATAAAGACTAGCATGTAGGTCGATTGATGACTTGATCTCACAAGTCATGGATATATGATATCAAGTTGACACATGGGTATATATTAGAGAATATATACTGAACTGACCCGCCATGAGAAAGTTTCATGGATCGTCGTTATATGAGTGTCATAAACTTTCTCATGTGACTATTGGTATGAATAGTCCTCGAACCTGAAATCACTACGGTTCCCTACATAAGGAATTATATACTTTGGTATAAATCGCGTCACCCATAACAGGTGGACCATAAAAGCGTTCTTGGGTATATAACAAATTATGCAGAGGGATGTGAGTGATGTAGATGGGATCTATCCCTCTCATATGACGAGAGTGATATCGGTGGGCCCCTTGATTGAGTAGAACTACTAAAACGCTTGGCCATGCTCAAATGAGTCAATATGAGATATTGAGCTCATTTGTTTGAGTTAGTTTACTCAGGGATCAAGAAACACATAGATTGATCGAGGATGACACAGTCTATGCCTCATTGGTCAATCTGATATCAAGGATAGAAGGACACGGTCATACATTATAGTAGTCACGGAAAGGTTAGTCGGATCTTGACTTATTTCGTAACTTGGGTAGCAATGATGTATTGCTAGATGCCGCTCATTGCTTGTGTATCTAAAAGAGTTTAGATCCACTGCCAACGTTATGAGAGCCTATAGGGTCACACACAAAGAGCATGATGATTAGAAGAATTAGTGCATTCTAGTTTGACTAGAATAATTTGGGAATAAGCTTAAGTACAAAATGGTTTTTGGACTTTAAGATTAATGAGAATTTTAGCTTATTGATTTAATGAGATTAATTCAATATGTTACCTTATTGATTTAATGAGATTAATTCAATATGATAACATAAGCTTATTGAATTAATAAGATTAATTCAACATGCATGAATGCCACACAAGCATGCCACATAAGCATGCCACCTAAGCTAGATAAGGTGGGCTTATTGAATTAATAAGATTAATTCAACATGCATGAATGCCACACAAGCATGCCACATAATCATGCCACCTAAGCTAGATAAGGTGGAAGGAGACAAAGTGGTTTTTGTCTCCTTAAAGTGGCTACCAAACAAGGTGTCTCAATGCAATGGATTGCATTGAATGGTAGGAGGTGAAAGGGTTTTTCCAACCCTATAAAAGACTCCATGGAGTGGCCGGCCAAAGGGTGATTGTGGTTGTGTGAGAGCTTGAGAGCTTGGTGGAAGCTTTGGTTGTGTGGTTTTGTGAGTGTAGGCTAGCAAGAAGAGTAGTCTTCTTCTTCCCTTCTCTTTTTCCCTAGCTTCCTCTCCTTTAGGGACTTCTCTAGCAAGAAGTAAAGGAGAGCCCTTCTAGTTTTTCTTTTGTGAGACAAGAGCTTGCTCGTGTGGATACGTATAGAGGCACGGACATTTGAACGTGCTAAAGATCCAACAAACCAAAAGGAAAAGCGGGATTAACAAGGGCACGCAACAAAGGTAATCCTCTCCTATAAGATAGGTTTGGTTTTAGAGAAATTTATTTTGTACGAGGTTTTCTTTCGCAAGGATCACTAGGAAGGGATCCTAATTTTTCCGTTGCGCATATGCTATTTGGCATATAGAAATCCCTACATTAACCCCTTCCTCTTTGAAATATCAGAATATTTTTCCATCCCCTTAAATCAGCTAAGTTTTAACTCTTTTCGTTTTATGCTAGGCTTTTACCTTATCACTTCTTTTTTATCAATTATTCCCTTAGCCTTCCTTTTCCATTGCTTTTTCTAAATAAAATCATCAGAAATAGGCATATTTTACTTCCAAGCCTGGTCAGACTTCTAGCTTCTTACTGGTATCCCCTCCTCCCACAAAGGCTAGAAGGAACATTACTTTTTCGTGCATTCCACTTATCTTTTTCCTTTTCCCCCTACATGGTTAACCACTCTTCCTCCCCGGCCCTCCTTAGGTTCCTATCGAGATAATGAAGAAGATCAAATGATGACCATATTACTTTTAGAAGAACAATTTGTTGGTGCAATCGGCCCAGGTCATAATTGACCAGACTCGAGTTGGACTTGAGTAGTGTTTTGATGTTTGACAATGTTTTGGGGAGATTGTTGGTGCAATCGACCCGGATCATGATTAATCGGATTCGAGTTTGACTCGAGGGGTAATTTGATGTTTGACGATGGTTTGACCATTGTTTGACTATATGGTTAACATGGGATTGACCATATGATGGAGAAGTCCAAGTCTTGTGTACTTGGCATGGAAAGTCCAAGTGGGACACTTGGCAATGGGAAAGTCCAAGTCATGGGTACGTGGCATGGAAAGTCCAAGCATGGGTCTTGGCAAGGGAAAATCTAAGCTTGAGTCTTAGCAAATGGAAAGTCCAACATGGATTGACAAGGAAAGTCCAAGGGGTGATATTGGCGGTGTAAAGTCCAAGCGGGAGTCTTGGCAGCATAAGTCCAATGGTTGGCGTTATAAAGTCCAAGCGGTAGTCTTGGCAGTGTAAGACCAATATGCCTTGGTGGTATAGAGAACGTTAGCATGACAATAGCTGATGGAAGCATTTGAAGGCTAACGTATGGATGAACAAGTCATGGATGACTTGGAGGGATTTGATAGGCGTGAGGCTGACGGAGGTGGCTAGAAGGCTTAGGTCTAGGCTAAGGGTAGTCTAGCAAGTATGAGGGCATCATACTTGGTGTTAAAACCTCATGGATGAGGTTATCAGTCGACTGATATTAAGATCAGTCGACTACTGGGAGTCGACTAGTGTTTGACTATAGAAAATGGCCTGGCAGTCGACTAATGGTCTAATCAGTCGACTACTATAGCTGGTAGTTGACTGATTGTTGAGTTTTCGGGAACAGAAAGTTTTCAAGTCGACTGTTAGGGTTTGAAAGTTGAGTGATGGCTCAATCAGTCGACTGATGGGCATGATTAATCAACTGATGGCCTATCCATTGGAACTTATCCAACGTGGCTCAGGCCGTTGTGAGACAACAGGTGCAGGAGCAGTCGGCTGATGGTCGAGATCAATCGACTGCTAGGAGAAATCCAACCTGAATGTAGGTTATAAAAGCAGCTCATGGAGAAGGTTTTTGCCATGGCTTCTTAAAGCGATTTGGGGTGATTTGCTGGTGCAATTCAGGGTCTCCAAGTGCAGCTTAAGCAGCCAAACAAGCAAGCTTCCAAAAGATCGTTTATAAAGTGTTCTTTGCATTCTTTTGTGTATTTCACTTTATATTTGCTTGTATTTGGTTTGTATTATTGTTGTAATCATTGTACGAGGTTTCTCCGCCTCCGACATGTTATCGAGAAGGAGTATTATTGATTGTGGTGATAGTTGCATCTCTAGGGCTTGTTCGACAACCTGTGGAGTAGAAACCTTGAGGTTTCGAACCACATTATATCGATTGTGTAATTGTGTGCTTGTGTCTTTCTTTATGTTTTTCTATTATTTCCGCTGCATACTAATCAAATTGTAGCAAGCACGCAAATGATATCCATCAACGTCGAAAATGCTATTCACCCCCCCCCCTCTAGCGACAATCAATTCCCCAACACAATTTGACTTAAGCCAATTATTAACCAAAACTGTACTATCGCTAATCAAGAACAACTACCCCCTGCAGTTGATTGGCACGCTCGGTAATGCTTCTTTCCTTGACTATGTTCCTCTGTACTGTTATAATACTAGCAATTTTAACTTACATTTCTTTTTCCAGAGTCACTCTTACTGCAAGCTGCTGACCATACCCCACCATCATCCTATAATAATCCTATTCCACTTCCTCCCTTTCAACCAACAATTACCCCTCAATAACCTACTTATCGGACTCCACCAACACCCCTCTCCTCCCCTTCAATACCCAATCTGCTAGATTCTCTACTATCCACCATTAACAAGGGTAGCATACCATATTCTTTTTCCCCTCTTTCCCCATATTGACACTTACTTTTGCAAGACATTACAAGCATAAATCACTTGAACAACCAATGGCTCTAATATACTAACACCCTTAAAAAGGAACTACAAGAGTATCAGACCAAAGAGTTATCACTACAACAAGCTTATCAACGACTCGAAAGAGAATTGCAAGCTTCTTTCATAAAAGCACAAGTCGATCGAGCAGAATTATCAGCACTTCATTTTTAGACCACTTATTTGTAGAACACCTTAGATATCTTGATGTTCTGACCACTTTTAGAAGGAACCAACACCACTCAAGTGTTGGGTTTCCGGCACTGCAGCGAGTGTGTGTTTGAACATGTTTCGTAAACATGTGGACAGCGGAAGAAATAAAAATAATAAATCTACATTTATTACAACACACACATCACACGCATGCATAGTACAACATGTGTAGACATAACCGTAAATTTAAATTTTCCAATAAAAGGAAATTTAACTACGTATACCTTTCGTATCACGTGTAGCGGGAACGACATCAACCGGAACGATCCTTGCTAGAATCGTCTCTATCCGTATCCACGCCGAGTATCTTCGGGATGACTTCACAAAGTCACGAGCTTCATCTTCGTACGAGTTACCAGCCTTGTGTTGAAGACGACGTGATCGAGAGAGGATCACGATCCGAATCCAAATTCGGATCCAAAGACGAGTCCTCAAAACTCGCTTCTCCGGAGAGGTATTCGTCAACCGTTTGACGAATCCTTCGTCCTCCTCCTATGAGGATTACCGGAGATCGAATCCCCGGTAAGTTAGGCGCTGTCGGAGCTCCAACTGTTGTCCAAACGATGCTCCGATGAGAAGAAAACAAGCTGTCCAGAAAACTTGACAGCTTTGGTGGAGGTGTAGGCGTCGGCCAAAAAGGGTAAGATGAAACTCACCTTGATGCCGAACCCAAAGGAGATCACCGGAGAGTTGCCGGAGGATCACCAGCTGAAGCTTGGACACCGGCAACAAGTTGGACGGCGGCACAAGGGGTTGGACAGCGGCACAAGGGTGTTGGCCCCGAAATCTCCAAGGGGAGGTGGGTGGCAACTCTTAGGTTAGGGTTTTGGATTAGGGCTTAACAACACCTTAAGCCCTCTTTTATAGAGAACTAATTCTCTTAATGGTTATTGGATCATAACCATAAGGCCCTTTAACCAGCTCCATTAATATAAGTTAAAATAAACCAAACCATGATGGTTTATTTTAAGTTAAAATGAACCGAACCAACTTTTGGTTCATTCGTTTAAAATAAACCAAACCCTTTGGTTTATTCTCCTCCATTGGATTAGAACCAAACCATTTTGGTTCATCCATTATGTCTTCATAAGACATGGCCCATCCACGCTTCCATTGCGACTGAAACAATTTCATGCTCGCTCCATGTTTGGTCCAACCAAACCTAGTTTCTCTCGGTCTGAGAATACCATTCTCAAGCTCGTTTTAAATCCTTCGGATTACGCTCGTTGTGCGTGTGACCAAATAGGTTCTCGGTTTATGTTGATCGTCTATAATTAACCATTAATTATAGAACAATCATGAGTGGCACCTAGTAGTACATCATGATCCCCAATTAACTGAAAAGATCAATGGTTGATCGAGAACTATTTCTGAAACCCTTCAGCAGCTTGAATGAATCGTGCCCCATTCCCTTCACTCATCTTATACCCACTTGGTTCAGGACATGGTCTATAGTGTCAGTCCCCACTAGGCTGACTACGTCACACCTAGCCCAAGTATCATTTCCTCGTCCTACGGATTCTAGTTACTGCACATGTATCGAAGAGTACCTTACTCTAAACATGTAATGCTTTGGCCAAAGACTTTAGTAACAATCCGACAAGAGGCCATGGGTATACATCTCCTCGCAAGGAGTGGTGAATCCTTTATAGGCTATTCAAACACCTTCGATCACTTCGACTTATACCCAATCATCCCGGGTCCACATCTCCTTAGAGATGTTTGCTTAAGATGTCAAAGCATAAGTCTCCATGATCAAGATGACTTGAATACCGCAAGTCAAAGGAACATCGCACTTAAGTTAGAAGAACTTCATCGACATATCTATATATGCGTAAAACCATATGAAGTCTTACTACCGGTCACCCAATGAACTAGTTACCATAACTAGCATCCACGATTAACTCCGACATCACAATGTCTCACCAAAGGAGAATCAGCTGCTTGGATACACCAAGGAGTATACCTCGTGCTAGTCTCGACAGAATTGATGGTGTCCAAATCCATCAATTCATCGACTAGGGATAATTCCGATACATCACAATTACACATGTAGAGATATACTCACTAGTTGTGATCCAATCACAAATTCTCTCATGCTGTGAGTCGTATCGCAGACATTCAGTAAATGAGTTTAAGATCCAATCAAATACATGAAACCATGTATACTCAAATAGTGAATCTTCATTTATCATATAAATGGTTCATACATAAGGCGATTGCCTTAGGACATCTCTCATATATTACTAACAAACTCCCACTTGGCCTAATGCCAATCGCTACGGTATCCAATACCATAAGCTGTAACATGACCCTCAAACTTACTTTGAGGTAATGCCTTAGTCAAAGGATCCGCTAAGTTCCTTTCAGTGGGGATTTTCTCGATTTGTATTTCGTTCCTACTGATGATCTCTCTGATAAGATGATAGCGGCGAAGCACATGTTTGGATCGTTGATGAGACCTCGGCTCTTTCGCCTATGCAATTGCTCCATTGTTGTCGCAGTAGACCGGTATTGCTTCAACAATGGCATGAATCACACCAAGTTCAAAAATGAACTTCTTGATCCAAACTGCTTCCTTTGCTGCTTCAAAAGCTGCAATGTATTCTGCCTCAGTGGTAGAATCCGCTACAGTGTCTTGTTTGGAACTTTTCCAACTCACTGCGCCCCCATTCAGGGTGAACACGTATCCAGACTGAGACCTGGAATCATCTTTGTCTGTCTGGAAGTTGGCATCCGTATACCCGCATATCACCATGTCCCCTTCTCCATATATTAGGAACACATCCTTAATTCTTCTTAAGTACTTAAGGATCGTCTTGACAGCCACCCAATGATCCATTCCTGGATCAGACTGGTATCTGCTCGTGACACTCAGAGCATACGATACATCGGGCCTCGTACATAACATAACATACATGATAGATCCTATTGCGGATGCATAGGGAATCTTACTCATGCAAATCCTCTCGTCTTCTGTGCAAGGACACATAGACTTCGAAAGGTGTACCCCATGCATGATGGGTAGGAAACCTTTCTTGGATTCCGACATGCTAAACCTCTTTAGCACTCGGTCTATATATGTAGACTGTGAAAGACCAAGCAACCATTTCGTTCTATCTCTATAGATCTTAATCCCGAGGATGTAGGTTGCTTCTCCCAGGTCTTTCATGGAGAATGTCTTGGATAACCAAACCTTAACTGACTGTAAGATTGAAACATCGTTTCCTATAAGTAATATGTCATCGACATACAATACTAGGAACACGACTGCACTCCCACTAACCTTCTTGTACACACAAGGTTCGTCGGGATTTTGTGAGAAATCAAACTTTTTGATTGTCTCATCAAAACGGATATTCCAGCTCCTGGATGCTTGCTTCAATCCATATATGGACCGTCGCAATTTGGATACCTTGGTTTTATCAACCGATGTGAAACCCTCAGGCTATATCATATACACATCCTCGAGCAGGTTTCCATTAAGGAAAGCTGTTTTCACATCCATCTGCCATATCTCATAATCATAATGAGCCGCTATGGCCAGGAGCATCCGAATGGATTTAAGCATAGCTACAGGCGAATAGGTTTCGTCATAATCAACACCTTGCTTTTGACGATATCCTTTCGCCACCAATCTAGCCTTATAGGTAATCACATTACCATCCATGTCGGTTTTCTTCTTGAAAACCCACTTGCACCCTATAGGCTTGATGCCTTCAGGTGGGTCAACCAAGTTCCAAACTTGGTTTTCATACATGGAATCCATTTCCGACTTCATGGCATCAAGCCATTTATCCCTTTCTGAACTTGTCAGCACTTCTTCATAACTGGTAGGCTCCTCATCATCAATGAGTAACACATCGTTCGATTCACTTACGAGAAATCCATATCTCTCAGGAATGTTGCGTGTTCTACCAGATCTACGAAGATGTGGTGTTACAATAGGTCCAGCCGATTGCTCATCACTATGAGTTGTCGGCTGTTGTGCTTCACCAGGTATCTCATCAATGTCTATTTGAGTCTCTCGAGCCTCCTCAAGCTCGACGACACTCCCACTATTTTCTTGCAAGAGAAACTCTTTCTCTAGAAACACAGCATGCCTTGAAACAAACACCTTTTGTTCCACAGGATGATAGAATTGGTAACCCCTTGTTTCCTTAGGGTATCCAATAAATAGACATTTATCAGACTTAGCATACAATTTGTCTGATACAGTCCGCTTCACATAAGCAGGACAACCCCATATCTTCAAGTAAGATACATGAGGTTTCTTACCATTTCATATCTCATATGGAGTAGTAGAGACTACCTTGGTTGGCATTCTGTTTCACAAGTAAACAGCTGTCTGAAGTGCATAGCCCCAAAAGGACATGGGAATATTCGCATGATTCATCATTGACCTGACCATGTCCAACAAGGTCTGGTTACGCCTCTCAGATACACCATTATGCTGTGGTGTATATGGCGGAGTCCATTGAGACAATATGCTATTGTCTCTTAGATAATCAAGAAACTCTTGACTTAAGTATTCACCACCTCGATCCGATCGAAGTATTTTAATACTCTTGTCATGTTGTTTCTCTACTTCATTTCTAAATTCTTTGAGCCTTTCAAAGGCTTCAGACTTGTGTTTCATCAAGAACACATACCCAAACCGTGAGTGATCATAGGTGAAGGTAATGAAGTAGCTATAGCCTCCTAAAGCTTGAGTTGACATAGGTCCACATACATCAGTATGTATTAGACCTAGTAACTCTCCCACTCATTCACCTTTTCCAGTAAAAGGTAACTTAGTCATCTTGCCTTTTAAGCATGATTCGCATGTATCGTATGAATCCAATTCAAATGATTCCAGAATTCTACATCTGTGTAATTCAGACATGCGTTTCTTGCTTACATGGCCAAGATGACAATGCCACATGTAGGAGTCTAATTGATTATCTTTTCGAGCACGCTTGTTGCTCGCTTCGATATTGAAAATGTCACTGGATACGTCCAACGTATAAATGTCATTGCTCAAAGTTCCAGTTCCATAAAGTACGCCATTCAAAGTTATATAACAACAATTGTTACTAAACTTCAAATGGAAACCATTTCTATTTAAGAAGGAAATAGAAATAATGTTCTTTATTAGAGAAGGAACACAATAACAATTATCCAGTTCCAAGACTAGTCCTCTAGGGAGCTTCAGCAAATAAGTTCCGATGGCGACTGCAGCAACCTTTGCTCCATTGCCAACTCGCAAATTTGACTCCCCTCTGACAAGTCTTCTTCTATTCCTTAGCCCCTGTATGTCATTACATATATGTGAGCCACACCCAGTATCCAATACTCAAGTGTCTAAGGAAATAGAATGACAATCAATAACGAAGATACCTGAAGAGGATGGGGCATCAGATGCCTTCTTCTTCTTCATGGACTCAAGATAAATCTTGTAGTTTCTTCGCCAGTGGCCTTCCTTGCCACAATGATGGCAAGTGCCCTTTTGTGCTGGTTCTGCCTTCTTTTTCTTTTTGTTCTTCCCTTTCTTCTGTTCTTTTGCCTTCCTCATAGAACCTTTCTTTGAGGAATCAACTAACAGAACTGCCTTCTCCTCATGCTTCACAGAAGGCTCCACAGTCTTCAGCATATTGAGGAGCTCAGGAATAGTGGATTATAATTTGTTCATCCGATAGTTCATCACAAATTGTGAGAAACACTTGGGCAAACAATGCAGAATTAAGTCAATACTTAATTCGTGATCCATCACAAACCCGAGAGTAGCTAGCCGCTCGATGTACCCGTTCATCTTTAGCACAAACTGCACTACAGACGAACCTTCTTGCATCTTCGTGGTGAAGAGGAGCCTAGAGACCTCGAACCTTTCGGATCTCGCTTGCTCATCGAACAACTCATGAAGATGGAAGACCATAGTATTAGCATCCATATGCTCATGCTGCTTTTGCAGCTCAGGTACCATAGCCGCTAGCATGATGCAACTCGCCAGCTCAGAATCTTCCACATGCTTCTGATAGACCAACATTTGGTCTGGAGTTGCATCGTCCTTAGGACGGTTGGGAAGAGGCTCTTCAAAGACATATACAAGCTTTTCTGCCTTGAGAACAATTCTCAGGTTTTTAAGCCAGTCCAGGAAGTTAGGCCCAGTCAGTTTGTTTGAATCCAAAATAATGCACAAATTCAAAGACGTCATGATCAATCGATTGACCTAGAAATACAAAACGAGCATATATGAGAAAATAATTTTAAAATGCATCAATATATATTTATAAATTCCATTCATTTTTCGAATTTCAAAAACCCCAAAATCACTTCGAGAGATCGTAGGTCCATCTCCGAATGGGTTGATATCCATCATAGATATGAACAACCTTGGAGAGAGTCCAACAAGCCATTCATGACTACGATGGTAGGTATCAACTATACCGATTGCATATCACGTATATGCAACTATCACAATGTGCTATCAACTAATTGAATGTTCACACATACATCGGGTTGTTAACACATTAACAAGTATGCATCATATGCATAGCACCCAACTTCACCTCCCTTAACATCGATCTTGGAGAGAGTCCAACAAGCCGATACTCCAGGTTAAAGCCAACCCATTAATCGAGAAATAGTTTTAATATGGTTAGAGCGCATTCAACCAATTAGCCCGGCTTGGAGAGAGTCCAACAACTAAAGCTAATGATTAACCTCTGACTCTTACCATATTAGTATTAAACTATTCCATGGTTTGAACATGTTCGGGTTCAAGCCGGGCTTGGAGAGAGTCCAACAACCCAAACAAGAAACGGAACACTGGTTCTAACCATATTAATGGAAGGTGTAGGGTTTAATTTTGAGTTAGGGTTTTATGTCTCATCCTCTTTGCATGCAAATAGCTATTATCTACATGGCATGGCATACATTTACATGTCACGACACGCATGGCATAATGATATGCATCTAATGCAATTACATGGCATACAATTATGTCATGTACAATATTTCCTTATATGTCATAACTATTTATGGAAATAAAATAGATTTAAGATTTGATTCTCCAAATCAAATCATGATTAAATTAGGAAACAAATTTCCCAAATCTAATCACATATTTTATTTGTGGAAATAGTTGATTAAGGAAAGTCAATTTAGGAAATCAATTTCCTAAATCATCAAAACTACTTATGAAAATAAAATATTTTAAGATTTGATTTCCCAAATCAAATCAAGATTAAATTAGGAAACAAATTTCCAAAATCTAATCTAATATTTTATTTATGAAAATATTAATTTCCATAAATACTTCCAACTTTCCAAAAGTGGAAGATTTCCATAAATACTTCTAGACTTTCCAAAATTGAAAAATTTCCAAAAATACTTCTAACTTTCCAAAAGTAGAAAATTTCCAGAAATATAATTATGACTATCACAAAACCATTTTATGATTATATCGAAACACAACCTGGGCTCTGATACCACTTGTTAGGTTTCCGGCACCGCAGCGAGTGTGTGTTCGAACATGTTTCGTAAACATGTGCACAGCGGAAGAAATAAAAATAATAAATCTACATTTATTACAACACACACATCACACGCATGCATAGTATAACATGTGTAGACATTGTTGGGATCTTATATACAAAATAGCATATGCGCAACGGAAAAATAGGATCCCTTCCAAGTGATCCTTACGAAAGAAAACCTCGTACAAAATAAATTTCTCTAAACCTATCTTATAGGAGAATATTACCTTTGTTGCGTGCCCTTTGTAATCCCGCTTCTCCTTGGATGTGTTGGATCTTTTAGCACGTTCAAGTGTCCGTGCCTCTATATGTATCCACAAGAGCAAGCTATTGTCTCACAAAAGAAACTAGAAGAGCTCTCCTTTACTTCTTGCTAGAGAAGTCCCTAAAGGAGAGGAAAGTAGGGAAAGAGAGAAAGGAAGAAGAAGACCACTCTTCTTGCTAGCCTACACTCACAAAAACCACACAACCAAAGCCTCTCCCACCAAGCTCTCACCAAGCCTCAAGCTTCCACACTTCAACACTTTGGCCGGCCACCCCATGGGGTGTTTTATAGGATTGAAAAAACCTTTCAACTCCTATCACATTCAATGCAATGAATGTCATTGAAACATAATCAATACTCCTTGTTTGGCCGGCCACTAGTGGAGGGATTTCAAAGGTCAAAACCCTTTGTCTCCTTCCACCTCATCAAGCTTAGGTGGCATGCTTATGTGGCATGCTTATGTGGCATTTATGGATGTTGAATTAATCTTATTAATTCAATAAGCTTATGTTATCATATTGAATTAATCTCATTAAATCAATAAGGTAACATATTGAATTAATCTTATTAAATCAATTAAGCTTAGCATATTGAATTAATCTCATTAAATCAATAAGCTAAAATTCTCATTAAGCTTAAAGTCCAAAAACCATTTTGTACTTAAGCTTATTCCCAAATTATTCTAGTCAAACTAGAATGCACTAATTCTTCTAATCATCATGCTCTTTGTGTGTGACCCTATAGGCTCTCATAACGTTGGCAGTGGATCTAAACTCTTTTAGATACACAAGCAATGAGCGGCATCTAGCAATACATCATTGCTACCCAAGTTACGAGATAAGTCAAGATCCGACTAACCTTTCCGTGACTACTATAATGTATGACCGTGTTCTTCTATCCTTGATATCAGATTGACCAATGAGGCATAGACCGTGTCATCCTCGATCAATCTATGTGTTTCTTGATCCCTGAGTAAACTAACTCAAACAAATGAGCTCAATATCTCATATTGACTCATTCGAGCATGGCCATGCGTTTTAGTAGTTCCACTCAATCAAGGAGCCCATGTGATATCACTCCTGGCCATATGGGAGGGATAGATCCCATCTACATCACTCACATCCTCCGCATAATTTGTTATATACCCGATGAATCGCTTTATGGTCCACCTGTTACGGGTGACGTTTGACGATACCAAAGTACATAACTCCTTATGTAGGGAACCGTAGTGACTTCAGGTTTGAGGACTATTCATACCAATAGTCACATGAGAAAGTTTATGACACTCATATGACGATCCATGAAACTTTCTCATGGCGGGTCAGTTCAGTATATATTCTCTAATATATACCCATGAGTCAACTTGATATCATATATCCATGACTTGTGAGATCAAGTCATCAATTGACCTACATGCTAGTCTTTATGTATTAATATTGCCCTTGCATATTAATACTTGACTAGGAACATTTAGGAAAGTGTTCTCTCTGACTCTCATAATCAATTCGCCAATTGATGTGTAGATAAGAACCTACTTTTCTAGGGCATTATTATATTTAATTTAGCTGGCACAAGCAAGACGTAAATATAATAACCAATCCTTTGCCTTTATAGAATATGATACAAAATGTTCCCTATTCAACCATCACATGATTGGTTCTAGGGCTATAACTAACAATCTCCCACTAGCACTAGTACCAATCACTATAATATCTGATACCTAGTGACCTAGTGTGACCATCATGCTTCCTCCGTGCCAAAGCCTTGGTCAATGGATCTGCGATGTTAGCTTCTGTGAGTACTCTGCATATCCTCACATCTCCTCTATCGATGATCTCTCGAATGAGATGGAAGCACTGCAGTATGTGTTTGGTCCGCTGATGTGATCGAGGTTCCTTAGCATGTGCAATAGCCCCATTGTTGTCACAATAGAGGTCTATTGGATCTGCAATGCTAGGAACTACCCCAAGTTCACTGATGAACTTACGGAGCCAAACAGCCTCCTTTGCTGCATCAGACGCAGCAATATACTCGGCTTCTGTTGTAAAATCAGCAACTGTGTCCTGCTTCGAACTCTTCCAGCTCACAGCTCCACCATTTAGACAAAACACGTACCCCGATTGCGATCTATAGTCATCCTTGTCTGTTTGGAAGCTTGCATCACTGTAACCCTTTACAGTTAGCTCCTCATTGCCTCCAAATATTAAGAAATATTCTTTCGTTCTTCGTAAGTATTTAAGAATATTTTTGACTACTATCCAGTGACTTTCACCTGGATCCGACTGGTATCTACTCGTCATGCTCAAAGCATACGAGATGTCAGGACGAGTACATAGCATGGCGTACATGATAGACCCTATAGCAGATGCATAAGGGATCTTATCCATGTGATTTCTCTCCTCCTTAGAAGAGGGACATTGAGTCTTCGAAAGACTCACACCATGTGATAAAGGCAGAAATCCTTTCTTGGAATTTTGCATAGCAAAACGATCTAGCACTTTATCAATATATGTACTCTGACTTAGGCCAAGTAATCTTTTAGATCTATCTCTATAGATCTTGATGCCTAGAATATAGGCAGCTTTACCTAAGTCTTTCATCGAGAAACAATTCCCTAACCACATCTTTACAGACTGGAGTGAGGGAATATCATTTCCGATGAGAAGTATGTCATCTACATACAAGATAAGAAATACAACTGTGCTCCCACTATTTCTCTTGTAGACACAAGGTTCATCTTCATTCTTAATGAAACCAAACTCCTTGATTGCATCATCGAATCGAAGATTCCAGCTTCGAGAGGCTTGCTTTAGTCCATAAATTGACCTTTGCAGTTTGCATACCTTTCCAGGATGCTTTGGATCTTCAAAACCCTCAGGCTATATCATGTACACATCCTCGAGTAGCTTTCCATTCAGAAAAGCAGTTTTGACATCCATCTGCCAGATTTCATAATCGTGGTAGGCTGCAATAGCAAGTATGATCCGAATGGATTTAAGCATCGCAACTGGTGAAAAGGTTTCATCATAGTCAATACCATGAATTTGTTTGAATCCTTTAGCCACCAATCTACCTTTATAGGTATGCTTATTACCATCCATGTCAGTCTTTACTTTAAAGACCCACTTACACCCAATGGGTTTTACCCCTTCAGGTGGATCAACCAAAGTCCATACTTGGTTAGTGTACATGGATTCCATTTCGGATCTCATGGCCTCTAGCCATTTCTCGGAATCTGGACTCATCATAGCTTCTTGATAAGATGTAGGCTCGTCAAGATCGACAAGCAATACTTCACCGTTGTCAGTCAAGAGAAAAGAATATCTCTCAGGTTGACGATGGATCCTATCAGATCTACGAAGAGGTTGGTCTACTTGAACAGGTGTTTGCTCCACAACTCTTTGGGCAACAATTTCCTCATCCACAACACTTTGTGGTGCCTGTTCATTTTCCATCGAAGCCTTAGTGTTATCTTCATCCTGAATTTCTTCAAGATGAATTTTACTCCCACTAGTTTTTCTAGAAATAAATTCTCTTTCTAGAAAGACAACATTTCTGGCAACAAACACCTTGCCAAGTGTGGGATTGTAAAAGTAATATCCCTTAGTTTCCTTGGGATATCCTACAAAATAACACTTATCTGATTTGGGTCCTAGTTTATCTGAGACTTGACGTCTAACATATGCTTCACAACCCCAAATCTTTATAAAAGACATTTTGGGACTCTTCCCAGTCCATAACGTGTATGGTGTCTTTTCTACGGCTTTTATGGGACGCGATTAAGTGTGAAAGCGGCTGTCTCTAGAGCTAAACCCCAAAAGGAAGTAGGTAGATCAGTCTGGCTCATCATTGATCGTACCATATCTAATAGAGTACGATTTCTCCTTTCAGATACACCATTCCATTGTGGTGTTCCAGGTGGAGTGAGTTGGAATATTATCCCACACTCAGCCAGGTGATCACGAAACTCTTGACTAAGGTATTCACCACCTCGATCTGATCGAAGTAGCTTAATACGCTTACCAAGTTGGTTTTGTACTTCATTCTTGAATTCTTTGAACTTTTCAAAGGATTCTGACTTATGTCTCATCAAATATAAGTAGCCAAATCTACTCATATCATCAGTGAAAGTAATAAAGTACTTATAGCCTCCTCTGGCTTCGACATTGAAAGGGCCACATACATCAGTATGTATGAGTCCCAACAAGTCCGTCGCTCTCTCGCCATGTCCACTAAATGGAGTTTTAGTCATCTTTCCTAAAAGACAAGATTCGCATATCTCATATGATTCAAAATCAAATGAGTCCAATAATCCATATTTATGGAGTTGGGATATGCGTTTTTCATTTATGTGACCTAGGCGACAGTGCCAGAGATATGTTTGGTTCAAATTATTCGATTTGAACCATTTGGTATTTACGTTATAAATTGGGTTTTCTAAATCTAGAACATAGAGACCATTCATAAGTGGTGCATTACAATAGAACATTTCATTTAAATAAATGGAACAACATTTGTCCTTTATTATAAAAGAAAAGTTTTTCTTGTCTAAACAAGATACAGAGATTATGTTCTTTGTTAATGCAGGTACATAAAAGCACTTCTCTAGTTCTAAGATAAGCCCAGTGGGCAAAGACAAAGAATATGTTCCTACAGCTACAGCAGCAACTTTTGCGCCATTGCCTACTCGTAGGTCCACTTCGCCTTTTGCCATTAGTCTACTATTTCTCAGTCCCTGCACATTAGTACAAATGTGAGATGCACATCCGGTATCTAATACCCATGTAGAAGAAATAGATAGATTAACTTTTATAACGTGTATACCTGAGGCAGAAGTCCCACTTCTTTTCTTCTTTACTTCCTCAAGGTAGACTTTGCGATTCAGCCCGATTGTCCAGTCTCACCGCAATGGAAACAGTCCCCTTCCTTAGGTACTTTACCTTTACCCTTTGAAGTGGATGAATTGGCCTTGCCTTTGGATTGGGTCTTACCCTTGCCTTTGCGCTTACCTTTGCCCTAGTTGACCATTAGTACGTTACTAACTTTCTTCTTGAGATTCGGTTCAGCAGTTCTTAACATGCTGAGAATCTCAGGCAAAGGTTTATCAATTTCATTCATGTTATAATTCATGACGAATTGATTATATATTTCTGGCAACGATTGCAGGATAACATCGGTTGCCAATTCTTGGCTCAGTGGAAAACCTAGTCTTTCAAGGTTCTCAACGTACCCTATCATTTTAAGTACGTGAGTTCCTACAGGTGTTCCTTCTTGCATCTTGCATGCAAAAAGAGCCTTAGACACTTCAAAACTCTCGTGCCTAGCTTGTCCTTGATATAGTTGTTTCAAATGTTCAACCATACCATAGGCATCCATGTTATCATGTTGCTTCTGAAGCTCAGAGTTCATGGTGGCAAGCATAAGACATGACACATCTAATGCGTCATCTTGATGCTTCTTATAAGCATCCTTTTCAGCACGAGTGGCCGCAGGCGGTGTTTCGTGATAGATACTGCTCTAGGACATACAATTTACGTTCTTGCTTGAGGATAATCCTCAAGTTCCTATACCAGTCTAGAAAGTTAGCTCCATTGAGCTTGTCTTTCTCAAGGACAGATCGCAAGTTGAGGGGGTGTGTCGTGTTAGATGACATGGTGATCTACAACATTAAAATGCAAAATTTAGTATCATACCTAAGTCATTTAATTAGGCCTTTAATTAAATGAGGCTCCCACTAAATTCTCATAGCTTTGATATGAGCTAATCATTGATGTAGGCAAACACATTTTGCTTATATGATTAGCTTCTATTTAGCTATAAATTTATATGGGATGTTACGTATTGCTAATTCGTCTTGGAGTTAGCTTTGGCTGTCGCCCAAGGCGTAGTATGATTAGGTAGGCAATCTTTTGCCAATTACATCTGATGTAACTCTTTAATAGCTTTGGTTAAGTTTAGATTAGTTTAGTGCTTTATTCCTAAACCAACTTCCGGTAGTGGCGAGACAGAAGGCCTTCTTTGATATCAGACAGCGACCACTTTCTAAGACAAAGCTGATGTTCGGAAATCACACAAAACAAATCTTTAAAACTTATGTTCAAAGATAATATATGCCTCTACTTTCTTAATTAATTAAGAAAAACTTAATTAAGTCTTAACCAAGTTTGATAGCGGGACATCACGATTGTCCACTCGCACTCTTCCAAGATAAAATGCATTGCTTTGCTTTGGCAAACCCAATAACAAATGATCGAGGAAGTAGTGAGTACAAAACTTTGGTAGGCATATCGTTTAGACTTATTAAGAAATAAACTTAAACATGCATCACATACATATTAGCATACATCACATATAAGCTAAATTAACATGCATCACATACATATTAAACTAAGCGTGTCATGGTTATGGCCCTTATTCTACAATCTTCTCAAGCCAATGAGAAGATTGATTGGTCAACCTAGGGATAGCATCTTCTCCCAAGTGCTTCCTTTTGGTTGTCTTGTGTTGTTGACTTCCTCCTTGTAACGTTATCTTCCAATGGACCCTCCATCTTTGTTGTATATTACAAAAGGAGAAATACTCGAGTTACATTCGAGTCTAAAGCTAATTTTACAACAAGAATGTTAGGAGAAAGGCACGACACGCAGGCCGTATTAAGAATTACAACACACACATTCACAAACCTTTTGGGACTAGGCCATAACCATACACCATGTCATTTTAACTTTTAAAAGACATCAGATATTTTATTATGTTTGAAAAATTGTTAATGAAATTATCAACTCATAATAAAATTTATCCTACTTCTATATCATATATAAAATAGAGAAAACCTATTTTTATACGATCTTTTGCAAGTGGCTTTGATACCACTGTTGGGATCTTATATGCAAAATAGCATATGCGCAATGGAAAAATAGGATCCCTTCCAAGTGATCCTTGTGAAAGAAAACCTCGTACAAAATAAATTTCTCTAAACCTATCTTATAGGAGAATATTACCTTTGTTGCGTGCCCTTTGTAATCCCGCTTCTCCTTGGATGTGTTGGATCTTTTAGCACGTTCAAGTGTCCGTGCCTCTATATGTATCCACAAGAGCAAGCTATTGTCTCACAAAAGAAACTAGAAGAGCTCTCCTTTACTTCTTGCTAGAGAAGTCCCTAAAGGAGAGGAAAGTAGGGAAAGAGAGAAAGGAAGAAGAAGACCACTCTTCTTGCTAGCCTACACTCACAAAAACCACACAACCAAAGCCTCTCCCACCAAGCTCTCACCAAGCCTCAAGCTTCCACACTTCAACACTTTGGCCGGCCACCCCATGGGGTGTTTTATAGGATTGAAAAAACCTTTCAACTCCTATCACATTCAATGCAATGAATGACATTGAAACATAATTATACTCCTTGTTTGGTCGGCCACTAGTGGAGGGATTTCAAAGGTCAAAACCCTTTGTCTCCTTCCACCTCATCAAGCTTAGGTGGCATGCTTATATGGCATGCTTATGTGGCATGCTTATGTGGCATTTATGGATGTTGAATTAATCTTATTAATTCAATAAGCTTATGTTATCATATTGAATTAATCTCATTAAATTAATAAGGTAACATATTGAATTAATCTTATTAAATCAATTAAGCTTAGCATATTGAATTAATCTCATTAAATCAATAAGCTAAAATTCTCATTAAGCTTAAAGTCCAAAAACCATTTTGTACTTAAGTTTATTCCCAAATTATTCTAGTCAAACTAGAATGCACTAATTCTTCTAATCATCATGCTCTTTGTGTGTGACCCTATAGGCTCTCATAACGTTGGCAGTGGATCTAAACTCTTTTAGATACACAAGCAATGAGCGGCATCTAGCAATACATCATTGCTACCCAAGTTACGAGATAAGTCAAGATCCGACTAACCTTTCCGTGACTACTATAATGTATGACCGTGTCCTTCTATCCTTGATATCAGATTGACCAATGAGGCATAAACCGTGTCATCCTCGATCAATCTATGTGTTTCTTGATCCCTGAGTAAACTAACTCAAACAAATGAGCTCAATATCTCATATTGACTCATTCGAGCATGGCCATGCGTTTTAGTAGTTCCACTCAATCAAGGGCCCAGATATCACTCCCATATGAGAGGGATAGATCCCATCTACATCACTCACATCCCTCCGCATAATTTGTTATATACCCAGTAATCGCCTTTATGGTCCACCCTGTTACGGGTGGCGTTTGACGATACCAAAGTACATAACTCCTTATGTAGGGAACCGTAGTGACTTCAGGTTTGAGGACTATTCATACCAATAGTCACATGAGAAAGTTTATGACACTCATATGAATCCATGAAACTTTCTCATGGCGTCGTTCGTATATATTCTCTAATATATACCCATGTCAATAAATGATATCATATATCCATGACTTGTGAGATCAAGTCATCAATTGACCTACATGCTAGTCTTTATGTATTAATATTGCCCTTGCATATTAATACTTGACTAGGAACATTTAGGAAAGTGTTCTCTACAGCCTCTCATAATCAATTCTTCCAATTGATGTGCTGTAGATAAGAACCTACTTTTCTAGGGCATTATTATATTTAATTTAGCTGGCACAAGCAAGACGTAAATATAATAACCAATCCTTTGCCTTTATAGAATATGATACAAAATGTTCCCTATTCAACCATCACATGATTGGTTCTAGGGCTATAACTAACAGACATAACCGTAAATTTAAATTTTGCAATAAAAGAAAATTTAACTACGTATACCTTTCGTATCACGTGTAGCGGGAACGGCATCAACCGGAACGATCCTCGCTAGAATCGTCTCTATCCGTATCCACGCCGAGTATCTTCGGGATGACTTCACAAAGTCACGTGCTTCATCTTCGTATCGGTTACCAGCCTCGTGTTGAAGACGACGTGATCGAGAGAGGATCACGATTAACTCCGGACATCACAATGTCTCCAGCTAGTGAGAATCAGCTTCTTAGATACACCAAGGAGTATACCTCGTGCTAGTCTCGACAGAATTGATGGTGTCCAAATCCATCAATTCATCGACTAGGGATAATTCCGATACATCACAATTACACATGTAGAGATATACTCACTAGTTGTGATCCAATCATAAATTCTCTCATGCTGTGAGTCGTATCGCGGACATTCAGTAAATGAGTTTAAGATCCAATCAAATACATGAAACCATGTATACTCAAATAGTGAATCTTCATTTATCATATAAATGGTTCATACATAAGGCGATTGCCTTAGGACATCTCTCATATATTACTAACATCAAGAACCCTTCTGGACTTCATCTGCCTTCAATGATATTTTCTTAGATAGAGGCTTTGCCTTCCTTCAATGGGGCTTTCAAGACTGTATCAACCAATTCAAGGCAGTTGGATATCCGCCTCCAGGGCACTCCACTAGCTTTTTAGACAAAGGCAATACTTGACCGCACTTCTCCTGATTTACTATCTTTTCCATTCCCTCCTAATGAAAAAAATGTAACTTGTATTTATCATAATAATGCTTAACTTGTCTTTATTGCCTCGTTCATCTAAAAACAAATCATAAATTTTACAATGCTTTATATATTTGAACCAATGGCACTAATGATTCACATTATGTGGTCCCGTTAACAAACTTCCTTTGATCATCCCTTAAGCAATAAGCACGAGGCACTTAAAATTTAATTAATTGTGCTTTATGCCCTTTCTTATTATTTAAAGTAACATCCTTCAGAAATTAAGCCTAGATCATATTATTACTGTTTGGGAAATAAGCCACTGCTCGGACAGATTTCTATTTCCAAAAACAACCCTTCTCTTCCCACAAATACCATTACCGCTTGAGGAATAAACCACCGCTCGGTCACATTTATATTTCCAAAAATAACCCTTCTCCTCTTCCAACAAATACCATTACAAAAAAATTTCCGATCCGCCATCATCCGGACCAATAAAATGATTCTTCAACTTTAATTCTTTAACCCCCTCGGTACCATCTCTAATCCCTGGAAACCCATACTTGTTCCTTCGTCTTCCCCCTCAATCCTTCTATAAGAATCAAACCCCCAATCCTCCTTTTCCATCCTTACTTTTCTCCTTCCATGGCTTTTCCTTCCCAACTGATTCTCATAAACTCTAATACAAATTCTATTGTTGACTCAGAACTCACTCTACAACAACTTCTGCAAACCACCCTCTACCCCTCACGAGTCATCCTAATAGCCCAGACCCTTTGCTCTGTTTCCTTCTGAACCACCTAGTTGTGATCCTCCAACAACGACTCTCAGATTCCTCCACCATCTCTCCAAGGAGGAGATTTTTTTGTGGTGATCATGGGAGACTCTTCCGTGGATTCTTCTCCCCCTTAGCTCCTTGTAATGAAAATATATCCATCTGTATTTTCAATTTGATCTTATAATGAGTCATGCCTCCTTCCTTTACGCTTACTAAGTGATATAATCGAAAAAATATGCAAACATTCTCATGTAATATCAGAATCAAGGTAGTGACCATACAAGCCAAATTACAAAATGCCTTCACCCAATCGGTAAACAACTCAAAATCTTAACACACATAAACAACCACAAATCCCTTGAAGTTACTGACAAAGTAGGCTTATGCATTAAAAAAAACACATCTCTTTTTTCCCGATCGGATCGTAGAATTCACCAACATACCGCCTTCTATAACACCTCAAGTTTTTTGAAAAGAAACTACTGTCCACAATTATCCTTAAAAGAATGAAAATACAAATTTTTACAACATTTCATCCACTAAAATAAGGTCATAAATGATATACATTCCAGAGCCTTGATAAAGTCTTCCTTATGCATCCTTTAAATAGTAAGTGTTGGGGATCTTTGAAAGGCTAGAGGGGGGTGAATAGTTTCTCTTGAATTCTACAATTGTGATTAGCGGAAGCAAATACAAATACTAAAGAAAAATAAGAGTTTAAAAAGAAATCGCTAACAAGAAGAATTTTACGTGGTTCGGAGATTAAGCTCCTACTCCACGGTGATCCTTAAGGTGGATCAATCCAAGCAAATCTCCACTAAGAAAGCTTTCTCTTACAAGACACTCATCTTCTTACAAATGATGAAGATGAAGATTAGAGAAGAGGAGGATTTAAAACACTTAGAAAGCTTAAGAAAAATATGGGAGCTTGAGAGTATGTTAGGAATATGAGCACTAGCCTCCTCAAGCACCCCATGGCCTCTTTTTATAGAGAAGAGGTGATCTTTCCATCCTTACTGTACAACATCGGACCGATGTTGTCCTTCACCATCCAAACTCTTACAGCCGAATTCTATTGCGATCGCCAACTGGAACTCGATCACCGAGTGATTATTCCATCAATCGACTGCTTGAGTAACCAGTCGAGTGCCCTAAGCGATCACTCGACTGGAGAACCTTATGTGCCAATGTCCACTTATAATAGTCGATTGCTGGGGTATAGAAGTCAATTGATGGTGGACCGTGATCAAAACCATAGCTGGATTCTTCTTATGGCTCCATGAAAATATATCCAACTTTAGTCGATTTGATCTTATAATGAGTCAAAAGGCTCCTTCCTCGCTACTAAGTATGATTAAATCATACTCATGTAAATCAACTCCTAGACCTAGACTCAACCTTCTAGCTCTTCATTGGCTTTTGCGCTCCAGATCCCTTGACACATAAACTACTTCATCCTTGCGCTTGCTTCCAAGAGCTTCCCTCAGTTTCGTCATGTCTTAGGTTTCTCTTTTGCTAAAGGACCGCTTGGACTTTACGCCGCCAAGACTACATGCTTGGACTTATGCTGTCAAGACCTTGCCTTTGGTCTTCCTTTGCCAAGGTCCGCTTGGACTTTACGCCGTCGAGACTACATGCTTGGTCTTACGCTGCCAAGACCTTCCCTTGGACTTCCCTTGCCATGTTCATACTTGGACTTTTCTTTACCAAGTCTTCACACTTGGATTTTTCTATCACTTGACATATTCATAGTTAGATCACAAAACATTACCTAACTATAAATGATTATCCAAACATTAAAAGACATAAATGCTTGGGGCATTGTTGCACCAACAATCTCTCCCTTTTTTATGTTTGACAATCATTTTCTTAAACTTAAATTTTCCTTCTATACAAGATAAGTTCATGAAAGAATTAAATTGGTTATGTCTTGAACTAAAGTATAAGATAGATATGGGGCTCCCCATTAATCCAAGACATGGTTTATGATGTGTATTGATCATGTTGAGCAAATGAAAATATGTCCTAACTTTGCACCAACAATATAGATTAGCTCCCCTTAAAACAATCCATCAACCAGTCCTACACCCTCTTAATTACTAGGATTTGTTAGTAATATATGAGAGATGTCCTAAGGCAATCGCCTTATGTATGAACCATTTATATGATAAATGAAGATTCACTATTTGAGTATACATGTTTCATGTATTTGATTGGATCTTAAACTCATTTACTGAATGTCACAATCGATTCACAAAGATGAGAGAATTTGTGATTGGATCACAACTAGTGAGTATCTCTACATGTGTAATTGTGATGTATCGGAATTATCCCTAGTCGATGAATTGATGGATTTGGACACCATCAATTCTGTCGAGACTAGCACGAGGTATACTCCTTGGTGTATCCAAGCAGCTGATTCTCACTAGCTAGAGACATAGTGATGTCCAGAGTTGATCGTGGATGCTAGTTATGGTAACTAGTTCATTGGAGTGACCAGCCGTAAGACTTCATATGGTTCTCTGCATATATAGATATGTCAATGAAGTTCTTACTGTAGCTTAAGTGCGATGTTCCTTTGACTTGCGGTATTCAAGTTATCTTGACCATGGAGACTTATGCTTTGACATCTTAAGCAAACATCTCCAAGGAGATGTGGACACGGGATGATTGGGTATAAGTCAAAGTGATCGAAGGTGTTTGAATAGCCTATAAAGGATTCACCACTCCTTGCGAGGAGATGTATACCCATGGCCTCTCGTCGGATTGTTACTAAAGTCTTTGGCCAAAGCATTACATGTTTAGAGTAAGGTACTCTTCGATACATGTGCATTAACTAGAATCAGTAGGGACGAGGAAATGATACTTGGGCTAGGTGTGACGTAGTCAGCCTAGTGGGGACTGACACTATAGACCATGTCCTGAACCAAGTGGGTATAAGATGAGTGAAGGGAATGGGGCACGATTCATTCGAGCTGCTGAAGGGTTTCAAAAATAGTTCTGGATCAACCGTTGATTTTTTCGGTTAATTGGGGATCATGATGTACTACTAGGTGCCACTCATGATCGTTCTATAATTAATGGTTAATTATAGACGGCCAACATAAACCGAGAACCTATTTGGTCACACACACAATGAGCGTAATCCAAAGGATTTAAAACGAGCTTGAGAATAGGATTCTCAGACCGAGAGAAACAAGGTTTGGTTGGACCAAACATGAAGCGAGCATGAAATTGTTTCAGTCGCAATGGAAGCGTGGATGGGCCGTGTCTTATGAAGACATAATGGATGAACCAAAATGGTTTGGTTCTAATCCAATGGAGGATAATAAACCAAAGGGTTTGGTTTATTTTAAACGAATGAACCAAAAGTTGGTTCGGTTTGTTTTAACTTAAAATAAACCATCATGGTTCGGTTTATTTTAACTTATCTTAATGGAGCGGGTTAACGGGCCTAATGGTTATGATCCAATAACCATTAAGAGAATTAGTTCTCTATAAAAGAGGGCTTAAGGAATAATTAAGCCCTAATCCAAGCCCTAGCAAAAGTTGCCGCCCACCCCATTGAAGGAGTTTTTCGGCGCCAACCCTAAGCTTGCCGCCCAGCTCCTTGTGCCGCCGTCCAGCTCCTTGCCGGCGTCCAAGCTTCAGCCGGTGAACCCTCCGGCGACCCTCCGGTGATCTTCCTAGGCCTCGGTGAAAAGGTGAGCACTTGGCTTCCTTGTTTTGGCCGGCGCCTACTCCTCCACCAAGCTGTCCAGTTTTCTGGACTGCTTCTTCTCCTCTCGTCGGAGCGTCGTTTGGACGACGGTTAGAGCTCCGACAGTGGCTAACTTACCGGGGATTCGATCTCCGATAATCCTCTGAGGTGGAGGATGAAGGATTCGTCAATTGGTTGACGAATACCTCTCCGGAGAAGCGAGTTTTGAGGACTCGTATTAGGATCCGAATTTGGATTCGGATCGTGATCATCTCTCGATCACGTCGTCTTCAACACGAGGCTAGTAACCCGTACGAAGACGAAGCTCGTGGCTTAGCGAAGTCATCCCGAGGAACTCGACGTGGATACGGATAGAGACGATTCTAGCGAGGATCGTTCCGGTTGATGCCGTTCCCGCTACACGTCATACGAAAGGTATAACGTAGATAAATTTCCTTTTATTGCAAATTTAAATTTACGGTTATATCTACACTTGTTGTAATATGCATGCGTGTGTTGTGTGTGTTGTAATAAATGTAGATTTATTATTTTTATTGCTTCCGCTGTGTTCATGTTTACGAAACGTGATCGAACACACACACGCCAGTGATCGGAAACCCAACAAGGGTATCGAGCCCGAGTTGTGTTTCGACATAATCGTAAAATGGTTTTGCGATAGTCATAATGTTATTTCTGGAAATTTTCTAATTTTGGAAATTTAGAAGTATTTATGGAAATTTTTCAATTTTGGAAAGTCTAGATGTATTTATGGAAATCTTCCACTTTTGGAAAGTTGGAAGTATTTATGGAAATTGATATTTTTCATAAATAAAATATTTGATTAGATTCTGGAAATTTGTTTCCTAATTTAATCAAGATTTGATTTGGAGAATCAAATCTTAAAATATTTTATTTCCATAAGTAGTTTTGATGATTTAGGAAATTGGTTTCCTAAATTTATTTTCCTTAATCAATTATTTTCATAAATAAAATATGTGATTAGATTTGGAAATTTGTTTCCTAATTCAATCATGATTTGATTTGAAGAATCAAATCTTAAACATATTTTATTTCCATAAATAGTTATGACAAATAAGAAAATTATGTACATGACATAATTGTATACCATGTAATTGCATTAGATGCATAACATTATGTCATGCGTGTCGTGACATGTAGATGTATGCCATGTATGTCATGCCATGTAGATAATAGTTATTTGCATGCAAAGAGGATGAGACATAAAACCCTAACTCAATATTAAAGCCTACACCTTCCATTAATATGGTTAGAACCAGAGTTCCATTTCTTGTTTGGGTTGTTGGACTCACTCAAGCAACTTGAACCTGAACATGTTCAAATCATTGGAATAGTTTAACTCTAATATGGTAAGAGTCAGAGGTCAATCATTAGTTTGGGTTGTTGGACTCACTCCAAGCCTGGCTAATTGGTTGAATGCGCTCTAACCATATTAAAACTATTTCGCGATTAATGGGTCGGCTCTAACTTGGAGCATTGATTTGTTGGACTCACTCCAAGGTCGATGTGAAGAGAGGTGAAGTTGGGTGCTATGCATATGATGCATACTTGTTAATGTGTTAACAACCCAATGTGATAGTTACATATACATGATATGTAATCGGTATACTTGATACCCACCATCATAGCTAAGAATGGCTTGTTGGACTCACTCCAAGGTTGTTCTTATCTATATTGGATATCAGCCCATTCGGAGATTGACCTACGATCTCCCGAATTGATTTCAAGGGTTTTTAAATTCGAAAAAATGAATGGGATTTTGTAAATGTATGTGGATGCATTTTAAAATCATCTTTCTCATATATGCTCGTTTTGTATTTCTAGGTTAATCGCTTGATCATGATGTCTTTGAATTTGCGCTCTATTTTGAATTCGAATAAATTGACTGGGCCGAACTTCTTGGACTGGCTTAGAAACTTGAGAATTGTTCTCAAGGCAGAAAAGCTTGAGTATGTCCTCGAAGCGTCTCTTCCCGCCCGTCCTAGTGATGATGTAACACCGGACCAATTGTTGGCCCATCAGAAACATGTGAGTGATTCTGAGCAAGTGAGTTACATCATGCTAGGGGTGATGGTACCCGAGCTGCGAAAGCAGCATGAGCATACCATAGTCCTTCATCTTTATGAGTTGTTTGATGAGCAAGTGAGATTCGAAAGGTTCGAAGTCTCCAAGCTCCTCTTCACCTCTGAGATGCAAGAAGGTTCATCTGTGGTACTGCTCAACATCAAGACCTGGAGCCTTCCGAGAAGCATGAGCGGGGGGATTTAGTTGATTCCTCGAAGAAAGGTTCTAAGAGGAAGTCAAAGGAACAACAGAAGGGAAAGAAGAGAAGGGCTAAGAAGGTAGAACTAGCACAAAAGGAAACTTGCCATCATTATGGCAAGGAGAGCCATTGGCAAAGAAAGTGCAAGATTTATCTTGAGTCTGTGAAGAAGAATAAGGCATCGGATGCCCCATCTTCCTCAGATATCTTCGTTATTGATTGTCATTCTATTTCCTCAGACACTTGGGTATTGGATCAGGTGTGGCTCACATATATGTAAAGACATACATGGGCTAAGAAATAGAAGAAGACTCGTCGAGGAGAGTCAAATTTATGTGTTGGGAATGGAGCAAAGGTTGATTCTTTCGCATCGCCATCTAACGTATTTGTTGAGACTCCCTACAGGACTTGTCTTAGAACTGGACAATTGCTTTTATGTTCCTTCGTTGATAAAGAACATCATTTCTATTTCTTGTTTAAATAGAAATGGGTACCATTTGACTTTTAGTAACAATTGTTGTTACATAACTTTGAATGGAGTTCTTTATGGGACTGGAACTTTAAGCAATGGTATTTATATGTTGGACGTATCCAGTGACATTTTCAATATCGAAGCGAGCAACAAGCGTGCTCAAAAAGATAATCAATTAGACTCCTATATGTGGCATTGTCGTCTTGGCCATGCAAGTAAGAAACGCATGTCCGAATTACACCGATGTGGAATTCTGGAATCGTTTGAATTGGATTCATACGATACATGCGAATCATGCTTAAAAGGCAAGATGACTAAGTTACCTTTTCTTTGGAAAGGTGAGCGAGTGGAAGAGTTGCTAGGTCTAATACATGCGATGTATGTGGACCCATGTCAACTCAAGCTTTAGGAGGCTATAGCTACTTCATTACCTTCACCGATGATCACTCACGGTTTGGGTATGTGTTCTTGATGAAAACACAAGTCCAAGCCTTTGAAAGGTTCAAAGAATTCAGAAATGAAGTAGAGAAACAACATGACAAGAGTATTAAAATACTTCGATCGGATCGAGGTGGTGAATACTTGAGTCAAGAGTTTCTAGATTATCTGAGGGACAATGGTATATTGTCTCAATGGACTCCGCCATATACACCACAACTTAATGGTGTATCTGAGAGCCAAAACCGGACCTTGTTGGACATGGTCGTCAATGATGAATCACGCAATCTTCCCAAGTCCTTTGGGGCTATGAACTTCGCATAATTGCTTACTTGTTAAACAGAGTCCCGACTAAGGTAGTCTCTACTACTCCATATGAGATATGGGCTAGTAAGAAATCTCATTTATCTTACTTGAAGATATGGGGTTGTCTCGCTTATGTGAAGCGATGTCGCATAAAATCGATGCTAAGTCTGATAAATGTCTATTTATTGGATACCCTAAGGAAACGAGGGGTTACCAATTCTATCATCCTGTGGAACAAAAGGTGTTTGTTTCAAGGAATGCTGTGTTTCTAGAGAAAGAGTTTCTCTTGCAAGAAAACAAAGGGGAGTGTCGCTGAACTTGAGGAGGTTGAGACATTGAAGAGATACCTGGTCAAGCACTTCGACCGATGACTCATAGTGATGAGCCATCGGCTGGACCTATTGAGGCACCACATCTTCGTAGATCTAGTAGAGCACACAATATTCCCGAGAGATATGGATTTCTCGTAAGTGAATCGAACGACGTGTTACTCATTGATGATGAGGAGCCTACAAGTTATGAAGAAGTGCTGACAAGTTCAGAAAGGGATAAATGGCTTGATGCCATGAAGTCGGAAATGGATTCCATGTATGAAAACCAAGTTTGGAACTTGGTTGACCCACCTGAAGGCATAAAGCCTATAGGGTGTAAGTGGGTTTTCAAGAAGAAAACCGACATGGATGGTAATGTGATTACCTATAAGGCTAGATTGGTAGCGAAAGGATATTGTCAAAAGCAAGGTGTTGATTATGATGAAACATATTCGCCTGTAGCTATGCTTAAATCCATTCGGATGCTCCTGGCCATAGCGGCTCATTATGATTATGAGATATGGCAGATGGATGTGAAAATAGCTTTCCTTAATGGAAACCTGCTCGAGGACGTGTATATGATACAGCTGAGGGTTTCACATCGGTTGATAAAACCAAGGTATGCAAATTGCGACGGTCCATTTATGGATTGAAGCAAGCATCCAGGAGCTGGAATATCCGTTTTGATGAGACAATCAAAAAGTTTGATTTCTCACAAAATCCAGACGAACCTTGTGTGTACAAGAAGGTTAGTGGGAGTGCAGTCGTGTTCCTGTTATTGTATGTCGATGACATATTACTTATAGGAAACAATGTCTCAATCTTACAGTCAGTGAAGGTTTGGTTATCCAAGACATTCTCCATGAAAGACCTGGGAGAAGCAACCTACATCCTCGGGATTTAGATCTATAGAGATAGATCGAAACGGTTGCTTGGTCTTTCGCAGTCTATATATATAGACCGAGTGCTAAAGAGGTTTAGCATGTCGGAATCCAAGAAAGGTTTCCTACCCATCAGGCATGGGGTACACCTTTCGAAGTCTATGTGTCCGCGCACAGAAGACGAGAGGATTTGCATGAGTAAGATTCCCTATGCATCTGCAATAGGATCTATCATGTATGCTATGTTATGTACGAGGCCCGATGTATCGTATGCTCTGAGTGTCACGAGCAGATACCAGTCCGATCCAGGAATGGATCATTGGGTGGCTGTTAAGACGATCCTTAAGTACTTAAGAAGAACTAAGGATGTGTTCCTAATATATGGAAAAGAGGACATGGTGATACGTGGGTATACGGATGCCAGCTTCCAAACAAACAAGGATGATTCCAGGTCTCAGTCTGGATACGTGTTCACCTTGAATGGGGGCGCAGTGAGTTGGAAAAGTTCCAAACAAGACACTGTAGCGGATTCTACCACTGAGGCGAGTAATACATTGCGCCAAGCAAAGGAAGCGGTTTGGATCAAGAAGTTCGTTTATGAACTTGGTGTGATTTCGGCCATTGTTGAAGCAATACCGGTCTACTGCGACAACAATGGAGCAATTGCACAGGCGAAAGAGCCAAGGTCTCATCAACGATCCAAACATGTGCTTCGCCGCTATCATCTTATCAGAGAGATCATCAGTAGGAACGAAATAAAATCGAGAAAATTCCCACTGAAAGGAACTTAGCGGATCCTTTGACTAAGGCATTACCTTAAAGTAAGTTTGAGGGTCATGTTACAGCTTATGGTATTGGATACCGTAGCGATTGGTATTAGGCCAAGTGGGAGTCTGTTAGTAATATATGAGAGATGTCCTAAGGCAATCGCCCTATGTATGAACCATTTATATGATAAATGAAGATTCACTATTTGAGTATACATGTCTCATGTATTTGATTGGATCTTAAACTCATTTACTGAATGTCCACGATACGATTCACAGCATGAGAGAATTTGTGATTGGATCACAACTAGTGAGTATCTCTACATGTGTAATTGTGATGTATCGAAATTATCCCTAGTCGATGAATTGATGGATTTGGACACCATCAATTCTGTCGAGACTAGCACGAGGTATACTCATTGGTGTATCCAAGCAGCTGATTCTCACTAGCTGGAGACATAGTGATGTCCACAGTTGATCGTGGATGCTAGTTATGGTAACTAGTTCATTGGAGTGACCAGCCGTAAGACTTCATATGGTTCTCTGCATATATAGATATGTCAATGAAGTTCTTACTGTAGCTTAAGTGCGATGTTCCTTTGACTTGCGGTATTCAAGTTATCTTGACCATGGAGACTTATGCTTTGACATCTTAAGCAAACATCTCCAAGGAGATGTGGACCCGGGATGATTGGGTATAAGTCAAAGTGATCGAAGGTGTTTGAATAGCCTATAAAGGATTCACCACTCCTTGCGAGGAGATGTATACTCATGGCCTCTCGTCAGATTGTTACTAAAGTCTTTGGCCAAAGCATTACATGTTAAGAGTAAGGTACTCTTCGATACATGTGAAGTAACTAGAATCCGTAGGACGAGAAAATGATACTTGGGCTAGGTGTGACGTAGTCAGCCTAGTGGGGACTGACACTATAGACCATGTCCTGAACCAAGTGGGTATAAGATGAGTGAAGGAAATGGGGCACGATTCATTCGAGCTGCTGAAGGGTTTCAGAAATAGTTCTGGATCAACCGTTGATTTTTTCGATTAATTGGGGATCATGATGTACTAGTAGGTGTCACTCATAATCGTTCTATAATTAATGGTTAATTATAGACGACCAACATAAACCGAGAACCTATTTGGTCACACGCACAACGAGCGTAATCCAAAGGATTTAAAACGAGCTTGAGAATAGGATTCTCAGACCGAGAGAAACAAGGTTTGGTTGGACCAAACATGAAGCGAGCATGAAATCATTTCAGTCGCAATGGAAGCGTGGATGGGCCGTGTCTTATGAAGACATAATGGATGAACCAAAATGGTTTTGTTCTAATCCAATGGAGGAGAATAAACCAAAGGGTTTGGTTTATTTTAAACGAATGAACCAAAAGTTGGTTCGGTTCGTTTTAACTTAAAATAAACCATCATGGTTCGGTTTATTTTAACTTATCTTAATGGAGTGGGTTAACGGGCCTAATGGTTGTGATCCAATAACCATTAAGAGAATTAGTTCTCTATAAAAGAGGCTTAAGGAATAATTAAGCCCTAATCCAAGCCCTAGCAAAAGTTGTCGCCCACCCCATTGAAGGAGTTTTTCGGCGCCAACCCTAAGCTTGCCGCCCAGCTCCTTGTGCCATCGTCCAGCTCCTTGCCGGCGTCCAAGCTTTAGCCGGTGAACCCTCCGGCGACCCTCCGGTGATCTTCCTAGGCCTCGGTGAAAAGGTGAGCACTTGGCTTCCTTGTTTTGGCCGGCGCCTATTCCTCAACTTCTTCTCCTCTCGTCGGAGCGTCGTTTGGACGACGGTTAGAGCTCCGACAGCGGCTAACTTACCAGGGATTCGATCTCCGGTAATCCTCTGAGGTGGAGGACGAAGGATTCGTCAATTAGTTGACGAATACCTCTTCGGAGAAGCGAGTTTTGAGGACTCGTATTAGGATCCGAATTTGGATTCGGATCGTGATCATCTCTCGATCACGTCGTCTTCAACACGAGGCTAGTAACCTGTACGAAGACGAAGCTCGTGGCTTAGCGAAGTCATCCCGAGGAACTCGGCATGGATACGGATAGAGACGATTCTAGCGAGGATCGTTCCGGTTGATGTCGTTCCCGCTACACGTCATATGAAAGGTATAACGTAGATAAATTTCCTTTTATTGCAAATTTAAATTTACGGTTATGTCTACACTTGTTATAATATGCATGCGTGTGTTGTGTGTGTTGTAATAAATGTAGATTTATTATTTTTATTGCTTCCGCTGTGTTCATGTTTACAAAACGTGATCGAACACACACACGCCGCGGTGCCGGAAACCCAACAGGATTATCATACCATAGGTTAGGATAATTAAGATTACACTTAAGACAAAGAAGTAAGGCTGATTTTCAGAAATATCAGCATGGCGGTCAACTGAATACTGAAGCAGTTGACTGCCACACCTGAAACGCCATTTTCAGTGTTTTCAGCCTAACTTCAAAAATGCACCAAAAATTCAAGAAATATCAAAAAATCACGAAATTTAGTGTACACATTTATGAAATTATTTTCTATCAAGGAAAAATAATTTGAAAAATATATGTTTTCCAGATTTCGAAAATGATACAATTTTGAGAACTAGCAAAAGCTTTAAGGTTTTTGAAGACTTTGTATCACTTTTGCTTATTAATTGAAAATTGTTTTTCAAAATATAATAAACATAGATTAAAATTTATTTTGTTTTACATTTCCAATCATGTTCTTAGACCTATATGCACATTAATTATACATAAGTCTTCCCAATGATTGGTCCAATGAAGGATTAATGTCTCTAGATGACACTTTGGTTCATAGTAATGCATCATAACAAGTATGATGAACCAAGTGCATCTTCCTAACATCTCACATATTGTCTAAGTGTCTCAATACAAAAAATCATGGTTTATTAGGTATTTTGTGAGATGCTTAGAGGCATAGTCCTAGATTTTCTATAGGATCATGCAAGGCTAAACCTCTACTCTACTAAGCACATTTCAAGTTCTCTCCTAAGTGATGAAAAATCCGCTTCGGGGAGAGCCTTGGTGAAAATGTTGGCTAGGTTGGACTTAGATCGTTCAATGTCCCCCTTTGCCACATGATCTCTAATGAAGTGATGCTTCACTTCAATGTGCTTTGTCCTAGAGTGTTGTACTGGATTTTTGGTCAAATTTATGGTACTCATATTATTACAATAAACCTTGACATTGGAGTAGTGTAGCTTATAGTCCTCTAGAGTATATCTCATCCAAAGTAATTGAGCTACACAACCACCCATGGCAACATACTCAGCCTTGGTGGTAGATAGAGCAACACAAGGTTGCTTTCTACTACTCCAACTAACTAGGGAGGATCCTAGAAATTGGCATCCACCACTAGTACTCTTACAATCCAACTTGCAACCCGCATAGTCGAAATCGGTGTACCCAATCAAATCAAAAGATTTTGTCCTAGGGTACCAAAGTCCTACATTTAGTGTGCCTTTGATATATCTTAAAATTCTCTTAACGACCACTAAATGGGATTCTTTGACACACGATTGGTATCTAACACACATACCTACCACAAATAAAATGTCAGGTCTACTAGCGATTAAGTATAAAAGGCTACCAATCATGCTTCTATAAAGCTTTAGGTCAATTGATTTACCTTCTTGATCATTATCTATTTTTGTGTTGGTTGCCATAGGAGTTGATACTACCATAGCATTTTCCAAACCAAATTTTTTGATCATTTCTTTGGCATATTTGGTTTGGTATACATAAGTTCCTTCATTAGTTTGTTTGACTTGTAATCCTAAGAAGAATTTCAATTCTCCAACTAGACTCATTTCAAACTCATTCTCCATATTTTTGATAAAGTCTTGAAGGAGTTCATCATTTGTTGACCCTAAAATGATGTCATCTACATATACTTGGGCTACAAACATATCCTTTGATTTTGACTTTATGAAGAGAGTTTGATCTACTTTACCTCTTCAAAACCCCTTAGAAACTAAGAAAGATGATAGTCTTTCATACCAAGCTCGGGGAGCTTGTTTTAACCCGTATAAAGCTTTTCCAAGCTTGTATACATGGTTTGGATAGTCTACATTTTCAAACCCCGGAGGTTATTCATATACCTCTTTCTTAATGAACCCGTTTAGGAATGCCGATTTTACATCTATTTGATGGAGTTTAAAACCCATGTAAGAGGCATATCCTAATAGGATTCTAATTGATTCTAACCTAGCAACCGGGGCATAGGTTTCATCATAATCAAGTCCTTCAACTTGATTGAAGCCCCTTGCAACTAACCTAGCCTTATTTCTTGTTATATTTCCTTGATCATCTAATTTATTCCTAAAGACCCATCTTGTAGTAACAATTGTGCTATCATTGGGTCTAGGGACTAGCTCCCATACTTGACTCCTTTCAAATTGAGTCAATTCATCTTGCATTGCTAAGATTCAATCCGGATCAAGTAATGCATCATTGATTGATTTTGGCTCAATTTGGGAGATGAGACCTATTTGACTAGAGGGAGCTCTATGAAAAGACCTAGTTCTAATACCTTGAGATAATTCTCCTATAACTTGGTCTAGATGACGATTTTGATGAACTCTTATTGTTCTAGGAGGTGTATCAAGTTGATTTTGATCATGACTAACCTCAATCCTCCTCTCATCATCGGAATCTCCTCTTACTCCCCCTTGATTATTACTCACTAATCCTCCCCCTTGATCATTACCCCCTAAGATCAAGGTTTGAAGCTTATGGGTAATGTCTTGATTTTTGTCATTGATATCATTATCAATAAAGGATTTCCTAGGATAAGTAGTAGAGTTTTCATCAAATTGAACATTTAAAGATTCCTCAACTATTTGTGTTCTCTTGTTGTAGACTCTATAGCCTCTACTAGTGGATGAGTATCCAACCAGGATTCCCTCATCCGCTTTGGACTCAAATTTTCTTAAATTGTCCTTGGTGTTTAAGATGTAAGCTTTGTATCTAAAGACTTTAAAGTAATGAATTGTTGGAATTGTGTCATTCCATAATTCAAATAGAGTTTTACCTAGAAACCTATGGATTTGGACTCTATTTTGGATATAACAAGCGGTATTAACCGCTTTCGCCCACAAGTTGCTAGATAATGAGTATGCATTAAGCATAGTCCTAGCCACCTCTTATACGACACGATTTCTCCTTTCCACCATCCCATTTTATTGGGATTTTCTAGGACAAGAGAATTCATACTTGTGCCCTTCTTCTAAGAAAAATTTGGAGAAATTGGAATTCTCAAATTCTCCACCATGATTACTACGGATTCGGTTGATTTAAAGATTTTTTTTCATTCTCTACTCTTTTGCTAAAACCTATGATTATTTCTAGGGTATTATTCTTATGTTTCATAAAATACACTCAAGTATATCTAGAAAAATCATCAACTATAACTAAGCAATATTTACTACCATTCAAGGAAGGAGTGCTATGACAATCAAATAAATCTAAATGAATAAGCTTTAAAGGTAAGGAAGTACTAGTTAAAGTACTAGTCAAATATTTACTACCCTTGTGTGATGACTTTGATTGTTTTCCTTCTTGGCATGCATCGAACATCTTGTATTTGATGTACTTCACTTTAGGCAATCCCTCTACTAGCTCCAATTTAGCTACCTTGGCTATGTTTTTCATGTTGATATGCCCTAATCTCCTATGCCATAGCCAACTTTCTTCTTCTTTTTCCATAAGACACTTAGGAAAAATGTTAGAAGCATAGGATAAATCAACATAATAAATATTTGATTTCCTATATCCTACTAACATGCAATCATTTAATTCCTTGTGTCTAATAAAGCACTTTGTGGAACTAAATTCAACATTAAAATTTGCATCACAAAGTTGACTAACACTAAGCAAGATAAATTTCATGTTGTTGAGTAAAAGGACTTTATGAATAATAAGGTTTGGGGATACCTCAATTATGTCTTTTCCTAAAATTTTAAGTTTGCCACTATTTCCAAATGATACGGTCCCCTTGCTAAGATGGTTGATTGTTGAAAATTTGCTCACATCTCCGGTCATATGTCTTGAGCAACCACTATCAACAATCCACATGCTTGGTCCTTCTACCAAAACAACATGAAAAACACAAGCCTTAGGCACCCAAATTTTTGGACAGGTAGCATTAACTACATAACTCTTGGGAATCCAAGCCTTTCTAACCTTGCTCCTAAGTGTTTCATTTCTACTAATTAGGGAGGTAAAGGCTACTTCTTTTTCCTTAGGTATATATCCTATTCCGGCCTTGTTGTAAATATCCCTTTGGTCCCTAAGTATTCTTAGGACCTGTGCGCCCCTTAGAGGGGGGTGAATATCGATTCGATGTTTGATCGGAATTTGATCATTTATTTCTACAAATCATGTTAGCACAGAGGAAATAGAAATAATACAATACAAAATGCATAAACACAATCACAACATGAGATGTAATGTGGTTTAGAACCGTATGGTTCCTACTCCACGGATTTAGCTCAAATGAGCTCTAGCGATGCCAACACACACCACTACTCAAATACTCCTTCTCAACAATACATCGGAGGTGGAGAAATCTCGTACAAGTAATTACAATAGTAATAAAAAGAAATACAAGCAAAATACAACTGAAATGTAAAGAACACTTACAAATTAGGTTTTGAGCGCTTTGCTTGTTGGTTGGTTGGATGAGGTTAAAGAACCTTGAAATGCACCTGCACTTTACCTTTAAATCACCTTAAGAAAGCTCCCAATGAACCATTGGTCGAATCTTCCATGAACAACTCCTTTAACTCGCATCAGTCGATTGGATTGCCTTTGTGATCGCCATTAGGCCCTACCAATCGCCAACACTATTATTGTGAGACAACTGTTGGGATGTATACTGAAAAGTCTATCTTTTATATGAACATCTTTATTTTGAAATAAGAATCACATGATCATTGTTTGCATATTTTTATGGTTATGTATATTGTCTAATACATTACATTGTAGATAACATGGTGTGTGGTGTCACATGGGAGATCATGTTATTGACTCCTTGTAAAGTATAAGTATAGGCTCACAACCGAGATGACTTTGGACAAACCATTGGTATGGTTGTAGTGTGATTTGGTATTGGTTTGTCTTGACCATAAATTCACACTAGTACACTTTGTGTGTATTGAGCAGGACCGACTTAGAGGTGATTCGATTTATTGCTTACTACATAATCGAATCAGACCTCAGATATTATATTGTACATACTCTTAATCCCGATATAATAACGGGCACATATACTTAGTATTCATTTCTTTGATTTACCAATGGGCGAGATTTATATATTAAATCGATAGGCTCGATAAGTTGGGAAATGATATTATTTATATAGTGTGTCATTGATTATAGGAGGAAAATGTGTCCTATATATTAGGATGATGATGTCCCCTTGAAGAGGTCATAAGGTTCATCATGTAAACCCTGCAGGTGGACTTGGTCCGGCATGATGAAAAGGTTGAGTGGTACTACTCATGGAGTTAGATGTTGATTAATTAATGGTCAGTAAATTAATTAATCGATGAACATTTGAGATTTTAACACAGGAAGAAAATATACATATAATATATGGAGCTCATATTAACTTATGAGGGTTGGTGAGGTAGATCAATGATAATCTTTGAGTGGATTGGATTATCATTAATGGATCGGACTTTATGTGGGCTTGATCCATTGGGTGGCCAAGATCCAACTCCTCCTCATGGTCCCTATTGTAGCCTATTAATACCTCATGAAGTCTAGATCCAATGGATGGAAACAAAACTCTAGATCCAAAGGTAGAGATTAAATCTCTAGATCCGACGGTTGAGACTAAATCTCTAGATCCGACGGTTGAGATTAAATCCCTAGAACCAATGGTGGAGATTAAAACAAGGCGTATCCCTAACTCTATAAAAGGAGAGCAAGGGGTGGGAGGCAGGTTGAATCCAATTAGAGATAGGATTAAGGTTTTGGACGGCAAGAGGCTTGGAGCTAGGGTTTGGAGTTGGCGGCACCAAATAAGGAAACTTATTCCTTATCTTCTTCCTCAAGGTGCCTGGCGCCCAAGCAGCCATTTCCAGCCCTTGACCGACATCCAAAGGATCCCTTCTCCCTCTCTTTGGCTGGTGGAAACATAGCTTAAGATCTTCCCTTGGAGCTATTGGCCGAAATCCATCTTTCTTCTTCTCCTTATTGGCCAGCGGCAAGCAATTTGTTTGTTGCTTGTTGGTTGACTCAAGGAAGGAGAAGAGTCTTATTTCTTTTCTTCCTCTTGCTCAGAACGAGAAAGGAAGGAAGATTGGTGATCTCGGAGCTTCAACTTTTGGTAGATCATCGCCCACACGATGTCCGAAAGGAGGAAGGTCATACAATAGAAGATCGAGAGGTATAACACTTATCTATCTTCATATGTTACATGTTTGTAATTATTTTTCAATTATATATGAATGATATATTCTGTTTTGTGGCTAATATAACTTGGACCCCGAACATAAACACAAAAGCCGGCAATCCGTACATTGTCTATTCCGCAGCTATTCATAGAATAGAGGTTGGTCGCTTGAAGAACAAGTTTGTTCAAGTGACTACTCTAATCGAATAGCACGACGATGACAAGGTTGCTTGGCCAATCCCTCTTGTCAAGGATAAATTTTTTTTATCCGGGGACGTAGAAGGGATCGCCATGAACAAGCGATCGAGTTGAAGTGGGAAGCGAAGTTTCCCCTCCCAACAACAACGGCTCGATCCATGCTGGAAAAGTTCCAAAGGAACTCTCATCAATCGACTGCCAACATTGGCAGTTGATTGCCAACGCCCGTAGCCGACTGCCCAGTCGACTATGGAGCATTCTGTGCTCGCGACTAAACCGTCAGTCGACTGATCCAATGATCAGTCGACTGTCATGTCTTTTCATCCCTTAAATAGAAGTCGAGCACTAGTCGACTCACAACAGTCAAATTGGCCATAATCCCAGTCGACAGTTGAGTGTCGACTTGGTTGCTAAGTGTCAAAACACTTGACTAGTCGACTGGTCCATAACCCCAGTTGACTGACAACCCTTAACCATGAGGTTTAACATCAAGTATGGTGCCCCCATACTTGTCAGACAACCCTTAGCCTAGACCTAATACTTTTAGCCACCTCTGTCAGCCTCGCACCTATCGAATCCCTCCAAGTCATCCATGACTTGTTCATCCATATGCTAGCCTTCAGGTGCTTCCATCAGCTATTGTCATGCTAATGTGGTCTACACCGCCAAGGCACATTGGACTTACGCTGCCAAGACTCCGCTTGGACTTTACGCCGCCAACTATTGGACTTTTCAATTGCCAAGACTCATGCTTGGACTTTCCCTTTCCAACCCATGTCAGACTTTCCATGCCAAGTACACAAGACTTGGACTTTCCCATTGCCAAGTTTCCCACTTGGACTTTCCATGCCAAGTACACAAGACTTGGACTTTCCCTTGCCAAGACCCATGCTTGGACTTCTCATGCCAAGTACTCAAGAATTGGACTTTCCCATGACAATCACATTGTCATACATTTTTATCTAACATCAAAATATCGCTCGAGTCAAACTCGAGTCTGGTCAATCATGACCTAGACCGATTGCACCAACAATCTCCCCCTTTTTGATGTTTGATAAAAACCACAAACAAATCATTGAGTTAGGCCACCTAACTCAAAACTCCTTACCAATTCTCATAAATTGGTAATTCTAACATTCTCCCCCTTTTTGACTAACATCAAAAAGGTTCTCCCCAAGGAGGTCGATGTCTTATATCCCAATGAGATCTTACAATCTCCCCCTTGGTTCAAAAACACCTAAGATGCCTTCACTCTTCCTAGTGATAAGTCTCATATCACTTAAGAGAGGCAATCCTAACTTCTCCAAAATTCTTCACATTCTCCCCCTTACAAGGAAGAATATACATCCATCATCCCATGATGGATACCCCCTAAAGGCTTGCTCCCCCTTGACCATTGCACCAACAATGTCCTTGGGAAGTCCCTAAGCCAATAGGAACACTAAACCATCAAAATTAAGGTTAAAGGTTCCACATTGAACTTTCACTCACCTTAAATTGATACACACCCTAAACAACTCTCCTAATTCATATCTAATGGATTTTCACCCTTTCTAATGCTTTCTAAAGCATATCCTAGGATTAGGAGCAGTTAGGGTAGCCTAACATAGCTAAAACATGGGTTAAACATCCTTGTTTGCCCAAAATCAGCTCTGGCAGTCGACTCTAATAGTAATCAGTCGACTAGCCTATACATCAGTCGACTGCCATCAAGCGGCAGTCGACTGATAACTGAAATTTCCGAATTTCAATTATCAGAAATGAATTTTAGAAAAATATAAGTAATTCTACGTATTTTGAAAAATCATGAAAATTCATATGTACATTACTAATAAGCAATACAATAGGTGAAAAATATTGGAAAAATAAAAATAGTGAAATTGATACAAAGTTCAAAAATGAAGAAAGACTTCAATGTTTTGAGCCCTCTTTGTATCAACATTATCAATGGTGACTTCTATCAAAAGATAGATTCCACCAAGGTTTTCAAAAAGATTTTCACATTGTTTTAAAACCTTATATTGGATCATATTCTTTGGGCTCAATGCACATGGCTTGAACATAAGCCTTCCCAATGATCCATAAATAATATAAGATGAGTTTGAGTTCATCTAGATGCAAAAACTATGCACCTTGAACTTAACTCATATCCTAGCATCTCACATGTATCTAGGGTGTATCAATACACGGACATGTCAATGTAATATGAGTGGGTTTTGTTCATCATAATCTAGGTTTTCATGCATTTTTCTAAGGCAACACTACTTGATTCCCTTATACATTGGACTTCAAGTCATGCCAATTGCCCTTGAATCAATTTTATTAATGCATGAATGATCATGGTATAAATGATGATATAAATAAACATGGTCAATGATCATGATGTCATGACATATGATATAATCTAAATATACATGACACTATAACCTTAATCCTAAGCATGATCATGACATATTATATAATTAAAAGTAGATATGATGTCATGACATGTTATATGGAAAATCAAGCATGGCAAATAAAATGTAAAGGTATAATAATACCTAAGTTTTAATATTAATTGCTATTTGTTATTATTTAGTCCATTTTGCCATGTTATCATTTATCTCCCAAGTGTACTAAAAATCCGAAATGGCACACTATGACTTCTAACCCAAAGTTGTGCCAATTTGATCAATTTTTCATAGTTCCATAAATTATATTGGCACATCCTAAAATCTTTTAGGATTTAAATTAAACTTATTTCCAAGATACCCATAACCTTGGAAATGATCTAAAGTGACATATTTACCATGGTTAGGTTAGCTACCTATCCATTTAAAGTTGGCACAACCTCACCCATTTAGCGTGAATCGATCACGCTCCTAGGAACCCAATACCTATTGGAGCTCCTTGGGTTTACTAGGTATTCGCTAGGGATAACTTCCCTAGATACCCTTCTAATGACCCTCCTAGGCTTAGAAGCCTTGGTTATATGGGTCTTACCTAGGTTAACTCTAGGGGTAACTCCCCTTGTAACCTTCTTAATGGCTTCCCTAGGTTTCCTTGAAACCTTAGCCACTAAGCACCTACCTTGGTCAACCTTAGGGATGACTTCTCTATTGACCTTGGCTTTCCTAGACCTAACTTGAGTTCCATAATCGAATGGAACATTGTGATAGGTCTTTTTGGGCTTAAGCTTTCCCTTGGTTGGACCTTGCTTCCTAAAACCTTGGTTTTGACTCTTAGACCTAGATTTTTGATCCTTTAACCCTTGTATTTGATTTTGCATATTTGCAAGAGTCTTTTCTGGTTTCTCAAGCCTTGACCTCAAGGCTTGATTTTCTAATTCTAATCTTCCCAATTTTGAATTTTCATATGTCCTTTGGGAATTGTTTTTCCTAGGCATATGGCTAGTCCATTTAGGGTTAATACCTAGGTGATCCTCTATTTTCCTAATGGTCTCCCTGTTGGGTTTTTCCGAGCCGCAAAAACCGCTTTTTGCGTTGCGAAAACCTCGGAATCCCCGGCCACGGATCCGTGCGAAGATGTATTAAAACAAAAACATGTATGTGTTTATATAAAACCCTAGATCTACCTTAGATCTACATGATAAGGATGTTACCCTCGATGTGATGCCCTTCGCAAATCTCGCTCGTCCAAAAAAGGTTCGCCGGAACACAAGAGTGTCAAGTGCACACTCCTCTATTGGTATCCACACAAGCAATAGGTGGAGAAAACACACCCTTGAGTGTGCTAGCACTCTATGGATGGTTCGACCAAAGAGGTTGGGAGAGGGAGAGAGCTTGAGGGAAGTTGATCCACGGTTGAAGATGAAGTTTTGTAACCCACCAAAATGACTTCCCACATCTAATGGGGTTGGTCAGCCACATTATGGCTTGGGAGGTTACGTGCATGCATGTAACTCTAATGCCTCTTGGTCTCCCTCATGATGTGGCACCAATTGACAAAGTAAATGATGATGTGGAGCATCATCATTGGCCGGCCATGCCAAGTCATCATCATGACATCGACCTCTAATCTTCCCTCTCAAGTCAAGTCAAACTTGACCTTTCACCTTCCCTCTCAAGTCAAGTGAAACTTGACCTTTCATCTTCCCTCTCAAGTCAAGTCAAACTTGACCTCTAATCTCCCATGGTTGATCAAATCTAACCACTTGACTCAAGTCAATTTAATTTAATGAATCTCTATTCATTAATTTAAATTGATTTGATGAATCAAATCTAAATTAGACTCATTCAACACTTGAATCAACTTGAGTCTAACTCAATTAATCTAATTTGGATTACTCTTAATCCAATTTGGTTCATCCCATGAACCTAATCCTCATGGTTCATCATATGAACCTAATCTCCATCTAATTTCTCTTATGTGTGTGACCCTATAGGTTCTTGTAACGTTGGCAATGTCCCTAAACCGATTTAGGAACATAAGCAATAAGCGGTATCTAGCAACACATCATTGCTACCCAAGTTACAAGAATGTTGAGCTCCAACATCACCTTTGTGACTACTAATTGTGACTCTTACAATATGTGACAATGTCCCTCTATCCTTGACATCTAGATTGACCAATTGAGGCATAGACAGTGTCATCCTCGGTACAATCTAAATCTTGAACTCCAAGTAGACTCACTCTAATCAAATGAGCTCAAAATCTCATATTGACTCATTTGGGCATGACCATGCACTTCGTGGTCTCACTCTATCAAGAATATCGATGTCACTCCCGTCATATAGGAGGGATAGATCCCATCTACATCACTCATATCCCTCCGCATAATTTGTTACATACCCAGTAATCGCCTTTATAGTCCACCCATTTACGGGTGACGTTTGACGAAGCCAAAGTATGCAACTCCTAATGTAGGGAACCATGGTGACTTCAGGTCTAAGGACTAATAGTCATACTAATAGCCACATGAGAAAGTATATGACACTCATATAACGATCCATGATACTTTCTCATGGAGGGTCATTCAGTATACATTCTCCAATACATACCCATGTGTCAACTTGATATCTCATATCCATGACTTGTGAGATCAAGTCATCATGTTGACCTACATGCTAGTCTCTATGCATTAACATTGTCCCTGAATGTTAATACTCGACTAGGAATGATTAAGAGTAGTGTTCTCTATATCATCTCATTATCGATTCAACCAATCGATTGATATAGATAAGAACCTACTACTCAAGGACATTATTATATTTAGTTATTTGGCACCAATACAAGTAAATATAATAACCATGCCTTTATAAATAGGAATATGATACAATAAAGTCCATACAATAATCATCACATGATTGGCTCTAGGGCTTTCACTAACAATCTCCCACTAGCACTAGTGTCAATCACTGTAGTATCTAATACCCAATAACCTAGTGTGACCATCATGCTTTTTCTGTGCCAAAGCCTTGGTCAAGGGATCTGCGATGTTAGCCTCTGTGGGTACTCTACAAATCATCACATCTCCTCTATCGATAATCTCTCGAATGAGATGGAAGCGTCGTAGTATGTGTTTGGTCCGCTGGTGTGAGCGAGGTTCCTTAGCCTGTGCAATCGCTCCATTGTTGTCACAATAGAGCTCTATAGGATCTGCAATGCTAGGGACCACCCCAAGCTAAGTAATGAACTTGCGGATCCAAACTGCCTCCTTTGCTGCCTCAGATGCAGCGATATACTGGGCTTCTGTTATAGAATCAGCAACTGTGTCCTTCTTCGAACTCTTCCAGCTCACAGCGCCACCATTCAAGCAAAACACGAAGCCTGACTGTGATCTATAATCATCATGGTCAGTTTGGAAGCTGGCATCACTGTAACCCTTTACAGCTAGCTCATCATTGCCTCCAAATATCAAGAAATATTCTTTAGTCCTTCTCAAGTACTTAAGAATATTCTTGACTGCTATCCAGTGACGCTCACTTGGATCTGACTGGTATCTACTCGTCATGCTAAAAGCATACGAGACATCAGAATGAGTACACAGCATGGCGTATATGATAGATCCTATAGCAGATGCGTAAGGGATCTTATCCATGCGGTCTCTCTCCTCTCTAGAAGTGGGACTTTGAGTCTTCGAAAGACTCACATCATGTGACATCGACAGAAGTCCCTTCTTGGAATTCTACATGGCAAACCGTAGTAATATCGTATCAATGTATGTACTCTGACTTAGGCCAAACAATCCCTTAGATCTATCTCTATAGATCTTGATGCCTAGAATACATGCTGCTTCACCTAAGTCCTTCATTGAGAAGCACATCCCCAGTCAAGTCTTCACAGACTGTAGAGAAGGGATGTCATTCCCAATGAGCAGTATGTCATCCACATACAATACAAGGAAGACAACTGTGTTCCCATTGACCCTCTTGTAGACACAGAGTTCATCTTCATTCTTGATGAAATCAAACTGTTTGATCGCATCATCGAATCGAAGATTCCAGCTCCGAGAAGCTTGCTTTAGCCCATAAATGGACCTTTGCAGCTTGCATACCTTCCCAGTATGCTGTGGATCTACAAAACCCTCAGGTTGTGTCATGTACACATCCTCGAGTAAGTTTCCATTCAGAAATGCAGTTTTGACATCCATCTGCCAGATCTCATAATCGTGGTATGCTGCAATAGCAAGCAATATCCGAATGGACTTAAACATCGCCACTGGAGAAAAGGTTTCATCATAGTCAATACCATGAATTTGCTTGAAACCTTTATCCACCAATCGGCCCTTATAGGTATGTGTAAGTCCATCCATGTCAGTCTTTCTCCTAAAGACCCACTTACACCCAATGGGTTTGACGCCTTCAGGTGGATCAACTAAAGTCCATACTTGGTTGGTGTACATGGATTCCATCTTGGATCTCATGGCCTCTAGCCATTTCTCAGAATCTGGGCTCATCACAACTTCCTGATAGGAGGTAGGCTCATTCTCAATGAGCATAACGTCATCATGGTCAGACAAGAGAAATGAGTATCTCTCAGGCTGACGACGTACCCTATCAGACCTGCGAAGAGGTAGGTCTACTGAGCAGTGGTTGTTCCACAACTCTTTGTGCAACAACCTCATCACCCACAACACTTTGTGGTTCCTGTTCAACCTCCATCAAGGCCTCAGTGCTATGGTCCTTATCTTGAATTTCTTCAAGATCGAAGGTACTCCCACCAGTTTTTCTAGAAACAAAATCCCTTTCTAGAAAAACTCCAGTCTTTGCCACAAACACTTTGTGCTGACTGGGAATGTAGAAGTAATATCCCTTTGTATCCTTGGGATATCCAACAAAATAGCACCTATCGGATTTGGGTCCCAGTTTGTCTGAGACTTGACGTCGAACGTAAGTCTCACAACCCCAAATCCTCATAAAAGACATCTTGAGATTTCTCCCTGTCCATATCGTATATGGTGTCTTTATGACAGCCTTGGATGGTACACGGTTAAGGGTAAAGGCTGCTGTGTCTAGAGCATATCCCCAAAAGGATATAAGAAGATCTGTGTGACTTATCATAGATCGTACCATATCTAATAGAGTACGATTCCTCCTTTCGGATACATCATTCCACTGTGGTGTTCCAAGAGGAGTGAGTTGGGATAGAATCTCACACTCAGCTAGATAGTCACGAAACTCATGGCTAAGGTATTCACCACCTCGATCTGATCGAAGTATCTTAATACTCTTGCCAAGCTGATTTTGTACTTCATTCTTGAATTCTTTGAACTTTTCAAAGGATTCTGATTTATGTGTCATAAGATACACATAACCATATCTACTGAAGTCATCAGTAAATGTAATGAAGTACCTGTAACCACCTCTAGCAGCAACATTGAAAGGACCACATACATCACTATGTATAAGTCCTAATAAATCTGTTGCTCTTTCGCTGTGTCCATTAAAGGGAGTCTTGGTCATCTTGCCTAAAAGGCAAGACTCGCATGTCTCATATGATTCAAAATCAAATGAGTCTAGCATCCCATCCTTATGGAGCTGAGATAAGCGACTCTCATTTATGTGACCTAAGAGACAATGGCAGAGATAGGTTTGGTTCAACTCATTTGACTTGAACCTCTTGGTACTTATGTTATAGATAGGGCTCTCTAAGTCTAGAAAGTAGAGTCCGTTCATTAGAGGTGCACTACAATAGAACATATCATTTAAATAAACTGAACATCAACCGGAAATTTATCTACGTATACCTTTCGTATCACGTGTAGCGGGAACGGCATCAACCGGAACGATCCTCGCTAGAATCGTCTCTATCCGTATCCATGCCGAGTATCCTTAGGATGACTTCGCTAAGCCACGAGCTTCATCTTCGTACAGGTTACTAGCCTCGTGTTGAAGACGACGTGATCGAGAGATGATCACGATCCGAATCCAAATTCGGACCCAAAGACGAGTCCTCAAAACTCGCTTCTCCGGAGAGGTATTCGTCAACCGTTTGATGAATCCTTCATCCTCCACCTCAGAGGATTACCGGAGGTCGAATCCCCGGTAAGTTAGGTGTTGTCGGAGCTCTAACCGTCGTCCAAACGATGCTCCGACGAGAGGAAAACCAGCTGTCCAGAAAACTGGACAGCTTTGGTGGAGGAGTAGGCGCCGGCTAACCAAGGGAAGCCAAGTGCTCACCTTATCGCCGAAGCCTAGGAAGATCACCAGAGGGTCGCCGGAAGAATGACCGGCTGAAGCTTGGACGCCGGCAAGGAGTTGGACGGCGGTACAAGGGGTTGGGCGGCAACCTAGGGTTGGCGCCGAAAATCCAAGGAGAGGATGGAGAGGTGGGCGGCAACCACAAGCTAGGGTTTTTGGATTAGAATTTAACAATCCCTTTAAGCCCTCTTTTATAGAAAACTAATTCTCTTAATGGTTATTGGATCATAACCATGAGGCCCGTTAACCCGCTCCATTAATATAAGTTAAAATAAACCAAACCATGATGGTTTATTTTAAGTTAAAACGAATCAAACCAACATTTGGTTCATTCGTTTAAAATAAACCAAACTCTTTGGTTTATTCTCATCCATTGGATTAGAACCAAACCATTTTGGTTCATCCATTATGTCTTCATAAGACACGGCCCATCCACGCTTCCATTGCGACTGAAACGATTTCATGCTCGCTTCTTGTTTGGTCCAACCAAACCTAGTTTCTCTCGGTCTGAGAATCCCATTCTCAAGCTCGTTTTAAATCCTTCGGATTACGCTCGTTGTGCGTGTGACCAAATAGGTTCTCGGTTTATGTTGGCCATCTATAATTAACCATTAATTATAGAACGATCATGAGTAGCACCTAGTAGTACATCATGATCCTCAATTAACCGAAAAGATCAACGGTTGATCCAGAACTATTTCTGAAACCCTTCAGCAGCTCGAATGAATCGTGCCCCATTCCCTTCACTCATCTTATACCCACTTGGTTCAGGACATGGTCTATAGTGTCAGTCCCCACTAGGCTGACTATGTCACACCTAGCCCAAGTATCATTTCCTCGTCCTACGGATTCTAGTTACTGCACATGTATCGAAGAGTACCTTACTCTTAACATGTAATGCTTTGGCCAAAGACTTTAGTAACAATCCGACGAGAGGCCATGGGTATACATCTCCTCGCAAGGAGTGGTGAATCCTTTATAGGCTATTCAAACACCTTCGATCACTTCGACTTATACCCAATCATCCCGGGTCCACATCTCCTTGGAGATGTTTGCTTAAGATGTCAAAGCATAAGTCTCCATGGTCAAGATGACTTGAATACCGCAAGTCAAAGGAACATCGCACTTAAGCTACAGTAAGAACTTTATTGACATATCTATATATGCAGAGAACTATATGAAGTCTTACGGCTGGTCACTCCAATGAACTAGTTACCATAACTAGCATCCACGATCAACTCCGGACATCACAATATCTCCAGCCAGTGAGAATCAGCTGCTTGGATACACCAAGGAGTATACCTCGTGCTAGTCTCGATAGAATCGATGGTGTCCAAATCCATCAATTCATCGACTAGGGATAATTCCGATACATCACAATTACACATGTAGAGATACTCACTAGTTGTGATCCAATCACAAATTCTCTCATGCTGTGAATCGTATCGTGGATATTCAGTAAATGAGTTTAAGATCCAATCAAATACATGAAACATGTATACTCAAATAGTGAATCTTCATTTATCATATAAATGGTTCATACATAAGGCGATTTGCCTTAGGACATCTCTCATATATTACTAACACACCTCGCCCTTTGTCAATGCCCTGCTATTTCTCAACGCCTGCACATTGGTACATATGTGAGATGCACATCCGGTATCTAATACCCATGATAAAGAAATAGATAGATTGACTTCTATATAATTTATACCTGAAGTAGAAGTCTCACTTCTTTTCTTCTTAAGATCTTCCAGGTAAGCTTTGCAGTTATGCTTCCAGTGTCCAGCTTCCTTGCAGTGGAAGCAAGCCCCTTCCTTGGCTACCCCTCCTTTGGGTTTAAGTTCTTTGCCTTTGCCCTTGGCTTGGGACTTTCCCTACCTTTAGGCTTGCCCTTGCCTTTCTTTTTGTGCACCATCAAAATGGTGTCAGATTTTCCCTTCTTAAGGTTAAGCTCAGCAGTTCTCAACATGCTGAGCATCTCAGGCAGTGGCTTATCAATTTCATTCATGTTATAATTCATGACAAATTGATTGTAGGCTTGTGGCAAAGATTGCAAGATTAGGTCAGTGGCCAACTCTTGGCCAAGTGGGAATCCCAGCCTTTATAGGTTTTCTACGTACCCGATCATCTTGAGTACATATGGACCTACGGGAGTCCCATCTTGCATTTTGGACCCAAATAATGCCTTAGAGACTTCATATCTCTCATGCCTTGCTTGTCCTTGATATAGTTGACGAAGATGTCCAACCATATCATAAGCATTCATGAACTCGTGTTGCTTCTGAAGCTCAGAGTTTATGGTTGCGAGCATTAGACATGACACATCTAATGCATCATCTTGATGCTTCTTGTAAGCATCTTTGTCAGCTCACGAGGCAGTGGCAGGAGGTGCCTCCAGAATGGGCTGCTCCAGGACGTATAGCTTCCTTTCTTGGGTGAGAACAATTCTCAGGTTCCTGTACCAGTCCAGGAAATTTGCTCCATTGAGCTTGTCCTTCTCAAGGACAGAACGCAGAGAGAGAGTGTTCGTGTTTGTCGACATAGTTATCTTCAACATACAATGCAGAGAATTAATATCATATTCCTTTTATCATTTATTAGGCCTTTAATCAAATGATGCTCCCACTGAATTATAGGAATTTTGTAGAATCGAGTTATGGATGTGGTCAAACCACATTACTAGATTCATACAAACTAGCTATAATTCTTGTGGGACAAGATCCACATCATACTAAGCCTTGAGTTAGCTTTGGCTAGTCCCCACGGGGATGGCGCGGTGGTAAGGTAGTGTGGTTGCTTTGGATACGGAGTGGGGTCGATTCCGGAGGGGGTCTAAAATCCCCCCTGGGCTCAGATGGCCTCCCCACTGCCTTGCCACCGTGTCAAGGGACATAGTCCCCCCCCCGCGATTTACCTCCCTCTCGCCGCAGCCCTGGGACGGGTAGCAGGGGGCTGCTAGTTGGGCAGATTCCCAACTTTTGGATTGAGTTAGCTTTGGCTAAATCGCCCAAGACTTAGTACGATCGGTGGGTAACACATTACCGATTACAACTCTATGCAACTCTTGTTTATAGGATCAAGACCCACATTTACAAAAGACCTTGAGTTAGCTTTGGCTAAATCGCCCAAGATTTAGTGTAAATGCGATCTTAACCTATCTTTCCAACGATTGGAATATGCCTATAGTTCTACTCGATCCAATTGAGTTAACTAGTTTTGCTCAATCTAATTGAGCTTACTCTAACCCATGCGTGATAGGCGGGACAAAGATTGTCCCTCCGCACCCTACCAAGATAATATGCGTTTCTCTGCTTTGGCAGATTCAACAACAACAAATGATCGAGGTAGTGATGGGTATCAAGGCTCGGTAGGCATTTTCGAGTTGATTCGATTATGATCTAATCTAATCGTAATGTGTATCTTATACACATTTAGGCCTTTATTATCCTATATTAGCATGCATCACATACATACCATCATTATTCTAGCATGCATCATATACATACAAGAAAATTATCCTAGCATGCATCATATACATACAAGCATTATTCTACTAGCATGCATCACATACATACAAGCAAAATCAAATATATATATATATATATATATATATATATATATATATGTTTCGAAGAGTTTTTCTCAACGGTCGAAGCCTACAAGTGTCCCAACACTCGTTGCTTCGATTCTTCAAGAAAAATATCCAAAAATTCTATAAAAATAGGAAATTTACAGAAACATAAAAATCTGTAATTTTTATATCTAATACAAAAATTACAAAATCGAAACACATACATGCTTCGCACATGGCTCTGATACCACTGTTGGGTTTTTCCGAGCCGCAAAAACCGCTTTTTGCGTTGCGGAAACCTCGGAATCCCCGGCCACGGATCCGTGCAAAGATGTATTAAAACAAAAACATGTATGTGTTTATATAAAACCCTAGATCTACCTTAGATCTACATGATAAGGACGTTACCCTCGATGCGATGCCCTTCGCAAATCTCGCTCGTCCAAAAAAGGTTCGCCGGAACACAAGAGTGTCAAGTGCACACTCCTCTATTGGTATCCACACAAGCAATAGGTGGAGAAAACACACCCTTGAGTGTGCTAGCACTCTATGGATGGTTCGGCCAAAGAGGTTGGGTGAGGGAGAGAGCTTGAGGGAAGTTGATCCAAGTTTAAAGATGAAGTTGTGTAACCCACCAAAATGAATTCCCACATCTAATGGGGTTGGCCGGCCACATTATGGCTTGGGAGGTTACATGCATGCATGTAACTCCAATGCCTCTTGGTCTCCCTCATGATGTGGCACCAAATGACAAAGTCAATGATGATGTGGAGCATCATCATTGGTCGGCCATGCCAAGTCATTATCATGACATGGCATTTGGTCAAGTCAAACTTGACCTTTCATCTTCCCTCTCAAGTCAAGTCAAACTTGACCTCTAATCTCCCATGGTTGATCAAATCTAAACACTTGACTCGGGTCAATTTAATTTAATGAATCTCTATTCATTAGTTTAAATTAATTTGATGAATCAAATCTAAATTAGATCCATTCAACACTTGAATCAACTTGAGTCTAACTCAATTAGTCTAATTTGGATTACTCTTAATCCAATTTGGTTCATCCCATGAACCTAATTCTCATGGTTCATCATATGAACCTAATCTCCATCTAATTGCTCTTATGTGTGTGACCCTATAGGTTCTTGTAACGTTGGCAATGTCCCTAAACCGATTTAGGAACATAAGCAATGAGCGGTATCTAACAACACATCATTGCTACCCAAGTTACAAGAATGTTGAGCTCCAACATCACCTTTGTGACTACTAATTGTGACTCTCACAATATGTGACAATGTCCCTCTATCCTTGACATCTAGATTGACCAATCGAGGCATAGACCGTGTCATCCTCGGTACAATCTAAATCTTGAACTCCAAGTAGACTCACTCTAATCAAGTAAGCTCAATATCTCATATTGACTCATTTGAGCATGGTCATGCACTTCGTGGTCTCACTCTATCAAGAATATCGATGTCACTCCCGTCATATAGGAGGGATAGATCCCATCTACATCACTCACATCCCTCCGCATAATTTGTTACATACCCAGTAATCGCTTTTATAGTCCACCCATTTACGGGTGACGTTTGACGAAGCCAAAGTATGCAACTCCTTATGTAGGGAACCATGGTGACTTCAGGTCTAAGGACTAATAGTCATACTAATAGTCACATGAGAAAGTATATGACACTCATATAACGATCCATGATACTTTCTCATGGCGGGTCATTCAGTATACATTCTCCAATGCATACCCATGTGTCAACTTGATATCTCATATCCATGACTTATGAGATCAAGTCATCATGTTGACCTACATGCTAGTCTCTACGCATTAACATTGTCCCTGAATGTTAATACTCGACTAGGAATGATTAAGAGTAGTGTTTTCTATATCATCTCATTATCGATTCAACCAATCGATTAATATAGATAAGAACCTACTACTCAAGGACATTATTATATTTAGTTATTTGGCACCAACACAAGTAAATATAATAACCATGCCTTTATAAATAGGAATATGATACAATAAAGTCCATACAACAATCATCACATGATTGGCTCTAGGGATTTCACTAACACTCCCTAGGTAGAATAGGTCTAGAATTATTTAATCTAGGTTTGTCCTTAGGTAAATTCACATGCTTAGCACCTGAACCATAAAACCTATTATTTCTAGCATGCCTTTCATGAATAATTTCAAGATTACTTCTAGGATGCTTTTGATAATTAATTGAGGAAGGAGCAAAATTAGAGGTTACCTTAGGGTTTGCCTTAGAGGCTCCCCCTACATATGTAGCTCCTTCTTGGCCCTTCTTTCTCCCCCTAGGGCATTGACTCCTATAATGCCCTCTAGAATTGCACTTGAAGCAAATCATATGCTCCTTGCTTTTAATTGTGGGGACACCGGCATCCTTGGTCTTTTGTTGAGATTTTGGTGTCGGTTGACTTTTCTTGACCTTCTTAAGGCACTTACTCTTATAGTGCTCGGCTTCCCTACACTCAAAGCATATAATATGGATTTTATTTTTAATTTGAATGCTTGAGTTACCTAGGTCAATGGTGGCCAAATTTTGAGTTTCCTCTTCTCCTTGATCGGAAGTAGAAGCTTCCTCTTGCTCTTCCCCTTGCTCCGATGACCTAGTCTCCTCCCCCTCAATCCTAGAGGTGGAGGCTTCCTCTTCTACCGATCCAGAAGTTGACTCCTCTTCAATTTTTGAATTCTCACTTTCTTGTGAGGAAGAACTTGTTTCTTCGGCCTCCTCCTCTTCTTGAGCCGATGAACATTCTTCGGCTTCTTGTGATTGTTCTTCACTTGAAGCCGATTATGGTCCTTCATGGTATTTTGCCAACTCGCTCCAAAGCTCCTTGGCATCCTTGTACTCACCTAACTTGGACAAGACATTATTAGGAATTAAATCACTTAATATTTTGATTACCTCAATATTTGTCTTGAACTCTTTGAGTTGCTCCTTGGTCCATTTTTCAACCTTGAGGATTCCACCCTTTTTGCCTCTTGGGAATTTGCAACCTTCTATCAAGGTGGACCAAAGCTTGATATCCACCATCATTAGGAAGTTCTCAATTCCTATTTTCCATGAGTTGAAGCCTTCAAATCCATAGTCCTCATAAGATGGTGGTGTGTTGATGTCTCGACCTAGTCTTTCTTCAAATTCCATCTTCTTCCACTAGCGGTGCTCTCTTGGTTGTTAATCCTTTGAAGAACTCCGAGCTCTGATACCACTTGTTAGGACCTGTGCGACCGCTAGAGGGGGTGAATAGTGATTCGACGTTTGATTGGAATTTGATCGTTTGTTTCTAAAAATTGTGTTAGCATAGCGAAAATAGAAATAATACAATACAAAATGCACAAACACAATCACAACACGAGATTTAATATTATTCAGAACCGTATGGTTCCTACTTCACGGATTGAGCTCAAATGAGCTCTAGCGATGCCAACACACACCATTACTCAAATACTCCTTCTCAACAACACATCAGAGGTGGAGAAATCTCGTACAAGTAATTACAACAGTAATAAAAAGAAATACAAGCAAAATACAACTGAAATATAAAGAACACTTTACAAACTAGGTTTTGAGCGCTTTGCTTATTAGTTGGTTGGATGAGGTTGAAAAACCCTGAAATGCACCTACACTTCGCCTTCAAATCGCCTCAAGAAAGCTCCCAAAGAACCATTGGTCGAATCTCCCACGAACAACTCCTTTTTACCAGCATCGGGCTAGATTTCCACCTGGCAGTTAACTGTAATAAGGCCCTAGTCGACTGCCAACACTGTTGTTGTGAGACAACGGCTTCATCCACGCTGGAAAAGATCCAATGGAACTCTCATCAGTGGACTGCCAATATTGGCAGTCGACTGCCAATGCCCGTAGCTAACTGCCCAATCGGCTATGGAGCATTCTGTGCTCGTAACTAAACTGTCAGTCGACTGCCATGCCTTTTCGGCCCTTAAACAGCAGTCGAGCACTAGTCGACTCACAACAATTGAACCGACCATAATCCCAGTCGACTGCTAAGTGTCGACTCAGCTGCCAAGTGTCAAAACACTTGATCAGTCGACTGGTCCATAACCCCAGTCGACTGACAAACCTCAACCATGAGGTTTAACACCATGTATGGTACCCCCATACTTGTTAGACCACCCTTATCCTAGACCTAAGCCTTCTAGCCACCTCCAACAGCCTCGTGCCTATCGAATCCCTCCAAGTCATCCATGACTTTTTCATCCATATGCTAGCCTTCAGGTGCTTCCATCAGCTATTGTCATGCTAGTGTGGTCTACACTGCCAAGGCACATTAGGCTTACGCTGCCAAGACACCGCTTGGACTTTACGCCGCCAACCATTGGACTTATCAATTTCCAAGACTCATGCTTGGACTTTCCCTTGCCAACCCATGTTGGACTTTCCATGCCAAGTACACAAGACTTGGACTTTCCAATTGCCAAGTGTCCCACTTGGACTTTCCATGCCGAGTGCACAAGTCTTGGACTTTCCCTTGTGAAGACCCATGCTTGGACTTCTCATGCCAAGTACTCAAGACTTGGACTTTCCCATGACAATCACATTGTCATACGTTTTTGTCGAACATCAAAATATCGCTCGAGTCAAACTCGAGTCTGGTCAATCGTGACCTGGGTCGATTGCACCAACAAGTATCATATCTAGGTATTTTGAGCCATTTGTAAATTTCTCTAAGCATGCTCTTAATTCACCTATTTCTTTTTTAAGTTCATCATTTTCATCCTTAAGTGAACATGCATCATTACAAGAAAGTTCTACATTCCTAATTTCCTTGATTTCTACTTTCAAATCCTTAATCCTAGATTTTAATTTATTTAAAGCATTTTGAAGACATGCAATGGTTTTATAAAGTAATTCTATCCTAGGGGAGTCTTTCACCTCATCGTCACTAGAGGACGATTCATCGCTTGAGGATGATGATGATGACTCCTCACTTGAGCTTCTGGCTTCATCTTCCAAAGTCATGAGTGTTAGTTTGCTTGTGACATGGCAAATTTCCTCCTCATTGGATGAACCTTCTAGGCTTTGTTTGTCCCATGTTTGTGCTACCATGGCTTCCATCTTCTTCTTCTTCTTCTTTTCCTTCTCCTCCTTCTTTTGATCCGGGTAATTCAGCTTGATGTGCCCCTTTTATTGCAACCATAGCAAGTAACATTAGGAGTAGAAATTGAATTACTAGAGGATTTACCTTTTGAGGATTGGAACATCCTCCTCACATCCTTCTTGGTGAACTTCCTTGATCTCCCACCAAATCTCTTCACATAGTGAGCCACCTCACTAGCCGATAGCTCCTCATCACTACTTGAAGACTCTTCCTCTAACTCGGATAATGAAGAGACTTCCTTCTTCTCCTTCTTCTTCTTCTTCTTACCTATAACAAGAGTTATACCTTTTTCTTTAGAAGAAGTGTTAGCTTGCTCATGTAACTCAAATTCACAAAAAAAGTTCATCTAACTTAACTAAAGAAAGGTCCCTAGAAACCTTATAGGCATCTACCATTTATGCCCATAGAGTTGTTCTAGGGAAAGTTTGAAGCACATACCTTACAAGGTCTTGGTTTTCGACCTTCTCACCTATTACGTGTAGTCCGTTGACTACCTTCTTGAATCAACCGTGCATTTGGCTCACGGTCTCGTTGGTCTTCATGGTGAAGCTTTAGAGTTGACCTATCAAAAGGTCCCTCTTTGCTCTTCTTGTCTCCTTTGGCCCTTCGTTGAGTTCGATGAGCTTCTCCCAAAGCTCCTTTGCGGATTCGAAATGTCCGACTTTGCTTAGTTGCTCTTTAGACAAACCACATTGAAGTGTGGTTGTTGCATTGGCGTTGGATTGGGCCTTCTTTGTCATTTCCCTAGTCCAATCCTTCATTGGTATCGTGCTCCGAAATCATTGACCGGCTTCTCGAAACCATCTACAATACTAAACAATTATCAATATCATTCATAAGGTAATACTCCATCCTACCTTTCCAATAGCCGAAATCGTTGCCGTCAAAGAATGGAGGCTGCGTCGTGCTATATCCCTCTTGAAATGCCATCGTGCTCCGGTTAATTGTTAGATCCTCCAATGCGATCCGGGCTCTGATACCACTTGTTGGAGATCTTTGGAAGGCTAGAGGGGGGTGAATAGCCTCTCTTGAATTCTACAATTGTGATTAAAGGAAGCAAATACAAATACTAAAGAAAAACAAGAGTTTAAAAAGCAATTGCTAACAAGAAGAATTTTACATGGTTCGGAGATTAAGCTCCTAATCCACGGCGATCCTTAAGGTGGATCAATCCAAGCAAATCTCTACTAAGAAAGCTTTCTCTTACAAGACACTCCTCTTCTTACAAATGATGAAGATGAAGATTAGAGAATAGGAGGATTAAAAACACTTAGAAAGCTTAAGAAAAATATGGGAGCTTGAGAGTATGTTAGGAATATGAGCACTAGCCTCCTCAAGCACCCCATGGCCTCTTTTTATAGAGAAGAGGTTGATTTTTCCGTTGAGCCTCGATCAGTCGACTGATGTACAACATCATTTGACTGCTGCTGTAGCTGTCGCCATCCAATGGCTTCTGACGAGCCATATACGTGATCGTCACTACCCAATGGAACTCTGATCAGTCGACTGATTATTCCATCAGTCGATTGCTTGAGTAACCAATCGAGTGCCCCAAGCGATCACTCGACTGGAGAACCTTCTGTATCGATGTCCACTTATAACAGTCGATTGCTGGGGTATAGCGGTCGACTAATAGTGGACCAGCCAACTTCTAAACCCTAGCAGTCGACTTATGGCCACAGAACTCAGCTAACTTCAGTCGAGTGACTGATCAGTCGACTGAGATAAGGCTCCAATCGACTAATACCTCAAGTATGATTAAATCATACTTGAAATCAACTCCCTAGACCTAGACTCAACCTTCTAGCTCTTCCTTTAGCCTTATGCCTCCAGGATCCAGTTAGGTGGATGCTTCGGAGGCTCATTGGCTCCCATGTCCCCGGATTAAAATTTTCACTAATGAAAGAATTAATCCGGATGGGATGAGCTTCCTTAGCACAACCTATTCATCGTCGTGCTAACAACTTGAGTGGTCGCTTGAACAAACTAGTTGTTCAAGTAACACAACTCTTCTAGTTGGTTAGCCGCGGAAGAGACGACGGATGGATCGCCGGTTTTTGTGTTTGTCTTCGGGGTCCATGATTATTAAATATATATTCATACACACACATGCATAATCAAAACAAATAAGAACATGCTCAGATCTGTACATAAAGTTAAAATAACTTTATACCTCACGATCTTCTACCATATGTCCTATCCTTCTCGTGGACGACGTGTGGACGAAGATCCTCCACGAGTAGAAGCCTTCTAGATCGCTTTCTTCTCTACCTTGTCCGCTATGAACAAAGAGAAGAACTCGCAAATACCTTTCCTATCTAGAACCGGCCACCAAATTAGGGAATTTGGTGCAACTGCCGGCCAAGGAGCAATGGATGATGCGCCGGCCAACTTCAAGAAGAGTTCGCCACACTTTTGAGAATAGGGAGGAGGAAGAGAACCGGCCACCAATGGGAGGAGAACCACCGGCCAAGGAAGAAGAGAAAAGCCTTAAGGTTGGGCGCCGGCCAAGTATTGATGGTGCAAGTTGGGCGCCGGCAACAACTAGAAGGAAGAAGATAGTTGCCGCCCACTTTTGCTCCAAACCCTAGCCGCCCACCTCTCCAAGAGCCAAACCCTAATTCCAAAACCAATTCTTGATCTCTCTTGCCGCCCAACCCTAAGCATCTATTTATAGAATAGGGCTTAAGCCTCCTTTAATCTCCACCGTCGGATCTAGGGATTTAATCTCTACCGTCGGATCTAGGGTTTTATCCCAACCGTCGGATCTAGGGTTTAATCCCAACCATCGGATCTAGGATTTCATCCCAACCGTCGGATCTAAGGTTTCATCCCAACCATCGGATCTGGGGTTTTATCCTAACCGTCGGATCTAAGGATTTAATCCCAACCGTCGATTCTAGGATTTCATCCTAACCATCGGATCTAGGGATTTAATCCCAACCGTTGGTTCTAGGGTTTCATCCAACCATCGGATCTAGGGATTTAATCCCAACCGTTGGTTCTAGGTTTTGTTTTACATTCTTGGATCTAGACTTCATAAGGATTATATTAGGCTACGATAGGGACCATAAGGAGGAGTTGGGTCTTCGCCACCCGATGGATCGGAACCACACAAACTTAATCCATCAATGATGTTCCATTCCACTAGAGGATCATCATTGAACTACCTCACCAACCCCCATAAATCAATATGGGCTCCATATATTATTTGTACATTAATCTCCCCGTGTTTAAGATATCGAATGTCCGTCAATTAATTGATTTACTGACCATCAATTAATTAATATCTAATTCCTCGAGTAGTACCACTCAACCTTATCATCATGTTGACTAAGTCAACCAACTGGGTTTACATGATGAACCTTATGAGATCCTCAAGGGGACATCATCAACCTAATATATAGGACACGGTTTCCTCCTATAATCAACGGCACACCATGTAAATAATATTATTTCCCAACTTACCGGGCATATTGATTTAATCCATCTAAATCTCACCCACTGGTAAATCAAAGAAATAAATACTAAGTACATGTTCTCGTTATTATATCGGGATTAAGAGCATGTACAACATAATATCCGAGGTCCGATTCAATTATGTAGTCAGTACTAAATTGAATCACCTCTATGTCGGTCCTACTCAATACACCTAAGTGTACTAGTGTAACTCTATGTTCAAGATAAAACAATACCAAGCTACACTACAACCATGCCAATGGTTTGTCCAAAACCATCTTGGTTTTGAGCCTTTACTTATATTTTACAAGGTACTGATAACATGATCTTCTGTGCCACACCAAGCACCATGTTATCTACAATGTAAAATATTAGACAATATGCACACATATATAATGAATATATAAAATGCAAACAATGATCATGTGATTCTTATTTCAAAATAAAATGTTCATACAAAAAGAGCTAGGCTTTCAGTATACATTCCAACAATCTCCCACTTATACTAAAAGACTATGTCATCTCACTCTGCCATACATCTGATCCCCATGTCCTCCACATGCCTATCAAACGCTTTTGCTGGAAGGGCCTTAGTGAATGGATCCGCTAGGTTATCCTCTGATGCAATCTTGGCGACAGCAACTTCTCCTCGCTTTACGATCTCTCGTATGAGGTGGTACTTGCGCTCTATGTGTTTACTCGCCTTATGGGCTCGTGGTTCCTTCGAGTTTGCAACTGCACCACTATTATCACAATAAATTGTGATAGTTCTGGGCAAACCAGGAATCACATCCAAGTCCATCAAGAAGTTCCTGAGCCATACAGCTTCCTTGGCTGCCTCAGAGGCTGCCACAGACTCAGCTTCCATGGTAGAGTCCGCCACGCATTTCTGCTTGACACTCCTCCATGCTATGGCTCCACCTCTAAAAGTAAACACAAACCCCGAGGTAGACTTACTCTTGTCCCTATCTGATTGGAAATTTGAATCCGTGTAACCCACATGGACTAATTGATCTGCCCGGTAAACCAGCATATAATCCCTAGTCCTTCTCAGGTACTTCAATATATGCTTTACCGCAGTCCAATGTCCCTGTCCAGGATTACTCTGATATCTGCTAACCATGCCCACGGCATAAAGCGCATACATAAGGCTTCCTACTGTCGAAGCATAAGGAACCGCCTTCATGTCCTCTATCTACTTTGATGTTTTGGGACACATCTCTTTAGATAAAGGAACTCCATGTCTAAAAGGTAGAAAACCTTTCTTGGAGTTCTGCATGCTAAAACGAGCAAGGATAGTGTCAATTTATGAAGCTTGAGACAAGCACAACATCCTTTTCTTGCGATCCCTTATAACTTTGATCCCAAGGATGTGTCCCACTTCTCCCAAGTCCTTCATATCAAACTGTTTGGACAACCATACCCTTACATCTGATAACACTTTGATATTGTTGCCAACTAACAAAATGTCATCTACGTATAGTACAAGAAACATCACTACGTTTCTGTCACATCTCTTGTATACACAAGGCTCATCATGACTTTGAATAAATCCATATGACTGGATTACCTCATCAAAGCGGATGTTCCAAGATCTAGAAGCTTGCTTCAATCCATAAATGGACCGATTAAGCTTACATACAAGATGCTCTTTGCCTTTAGCAATGAATCCCTCTGGTTGGCGCATATAGATGTTCTCCTCAAGACTTCCGTTAAGGAAAGCTGTCTTGACATCCATCTGCCAAATCTCATAATCCATATGAGCAGCTATAGATAAGAGAATCCGGATAGACTTAAGCATAGCTACTGGCGAAAAGGTCTCCTCATAATCGATACCCTCTTTCTGAGTATACCCTTTCGCAACAAGCCTAGCTTTGAAGGTCTCAACCTTCCCGTCTACTCCTCTCTTTCTCTTGTAGACCACTTGCATCCAATGGTTTTTACACCATCGGGTGGCTCTACTAGCTCCCAGACTTGATTAGAATCCATAGATTCTATCTCTGAATTCATCGCTCTTTGCCAAGATACTGCATCTCTATCTTGGATTGCCTCGTCATATGTCCAAGGATCAGGTTCATGTTCACCAGGGACTAAGTTCGAAGACTCTCCCAAAAACATGAATCTCTCGGGTTGTCTAACAACCCTCCCACTACGACGAGGTGCCTCCTGTGTATGCTCTGTGACACGCGGTGCAGTGACTTGTGGTGTCTCCTCTTGTATGCAGGTGATGCAAGTCGGGACTTCCCCTGTCAACTCCTCAAGAACAATCCTACTCTTGGGCTTGTGGTTCATTACATAATCCTCCTCTAGAAATCTGGCGTTCGTGCTAACGATCACCCTCTGATCTCTAGGATTATAAAACAAACCAGCTTTCGTTCCCTTAGGGTAGCCAACAAATATGCATACTTCTGTACGAGGTTCCAACTTACCAGCATCAGCCTTCAGCACATGTGCTGGACTCCCCCATATCCGAATATGTCTCAGACTAGGCTTTCGCCCAGTCCACAATTCTACAGGGGTAGAAGGTACTGATTTAGATGGAACCAAGTTCAGAGTGTACATTGCCGTATCCATTGCATACCCTCAGAACGAAATAGGTAACTCAGAATAACTCATCATCGATCTGACCATCTCCATAAGAGTCCTATTCCTTCGCTCCGCTACACCATTCTGCTGGGGTGTGCCAGGTGCAGACAATTGGGATTGAATCCCAGCCTTTGATAAGTAACTCCTAAACTCTCCCAAGAGGTACTCGCCACCACGATCAGATCGTAATGTCTTGATACTTTTACCTTGACGGTTCTCCACATCAGCCTTGAATTCTTTGAACTTGTCAAAGCATTCAAACTTGCGGCGCATCAAGTAAATGTATCCATACCTTGAATAATCGTCTATAAATGAGACGAAGTATTCAAATCCACCTCTTGCCTGGATAGACATAGGACCGCACAAATCAGAATGAACCAATTCTAACACATCTTTGGCTCTATACCCCTTGGCCTTGAAAGGCCTCTTGGTCATTTTACCTTCCAAGCAAGATTCACAGGTTGGGAGATCCTCCACCACTAATGAACCCAAAGGTCCATCAGCTATCAACCTTTGAATTCTGCTTAGGTTAATATGACCAAGCCTTAGATGCCAAAGATATGTTTGGTTCATTTGCGAAGGTTCTTTTCTCTTATTAGACTTAGAAGATGAGTTATTGATTTCTATATGCATCGTGGGAGTTTTTGGTTTAAGAGTATATAAATTGCCAACCAATGTACCAGAACAGATAATCTCCTTATTTCTTTTTATAAACACTTTGTCATTAAAAGAAACAGAATACCCATCCATAAACAATTTAGAAATTGAAATTAAATTCTTTCTAAAAGTAGGTACATAAAGACAATTTCTCAAAACCAAAACTTTATTTCTATCAAAAGATAAATAAACGTCTTCCACTGCAATAGTCGCCACCTTTGAAGCATTGCCCATGAAGACGGTAATCTCTCCCTCAGCTAGTCGTCGGGTTTCCTGGAACCCCTGCAAAGTATTGCAGACATGATCAGTGGCTCCTGTATCTACACACCAGGCACTGGTAGATAACACCGCTAAACATGTTTCAACAACTAAACAAGAAGATATACCTTTGTTCTTTCGGCGAGGACAGACCGCCTTCCAATGTCCAGTCTGCTTGCAGGTGAAGCACTTGCCTTTCGGCTTCTTCACTCCTGCCTGCAGTCCCACTGCCACTTTCTTCGCTCCACCTTGTTTCTTCTTCTTCTTACCTTTCGGTTTAGAGGAAGAAACCTTCTGAGCGACCATGGCTTGAGCACTGACTCTGGCCGAAAAGCCCCTCCAACCTTTTGTTCATGTTGTAGTTGAGGCGAAACTTCTCAAAACTCCTAGGCAGAGACTGGAGAATGATATCGACCTGGGTTTCCCAATCGATCTCAGCTCCTAGGACTTCCATCTCATTAAGATGAGCCATCATCTTGAGAACATGATCCCTAACGGGTGTTCCCTCGATCATGGAGGTCGTCATCAAGTTTCTCATAGCCTCCTGCCTAGCCGCCCTACTACTGTCCGAAAAGTTCCTTGAGATTGAACATCATGTCATAAGCTGTGGCTATGGCCTGATGCTGATGTTGCAGCACATTTGACATAGATGCCAAAATGTAACACCGCGCCATCTCATCTGCCTTAACCCATTTCTTATAACGTTCTATCTCCTTTTCATCAGAGTCATCTGAGGGCTTAGGAGGACAGACCTCGAAGAGTACAAATTTGTACTCTTCCGCAGTTAAGACAATATTCAGGTTTCTTTTCCAATCAATGTAGTTTGGACCAGTAAGTTTGTTTTCTTTTAAAATCACAGCAAGTGGGTTGAAAGCCATTTGAAAATCCTAAAAATCACAATGATCAAAATATTAGATTTCAAAAAGTATTGATTCCTCAAAACAATAAAATCCCGAAATCAACCAACACCTCAAATCACCGAGAATGTCGCATGCCACTCTGTGTGGACGTATACGAATTCTACATTTGTAAGAGGAGGTTTTACCCATTAATTTTATTATCTTGTCAACCTTACTTTTTGACAAATAAAATTAATAGTTGGTTCCTCTTTGGCCCTACAAATAAAAGCAGTGACTCCTATGGGGAGGATACTTTTATTTGTATCTAAGTGTGCACCATTACACGATACTAAGGGAATTATTTTGGATTATGTGCCTTACCTCTATGGAAGTACACATGCTCCTAGATAATTTCCTATAACCATTATTTGACCTAGTCATCCGCAAACAAACCCGTCCTTAGGTAGGAAGGCACTCAGAGCCGACACACAAGTTTGTTGCATCACACGTCAAATTGTAATGGAGGCCGCGGGAATTAATAAAAATGTCCCTCTCCCACTTAGTAAATTGCAAATGAGGAATTTTAAATCATACACAACATGCATATAAAACAAATAAGCAATAAATATGGAAAAAACAGAATTTTTCCAACTATTATGGCATTGTCCTCTAATATGCATCCCGTCGTGTCGCCACCTCGTCCGCTCCATCTTTTCCCGTGCGCAAGTCACCAAAGAGTTCCGAGCCGAGATAAATCATTTTATTTACATCCATCGATCCTATACTCCATGAAAGAGTGTACAAATAATCTAGATCGAAAGTAAACTAAAATGATCGGCTAAACAATGCCGTATTTAATTATAAAAATTAAATACTAATCTAGCCTCGTCAACCCCGAGGATTCAAATAATAAATTTTTACACACATCCATTCACATACACACATGGCCATAATAGCCTGGATCTTATGCCCGCAACCAAAGAGTTAAACTACGATATCCTACTATTATCCCACATATAATATATGAAAAAGTGCATAAAATTAATAATCCAAAACACACAAAACCGGAAACCGTGGCTCTGATACCAATAGTTAGGTGGATGCTTCGGAGGCTCATTGGCTCCCATGTCCCCGGATTAAAATTTTCACTAATGAAAGAATTAATCCGGATGGGATGAGCTTCCTTAGCACAACCTATTCGTCGTCGTGCTAACAACTTGAGTGGTCGCTTGAACAAACTAGTTGTTCAAGCAACACAACTCTTCTAGTTGGTTAGTCATGAAGAGACGCGCGGATGGATCGCCGATTTTTGTGTTTGTCTTCGGGGTCCATGATTATACAATATATATTCATACACACACATGCATAATCAAAACAAATAAGAACATGCTCAGATCTGTACATAAAGTTAAAATAACTTTATACCTCACGATCTTCTATCGTATGTCCTATCCTTCTCGTGGACGACGTGTGGACGAAGATCGTCCACGAGTAGAAGCCTTCTAGATCGCTTTCTTCTCTACCTTGTCCGCTGCGAACAAAGAGAAGAACTCGCAAATACCTTTCCTATCTAGAACCGGCCACCAAATTAGGGAATTTGGTGCAACCGCCGGCCAAGGAGCAATGGATGATGCGCCGGCCAACTTCAAGAAGAGTTGCCGCCGGCCACTTTTGAGAATAGGGAGGAGGAAGAGAACCGGCCACCAATGGGAGGAGAACCACCGGCCAAGGAAGAAGAGAAAAGCCTTAAGGTTGGGCGCCGGCCAAGTATTGATGGTGCAAGTTGGGCGCCGGCAACAACTAGAAGGAAGAAGATAGTTGCCGCCCACTTTTGCTCCAAACCCTAGTCGCCCACCTCTCCAAGAGCCAAACCCTAATTCCAAAACCAATTCTTGATCTCTCTTGCCGCCCAACCCTAAGCATCTATTTATAGAATAGGGCTTAAGCCTCCTTTAATCTCCACCGTCGGATCTAGGGATTTAATCTCCACCGTCGGATCTAGGGTTTTATCCCAACCGTTGGATCTAGGGTTTAATCCCAACCATCGGATCTAGGATTTCATCCCAACCGTCGGATCTAAGGTTTCATCCCAACCGTCGGATCTAGGGTTTTATCCCAACCGTCGGATCTAAGGATTTAATCCCAACCGTCGATTCTAGGATTTCATCCTAACCATCGGATCTAGGGATTTAATCCCAACCGTTGGTTCTAGGGTTTCATCCAACCATCGGATCTAGGGATTTAATCCCAACCGTTGGTTCTAGGTTTTGTTTTACATTCTTGGATCTAGACTTCATAAGGATTATATTAGGCTACGATAGGGACCATAAGGAGGAGTTGGGTCTTGGCCACCCGATGGATCGGAACCACACAAACTTGATCCATCAATGATGTTCCATTCCACTAGAGGATCATCATTGAACTACCTCACCAACCCCCATAAATCAATATGGGCTCCATATATTATTTGTACATTAATCTCCCCGTGTTTAAGATATTGAATGTCCGTCAATTAATTGATTTACTGACCATCAATTAATTAACATCTAATTCCTCGAGTAGTACCGCTCAACCTTATCATCATGTTGACTAAGTCAACCAGCTGGGTTTACATGATGAACCTTATGAGCTCCTCAAGGGGAAATCATCAACCTAATATATAGGACACGGTTTCCTCCTATAATCAACGGCACACCATGTAAATAATATTATTTCCCAACTTACCGGGCATATTGATTTAATCCATCTAAATCTCACCCACTGGTAAATCAAAGAAATAAATACTAAGTACATGTGCCCGTTATTATATCGGGATTAAGAGCATGTACAACATAATATCCGAGGTCCGATTCAATTATGTAGTCAGTACTAAATTGAATCACCTCTATGTCGGTCCTGCTCAATACACCTAAGTGTACTAGTGTAACTCTATGTTCAAGATAAAACAATACCAAGCTACACTACAACCATGCCAATGGTTTATCCAAAACCATCTTGGTTGTGAGCCTTTACTTATATTTTACAAGGTATTGATAACATGATCTTCTGTGCCACACCAAGCACCATGTTATCTACAATGTAAAATATTAGACAATATGCACACATATATAATGAATATATAAAATGCAAACAATGATCATGTGATTCTTATTTCAAAATAAAATGTTCATACAAAAAGAGCTAGGCTTTCAGTATACATTCCAACAGATCCCTCCGAGTCCACGACTCCTTCATCCTTGCGCTTGCTTCCAAGAGCTTCCCTCGGTTTCATCATGTCTTGGGTTTCTCTTTTGCCAAAGGACCACTTGGACTTTACGCCGCCAAGACTACATGCTTAGACTTACGCTGCCAAGACCTTGCCTTTGGTCTTCATTTGCTAAGGTCCGCTTGGACTTTACGCCGCCAAGACTACTTGCTTGGTCTTACGCCGCCAAGACCTTCCCTTGAACTTCCCTTGCCAAGTTCATACTTGGACTTACCTTTACCAAGTCTTCACACATGGATTTTCCTATCACTTGATATATTCATAGTTATATCATAAAACATTGTCTAACTATAAATGATTATCAAAACACCAAAAGACATAAATGCTTGGGCATTGTTGCACTAACAATAAGCCCCCATTCTTGCTCGGCTCTCCACATGAAAGGGTCCTTCCCGCTTGGGTCCCAGCTTTCCCTTAGATCCCTCAGGCATCACCTTCCTTAGCACTAAGTCTCCCACGTGAAAAGAACGAGGCACCACCTTTTTATTATAAGATTTAATTACCTATGACCTATACCTTTCAGCATTATATGAGGCAGTATCCCTCTTCTCCCGAATCAAGCCCAACTCCATACACTGGGTCGCACTATTGTCACTTGGGAAATAATTCACCACCTGGGTAGATTCCACTTCAACTTCCACATGTAGCATTGCTTTTAAACCATACACCATAATCAAGGGAGTGGCTCCCGTATCTCTCCTAGGAGTGGTTCGAAAAGACCATAGTATGCTAGGCAACTCCTCTGCCCAACTACCCCCTATATGTTCTAACTTAGTTTTTAGCCCATGCACCAATTTTCTATTAGTTACCTCAGCTTGCCCATTACTTTGAGGATAAGCTATGGATGGAAACACTTGCTCAATTTTAAAGTCTTGACACCATTTTGTCAACTTTTTACCCTGAAACTATTGACCATTATCAGATATTATCCTTCTAGTAATAGCAAAACGGCATACAATGTTCTTCCATAAAAATTTCAACACCATATGTTCAGTGATACGAGCAAAGGGCACAACTTCTACCCATTTAGAAAAATAATTGATAGCCACCAATAAAAACTTCTTTTCACTAGTCCCGACCAGAAATGACCTTACTATATCCATACCTCATTGATCAAAAGGGCAAGCCGATACCACTACCTTCATATACTCGGTCGACTGATGCTGCCAATTATGATGTCGTTGACAACTTTCACACTGCTACACCAACTGTATAGAATCTTTCATCAAAGTAGGCCAAAAATATCCAACTAACAACACTTTCTGAGCCAATGCCTGACCCCCTATATGACTTCCACAAGCCCCTTCATGTACTTCCTTCAGAACATACTTTGCCTCCCTTTTCCCCAAACAACACAATAAAGGTCGAGCACAAGTTCTTTTATATAAAATTCCTTTTATCATACAGTAATGGACTACTTGCTACTTAAATTGTCGAGCCCTTACAGAATCACTTGGCATCTTCTTATCTTGAAATAATGATACTAACTCCTTTCTCCAATCATCCTCTATTACTTCTCCTGACTTTTCATTCTACGGTAACAACTCAATCTGAGCAACTACTTCACGAGTACTCCAATTCCCTAAAGAGCTAGCCAATTGAGCTAATTCATCAGCCTTCTAATTTTCTGTCCTAGTAATTTTCTTTATCAATACTTCTAAAAAATCTCCCTTAGCCTTCTCTACTATTTCACAGTAATTTCGGCACTTATCATCTTTAACATCAAATTCCCCCCCCCCCCAATCTGTTATACCACTAATTGAGAATCCATATGCACAATCACCGCTCGCCTCCTATATTTTTAGCAGCTTGTAAAGCTATAAGTAAATATTCATATTCAACTTCATTGTTAGAGGCCCTAAAATGCAATATAATTACTAGCTTAACCTCTTCTCCCTGAGGTGAAATCAAAATTACCCCTACTCCACAACCCTCTTTTATAGAAGACCCATCTGCATATATAATCCAAGGTTTAGACTCTTCCTTATGTATAGTCTCTACTAGAAAGTCAGCTAATGCTTGAGCTTTAATATAGGTACGAGGCTGATAAGTAATGTCATATTCACTATGTTCAGTAGTCCATTTAATAAGCTTTCCTATAGCTTCTGGATGAGTAAGTATTCTACCTAGAGGAGTATCAGTAAGTACCACCAAGGGATGTGATAGAAAATAAGGTCGTAATCTCTGAGCAGTTAAGACCAAACCCCAAGTTAACTTCTCTAGATTAGTATACCGAATTTCATGTCCCTTCAATAGATAGTTGATATAATAAATTGGATGTTGCTGACCTTTATCTTCTCGGACTAATACTGAACTCACAGTAACTTCTGAAAGAGCTAGATATACCCATAATATTTCCCCAGGATGAGATTTAGCTAAGAAAGGTTGCTCAACCAAGTACTCCTTCATAGATTGAAAAGCTTTATCACAGTGTTCATCCCATTGGATTCGTGTAGCTCTTTTTAATATCTTAAAGAAAGGAAGACTCCTATCTGCTGATTGAGATATGAATCTAGATAAAGCAGTAATTCTGCCTAATAAACTCTACACTTTTTTTAAATTTATTGAAGGTTGCATTTGCTGAATAACCTCAATCTTAATAGGATTAGCTTTTATACCTTGTTCATAACCACATATCCCAAGAAACGACCCTGAGTAACCCCAAGTACACACTTCTCTGGATTTAACTTCATTTTATACTTGCACAAAGTGCCGAAAGTTTCCTCTAAATCAGATATTAACTGCTTGGGATGTAAATTTTTAACCAAAATATCTTCCACATATACCTTTACATTTCTCCCCAACTTCTTTTCAAAGATTTTATTCATTAATCTCTGATAAGTAGCCCTGACATTCTTTAACCCAAAAGGCATAACCACATAACAGAAAGTCCCCTCTGTAGTAATAAAACTGACTTTATTCTAATCTTCCAAGGGCAATGGTATCTGATGATACCCCTGATAAGGGTCCGTCATTGAGATAAACTGATGCCCGGCAGTGTAATCTACTAACTAATCAATGTGGGGCAAAGGATAGCAATCCTTAGGACAAGCTTTGTTAAGATCTCTAAAGTCCACACACATCCTCCATTTTCCTGATGGCTTAGGTACGAGTACCATATTAGATAACCAAGTTGGGTCTCGGATATGTCCAGCCTTCAACAATATATATACTTCCTCTTTAATAATAGCATCCTTCCCATCTCCAAAGTGTCGGCGCTTCTGTTTGACAGGAACTACTGTAGGTAAGATATACAATTTGTTAGGAATATTAGAACGGCTAAAGGGGGGGTGAATAGCGAAGATGTAATTCGATCTCGTTTGTGTCTACAATTTCGTTAGCGCAGCGGAATATATATAATGATAAAAGCAATAACGAAATAGACAACAAGCTAACACAATGATATAACGTGGTTCGGAACCGCACGGTTCCTACTCCACGGATCGAGCTCTAAAGAGCCCTAGTGATGCACACGCACTCACTAATGATAAACACTCCTTCTCGACACAAGTCGGAGGCGGAGAAACCCCTTACAATAAATCTTACAACAGTAAGAATGAAATACAAGCAATATACAATGTAAATATGAAATACAAGTAAAGAAAAGACTTTACAACACTTGTTTTGATTGCTTGAATGCTTGGTTGCTTGCTTGCACTTGGAGACCTGATTTGCACCAACAAATCGCCCCAATAGCCCTCAAGAACCGATTGCTTTTTCCTCCATCACGAGCTCCATATATAGCTTCAACCTGTGCTGGAAAAAGTCTATCAGTCGACTGATCGAGACCATCAGTCGACTGATGCCACTGTTGTCGTGAGACAACGGCTAGTTCCACGTTGGATAAGTCCAACGGAACTACTATCAGTCGACTGATTGTGACCATCACGATCGATGAAGTCCTCACTCGACGAAGTCTCGACTCCATTCTCGGTCGAATTCTCGAGCACCCGGTCGATCGATCACACGATCGATCCGATCGCTGAGCCATCGATCGGCCAACCTATGGCGATCGCTAGGTCATAACCCGCAATAAACCCTAGTTGATTCGGTCCGATCCGCCACATGGCATCGACCGCACACCTCAAACATGAGGTTTTAACTCAAGTATGGTTCCCCCATACTTGCTAGACCACCCTTAGCCTAGACCTAAGCCTTCTAGTCACCTCCCTCAGCCTCACGCCTCTCGGATCCCTCCAAGTCATCCATGACTTGTTCATCCATCGCGCTAGCCTTCAGGTGCTTCCGTCGGCTATGTCATGCTAACGGTGTCTACACCGCCAAGGCACATTGGACTTACGCCACCAACCATTGGACTTATGCTGCCAAGACTCCCGCTTGGACTTTACGCCGCCAATATCAAACCCTTGGACTTCTCAAATGCCAAGACTCAAGCTTGGACTTTCCCTTGCCAACCCATGTTGGACTTTCCATGCCAAGACCATGCTTGGACTTTCCTTGCCAACCCATGTTGGACTTTATATTGCCAAGTGTCCGACTTGGACTTTCCATGACAATTATATTGTCATATGTTTTTGTCGAAACATCAAAACACATCAAAACATCACTCGAGCCAAACTCGAGTCCTGGTCAATCGTGACCTGGGCCGATTGCACCAACAATCTCCCCCTTTTTGATGTTTGACAAAAACCAAACAAATAATTGAGTTAGAATACTAACTCAAATCCTTTACCAATTATCCCAAATGTTCTCCCCCAAACATTCTTCCCCTTTTTGACTAACATCAAAAAAGGTTTTCTCTCCAAGGAGGTCAATGTCTCATGTCCCAATGAGATCTTACAATCCCCCCCTTGATCCAAAAATACCTAGGATGCCTACCATCTTCCTAGTGATAAGTCCCATATCACTCAAGAGAGGCAATCCTATTCACTCTCCCAATTTCCAAATTGGGTTTCTAAAAATCCATAAATTTTCCAAATTGACAGCATTCTCCCCTTCAAGGAGAAAAACACATTCATCATCCCAAGATGGATATCTCCCCCTAAAGGCTTGCTCCCCCTTGACCATTGCACCAACAATGTCCTTGGGAAGTCCCTAAGCCAATAGGAACTCTAAACCATCAAAATTAAGGTTAGAAATTCAACATTGAACTTTCCACACCTTAAAATTGATACAAACCCTAAACAACTCTCCTAATCCATATCCAATATCTTTTCACCCTTTATAATGCTTTCCAAAGCATATCCTAGGGTTAGGAGTGGTTAGGGACCTTTGCCATGGCTAAACACGGACTAACCAAACTTAGTTTTCCGAAATCAGCCTTGGCAGTCGACTCTGTCAGCTACGATCATTGCCACACTCATCGATCATTGCCACTCAGGCTGATCGATAACTGAAATTTCCGAATTTCAGTTATCAGAATCGAGTTTCAGAAAATCATAACTAATTATACGTATATCGAAAAATCACGAAATTTGGTACGTATAATTCCTATGACCAATACAATGGGTGAAAAATGTTTGAAAGATATTTTACCCATAAAATATTGAAATTGATACAAAATTCAAAAGTGAAGAAAACTTCTAAGCTTTTGGCTCACTTTGTATCAATCTCATCAATGGTGATTGCTATCAAAAGATAGCTTCACCAAGGTTTTTCAAAATGATTTTAAAATGTTTTAAAAACCTTATTTTGGATCATATTCCTTGGGCTCAATGTACATGACTTGTCCACAAGCTTTCCCAATGATCCACAACTAGAATTAGATGAGTTTTAGTTCATCTAGATGCAAAAACTATGCACCTTGAACTTAACTCATATCCTAGCATCTCACATGTATCTATGGTGTATAAATACACATACATGTCAATTAGAATGTGAGATGTGGGTTTTGTTCTCCCTAATCTAGGGTTTCATGCATTTTTCTAATGCAACTCTACTTGATTCCCTTATAAATGGGACTCCAAGTCATGCCATAGTCCTTAAATCAATTTCAATCAAAATTTTCTTAAATGCATGAATGATTATGGCATTAATGATGATATAAATAAACACATGCTCATAATCATGATGTCATGGCATATGATATAAAACTAAGCATACATGACATTAACCTAAAACCTAAGCATACTCATGACATATAAAATCATAGAAATAGACATGATGTCATGACATGGCATATAGCAATCAAAGCATGGCATATAAAATATATAGGTATAATAATACCTAAATTTTAATATTAATTGCCATTTCATATAATTAATTGCATTTTTTCATATTTCTAGTTTTCTCCCAAGTGTGCCAAAAACCCAAAATGGCACACTAACCTCTAAACCTAAATTGTGCCAATTTTGATCATTTTATCAAACTTCTCAAGTAATATTGGCACATCCTAAAAACTTTTAGGATTAAGACTTAAATGTATTTCCAAGGCAACCATAACCTTGAAAATAACCTAAAGTGTCACCTTTATTATGGTTGAGTTAACTACCCATCCAATCAAGGTTGGCACACCCTAAACCCATCTAGCGTGAATCAATCACGCTCTTAGGAACCCAAAATCTATTGGAGCTCCTAGGGTTAATTAGGTATTCCTTAGGGATAACCTCCCTAGATACCTTCCTAATGACCTTCCTAGACTTATTAGCCTTGGTCATTTTGGTCTTGCGTAGGTTAACCTTAGGGATTGCCTCCCTAACAAACTTCTTAGTGGCCACCCTAGGTTTCTTCGAAACCTTGGCCACTAGGCACAAACCTTGGTCAACTCTAGGGATGACTTTCCCATTGACCTTGGTCTTCCTAGACCTAGTTAGTGTTCCATAGTCAACTAGAACACTATGGTAAGCCACCTTAGGCTTAGGTTTTTGACCCAAACCCTTCTTGCCTTTGGTTGACTTTTGTCTTTTAGATCCTACTTGTTGACTTTGATTATTTGACCTAAAAGTTTGACCAATTGACCCTTGCATTTGATTTTGCATAATGTTGAGGGTCTTTTCAAGTTTTTCAAGCCTTGATCTCAAGGCTTGATTTTCCTTTTCTAGTATCTCAATTTTTGATTTTTCATTTTCTCTTGAGATATTTCTATTTCTAGGCATATGTCTATATTCCTTAGCATTATAGCCTAGATGTTCTCCTATTTTCTTAATGCTTTCCTTAGGTAATATATTTTTAGGGACATTAGTCCCAAATTTCTCCTTATTCTTAAGGTGAACATTCTTAGCTCCTAAACAAATATGTTTGTTACTTCTAGCATGCTCTTTATGATACATAACAAAATTGCTAAAATTAGTTCTAGCATGCTTCTTAATATTTAAATTAGACGGAGCATTATTTAAATATACCTTAAGGTTTGCCTTAGTGGCTCCCCCTACTTGTGATGCTCCTTCTTGCCCTTTCTTCTTTCCCCTTGGGCATTGACTCCGGTAATGATCCGGTAGTCGGCATTTGAAGCAAATGACATGCTCCTTGCTCTTTTGTCTTGGAGATCCGACATCCGTTGACTTTTGTTGACTTTTAGGCACCGGAGGAGGTTTCTTGATCCTCTTTGGACATTTGCTCTTGTAATGCCCATACTCCCTACACTCAAAGCACATAATATGATTTTTGTTTGAAAATAAAGTGTTTGAGTTACCTAGGGTGGTGGTAGGTGCCGGAGTTGAATTTTGAGCTTCCTCATCTTGATCGGATGTTGAGAGCTCTTCTTGAGGTTGCTCCGGTGTAGAGGATGGTCTATCCTCCTCAATCCTAGAAGTAGATGCTTCTTCCACTTCTTCTACTTCTTCTTTCTCCGATTCGGAAGTTGACTCCATCTCAACTTCCGATTCCTCACTTTCACTTGAGGATGAGCTCTCCTCATGGTATCTTGCCAATTTTCTCCATAGCTCCTTGGCATACATGTAATCCCCTAACTTGCACAAAACATCATTAGGGATTAAATCTTCCAAAAGTTTCGTTACCTTAACTTCGGTCTTGAGCTTTTGGCGTTGCTCTTGGGTCCACTTTTTCAATTTTAGGACATTCCCCTTCTTATCCCTAGGGGGTTCAAGACCTTCAATGAGGATAAACCAATCCTCTATGTTCATCATCAAGAATGTTTCCATTCTTGCTCTCCATGCCGGAAAATCTTCTGGATCATATGGAGGTGGAGTGTTGATTTCCCATCCAAGCTTGTCTTGGAATTCCATCTTCACCCTCTAGCCTTTTGCCTTAGCTCCCGGTTGTTAATCCGTAGAAGAGCCCCGGGCTCTGATACCACTTGTTAGGAATATTGGAACGGCTAAAGGGGGGGTGAATAGCGAAGATGTAATTCGATCTCGTTTGTGTCTACAATTTCGTTAGCGCAGCGGAATATATATAATGATAAAAGCAATAACGAAATAGACAACAAGCTAACACAATGATATAACGTGGTTCGGAACCGCACGGTTCCTACTCCACGGATCGAGCTCTAAAGAGCCCTAGTGATGCACATGCACTCACTAATGATAAACACTCCTTCTCGACACAAGTCGGAGGCGGAGAAACCCCTTACAATAAATCTTACAACAGTAAGAATGAAATACAAGCAATATACAATGTAAATATGAAATACAAGTAAAGAAAAGACTTTACAACACTTGTTTTGATTGCTTGAATGCTTGGTTGCTTGCTTGCACTTGGAGACCTGATTTGCACCAACAAATCGCCCCAATAGCCCTCAAGAACCGATTGCTTTTTCCTCCATCACGAGCTCCATATATAGCTTCAACCTGTCGGAAAGTCTATCGATCCGATCGAGACCATCACGATCGTGATGCCACTGTTGTCGTGAGACAACGGCTAGTTCCACGTTGGATAAGTCCAACGGAACTACTATCAGTCGACTGATTGTGACCATCAGTCGACTGATGAAGTCCTCACTCGACCAGTCGAGTCTCGACTCCATTCTGTGGCCGAATTCTCGAGCACCAGTCGACTGATCACACGATCAGTCGACTGCTCGAGCCATCAGTCGACTGCCAACCTATGGCAGTCGACTGCTAGGCCATAACCCGCAGTCAAACCCTAGTTGACTCGGTCCAGTCGACTGCCACATGGCATCAGTCGACTGGCACACCTCAAACATGAGGTTTTAACTCAAGTATGGTTCCCCCATACTTGCTAGACCACCCTTAGCCTAGACCTAAGCCTTCTAGTCACCTCCATCAGCCTCACGCCTCTCGGATCCCTCCAAGTCATCCATGACTTGTTCATCCATCGCACTAGCCTTCAGGTGCTTCCGTCGGCTATGTCATGCTAACGGTGTCTACACCACCAAGGCACATTGGACTTACGCCGCCAAGACTCCGCTTGGACTTTACGCCGCCAACCATTGGACTTATGCTGCCAAGACTCCCGCTTGGACTTTATGCCGCCAATATCAAACCCTTGGACTTCTCAAATGCCAAGACTCAAGCTTGGACTTTCCCTTGCCAACCCATGTTGGACTTTCCATGCCAAGACCATGCTTGGACTTTCCTTGCCAACCCATGTTGGACTTTATATTGCCAAGTGTCCGACTTGGACTTTCCATGACAATTATATTGTCATATATTTTTGTCGAAACATCAAAACACATCAAAACATCACTCGAGCCAAACTCGAGTCCTGGTCAATCGTGACCTGGGCTGATTGCACCAACACAATTTATGCTCCATAACAGTAGGATCAATTACTGATAAGTCCTGTGGAGACCATGCAAAGATATTAATATTTTTGATAAGGTATTGTATCAAATTTGCTATAAGTTGCAAGGGAAGATCCCAAGCTATAAAGGTAACATGTTCAGTACACTTATCATCTAACACAATTGACTCTTTATCAAGTTCCCCTATCTCTTCAGAATCCCCCTTCTGAACGATACACACTGTATCTCCATACTTAGATTTCTGAAAAGACTTACTAACAAATTTTCCTTTCTATCCTGTCCGAATAGCATCTACATAACATCTTCGAGAGAGTTGTTGGTCACCCTTAACTTCTCCTACTTCATTTTCGACAAGGAACTTAATCTTCTAATGATAAGGAGAGGCTACAACCTATAAACTACTTAGAACAGGTCTGCCTAAAATTGCATTATAAGAAGAAGGCATATCAATCACTATGAAATTAATAAGCACAGTTCTCCTCCTCGGCTCTTCTCCTAAAGATAAAGGCAGTTTGATTTGCCCCATGGGTTGCACCTCATGACCAGAAAACCCAAATAAAGAAGTTTCAACTGGCTGCAAATCAGTGATAGTAACTCCCATTTGCTCTAAGACTGACCAATACAAAATATCCACTGAACTGCCCGGGTTGACAAAAACTCTTCCCACATCGAAATTGGCAATAAGAGCTCGAAAGATTAAGGCATCAGTTTGAGGGGTCATCACTCCCTCTAAATAATTATAATTAAAACCTATCATGGGTCCTCTAACTCTAGGAAGAGTGGCAACAACTGCACATTCCTCTCTACTGTGTCTTTTCCATGCTCTGTTAGAATCTCCATTAGTGGAACCACCAGATATCATATTAATAGAACCCCTTACATGGGGTTGATTAGCAAGCGCAACCCGATCGGGGGCTATCTCCTTTAATTGAGAAGGCTGTGCAAACCGATTTACAAAAGGTCTTCTCGGATTTCCTCTACCATAATTTCTTCCTCAAAACCCCCACTGATAAGGAGATGGATTCATAACCAGGTTTCGAACATGAGGATGAGCTCCCATAATTCTCTGCAACTCAAAGTCTAGCTTCTGACAACTCTGAGTATTATGCCCATACTCCTGATGAAAAGCACAAAAAGTAGGAGCTGGTAATCTTCTAGGCCCTCTGTCAGCTCCAAAGGGTCTTCTCAGTAACTGTTGTTCTATAAAGATATTCATAGCTCTCTCCTTAGAAAACCACAATTGAGAAGCATATATAGATTTGTCCTCTGCAGGTCGAGCAAATCTTACCAATTTGATCCTTCTTTCTAGCATTTCCCCTATTTTGAAATATCGAGAAGTTTACAGAGACTTCTGAGCATCTTCCAGATTAATAAACTTTTTTGCCCGGGATAATAAATCATCAAAACTTGTAGGAGGCTTTTTAGCCAAAGATTTAAAGAAATCCCTTTCTCTGAGGCCCTGAGTAAAAGCTTCTACCATCATACCAGATTCTATAGCAGGAATCTCCTGAGGGGACTGTGTAAATCTATGCACATACTATCATAAACTTTCCTGTCCTCTCTACTTAATATCAAAAAGACTTAGCGGTTGAAGTAAATACTTTTTAGAACAAGAAAAATGTCTTAAAAATAATGTGGAAAAATCTTTGAACGATGCAATACTCTGTGGCTTCAAATCACTGAACCATTGTTGCGCCGGTCCTATTAAGGTAGTAAGGAACACCCGACACTTAATCTCATCAGGATACAAGAGAGCAGCATTCTCAAATCTTCTTAAGTGATCCTTAGGATCAGAAGAACCTGTGTATTCAGGCATTTGAGGAAGTCAAAAATGCCAAGGTAAGTCTTCATTCAACATATCCTCAGTAAAAGGATTTGACTCTTCTACTTTTACAATAGTGCCTACAATAGGAATTTCCTCCTCAGGTTGTGTACCCTCCATAGGAGCAACACACTTTTCTTTCCCCTTTTGTTGCTTGTAGGTGTGAGAAAAACCTTTCTTCGGTCGAGAAATTTCATCCCCTTCTTCGGAATCACCATCAGAAACACCATCTTCTTTAATCTTCTTTGGGGTGGCCCTCTGTGACATTTGATCCATCATCTCAACCATGACTTGCAGAAGATCCTCCCTATATAAGGGCTCTCGACGCCTTTTACTGGTGCCCCCCTTGGAGGTACTGTAAATAGATTTCTCTTCTTCCACCGGTTCCTTCAGCATCCTTCTAGTATTCACCATCATGACTTTTTGTTCAGATTCCCACAGACAGTGCCAATTTGATGGTGTCTACTTCTTCGACTTACCAAGATCTCCCTCCCCCTTTCTCACATACCACCAGATCTGTTACCAAAGGGGGTTAGAAACAAGATAAAGAGAGATCTACTTCTTGAATCACCTTGCGCCTTAGAGGTAAGATTAGATCTACCACTTGTAAGAAGGAATATTAGAGATGGGTTGGCTTTCCGGTGCGCCCACTCCGACACTCAAGTCAGTAAGAGTGTGAAGAAAATAATGAAATGGATAAGAACAAGCGAGAGAGATCTTAGAGGTACCAAATAGCAAAGAAACAACCATCCTTTGCTTCGTCCTCCACTATCCCCTTTTATAGATGAATCAACCGCTTTCTCCATGAAGTAAATTTACTTTAATGCCCTTTGCCAAGCTGTCTTCGTAACCGTTTTTCCCGCTCCCATTCAAAATATCTCCTGCAGTATATTAATTTAAATAAAATACAAGAATAAATGTGGTTATATCAAACTAACCACCCTCAACTTCCCATTGCTACTTCCTACTCTCCAGCATACCCCCTCCTTATTTCACCGTATTCAGAAGAAAATCTTGACATCTGAAAACTACTCGAGAAATGAACATACTTCTCGAGAAATGAACATACTTCTCGAGAAATGAACATACTTCTCAGGAAAATGAACATACTACTCTAGAAATAAGCATACTGCTCGGGAAATGAACATACTGCTTGGGAAATTAATATACTGCTCGGGAAATGAACATACTGCTCTGGAAATGAACATACTGCTCAGGAAATGAACATACTGCTCTGAAAATGAACATACTGCTCTGGAAATAACTTAACTACTCCATACTTTATATAGACTGCTTCGTTAGCACTATACTTAATCACGGAACCACACTGCCCTATTCATCCCTATCATGCTCAGGAATCATACTTACCGTTCTGAAAATACACATACTACTCTGCAACTGAACATACTACTCTAGAATTAAACATACTGCTCTGCCAATCCCGATACTTAGTCACTGAACCCCTCTACACTTTTCTTCCTCTCTAAGATCAAGGATCATATATACTACCTGACAATTATCTAAACTGCCCAGAAAACACAAAACAGCTCGAGAAATCTTCTAACTACTCTAAAAACCCTGACCCCATCAGAGGTGAATAGGGCAGTGTGGTTCAGTGATTAAGTATAGTGCTAACGAAGCAGTCTATATAAAGTCTCGAGCAATTAAGCTAGTTCTAAAGCGATATGTTCATTTCTAGAGCAGTATGTTCATTTTCCGAGTAGTATGTTCATTTTTCGAGCAGTATATTCATTTTCCGAGCAGTTTTTAGATGTCAGGATTTTCTTCTGAATACGGTGAAATAAGGAGGGGGGGTATGTCGGAGGATAGGAAGTAACAATGGGAAGTTGAGGATGGTTAGTTTAATATAATTGCATTTATTTTTGTATTAATATGTGGCAGGGAAATATAAGGAGATATTTTGAATGGGAGCGGAAAAAATAGTTATGAAGACAGCTTGGCAAAGGGCATTAAAGTAAATTTACCTCATGGAGAAGGCAGTTTATCCATCTATAAAAGGGGACAGAGGAGGATGAAGCAAGGGATGATTGTTTCTTCGCTATTCGGTACCTCAAAGATCTCCTTTTCACTTCTTCTTCTACATTCCATTTGTGTTGTTGTTTTCTTCATACTCTTACTGACTTGAGCATCGGAGTGGCAGCACCAAGCAGCCGGTCCATATCTCACATTCCTTCTTCAAGCAGCATATCTAACTCTACTTCCAATATCCAAGGTGATTCAAGGAGTAGATCTCTCTTTATCTTATTTCTAACCTTCTTTAGTATCAGATCTAGCAATCTACAAGAAGGGGGAGGGAGATCTCAGTAGGTCGAAGAAGTTAACACCATCAAAAAGCATGGTGCCTTCAATCCATACTGAATAGATTGAGAATGACTAAGCCTCACAAGGTAAGTAGTGGTTTCTCTTATTGGGAGGGGAAACTTTGCTTCCCCTTTCAACTTGGTCGCTTATTCATGGCGATCCCTTCTACGTCCCCGGATAAAAAAAAATTATCCTTGAGAAGAGGGATTGCCCGAGCAACCTTGTCATCTTCGTGCTATTCGTTTAGAGTAGTAACTTGAACAAACTTGTTGATCAAGCGACCAACCTCTATTTCATGAATAGTCGCGGAATAGACGATGTACGGATCGTCGATTTTTGTGTTTATGTTCGGGGTCCAAGTATATTTAGCCACAAAACAGAATATATATCATGCATATAATTGAAAAACAAATATAAACATGTAACAAATGAAAATAGAGAATCGATATACCTCTCGATCTTCTATTGTATGACCTTCCTGTTGGGATCTTATATGCAAAATAGCATATGCGCAACGGAAAAATAGGATCCCTTCCAAGTGATCCTTGCGAAAGAAAACCTCGTACAAAATAAATTTCTCTAAACCTATCTTATAGGAGAATATTACCTTTGTTGCGTGCCCTTTGTAATCCCGCTTCTCCTTGGATGTGTTGGATCTTTTTAGCACGTTCAAGTGTCCGTGCCTCTATATGTATCCACACGAGCAAGCTCTTGTCTCACAAAAGAAACTAGAAGAGCTCTCCTTTACTTCTTGCTAGAGAAGTCCCTAAAGGAGAGGAAAGTAGGGAAAGAGAGAAAGGAAGAAGAAGACCACTCTTCTTGCTAGCCTACACTCACAAAAACCACACAACCAAAGCCTCTCCCACCAAGCTCTCACCAAGCCTCAAGCTTCCACACTTCAACACCTTGGCCGGCCACCCCATGGGGTGTTTTATAGGATTGAAAAAACCTTTCAACTCCTATCACATTCAATGCAATGAATGGCATTGAAACATACTCCTTGTTTGGTCGGCCACTAGTGGAGGGATTCCAAAGGTCAAAACCCTTTGTCTCCTTCCACCTCATCAAGCTTAGGTGGCATGCTTATGTGGCATGCTTAGGTGGCATGCTTATGTGGCATTTATGGATGTTGAATTAATCTTATTAATTCAATAAGCTTATGTTATCATATTGAATTAATCTCATTAAATCAATAAGGTAACATATTGAATTAATCTTATTAAATCAATTAAGCTTAGCATATTGAATTAATCTCATTAAATCAATAAGCTAAAATTCTCATTAAGCTTAAAGTCCAAAAACCATTTTGTACTTAAGCTTATTCCCAAATTATTCTAGTCAAACTAGAATGCACTAATTCTTCTAATCATCATGCTCTTTGTGTGTGATCCTATAGGCTCTCATAACGTTGGCAGTGGATCTAAACTTTTTTAGATACACAAGCAATGAGCGGCATCTAGCAATACATCATTGCTACCCAAGTTATGAGATAAGTCAATATCCGACTAACCTTTCCGTGACTACTATAATGTATGACTTTGTCCTTCTATCCTTGATATCAGATTGACCAATGAGGCATAGACCATGTCATCCTCGATCAATCTATGTGTTTCTTGATCCCTGAGTAAACTAACTCAAACAAATGAGCTCAATATCTCATATTAACTCATTCGAGCATGGCCATGCGTTTTAGTAGTTCCACTCAATCAAGGGGCCCACAGATATCACTCCCATCATATGGGAGGGATAGATCCCATCTACATCACTCACATCCCTCTGCATAATTTGTTATATACCCAGTAATCGCCTTTATGGTCCACCCTGTTACGGGTGACGTTTGACGATACAAAAGTACATAACTCCTTATGTAGGGAACCGTAGTGACTTCAGGTTTGAGGACTATTCATACCAATAGTCACATGAGAAAGTTTATGACACTCATATGACGATCCATGAAACTTTCTCATGGCGGGTCAGTTCAGTATATATTCTCTAATATATACCCATGTGTCAACTTGATATCATATATCCATGACTTGTGAAATCAAGTCATCAATTGACCTACATGCTAGTCTTTATGTATTAATATTGCCCTTGCATATTAATACTTGACTAGGAACATTTAGGAAAGTGTTCTCTACAGCCTCTCATAATCAATTCTGCCAATTGATGTGCTGTAGATAAGAACCTACTTTTTTAGGGCATTATTATATTTAATTTAGCTGGCACAAGCAAGACGTAAATATAATAACCAATCCTTTGCCTTTATAGAATATGATACAAAATGTTCCCTATTCAACCATCACATGATTGGTTCTAGGGCTATAACTAACACTTCCTCCTTACGGACGTCGTGTAGGTGATGATCTACCAAAAGTTGAAGCTCCTAGATCGCCAATCTTCCTTCCTTGCTCGTTCCGAGCAAGAGGAAGAATAGAAACAAGACTTATTTCCTTCTTTCAACCAACCAACAAGCAACAAGCAACTTGCTTGCCGCTGGCCAACAAAGGGAGAAAAAAATGGTGGCCGGCCAAGAGCTTCAAGGGAGGACCCTAAGCCTTGGTTCCACCAACCAAGGAGAAGGAGAAGAGGTACTTTGGACGCCGACCAATGGCTGGAAAGGCTTCTATGGGCGCCGGCCACCAATGGAGAAGAAGAAAACAAGGAAAGACTTTCCTTATTTGGTGCCGCCAAGCCCAAACCCTAATCTCCAAGCCTTGCTGCCCAAAACCCTAGCCTTTGGCCAAAGCATTACATGTTTAGAGTAAGGTACTCTTCGATACATGTGGAGTAACTAGAATCCGTAGGACGAGGAAATGATACTTGGGCTCGGTGTGACGTAGTCAGCCTAGTGGGGACTGACACTATAGACCATGTCCTGAACCAAGTGTGTATAAGATGAGTGAAGGGAATGGGGCACGAATCATTCGAGCTGCTGAAGGGTTTCAGAAATAGTTCTGGATCAACCGTTGATCTTTTCGGTTAATTGGAGATCATGATGTACTACTAGGTGCCACTCATGATCGTTCTATAATTAATGGTTAATTATAGACGGCCAACATAAACCGAGAACCTATTTGGTCACACGCACAACGAGCGTAATCCGAAGGATTTAAAACGAGCTTGAGAATGGGATTCTCAGACCTAGAGAAACAAGGTTTGGTTGGACCAAACATGAAGCGAGCATGAAATCGTTTCAGTCGCAATGGAAGCGTGGATGGGTCGTGTCTTATGAAGACATAATGGATGAACCAAAATGGTTTGGTTCTAATCCAATGGAGGAGAATAAACCAAAGGGTTTGGTTTATTTTAAACGAATGAACCAAAAGTTGGTTCGGTTCGTTTTAACTTAAAATAAACCATCATGGTTTGGTTTATTTTAACTTATCTTAATGGAGCAGGTTAACGGGCCTAATGGTTATGACCAATAACCATTAAGAGAATTAGTTCTCTATAAAAGAGGGCTTAAGGGATAATTAAGCCCTAATCCAAAAACCCTAGGTTGAAGTTGCCGCCCACCTCCTCATTGGAGTTCTCGGCGCCAACATCTTGCCGCCACCCAATGCTCCTCCAACCGGCATCCAGAAGGAAGCTTCCTTCCCCTCGCCGGCGTCGAGCTACTGCCGGCTAGTGCTCCGGTGATCTTCTTTAGGTTTGGCATCAAGGTGAGCTCTATCTTCCCTTGGTTGGCCGGCGCCTATCTCCTCCACCAAAGCTGTCCAGTTTTCTGGACAGCTTGTTCTCCTCTCGTCGGAGCGTCGTTTGGACGATGCTTAGAGCTCCGACAGCGGCTAACTTACCGGGGATTTGATCTCCGGTAATCCTCTGAGGTGGAGGACGAAGGATTCGTCAATCGGTAGACGAATACCTCTCCGGAGAAGCGAGTTTTGAGGACTCATCTTAGGATCCGAATTTGGATTCGGATCGTGATCATCTCTCGATCACATCGTCTTCAACACGAGGCTAGTAACCCGTACGAAGACGAAGCTCGTGGCTTAGCGAAGTCATTCCGAGGATACTCGGTGTGGATATGGATAGAGACGATTCTAGCGAGGATCGTTCTGGTTGATGCCGTTCCCGCTACACGTGATACGAAAGGTATAACGTAGTTAAATTTCCTTTTATTGCAAATTTAAACTTACGGTTATGTCTACACTTGTTGTACTATGCATGCGTGTGATGTGTGTGTTGTAATAAATGTAGATTTATTAATTTTATTGCTTCCGCTGTGCTCATGTTTACGAAACATGATTGAACACACACACGCCGCGGTGCCAGAAACCCAACAAGATATACCTTTGTTCTGCTTGTGGTTGGGGCAGTCCTTCTTCCAGTGTCCAGTCTGCTTATAAGTGAAGCACTTGCCTTTCGGCTTCTTCACTCCTCCCTGAGTTCCTCCCACTACCTTTGCCCCAGTTTGTTTCTTCTTCTTCTTGCCTTTCGGCTTAGAAGTAGAAACCTTTTGGGTCACCATGGCATGCTCTTGAGCACTCTGACGAAATTGCCCCTCTGTCGCCTGGAGTTCTGTCAGAAGCTCCGCCAACGAACACAACCTCTTGTTCATGTTGTAGTTCAGGCAAAACTGATCAAAACTCCTAGGTAGAGACTGGAGAATGATATCGACCTGAGTTTCCCCATCGATCTCAGCTCCGAGGACTTCCAACTCATTCAAATGAGCCATCATCTTGAGAACATGATCCCTCACGGGTGTTCCCTCGATCATGGTGGTCGTCATCAGGTTCCTCATGGCTTCCTGCCTTGCAACCCGATTCTGGTGTCCGAAAAGCTCTTTGATATTGAGCATCATGTCATAAGCAGTGGGCATGGCTTGATGCTGATCTTGCAGTACATTTGACATAGATGACAAAATGTAACACTGTGCCATCTCATCGACCTTTATCCACTTCTTATAACTCTCTTTCTCCTTTTCCCCAGAATCATTCGCAGGCTTAGAAGGGCACTCTTCGAGGAGTACATATTTGTATTCCTCAGCAGTTAAGACAATGTCAAGATTCCTCTTCCAATCAACATAGTTGGGTCCAGTAAGTTTATTCTCTTTCAGTATCACAGCAAGCGGGTTGAAAGTCAATTTTAAAGAAAGCCTAAGAATCACATAGATCAAAATATTAGATTTCAAAAAATTATTGATTCCTCAAACAATAAAATTTTAAAATCAACCAACACCTCAAAACACCGAGAATATCGTATGCCACGATAGTTTGGACGTATACGAATTCTACATTTGTAAGAGGAGGTTTTACCCATTAATTTTACTATCTTGTCAACCTAACTTTTTGACAAGTAAAATTAATAGTTGGTTCCTCTTTGGCCCTATAAATAAAAGCAGTGACTCCGATGGGGAGGATACTTATATTTATATCTAAGTGTTCACCATTACTCAGTACCAAGGTAATTATCTCGGGTAATGTGTCTTCCGATGGGGAAGTACACACGCTCCTTAATAATTCCCTAAAACCATATTTGACCTTGTGATCCACAAACAAACTCATCCGATGGGGAGGAAGGCACTCAGAGCCGACGCGAAAGTTTGTTTGCATCACTTGTCAAATCGTAATAGAGGTCGTGGGAATTTATAAAAATATCCCTCTCCCACTTAGTAATTTGGAATTGAGGAATTTTCTAGCCTACGACATGCATATAAAACAATAAGAAATAAATATGAAAAATAAAGTATTTTCCAACTATTATGGCTTTTGTCTTCAATATGTCTCCCGTCGCATCGCCATCTCGTCAGCTCCTCCTACGCCATGTACAAGCCATCCGGAGATCCAAGCCGAGACTAAAAACTATTTTAATTTACATCCATCGATCCTATACTCCACGAGGAGTGTACATGAAATCTAGATTGAAAGTAAACTAAAATAGAAAGAGTGGCTAAACAATGTCGTATCTAATTTACAAAAAATTAAATACTAGCCTCGTCAACCCCGAGAATTCAATAAAATATACTATTACACACATACAATCACATACACATATATGACCATAATAGTCGGATCTTATGCCTGCAACCAAAGAGTTAACCTACGCATATCCTACTATTATCCGACACATATAATATATGAAAAATGCATAAGAGTAACCGAATCTTAAACACACAAAACCGGAAATCGTAGCTCTGATACCACTTGTTGGGAGGGGAAACTTCGCTTCCCCTTTCAACTTGGTCGCTTGTTCATGGCGATCCCTTCTACGTCCTCGGATAAAAAAAAATTATCCTTGACAAGAGGGATTGCCCAAGCAACCTTGTCATCGTCGTGCTATTCGTTTAGAGTAGTCACTTGCACAAACTTGTTGTTCAAGCGACCAACCTCTATTTCACGAATAGCCGCGGAATAGACGATGTACGGATCGCCGTCTTTTGTGTTTATGTTCGGGGTCCAAGTATATTTAGCTACAAAAGAGAATATATATCATGCATATAATTGAAAAACAAATATAAACATGTAACAAATTAAAATAGAGAATCGATATACCTCTCGATCTTCTATTGTATGACCTTCCTCCTTTCGGACGTCATGTGGGCGATGACCTACCAAAAGTTGAAGCTCCTATATCGCCAATCTTCCTTCCTTGCTTGTTCCGAGCAAGAGGAAGAATAGAAACAAGACTCTTTTCCTTCTTTCAACCAACCAACAAGCAACAAGCAACTTGCTTGCCGCCGGCCAACAAGGAGAAGGGAGAAAAAGATGGTGGCTGGTCAAGAGCTTCAAGGAAGGACCCTAAGCCTTGGTTCCACCAGCCAAGGAGAAGGAGAAGAGGTACTTTGGATTCCGGTCAAGGGCTGGAAAGGCTTCTATGGGCGCCGGCCACCAATGGAGAAGAAGAAAACAAGGAAAGACTTTCCTTATTTGGTGCCGCCAAGCCCAAACCCTAATCTCCAAGCCTTACCGCCCAAAACCCTAGCCTCTCCCCTTGATTGTTCTCTTCCACGCCAACCCTAAGGGCTCCTTTTATAGAGTTTAGGGATAAGCCTTGTTTTAATCTCCATCATTGGTTCTAGAGATTTAATCTCAACCGTCGAATCTAGAGATTTAATCTCAACCGTTGGATCTAGAGATTTAATCTCTACCATTGGATCTAGAGTTTTGTTTCTATCCATTGGATCTAGGCTTCATGAGGTATTAATAGGCTACAATAGGGACCATGAGGAGGAGTTGGATCTTGGCCACCCAATGGATAAAACCCACATAAAGTATGATCCATTAATGATAATCCAATCCACTAAAGGATTATCATTGATCTACCTCACCAACCCGCATAAGTTAATATGAGCTCCATATATTATATGTACATTTTTTCCCCGTGTTTAAGATCTCGAATGTCCGTCGATTAATTTATTTACTGACAATTAATTAATCGACATCTAAATCCATGAGTAGTACCACTCAACTTTTTCATCATGCCGGATCAAATCCACCTGCAGGGTTTACATGATGAACCTTATGAGCTCCTCAAGGGGACATCATCATCCTAATATATAGGACACGGTTTCCTCCTATAATCAACGGCACACCAAATAAATAATATCATTTCCCAACTTACCGAGCCTATCGATTTAATCTATAAATATCGCCCATTGGTAAATCAAAGAAATGAATACTAAGTATATGTGCCCGTTATTATATTGGGATTAAGAGTATGTACAATATAATATCTGAGGTCTGATTCGATTATGTACTCAGTAATAAATTGAATCACATCTAAGTCGGTCCTGCTCAATACACACAAAGTATACTAGTGTGATTCTATGGTCAAGACAAACCAACACCAAATCACACTACAACCATACCAATGGTTTGTCCAAAGCTATCTCGGTTGTGAGCCTATACTTATACTTTACAAGGAGTTGATAACATGATCTCCCATGTGACACCACACACCATGTTATCTACAATGTAATGTATTAGACAATATGCATAACTATAAAATATGCAAACAATGATCATGTGATTCTTATTTCAAAATAAAGATGTTCATACAAAAGATAGACTTTTGAGTATACATCCCAACATCTCTCACTCTCATAAGCATATATTAGTGGAGTTCACTCAAGTCACTTATGGTATATGCACTACCATATGCTTGCTTCTCTTCTAATCTTCACCACTCTATACACATAAGAATCCACAATCTTTGAAGATTTATTTGAATTGTAAGGGAAACATGAGTAAAAGTAAATGATGGTATGAGTGCAAAACAAAGAAATCAAAGAGATAAGAAAAATAGTGGAAGATATGAAAATAATGAAATGCTACATAGATGAGTATAAGAAAACATTGCCGCAAAAAATTTTCTTCCAAGCTTTCCAACAAATCACTCACATGTAAACAACATCTTTTATAACTTTTAATAATAAAAATCCACACATGATATACTATAATCTCTAAATAGTTATCATTACAAGGGTTGTCATTCATAATGAATCTATCATGCTCGAATTGACAAATTGCACAATATGTCAAAGTTTTCACAATTTTTTTTTATTTCATGGGCACGTAAATGTTTATTCTCCTCTTTTTTTTTTGTTCAACATTTTTTTTCAACGTTTTTTTTAGAATGATGTGCTATTCCTTATGTTTCATCTCCAAGCATCTCTCAAACATAAAACATGGCTCAAAAAGGAAAAGCATGGCTCGACCATGGTGATCAAGCATGGTTCGCTCGTGCTACATTTGAATCTAGCCTTCTCTTTCAAAAATAACTCCCCCACATTTAAAATTTTGTCCATCTGGAGCAAAACACTTATTATGAAACATCCAAGTATCCCACATCCAGAAGAATAATGTGGATAAAATAAATGGAAGAAGGAAAAAAAATAATGTGATGAATGACAAGAATAGTATTCAGTAAGCATGTGACAACAAAAGAAGTGAAGGAAAATAAGTGATATTGCCTTCATAATAATCATGCACTCCTATGGTTGTGTAGTCTTGAAAGAATCAAAGCAAGTTATAGACTTACAATAACCACAAGTGCTCCACGCACAAGCAATAAAAATAGGCTCAATACACAAAAATAATCAACTCAATCTATCAACGTAAAATCTATCACCAAGTAATAACCACATGCAATCAAATAATCCATTCATGACGATAAATCTCAATACTCAATAGTCAAATTTAACTAGCTTTCATGACTTCTAAGAGGATATAAAGGAATACATAGGGAATTTCTCTCAAAACATGACAAAAAAAGACTCGACAAAGAAAACTTAATAACTAAAATAAAAATAAATGAAGTAAAAGAAACATATATGTTGGAGATTTGACGGCGCTAGAGGGGGGGTGAATAGCGTGATACCGTACGATGATGGAATTCTTTCGCGTTCGATCGTCTACAATCTTGTTAGCACAGCGGAATAGTAATAACAAATAAATATAACAAGACACACAATCACAACACGATCATATAACGTGGTTCGGAACCGTAACGGTTCCTACTCCACGGATCGAGCTCTAACGAGCTCTAGCGACGCCAATGCAATCACTAATCAATAAACTCCTTCTCGACAACAAGTCGGAGGTGGAGAAACCTCGTACACAAGATTACAACAATAATCTAAAGAAATACAAGCAAATACAAAGGAAATGTAAAGAACACTTTACAAAACTAGGGTTTGAGCGCTTTGCTTGTTGGTTGCTTGGATGAGGTTGAAGGGCCCTGAAATGCACCTGCAAATCGCCTTCAAATCGCCTCAAGAAAGCTCCCCAAGAACTGATGCCGCAATCTCCACGAACGACTTCCTTTATCTCGCTCGGCCGATTTCGCCTAGCGATCGCCATAAATCACCGATCCGCTAACATCAGTAGATGTGAGACAACGGCTCAATCCACGTTGGACAAGTTCCAACGGGACTCTCACCAGTCGACTGCCAACATTGGCGGGCCGATCGCTAACGCCGTAGTCGATCGCCTACGGCTACGGAGCATTCTCGGCTCGACATTGATCGGGCAATGATCGCCATCCTCGGCCGATCGCCATCGACATCGGACCGATCGCTGCTCCCATGAGCGATCGCCAGAGTTCTTAAAGCTCAACCGGCAAATGAACTCGAGTCGACTTCTAAGTCGAACCGGCCATAATGCCAGTCGACTGCCAACCTCAAGAATGAGGTTTTAACCCAAGTATGGTGCCCCCATACTTGCTAGACCACCCTTATCCTAGACCTAAGCCTTCTAGCCACCTCCATCAGCCTCACGCCTCTCGGATCCCTCCAAGTCATCCATGACTTGTTCATCCATCGCGCTAGCTTCCTGGTGCTTCCATCGGCTATGTCATGCTAACGGTGTGTTCACCGCCAAGGCACATTGGACTTACGCCGCCAAGACTCCGCTTGGACTTTACGCCGCCAATGTCAATCCCCTTGGACTTCCCAAATACCAAGACTCAAGCTTGGACTTTCCCTTGCCAACCCATGTTGGACTTTCCATTTGCCAAGACCCATGCTTGGACTTCTCATTTGCCAAGACCCATGCTTGGACTTCCCATTTGCCAAGACCCATGCTTGGACTTCCCATGCCAAGTACTCAAGACTTGGACTTTCCCAAATGCCAAGTGTCCCACTTGGACTTTCCATGCCAAGTAACAAAAGAGAATAGAGAATAGATATACCTCTTGATCTTCTAATGTATGACCTTCCTCCTTTCGGACGTCGTGTGAGTGACGATCTACCAACAGTTGAAGCTCCTAGATCGCAAATCTTCCTTCCTTGCTCTTTCAAAGCAAGAGGAAGAATAGAAACAAGGCTCTTCTCCTTCCTATAGCCAACCAACAAGCAACAAGGAGAATGCTTGCCGCCGGCCAACAAGGAGGAGGAGATTATGGTGGAAACTATTAGGACTATTGGAACGGCTAGAGGGGGGGTGAATAGCGTAGATGAAATTCGATCGCGTTTGTGTCTACAATTTCGTTGGTGTGCAGCGGAAATAGAAATAATAAAAGCAATAACGAAATAGACAACAAGCTAACACAATGATATAACGTGGTTCGGAACCGCACGGTTCCTACTCCACGGATCGAGCTCTAAAGAGCCCTAGTGATGCACACGTACTCACTAATGATAAACACTCCTTCTCGACACAAGTCGGAGGCGGAGAAACCCCTTACAATAAATCTTACAACAGTAAGAATGAAATACAAGCAATATACAATGTAAATATGAAATACAAGTAAAGAAAAGACTTTACAACACTTGTTTTGATTGCTTGAATGCTTGGTTGCTTGCTTGCACTTGGAGACCTGATTTGCACCAACAAATCGCCCCAATAGCCCTCAAGAACCGATTTCTTTTTCCTCCACCACGAGCTCCATATATAGCTTCAACCTGTGCTGAAAAAAGTCTATCAGTCGACTGATCGTGACCATCAGTCGACTGATGCCACTGTTGTCGTGAGACAACGGCTAGTTCCACGTTGGATAAGTCCAACGGAACTACCATCACGATCGATTATGACCATCACCGATCGGCGATTGTGACCATCGATCGACCGATGGAGTCCTCACTCGACCACCAAGTCTCGACTCCATTCTGCGGGCGAATTCGAGCACCACCGACCGATCATACAATCACCGATCGCTGATACATCACGATCGCTAACCTATGGCGATCATCGCTAGGCCATAACCCGCAAATAAACCCTAGTTGACTCGGTCCACCGATCGCCACATGGCACCAATGACCGCACACCTCAAACATGAGGTTTTAACTCAAGTATGGTTCCCATACTTGCTAGACCACCCTTAGCCTAGACCTAAGCCTTCTAGCCACCTCCATCAGCCTCACGCCTCTCGGATCCCTCCAAGTCATCCATGACTTATTCATCCATCGCGCTAGCCTTCAGGTGCTTCCGTCGGCTATGTCATGCTAACGGTGTCTACACCACCAAGGCACATTGGACTTACGCCGCTAAGACTCCGCTTGGACTTTACGCCGCCAACCATTGGACTTATGCTGCCAAGACTACCGCTTGGACTTTACGCCGCCAATATTAAACCCCTTGGACTTCAAATGCTAACCCATGTTAGACTTTCCATGCCAAGACCATGCTTGGACTTTCCATTTGCCAAGACCCATGCTTGGACTTTCCTTGCCAACACATGTTGGACTTTCCATTTGCCAAGACCCATGCTTGGACTTTTCCTTGACAATTATATTGTCATATGTTTTTGTCGAAACATCAAAACACATCAACACATCACTCGAGCCAAACTCGAGTCCTGGTCAATCGTGACCTGGGCCGATTGCACCAACAATCTCCCCCTTGTTGATGTTTGACAAAAACCAAACAAATTATTGAGTTAGGACACTAACTCAAATTCCTTACAAATTTTCCAAAATTGGTAAATACTCTCCAAATGTTCTCCCCAAACATTCTCCCCTTTGACTAACATCAAAAAGGTCTTCTCCAAGGAGGTCAATGTCTCATGTCCCAATGAGATCTTATAAGTCCCAACGATCTTACAATCTCCTCGTCTAAAAATATCTAGGATGTCTACCATCTTCCTAGTGATAAGTCCATATCACTCAAAAGAGGCAATCCTATTCACTCTCCCAATTTCCAAATCGAGTATCACAAAACTCATTGTTCCTTTCCATAAGGAAAAATACCATTCATCATCCCATGATGAATTCCTTCCCCAACCGGCTTGCTCCCCCTTGACCATTGCACCAACAATGTCCTTGGGAAGTCCCTAAGCCAATAGGAACTCTAAACCATCAAAATTAAGGTTAGAAATTCAACATTGAACTTTCCAACACCTTAAAATTGATACAAAACCAAAATACTTCTCCTAATCCATATCCAATGGATTTACACTTTATAATGCTTCCCAAAGCATATCCTAGGTTAGGAGTGATTAGGGACCATAATCAGATTGAAATCGGGTTAAACAACCTTGTTTACCCCGAACAGCTACCAATGAGTGATTCAGAAATCACGATCGAACTCCATCAATCGACGCCACCCAGTAGGCCGATCGATAACTAAAATCCCGATTTTCGCCATCGTAAATGAGTTTTGAAAATCATAACTAATTATACGATATCGAAAAATCACGTAAATTTGATACGATAATACTTATGACTAATACAATGGGTGAAAAATGTTTGAAAATTAATTTACCCATTAAATAGTGAAATTGGTACAAAGTTCAAAACCATTGAAATTTTCAATGTTTTGGCCCTACTTTGTATCAACTTCATCAATGGTGATTGCTATCAAAAGATAGACTTCACTAAGGTTTTTCAAAATGATTTTAAAATGTTTTCAAAACCTTATCTTGGATCATATTCCTTGGGCTCTATGTACGTGACTTGTACACAAGCTCTCCCAATGATCCACAATGGAATTGGATGAGTGTTAGTTCATCTAGATGCAAAAACTATGCACCTTGAACTTAACTCATATCCTAGCATCTCACATGCATCTATGGTGTATAAATACACATACATGTCAATTAGATGTGAGATGTGGGTTTTATTCTATCTAAACTAGGGTTTCATGCATTTTTCTAAGGCAACCCTACTTGATTCCCTTATAAATGGGACTCCAAGTCATGTCATAGTCCTTAAATCAATTTTAATCAAAATATCTTAAATGCATGAATGATTATGGCATTAATGATGATATAAATAAGCATATGCTCATAATCATGATGTCATGGCATAAAATGAAATCTAAAAACACATGACATTTATCCTTAATTCTAAAACATGATCATGACATATTAAATGATTAAGAGTAAACATGATGTCATGACATGACATATGGCAAACAAAGCATGACATATAAAATATATAGGTATAATAATACCTAAATTTTAATATTAATTTCCATTTGTTGAGATTAAGTTCATTTTGTCATACTAACCTAAGTTCTCCCAAATGTGCCAAAAACCCAAAATGGCACATTAAAACCTCTAAACCTAAATTGTGCCAATTTGATCATTTTATCAAACTTCATAATTAATATTGGCACATCCTAAAATCTTTTAGGATTAAAATCTCAAATGTATTTTCAAGGTAACCATAACCTTGAAAATAACCTAAAATGCCACCTTTGCCATGGTTGAGTTAACTACCCATCCAATCAAGGTTGACACACCCTAAACCCATCTTAGCGTGAATCAATCACGCTCTTAGGAACCCAAAACCGATTTGAGCTCCTAGGGTTAATTAGGTATTCCTTAGGGATAACCTCCCTAGATACCTTCCTAATGACCCTCCTAGGCTTGTTAGCCTTGGTCATTTTGGTCTTTCCTAGGTTAACCTTAGGGATTGCCTCCCTAACAACCTTCTTAGTGGCCACCCTAGGTTTCTTCGAAACCTTGGCCACTAGGCACAAACCTTGGTCAACTCTAGGGATGACTTCCCCATTGACCTTGGTCTTCCTAGACCTAGTTAGTGTTCCATAGTCAAATGGAACACTATGATAAGTCACCTTGGACTTAGGTTTGTGACCCAAACCCTTCTTGCCTTTGGTTGACTTTTGTCTTTTAGATCCTACTTGTTGACTTGGATTATTTGACCTAAAAGTTTGACCAATTGACCCTTGCATTTGATTTTGCATAATGTTGAGGGTCTTTTCAAGTTTTTCAAGCCTTGACCTCAAGGCTTGATTTTCCTTTTCTAATATCTCAATTTTTCATTTTTCATTTTCTCTTGAGATATTTCTATTTCTAGGCATATGTCTAGATTCCTTAGCATTAAAGCCTAGATGTTCTCCTATTTTCTTAATGCTTTCCTTAGGTAATATATTTTTAGGGACATTAGTCCCAAATTTCTTCTTATTTCCTAAGTGAACACTCTTAGCACCTAAACAAAAGTATTTATTTCTATTAGCATACTTTTCATGGCAAATTACAAGAGAGTTAAAATTCCTAGCATGCTTTTGACTTTTAAATTTTGAAGATGCATTATTGAAATATACCTTAGGGTTTGCCTTGGAGGCTCCCCCTACATGTATAGCTCTTTCTTGGGTCTTTTTGCTCCCTAGGCATTGATTTCGTAATGCCTTGCTGTTTACACTTGAAGCAAATGACTTGCTCCTTGCTTTTCTTGGCATTGGGAACACCGGCTTCATTGACTATTTGTGCCGGTGGAGCTTTCCTAATCTTCTTTGGGCACTTGCTCTTGTAGTGCCCGGTTTCCCTATACTCAAAATATATTATATGCATTTTATTATTAACACATATGTTTGAGTTACCTAGGGTAGTGGTGGAGGCCAGAGTTGGATTTTGAGCTTCCTCATCTTGACCGGATGTTGAAGGCTCTTCTTGAGGTTGCTCCGGTATAGAGGATGGTCTTTCCTCCTCAATCCTAGAAGTGGATGCTCCTTCCACTTCTTCCACCTCTTCTTTCTCCGATCCGGAAGTTGACTCCATCTCATCTTCCGATTCCTCACTTTCACTTGAGGATGAACTCTCTTCATGAAATCTTGTCAATTTCCTCCATAGCTCCTTGGCATACGTGTAGTCCCCTAGCTTGCACAAAATATCATTAGGAATTAAATATTCCGAAAGTTTCGTTACCTTAACTTCGGTCTTGAGCTTTTGGTGTTGCTCTTAGGTCCACTTTTTCAATTTTAGGACATTTCCCTTCTTATCCCTAGGGGGTTCAAGACCTTCAATGAGGATGAACCAATCCTCTATGTTCATCATCAAGAATGTTTCCATTCTTGCTCTCCACGCCGGAAAATCTTCTGGATCAAATGGAGGTGGAGTGTTGATATTCCATCCAAGCTTGTCTTGGAATTCCATCTTCACCCTCTAGCCTTTTGCCTTAGCTCCCGGTTGTTAATCCGTAGAAGAGCCCCGGGCTCTGATACCACTTGTTAGAACTATTGGAACGGCTAGAGGGGGGGTGAATAGCGTAGATGAAATTCGATCGCGTTTGTGTCTACAATTTTGTTAGTGCGCAGCGGAAATAGAAATAATAAAAGCAATAACGAAATAGACAACAAGCTAACACAATGATATAACGTGGTTCGGAACCGCATGGTTCCTACTCCACGGATCGAGCTCTAAAGAGCCCTAGTGATGCACACGCACTCACTAATGATAAACACTCCTTCTCAACACAAGTCAGAGGCGGAGAAACCCCTTACAATAAATCTTACAACAGTAAGAATGAAATACAAGCAATATACAATGTAAATATGAAATACAAGTAAAGAAAAGACTTTACAACACTTGTTTTGATTGCTTGAATTCTTGGTTGCTTGCTTGCACTTGGAGACCTGATTTACACCAACAAATCGCCCCAATAGCCCTCAAGAACCGATTTCTTTTTCCTCCACCACGAGCTCCATATATAGCTTCAACCTCAGGCCGAAAAAGTCTATCAATCGATCGATCGGGACCATCACGATCTGATGCCATCGTTGTCGTGAGACAACGGCTAGTTCCACGTTGATAAGTCCAACTATTACCATCACCGATCGATTGTGACCATCGCCGATCGATGGAGTCCTCACTGACCGAGTCTCGACTCCATTCTCGCGGGCCGATTCTCGAGCACCACCGACCGATCACACAATCACGATCGCTGATACATCACCGACCGCTAACCTATGGCAATGATCGCTAGGCCATAACCCACAATAAACCCTAGTTGATTCGGTCCCAATGATCGCCACATGGCACCCGACCGCACACCTCAAACATGAGGTTTTAACTCAAGTATGGTTCCCCCATACTTGCTAGACCACCCTTAGCCTAGACCTAAGCCTTCTAGCCACCTCCATCAGCCTCACGCCTCTCGGATCCCTCCAAGTCATCCATGACTTATTCATCCATCGCGCTAGCCTTCAAGTGCTTCCGTCGGCTATGTCATGCTAACGGTGTCTACACCGCCAAGGCACATTGGACTTACGCCGCCAAGACTCCGCTTGGACTTTACGCCGCCAACCATTGGACTTATGCTGCCAAGACTACCGCTTGGACTTTACGCCGCCAATATTAAAACCCTTGGACTTCAAATGCTAACCCATGTTAGAATTTCCATGCCAAGACCATGCTTGGACTTTCCTTGCCAACTCATGTTGGACTTTCCATTTGCCAAGACCCATGCTTGGACTTTCCTTGCCAACACATGTTGGACTTTCCATTTGCCAAGACCCATGCTTGGACTTTTCCTTGACAATTATATTGTCATATGTTTTTGTCGAAACATCAAAACACATCAACACATCACTCGAGCCAAACTCGAGTCCTGGTCAATCGTGACCTGGGCCAATTGCACCAACAGAAACCGGCCAAAACACCAAGGGAAAGCCCTATATATTGTTTCCACCACCTAAGGAGAAGGAGAAGAGGGTCTTTGGCCGCCGTCCAATGGCTGGAAAGGGCTGGAGGGGCGCTGGCAGCTTGGGGAAGAAGATCAACACAAGGAAAATCTTTCCTTATTAGGTGCCGCCCAAGCCCAAACCCTAGCTCCTCTTCCTGCCGCCAACTCCAAAACCCTAGCTCCTCTTGAATAATTCTCCACGCCAACCGCTTGTCCTCCTTTTATAGAGTTAGGGATAAGCCTCCTTTTAATCTCCACCATTGGTTTTAGGGATTTAATATCAACCGTCGGATCTAGAGATTTAATCTCAACCGTCGGATCTTAGAGATTTAATCTCTACCTTTGGATCTAGAGTTTTGTCTCTATCCATTGGATCTAAGCTTCATGAGGTGTTAATAGGCTACATTAGAGACCATGAGGAGGAGTTGGATCTTGGCCACCCATAGATCAAGCCCACATAAAGTCCGATCCATTAATGATAATCCAATCCACTAAAGGATTATAATTGATCTACCTCACCAACCCCCATAAGTTAATATGGGCTCCAGATATTAATTGTACATTATCTCCCCGTGTTTAAGATCTCGAATGTCCGTCGATTAATTAATTTACTGACCATTAATTAATCAACATCTAACTCCATGAGTAATACCACTCAACCTTTTCATCATGTCGGACCAAGTCCACCTGCAGGATTTACATGATGAACCTTATGAGCTCCTCAAGGGGACATCATCATCCTAAAATATAGGACACGATTTCCTCCTATAATCAACGGCACACCATATAAATAATATCATCTCCCAACTTACCGAGCCTATCGATTTAATCTATAAATTTCGCCCATTGCTAAATCAAAGAGATGAATACTAAGTATATGTGCCCGTTATTATATCGGGATTAAGAGAATGTACAAAATAATATCTGAGGTCCGATTCGATTACGTAGTCAGCAATAAATCGAATCACCTCTAAGTCGGTCCTGCTCAATACACACAAAGTGAATTAGTGTGATTCTATGGTCAAGACAAACCAATACCAAATGACACTACAACCATTCCGATGGTTTGTCCAAAGTCATCTCGGTTGTGAGCCTTTTCTTATACATTACAAGGAGCCGATAACATGATCTCCCGTGTGACACCACACACCATGTTATCTACAATGTAATGTATTAGACAATATTGCATAACCATAAAAATGCAAACAATGATCATGTGATTTTTATTTCAAAATAAAGATGTTCATACAAAAGATATATTATTCAGTATACATCCCTACAATCTTCCACTTATACTAAAAGACTATGCTGTCCTCAAACTGCCATACATCTTATCCCCATTCCCTCCACATGTCTATCAAAAGCTCTCGCTGGAAGGGGCTTAGTGAAAGGATCAGCCAGGTTATTCTCTGATGCAATCATGGCCACAACAACTTCTCCTCTCTTTACGATTTCTCGTATCAGGTGGCACTTGCGCTCTATGTGCTTACTTGCCTTATGGGCTCGTGGTTCCTTCGAGTTTGCAACTGCACCACTATTATCACAATAAATTGTGATAGTTCTGGGCAAACCAGAAATCACATCCAAGTCCATCAGGAAGTTCCTGATCCACACAACTTCTTTGGCCGCCTCAGAGGCTGCCACATACTCAGCTACCATGGTAGAGTCCGCCACGCATTTCTGCTTGACACTCCTACATATAATGGCTCCACCTCCCAAAGTAAACAAAAATCCTGAAGTAGACTTACTGTTATCCCTATCAGATTGGAAGTCAGAATCCGTGTAACCCACAGAGAGTAATTGGTCTGCCCGGTAAACCAGCATATAATCTCTAGTCCTTCTCAGGTACTTCAATATATGCTTTACCCCAGTCCAATGTCCCTGTCCTGGATTACTCTGATATCTGCTGACCATGCCCACGACAAAGAAGATATCTGGTCTCGTACATAGCATTGCATGTTGGTGCAGGGGCACCTAAGTCAAACTTGTATTTTGATTATGACAAAAGACGCAAAGTCAAGGATATATCATTATCTCATGAGCTGAATCGAGTGTGCAGAAAAGTTCTAAAGCTGGAGCTGAAGGCTAGCGACACCCAGAGGAAGCCGTGGTAGTCGGGCAACACTCGAGTGACTTTGAAGGGAGCCGAAGGAATCGAGTGGAAGGCCGAAAGCGAAAGAGACACAGTAAGTATCGAGGTAAGCTCGTGTTTGCAAGCGTAAGTGAGGTCGTATCCTCTTTATGGGGATGATCTTAAGCGTAGATCCGACCAAAGACATCCTATAGATGGTCTAGGTCGAGATCGGATGATCGACGACCGTCGAAATTATGTTTTTGTTGAGCTAACTTTGACTTGCAGCAAGCATCACGATCGCCACTGAGGACTCGATCGCCACAATCACCGATCGCCGGAGGTCGCGACTGATCGATGCTACCATCACGATCGATGATGGCCATCACCGATCGATGGTCAAGGATCAGCCTCGAGAAGTCAAGCTCTATCACCATTTTTCAAGGAGGTTTTGTGCCTAATTCCTATTGGTTGAAGACCCATTCGATGAGGGGCTTAAAGGCTATAAAAGGAGGGCTTGTCCTAGGGTTTTTCATCAATTAAAAAGCTTCCAAGTGCTTCCGATACGCTACGAGTCTCCGACATCCCTACGACGAAGCGCTGCCGAGACGACGACTCAAGCTCCAAGATTCAAGTCTTCAAAAGTCGTCGGTATAATCTTTAATTTGTATAAGTTGTTCTTATTTCGAGCTTTAAATCATATCAAGGAGAGGGGGAGTGTCCCTCTACCTTGAGTCTTTCTTGAGTTTTTGTATTCGTTTAACTCCTATCTCCAACGAGAAGGAGTTCATTTAGTGTTTTGCCCTCCGTGCGTGGTCAAGGACCACTAGGGCCTTGGAGTAGTAGCCTTCGGCTACGAACCAAGTAAAAAACCCATTGTCTCTTCTATTTTAGATTTATCTTCCGCTGTGTCTACTCGTGATTTACCGAACGAATTCAAAGAAAAGTTTCTATCGCTATTCACCCCCCCTCTAGCGATCCGCTTCGATCCAACAATTGGTATCAGAGCCGGGGGCGCTCAGATTCGGTGCAACCACCGGTCGAGCATTTTTATTTTCGTATTTATCGTTTTAAGATTTCTCCCACACTACTAATCCAAGACCAAGTCTTGGTACATAGTTTTTGGTTGTGTTTTTGCAAGTATTAATCGCCTTCGGAGTACCTCACGATCAAACGAGCATAACTTTTGCTACAAGTGGACTCACGAAACGATCTACCCACCAAATCGAAGCTCTCTGAGAGATCTACACTTCTTATTGGGGTTTACCCCATAACAAGCTGTTTTTATCCCCAAAAATCAACGTTTAGTACCCTTTCGGGGACATCGAAGGTTGTGAGTACTTACTTTTTGTTTAGTTTCTTATCTCTTTGTTTAACTTTCTATTTCTCGTTTGTTTCCTTTTATTTTCCGCACCACTAATCCAAGACTCAAGTCTTGGCAAGTTTTGTTGTTTTTTTTTGTGTGTGCAAGTTTTTCTTTATGGACCACATTGAGGGGTACAGCACCATCCGGCCTCCGTTCTTTAACGGAGTTGATTTCCGTTATTGGAAAGGTCGGATGGAGTGTTTTCTAAAAACACAAGTCGAGACTTGGATAATCATCCAAACCGGCTTTGCTTTACCCACTAATGATCAAGGCGAGCCTTTGGACTTCGACAAGTGGAATAATGCAACCAAGAGGCAAATCGAAGCCGATGCAAGGGCAACCCAAATATTGCAATGCGGATTGTCTAAGGAAGAGCTCAACCGCATCGGGCCCTTCATCAGCGCAAAAGATCTGTGGACAAAACTCATAGAACTACACGAAGGGACTAACGACGCGAAGGTAAGTAAGCGTGATTTTCTACTTAATAAATTGTATAACCTAAAAATGCAGGAATGTGAGACGGCAACGCAACTACACGCCCACGTCCAGGACATTGTCAATGGCTTGCACACCATTGGACATAAGGTCGAAAACCGTGACCTCCTAAGGTATGTTCTTAACTCATTTCCTAGGACTACCTTGTGGGCATCCATGGTTGATGCCTACAAGGTTTCTAAGGACCTTTCAAAGCTTAGGTTAGACGAGTTATTTTCCGAGTTTGAACTTCACGAGCAAACTAATATGGTTCGGGCCGAGAGAGGTATTGCTCTACTTGCAGGACAAAGAAGCAAGACACCCACCAAGCAAGAAGATGGACTCGAACCCGAAGACGAATCAGAGTCTGAATCCGAAAAGGTGGAAGCAATAGTGAACGTAGTGTGGAAGATCGTTCGGAGGGAAAGGAGGCTACTAAAAAACAAAAAGAGGGCACAATTCAAATCAAATCAAAAGAAGGCGTTTCATGCAACATGGGACAACGAAGAAGGCGTCGGCATAGCATGCATGGCAAGACCCGAAGAGTCCGAGTCCGAATCTAAATCAAACTACAACACCGACTCCGAACTCGGGACTACTTCGAGAAGCAACTCAAAGCCAGACCGAAAGATAAAATTAAGGTTAGCCGCTCACTAATTCATACGCTTTACAATACGATTAAATTGCTAACTAGAAAATTAGCTAAATCCGAGTCTAGGGTCGAGTCCTTGGTTGAGGAGGTTGAAACCCTCAAACAAGAGACACCCCTAAACTCTTCGACTAGTCGAGTTCAAGAGGAGGACTCAACTCGAGTTGAAAAACTCGAAGAAGAGAACTCTCTCTTGAAAGGGCAAGTCCAAGAGCTCGAAGCTCGGTTGAACAAGTTCTCGACGGGGTCCAAGAATCTTAACCGACTTCTTATAACTCAGAGAGCCGTGTACAACAGAGCCGGACTCGGATATAGCTCAAAGACTATGAATATATCTTACATGTCTATCGTAAACCGTAGTCATCATCGAGTCCAAGCGTGGGTCCCGAAAACTTTATTAAACTCACATATAAGGACCAATAGGTTTTGGATTCCCAAGGATCAAGTTCATTACTTCATATCGGTTCAATGATCCAGGGGGAGCTAATACCAAAATAGTATATCCGATAACCTAAACCTCTTATTTCTTTTAGAATGGTTAGATAGGACTATAACTCGTCAATGCTTGATAACATAGTACCAGGACGCGGCGAGATGATAGTACGCTAGGAAAGCGGAGTCTTATGTATTCGGGCTAGATAAGGCGTATCTAGTTCGGTTCACTCGACCGAGTGGAACTAGCTGAAGCTACCTCAGATCCTAGACTAGTTAGACCAGGAAGTGGTCTTAGGTGAGTCAAGTTACTACTTTCTCGAAATTGGCTTTGTCTAAGGAAGTGGTCGTTTTTCCGATCAAAGAAGGCCCCTGTGCCTCGCCATGACCTGGAAGCCAAGATCTTGAAAAGGTGACTTGATGAGCTTAGGATCAAATCCGAATCTAACGCAAGGTTGACAAGTTTTAAATCATTAAAACTTAATCAAGATAAAATTGGAATCATCTCACACAACATATAAGGTGACCAATTCTAAGACACTTAGAATGGGTGAGATGAATAAGGAATAATTTCAATTTACATAATCTTTTCAAAAATGCTATCTATTTTTCAAACTATTGAGCGTAAACATTTATTTTCGGACAAAACTCTAAATATACAACCTTCTAGGTCAGAGCAGAGGGCTATACCTCGAACCAAATTAAATCAAGACACATGCTTGGACTCATGTTAGATAATCTTTATGCATGCTACCTTTTCTATTAAAAAACCCCTACTTTTTATATAAAACCCCACACTTTTTTTTATTCATGGCAAAAGGGGGAGAAGAGCATAAGTTAAGGGAGAGAACAAAATTTAAATTTTTGAAAATTAAAACTTTTGTTTTAAAACTCACCGAAGGTTAAGAGAGAGTTCACTAAAAATGAGCGTAACATTTATCTTACTCATTTTCTGCTTTATATTTTCCCTTAACTTTGCGTAAATTTGCCATAGGATCAAAAAGGGGGAGATTGTTGGTGCAGGGGCACCTAAGTCGAACCTGTATTTTGATTATGACAAAAGACACAAAGTCAAGGATATATCATTATCTCACGAGCTGAATCGAGTGTGCAGAAAAGTGCTAAAGCTGGAGCTGAAGGCTAGCGACACCCAGAGGAAGCCGCGATAGTCGGGCAACACTCGAGTGACTTCGGAGGGAGCCGAAGGAATCAAGTGGAAGGCCGAAAGCGAAAGCGACACAGTAAGTATCGAGGTAAGCTCGTGTGTGCGAGCGTAAGTGAGGTCGTATCCTCTTTAAGGGGATGATCTTAAGCGTAGATCCAACCAAAGACATCCTATAGATGGTCTAGGTCGAGATCGGACGATCGACGACCGTCGGAATTATGTTTTTGTTGAGCTAACTTTGACTTGCAGCAAGCATCACGATCGCCACTGAGGACTCGACCGCCGCCAATCGGGCCGATCGCCGGAGGTCAAGACTGATCGATGCTACCATCACGATCGATGATGGCCATCAGTCGACTGATGGTCAAGGATCAGCCTCGAGAAGTCAAGCTCTATCACCATTTTTCAAGGAGGTTTTGTGCCCAATTCCTATTGGTTGAAGACCCATTCGATGAGGGGCTTAAAGGCTATAAAAGGAGGGCTTGTCCTAGGGTTTTTCATCAATTAAAAAGCTTCCAAGTGCTTCCGATACGCTACGAGTCTCCGACATCCCTACGACGAAGCGCTGCCGAGACGACGACTCAAGCTCCAAGATTCAAGTCTTCAAAAGTCGTCGGTATAATCTTTAATTTGTATAAGTTGTTCTTATTTCGAGCTTTAAATCATATCAAGGAGGGGGAGTGTCCCTCTACCTTGAGTCTTTCTTGAGTTTTTGTATTCGTTTAACTCCTATCTCCAACGAGAAGAAGTTCGTTTAGTATTTTGCCCTCCGTGCGTGGTCAAGGACTACTAGGGCCTTGGAGTAGTAGCCTTCGGCTACGAACCAAGTAAAAAAACCCATTGTCTCTTCTATTTTAGATTTACCTTCCGCTGTGTCTACTCGTGATTTACCGAACGAATTCAAAGAAAAGTTTCTATCGCTATTCACCCCCCCCTCTAGCAATCCGCTTCGATCCAACATTGCATACATGAGGCTTCCTACTGCCGAAGCATAAGGAACCACCTTCAGATGATCTAGGACACATCTTCTTAGATAAAAGAACTCCATGCCTGAAAGGTAGAAAACCCTTCTTAGAGTTCTGCATGCTAAAACGATCCATAATCGTGTCTATGTATGAAGCTTGGGATAAGCACAACATCCTTTTCCTGCGATCCCTTATAACCTTGATCCCAAGGATGTGTCCCACTTCTCCCGAGTTCTTCATATCAAACTGTTTGGACAACCATACTCTTACGTTCGATAACACCTTGATATTGTTGCCAATTAGCAAAATATCATCTACATATAGTACAAGAAATACCACTACGTTTCCGTCACATCTCTTGTATACACAAGACTCATCTGGACTTTGAATAAATCCATAAGACTGGATTACCTCATCAAAGCGGATGTTCCAAGATCTCGAAGCTTGCTTCAATCCATAAATGGACCGATTAAGCTTACATACAAGATGCTCTTTGCCTTTAGCAATGAATCCCTCTTGTTGCTTCATATAGATGTTTTCCTCAAAACTTCCATTAAGGAAAGTTGTCTTGACATCCATCTGCCACACCTCATAATCCATATGAGCTGCTATGCATAAGAGAATCCGGATAGACTTAAGCATGGCTACCAGCGAAAAGGTCTCCTCATAATCAATACCCTCTTTTTGAGTATACCCCTTCGCAACAAGCCTCGCTTTGAAGGTCTCAACCTTCCCATCTATTCTTCTCTTTCTCTTGTAGATCCACTTTCATCCAATGGTTTTTACACCATCGGGTGGTTCTACTAGCACCCAGACCTAATTTGAATCCATAGATTCAATCTCAGCATTCATTGCACTTTGCCAAGATACTACATCTTTATCTTGGATTGCCTCGTCATATGTCCAAGGATCAGGTTCATGTTCGCCAGGGACTAAATCAGAAGATTCTCCCAAGAACATGAATCTATCAGGCTGTCTCACAATCCTCCCACTACGATGAGGTATCACCTATGTATCCTCTATTACACGCGGTGCAGTGACATGTGGTATATCCTCTTGTACCGGTGGTACTAAAGAAGTGACTTCCCCTTTAAATTCCTCCAGAACAATTTTACTCTTTGGCTTGTGGCTCATCACATAGTCTTCCTCTAGAAATCTGGCGTTCGTGCTAACGATCACCCTCTGATCTCTAGGACTATAAAACAAACCACCCTTCGTTCCTCTAGGATATCCAACGAACATACGTACTTCTGTACGAGGTTCCAACTTACCAGCGTCTGCCTTCAGCACATGTGGTGGACCCCCCCATATCCGAATATGTCTTAGACTAGGCTTTCGCCCAGTCCACAATTCTGTGGGAGTAGAAGGCACTGATTTAGATGGAACCAAGTTCAGAATGTACACCGCCGTATCTAGAGCATATCCCCAGAACGAATCTGGAAACTCAGAAAAACTCATCATCGATCTAACCATCTCCATAAGAGTCTTATTCCTTCGCTCTGCTACACCATTCTGCTCGGGTGTGCCAGGTGCAGTCAATTGGGATTGAATCCCAGCCTCTGATAAGTAATTCCTAAACTCTCCTAAGAGGTACTCGCCACCACGATCAGATCGTAGTGTCTTGATACTTTTACCTTGACATTTCTCCACATCGGCCTTGAATTCTTTGAACTTGTCAAAGCATTCAGATTTGCGTCGCATCAGGTAAATGTATTCATATCTCGAGTAATTATCTATAAAAGAGACGAAATACTCGAAACCACCTCTTGCCTGGATAGACATAGGATCACACAAATCAGAATGAACTAATTCTAACACATCTTTGCCTTAAAAGGCCTCTTGGTCATTTTACCCTCCAAGCAAGATTCGCAGGTTGGGAAATCCTCCACTACTAATGAACCCAAAGGTCCATCAGCTATCAACCTTTGAATTCTGCTTAGGTTAATATGACCAAGCCTAAGATGTCAAAGATATGTTTGGTTCATCTTCGTATGTTCTTTTCTCTTATTGGAATTAGAAGATGAGTTATTAATATCAATTTGCATCGAGGGAGCTTTTGGTTCAAGTGTATACAAATTTCCTATCAATGCACCCGAACAGATAATGTCCCTATTCCTTTTTATAACAACTCTATCATTAAAGGAAATAGAATATCCATCCATAAACAATTTAGAAACTGAAATTAAATTCTTTCTAAATAAGGGTACATAAAGGCAATTCTTAAGAACCAAAACATTATTTTTCTCAAAAGATAAATGAACGTCTCCCATCAGAATCGCCGCCACCTTCGTGGCATCGCCTAAGTACACTAGTAATCTCCTCACCGTCGTCTAGTTTTTCGAACCCTCGCAAAGTATTGCAGACATGATCGCTGGCTCTCGATCTACACACCAAAGCCGGTAGATAACACCGCTAAACATGTTTCAACGACTAGACCAAAAGATATGGGTTGGCGCCTTCTTCTACTAATGTCCAACACATACGGAAGCACTTTCTTCAAATTTCACCTCCCGAGTACCTCCCACCACCTGCCAGCTTTGTTTCTTCTTCTTCTTGCCTTTCGGCTTAGAAGTAGAAACCTTCTGGGTCACCATGGCATGCGCCTGAGCACTCTGACGAAATAGCCCCTCTGCCGCTTGGAGTTCTGTCAGAAGCTCCGCCAACGAATACAACCTCTTGTTCATGTTGTAGTTCAAACAAAACTGCTCAAAACTCCTAGGTAGAGACTGGAGTATGATATCGACTTGGGTTTACCCATCGATCTCAGCTCCAAGGACCTCCAGCTCATTCAAATGAGTCATCATCTTGAGAACATGATCCCTCACGGGTGTTCCCTCAATCATGGTGGTCGTCATCAAGTTTCTCATGGTTTCTTGGCTCGCAGCCCGATTCTGGTGTCCGAAAAGCTCTTTGAGATTGACCATCATGTCATAAGCCGTGGGCATGACTTGATGCTGATGTTGCAGTACATTTGACATAGATGCCAAAATGTAACACCGTGCCATCTCATCGGCCTTTACCCACTCTTATAACTCTCTCTCTCCTTTTCCCTAGAATCTTCTGCAGGCTTAGGAGGGCACTCTTCGAGGAGTACATATTTGTATTCCTCAGCAGTCAAGATAATGTCTAGATTCCTCTTCCAATCAACATAGTTGGGTACAGTAAGTTTGTTCTCTTTCAGTATCACAGCAAGTGGGTTAAAAGTCATTTTGAAAGAAAACCTCAGAATCACATAAATCAAAAATTAGATTTCAAAAAATTATTGATTCCTCAAACAATAAAATTTTAAAATCAACCAACACCTCAAAACACCGAGAATATCGTATGCCACGATAGTTTGGACGTATACGAATTCTACATTTGTAAGAGGAGGTTTTACCCATTAATTTTACTATCTTATCAACCTAACTTTTTGACAAGTAAAATTAATAGTTGGTTCCTCTTTGGCCCTACAAATAAAAGCAGTGACTCCGATGGGGAGGATACTTATATTTGTATCTAAGTGTTCACCATTACTCGGTACCAAGGTAATTATCTAGGGTTATGTGTCTTCCGATGGGGAAGTGCACACGCTCCTTAATAATTCCCTATTACCATATTTGACCTTGTGATCTGCAAACAAACTCATCCGATGGGGAGGAAGGCACTCAGAGCTGACGCACAAGTTTGTTTGCATCACTTGTCAAATCGTAATGGAGGCTGTGGAAATTTTAAAAAAATTTCCCTCTCCCACTTAGTAATTTGAAATTGAGGAATTTTCCTAGCCTACGACATGCATATAAAAAAAAGCAATAAATATGAAAAATAAATTATTTTCCAACTATTATGGCTTTTGTCTTCAATATGTCTCCCGTCGCATCGTCATCTCGTCCGCTCCTCCTATGCCATGTACGAGTCATCCGGAGATCCGAGCCGAGACTAAAACCTATTTTAATTTACATCCATCGATCTTATACTCCACGAGAGAGTGTACATGAAATCTAGATCGAAAGTAAAATAAAATAAAGAGTGGCTAAACAATTCCGTATCTAATTTACAAAAAATCAAATACTAGCCTCGTCAACCCCGAGGATTCAACAAAATATATATTTACACACATACAATCACATACACACATATGACCATAATAGTTGGATCTTATGCCTGCAACCAAAGAGTTATCCTACGCATATCCTACTATTATCCGGCACATATAATATATGAAAAGTGCATAAAAATTAACTGAATCCTAAACACACAAAACTGGAAACCTTGGCTCTGATACCAATTGAAGGGTTTTGCTTATCGAGTCTGTGAGGGGAAACTTCGCTTCCCACTTCACCTCGATTTCTTGATCATGGCAATCCCTTCGATGTCCCCGGATTAAAAAAAAAATTAATCCTAGACAAAAGGGATTGTCCAAACAACCAAGTCATCGTCGTGCTATTCGTTTAGGTAGGTCACTTGAACAAACTTGTTGTTCAAGCGACCAACCTCTATTCTACGAGTAGCTGCGGAATAGACGATGTCTGGATCGCCGGCTTTTGTATTTATGTTCGGGATCCAAGTATTATTTAGCCACAAACAAAATATATCATGCTCATAATTGGAAAAACAAATACAAGCAAGTAACAAAAGAGAATAGAGAATAGATATACCTCTCGATCTTCTAATGTATGACCTTCCTCCTTTCGGACGTCGTGTGGGCGACGATCTACCAAAAGTTGAAGCTCCTAGATCGTAAATCTTCCTTCCTTTCTCTTTCAAAGCAAGAGGAAGAATAGAAACAAGGCTCTTCTCCTTCCTATAGCCAACCAACAAGCAACAAGGAGAATGCTTGCCACCGGTCAACAAGGAGGAGAAGATTATGGTGGAAACCGGCCAAGACACCAAGGGAAAGCCCTATTTCTTGTTTCCGCCACCTAAGGAGAAGGAGAAGAGGGTCTTTGGCTGCCAGCCAATGGCTGGAAAGGGCTGGAGGGGCGCTGGCAGCTTGGGGAAGAAGAACACCACAAGGAAAATCTTTCCTTATTAGGTGTCGCCCAAGCCCAAACCCTAGCTCCTCTTGAATAATTCTCCACGCCAACCCTTTGTCCTCCTTTTATAGAGTCAGGGATAAGCCTCCTTTTAATCTCCACCATTTGTTCTAGGGATTTAATCTCAACCGTCGGATCTAGAGATTTAATCTCAACTGTCGAATCTTAGAGATTTAATCTCTACCTTTGGATCTAGAGTTTTGTTTCTATCCATTGGATCCAAGCTTCATGAGGTGTTAATAGGCTACATTTGGGACCATGAGGAGGAGTTGGATCTTGGCCACCCATGGATCAAACCCACATAAAGTCCGATCCATTAATGATAATCCAATCGACTAAAGTATTATCATTGATCTACCTCACCAACCCCCATAAGTTAATATGGGCTCTATATATTAATTGTACATTTTCTCCCCGTATTTAAGATCTCGAATGTCCGTCGATTAATTAATTTACTGACCATTAATTAATCAACATCTAACTCTATGACTAGTACCACTCAACCTTTTCATCATGCCAGACCAAGTCCACCTGCAGGGTTTACATGATGAACCTTATGAGCTCCTCAAGGGGACATCATCATCAAAATATATAGGACACGGTTTCCTCCTTTAATCAATGGCACACTATATAAATAATATCATCTCCCAACTTACCGAGCCTATCAATTTAATCTATAAATCTCGTCCATTGGTAAATCAAAGAGATGAATACTAAGTATATGTGTCCGTTATTATATTGGGATTAAGAGTATGTACAAAATAATATCTGAGGTCCGATTCGATTATGTAGTCAGCAATAAATCAAATCACCTCTAAGTCGGTCCTGCTCAATACACACAAAGTGCACTAGTGTAATTTTATGGTAAAGACAAACCAATATCAAATCACACTACAACCATTCCGATGGTTTGTCCAAAGTCATTTCGATTGTGAGTCTTTTCTTATACTTTATAAGGAGACGATAACATGATCTCCCGTGTGACACCACACACCATGTTATCTACAATGTAATGTATTAGATAATATTGCATAACCATAAAAATGCAAACAATGATCATGTAATTCTTATTTCAAAATAAAGATGTTCATACAAAAGATAGACTTTTCAATATACATCCCTACAATGTATTGGGAGTATGGTGAATATAATCAAAGTCCCACATTAATAAGACATAAAAAAAATCATGTGCTTAAAAAATAAAAATATATCTCTATTGGTATGAGGCCTTTTGAGTAAAGTCCAAAAATAAAACCATGAGGACTTAGGCCCTAAATGGACAATAACATACCATTGTGGAGATATATGGATCTTATAAGCACTAACAATTAGTTTCATAGTCATGGTCCATATCAAGCCATGAGTCTCGAATAAAAGAAGTGGAGCTCTGATATGCGGTAATTTTTTGTTGTGGTACCGTTTAAATTAATTATCAAACCCCCTCTACACTAATATAGCATAGGGAGTGACCCAGATCGTTTCTCAACGAGTGTAATCGATAGAATAGTAAACTTAGGATTTCTAATTATTGCTTTGGGTTTGCAAATGGAAGTTGGAATTTAAAAGGCTAATCCTACTGAATGGAAGACAATGCACATAATCAAACTCTAATCTAACTAAACTACGCTTGCGAAGAAATTAAACAAAACATAAAGTAAGCATTTAAAAGCATAAAAGAAGTGCAAGAACTAAGACAACAATTCAAGTGCAGAAGTTAAACCTAGTCTAACCCATTACAACTATGGAAAATTAAAGAAAACATCCTAATCTATGTGCATCTAATCAAAAAACATAAAGTCTAACATTCAACCTAATTAAACTCACAAGGCGTTAAACTAACTCATTCAAGCATTTAATCAAACACTATATGAGCATGAAGAAACCAAAATCAAGTACGTGCAGTTCAACGTGGAGGATCCTTCAATTACAAACATTCAAACACAACCTAAACAACCAAACAATCAAAACACGAGATTGTTGATCGGAGATGGAAATAGTTGCTGGTCGGAGGTCTTGTGGAGCTGCCGGAGCTGATGATGAAACTGTCGGATGAAGAAAATGGACTGCAGAGCTGTGCCGGCGCTGTGAAGCTTCTAACCGAAGTTGTGGAGCAACTGGTCGGCGATGCTGGTGGTAGAGGTTGCAGGATAAAAGGGCTGTGAAGGCTAGTCGGCGGTGGAGATGGAGAATGGAGTGGCTGCCGGAGGGAGAAATGAAGCTGTCGGCATCACGTGATGGAGGAAGATGAAGAACCAGATGCAGAGCTCTGAAACAGGGAGATGGAAGGGCACCGGTCACCGGATAAGGAGGGGATTCCCTTTCCTCTCCGGCGACCGACGGGGAAGGGCAGGAGTGCGGCGGTGGTGAAGGAGGCGGAAGCGTCGGGCGATTGTCGCGGAGAGAAGAAGGAAAATGTCGGCTTCACGCGATCGAGAAAATGTTGGGTTTTTAAAGGCCAATTACTTTGATCGTCCGATCAAAGACCCTTTAATCCCAGCCGTCCAATTAAGCTAGGGTTTAATTTGCCTTGATTAATCGATTAAGCTGGATATGCATCTAATGGTTGTGATCAATCCAACTTTGAATGAACGGATCTGATCAATCTGAATGGCTAATCACGATCGGTTGAATCTGGATGAACAGTCAAGATGTCCAGATCTAAATGTATGGACCAGATCACTCCAGATTTAGATGGATGGCTCATATCAACCAGATCTCATCGGAAGATCAAGATTAAACAGATCTGAACCCTTGATTAAATTGCCTCTGATCTTGATAAAAGGCTCAGATTCTTCCAGCTTAAAATGCCCTTCTAGCCCCAGATGAAGCCATATTTGATCCAACTCGAGTCTAATCCATTGGCTCATCTCAATCTCCTACGATTAAGATGTAAAATTTGCATACAAGTCCAAAAATTAGGAGAATTTACAATAAGGTCCAAAAATATATCCAACTCATAAAACATGTAAATAATCGATCAATAAACACCCGAAAGAATTAAAACAATGATATTAAGGGCCAAAATAACCTGACAAAATAGTAGTTATCAATTCCCTCACATTTATTCTTGTACGTCCCGAGTAAGAAAAGAAAACTAAAAGTAAACTGAAAGTATGTTTCCCTAGTAATTCCTAATCATACATAGAAAATCGTGAAAGAAAGTTACCTAGGATTGTCAATTCTCGGAGACTCACACAATCATGGACTCAAATCTTACATAGGTTAACAAACATGGTAACTTCAATCCATTATGAATAGACTAAGAATGATTAAGTCTCACAAGGTAAGTGGTGGTTTCTCTCGCTCTCATAAGCATGTAATAGTGGAGTTCACTCAAGTTACTCATGATTTATGAACTACCATATGCTTGCTTTTCTTTTACCTTCACCACTATATATACATAATAATGCACAATCACTGAAGGCTTATTAAGAATGTAAGGGAAATATGAGTACAAGAAAAATGACAAGAGCTGTGAAAGAAAAGAAAGATAAGAAATGAAATAGCTAAAGAAATGCAAGAAGAAATATGGAAATACTGGAATACTACATAGATGAGTACAAGAAAGCATTGCCCTAAAAATTTTTTCTTCCAACCCAATAAACATGTAATCAACCCTTATCACATACTTCAATAAAAATTTACTTATGATATACAATAGATCTCTCAATAGTGGAAACAAGGGATGTCACTAACAAAAATACTATCACACATGAATAAAAAATGGCACATGTCAAAATTTTCACAATATTTTTTTTTATTTCATGGGCACCCAAATGTTTATTCTTCTTTTTTTTCTACTTTTTTTTTAAACTCTTTTTTTCGACATGTAGTGCACTTTTCTATGCTCCAACATCAAGCTCAGCTAAAAAGATAAAGAGCATGGCTAGCTCATGGTGATCAAGCACAACTTGCCTATGTCAACACTAAATTTCCCTGAGCTACTCTCTACCCCCACACTTAAATTTTTATCCATCCTGAGCAAAACACTCATCATGGATCATCCAAGTATTCCACATCCAGAAATAGAAATGGACAAAAAAGTAATGGAAGGAAAGAAAAATAGAAATGATGAATGACTAGAATGTTATTCAATAAGCATAAGCATATGACGATAAAAGAAGTGAAGGAAAACAAATGTGATTGACTTCATAAAAATCATGCAAACCTATTGTTGTGTGGTCTCGAAAGAATCAAAGCAAGTTCTAGAGTTACAATGACCACAAGCACACCACACACAAGCAATAAAAATAGGCACAATCTTCACTATGAATGAAAAAAAATCATCTAAATCTATCAACATAGAATCCATCACCAAGGAGTTAGCATATGTAATCAAATAATCTATTCATGACAATAAATCCCCAAAACTCGACAATCAAATTTAACTAGCTTTCACGACTTCTAAGATGATATAAAGGAATGCATAGGAAATTTATTTCAAAACATGACTAAACAAAAACTAGTCAAACAAAACTTAACAACTATAACTAAAATAAACAAAGTAAAAGAAACATATATATAAGAGAAATAAAAGAAAATGAGATGGAACAAACTCCCCTGAGGTCCTGGGGGTTGAAGAAGATTCAGTAAAAGGAGCCACAGAGGCAGTGGAGTGCTCCGAAAAAAATCTAGTCACGGTGGTTGAAGAAGATTTAGAGTAAGCATCCATGCCAGGAGTGGAATGGACTGAATGGAGGTGCGCGCTTTCATGGTATAATTAGAATAGGCCCATGTCGCTGTAGGAGATCGTTGGAAGCTAGAGGGGGGTGAATAGCTTGTTTTCGTTTCTACAAAAAGATTAGCGGAAGCACAAACAAAAACAACAATAATAAAGGAAATAAAAACACAATGTTAAACCAAATCTTTTACGTGGTTCGGAGATAATGCTCCTACTCCACGGCGATCCTTAAGGTGGATCAACCCTAAGAAATCTCACTATGAAGCTTTCTTTACAACAACCTTCCTCTTCTTACAAGGGATGAATATGAAGTCTAGAGAGGAGGAGGGGAATTAAAGCACTAGAAAGCTTGGAAAAATCATGGAGGATTGAGAGTATGATTAGAAAGTAAGCATTGACCCTCTCAACCACCACAAGCCCTCTTTTTATAGAGAGAGGGTTGTTTTTCCTGTTGGGCCACGATCAGTCGACTGATGTACAAAATCAGTCGACTGTCGCTGAAACCAACGACTTCTGATGAAGCAAATCCATGGAGATTTGCAGCCGCCATTTCCAACGGCTGCCTGATCAGTCGACTGATCGCCCCATCAGTCGACTGATGGAGCGATCAGTCGAGTGATCGCTGCGCGGAATCGAGTGAGACTCCATTCTATGCCCGTCATCGACCTTATCAGTCGACTGCTGATATTGGCAGTCGACTGATGTCGCCATCAGTCGACTGCCAATACCAGGCAGTTGACTATTCATCAGCTTTTTAGCCTGACTCAGTCGAGCACCCTAATAGTCGACTGATACATCGTGTCAGTCGATTGATACTCGTCAAGTATGAATAATTCATACTTGAATCGACGCCCCTAGACCTAGACTCAACCTTATAGCTCTTCCTTAAGCCTTACGCCTCCAGGATCCCTCCGAGTCCGTGACTTATTCATCCTTTGCGCTTTTGCTTCCAAGAGCTTCCTTCGGTTTTGTCATGTCTTGGGTTCCCTTTGCCAAAGCGTGCTTGGACTTTACGCCGCCAAGACTACATGCTTGGACTTACGCTGCCAAGACTTGCCTTTGGACTTCCTTTGCCAAGATCACACTTGGACTTTGCCTTTACCAAGTCTTCATACTTGGATTTTCCTGTCACTTAAACACGTTCACAATTAGATCACAAAGTATTGCCTAACTTAGATGATTATCCAAACATCAAAACATATAAATGCTTGGAGCATTGTTGCACTAACAATCTCTCCCTTTTTTATGTTTAGCAATCATTTAAGTTAGGTCTTTAAAACATGCACATAATCATATTTCCAATATGAATTCTATCTTTAGACATTCATGCACATATCATATTTCCATCATATTTTCAATATGAATTCTAACTTAAACATTCCTTCTCCCCCTTTGACATACATCAAAAAGAGAAAATACATAATTTTGCATGAAAGAGTGAAGTTTGGTGTATCTTGAACTAAGGCATGAAATTGAAATTAAGCTCCCCCTTAATCTAAGATATGGTTCATGATGAATGACAAACATGTGGAGCAAAGCCTAACAAAGAATTAGAGGTTAAATCCTAACTTTGCACCAACAATATAAGTTAAGGGGATGAAAAATTTTGAGATGCGGAAACTCCCCCTAAAACATTACATAAAACAGTCCTAAAACTTGTCTATAATGAATAGTATCATGCCATTATTTAGGACATCAAAAGTACACTAAATACTAGGAAATGGAGCTATTTTTCAGGAAAAACTAGCGTAGCAGTCGAGTCCCTCGTAAAACGCCGATCGGTGCCCATCATCGACCGCACCAAGCGAATCGACCGATAGCCATGCGCCAGAAGGCGCTCAGGGCACTTCGCCACGACTTGCCGCAGTATGTTTCTAGAGAGGTTTCCGCCAGGGCAGTGCCGCCGTGCGCTAGAGCGGTTTTGCCAGGGCGATTTTATCGCCAGGGAAATTTTCGCCAGGGCAACTATGCGCCCATCGGTCGACTGCCCTGTAGGGGCAGTCGACTGATAATTGAAAAACTCGGTTTTTCAGTTATCAGATTCCGAGTTTGAAAAATCCTAAGTAATTATACATAGCTTGAAAAATCACGAAATTTCATATGTATAATACTTATAACACATTAAATCAGTGAAAAATCTTGGAAAAATATTTTAACCATTAAAATAGGAGATTGATACAAAGTTCAAAAACCATTAAAACTTAAAAATTTTTGATCTACTTTGTATCAACTTCTTCAATGGTGATTGCTATCAAAAGATAGACTTCTCCAAGGTTTTCTAAAGTGATTTTCAAATGTTTTTGAAAATCTATTTTGAACCATGGACTCTTAGCTAAATATATGAGTGTAGGAAATGAAAATATATAAATTATGATTCTCCCCCTAAAACACTGCATCAGTCAGTCCTAAACCTTCTTGTTGCTGAAGATTATCATACTTAGGGTTAGAACACTTAAGAATTACAACCAAAACCAGGAAATGGGTTGAATTTGCAGAAAAATTAGAGTATCAATCGACTAATTTCTAAGTCAGTCGACTGATATGCCTAAAATCCGAATTTCAGTCTTTTCAGCCTAATTTCAGAAATGTGTTAAAAATTCTAGAGACCTCGAAAAATCACAAAATTTTGTGTACACATTTCTGAAATCATCCTTTATCAAAGAAAAATAATTTGAATAATATATGTTTTCCAGATTTCAAGATTGATACAATCTTGAAACTAACAAAAGTTCTAATGTTTTTGCAAACTTTGTATCACTTTTGTGTTCCACTTGAAAACTGTTTTCCAAAGTTTGATAAACATAGTTTAAATTATATTTTATTTGACATTTCCAATCATGTTCTTGGAGCTATATGGACATTAATTGTGTATAAGCCTTCCCAATGATTGGTCCAATGAAGGATTAATCTCTAGATAGCACTTTGGTTCATAGTAATGCATCATAACAAGCATGATGAACCAAGTGCATCTTCCTAACATCTCACATGTTGTCTAAATGGTTCAATACAAAAATCATGGTTTCTTAGGTATTTTGTGAGATGCTTAAAGGTATAAATCTTAGGATTTCTATAAGATCATGCAAACCTACACCTTTATTCAACTAAGCACATCTCAAGTTCTCTCCTAAGTGATGAAAATTCTACTTCGGGGAGAGCCTTGGTAAAGATGTCGGCTAGGTTGGACTTTGATTCAATGTAATTAAGCTCAATGTCTCCCTTAGCCACATGATCTCTAATGAAGTGATGTTTCACTTCAATGTGCTTGGTCCTAGAGTGATGCACCAGATTTTTGGTCAAATTTATGGTGCTCACATTATCACAAAATACTTTCATGTTGTAGTAAGATAGCTCATAGTCCTCTAAAGTATGTTTCATCCATAGTAGTTGAGTTATACAACCACCCATAGCCACATACTCGACCTCGGTGGTGGATAGGGCAACACAAGGTTGCTTCCTACTACTCCAACTAACTAGGGAGGACCTAAGAAATTGGCATCCACCACTAGTACTCTTCCGATCCAATTTGCAATCGGCATAATCGGAATCGGTGTACACAACTAAATCAAAAGACCTAGTCCTAGGGTATCATAGTCCTACATTTAGTGTGCCTTTAATATATCTTAGGATTCTCTTAACGGCAACTAAATGGGATTCTTTGGCACATGATTGGTACCTAGCATACATACCAACCGTAAATAATATATCGGGTCTACTAGCGGTTAGGTACAAGAGACTACCAATCATACTCCTATAGAGTGTAAGGTCAATTTGTTTTCCTTCATTATCACTATCTATTTTTGTATTAGTTGTCATAGGGGTTGACACTACTTTAGCATTTTCCAAATCAAATTTCTTAATCATTTCCTTAGCATATTTGGTTTGGTAAATATAAATTCCTTCACTTATTTGTTTGACTTGTAGTCCTAGGAAAAAATTTAGTTCCCCAACTAGACTCATCTCAAACTCATTTTCCATATTTTTGATAAAGTCTTGAAGAAGATTATCATTTGTTGACCCAAAGATAATGTCATCAACATATACTTGGGCTACAAAGATGTCCTTTGATGTTGACTTTATAAATAAAGTTTGATCTACATTACCCCTCTTAAAGTCCTTAGAGATCAAGAAAGATGATAATCTTTCATACCAAGCCCAGGGAGCTTGTTTTAAACCATATAAAGCTTTCCTAAGCTTGTATACATGGTTTGGATATTCTATACTCTCAAACCCGGGAGGTTGTTCTACATATACCTCTTCCTTAATGAACCCATTTAGGAATGCCGATTTAACATCTATTTGATGGAGTTTGAAACCCATATAAGAGGCATACCCTAATAGGATCCTAATAGACTCTAATCTAGCAACCGGGGCATATGTTTCATCATAGTCAAGTCCTTCAACTTGATTAAAACCCCTTGCAACTAACCTTGCCTTATTCCTAGTAATATTTCCTTGGTTATCTAGTTTGTTCCTAAAGACCCATCTTGTAGTAATGATGGTGTTGTCATTGGGTCTAGGTACTAACTCCCATACTTGACTCCTTTCAAATTGAGCCAATTCATCTTGCATTACTAAGATCCAATCCGGATCAAGTAATGCATCATTGATTGTTTTGGGCTCAATTTGGGATATTAGGGCTATATGACTAGAGGGATCTCTATGAAATGACCTAGTCCTAACACCTTGAGATAATTCACCTACAATTTGATCTATAGGGTGATTTTGATGAACTCTTATTGTTCTAGGAGGTGTATTAAGTTGATTTTGATCATGATTATCCTCAACCCTTCTTTCATCATCAAAATCACCTCTTACTTCCCCTTGATTTAACTCTCCCCCTTGATCATTACCCTCTAAAGTTAAATCATGAAATTTTTGGATAATTTCTAGTTTTTTGTCATTGATATCATCATCAATGAGGGATTTCGTAGGGTATGTATTAGAGGTTTCATCAAATTGGACATTTGAAGATTCCTCAATCTTTTGAGTTATTTTATTATAAACTCTATACCCTATCCAACTAGGATTCCCTCATCCTTTGGACTCAAATTTACCTAGGTTGTCTTTGGTATTTAAAATATAAACTTTACATCCAAAGACCTTAAAATAGTGAATTGTTGGAGTTGTACCATTCCATAATTCAAATGGGGTTTTTTCTAAAAACCTATGAATTAAAACCCTATTTTAGATATAGCAAGCGGTGTTGACCGCTTCCACCCACAAGTAGCTAGGTAAAGAGTATGCATTAAGCATAGTCCTAGCCGCTTCTTGTAGGGCACGATTCTTCCTTTCCACAATCCCATTTTGTTGGGGTGTTCTAGGACAAGAAAATTCATGCTTGTACCCTTGTTCTAGACAAAAAGTTGAGAAATTAGAATTCTCAAATTCTCCACCATGATCACTACGGATTCGGTTGATTTTGAGTTTTCTTTCATTCTCTACTCTCTTGCTAAATCCTATGATTATTCCTAGGGTTTCATCCTTATTTTTCATGAAAAATACCCAAGTAAATCTAGAGAAATCATCTACTATTACTAAGTAATATTTACTACCAATCATGGAAGGGGTACTATGACAATCAAATAAGTCCATATGCAATAATTCTAAAGGTAAAGCGGTACTAAGTAAAGTTTTACCTTTGTGTGATGTTTTTGATCGTTTCCCTTCTTGGCATGCATCACACATTTTGTCCTTGAGAAACTTGACTTTTGGCAACCCTTTGACTAACTTCATTTTGGCTATTTTGGCTATGTTCTTCATGTTTATGTGCCCTAGCCTCCAATGCCAAAGCCAACTCTCTTCCTCTTTTGTAATAAGACACTTAGTAGAAGCATTAGTAGCATAGGATAAATCAACATAATATATATTTGATTTTCTAAAACCTACTAGCATGCAATCATTTAGAGTTTTGTGTCTTATAAAACATTTTGAAGAGTCAAATTGAACATCAAAATTTGCATCACATAGTTGACTCACACTAAGTAAATTAAATTTCATATTTTTAACTAAAAACACTTTATGAATGGCAAGATTGGGGGATACCTCAATTGTGTCTTTTCCTAGAATTTTAAGTTTGCCACTATTTTCAAAAGACACCTTCCCCTTGCTAGTGTGATTGATAGTGGAAAATTTTCTCTTATCATCGGTCATGTGTTTTGAGCACCCACTATCAACAATCCTTAAGCTTGGTTCTTCTACCTATACAACATGAAAAATGCAAGCCTTAGGTACCCAAATTTTAGGACCACTAGCATCAATCAAAAACTTCTTAGGGACCCAAGCCTTTCTAACCTTGTTCTTAACGGTGGATTTTCTACTAACAAGAGATGTAAATGCTACCTCCTTTTCCTTAGGCCTATATCCTATTCCGGCCTTGTTGTAAATATCCCTTTGATCCTTAATTATCATATCTAGGTATTTAGAGCCATTTGTAAATTTTTCTAAGCATGCTCTTAGTTCACCTATTTCTTTTCTTAATTCATCATTTTCATCTCTAAGTGTATATGTATCATCACAAAGTGGTTCTACATTCTTAAGTGCCTTAATTTCTACTTTTAAGTCCTTAATCCTAGTTTTTGATCTATTTAGAGCATTTTGAAGGCATGCAATAATTTTGTAAAGTAAATATACCCTAGGGGAGTTGCTTACCTCATCATCACTAGATGATGATTCGTCGCTTGAAGAAGAGGATGAAGACTCCTCACTTGAGCTTCTGGCTTCCCCCTCCAAGGCCATGAGGGCTAGATTCCGGGTGGCATGACACACTTCTTCATCATCGAAAGAGTCCTCCAAGCTTAGTGTGTCCCATGTTTGTTCCACCATTGCCTCCTTCTTCTTCTTTTCCTTCTTCTCCTTATGCTTCTTTTCCTTCTCCTCCTTCTTCTTTAGTTCCGGGCAATTTGGCTTGATATGCCCTTTCTTGTTGCAACCATAGCAAGTTACTTTAGATGAAGGAATTGAACTAGTAGAAGACTTACCTCTTGAGGATTGGAACATCCTTCTTACATCCTTCTTGGTGATTTTTCTTGACCTCCCACCAAACTTCTTAACATAATGAGCCACCTCGCTTACCCATAGCTCATCTTCACTACTAGATGAATCTTCCTCGGATTCGGATGAGAAAGACACTTCTTTATTCTCCTTCTTCTTCTTGTCCTTCTTCCCTACAAAAAGAGCTACACCTTTCTCTTTGGATGAAGTGTTAGCTTGCTCGTGCAACTCAAATTCAGAAAATAACTCATCTAATTTAACCAAAGAAATATCCCTAGAGACCTTATAGGCATCAACCATTAAAGCCCATAAGGTTGTTCTAGGGAAGGCTTGTAGCACATACCTTACAAGGTCTCGGTTGTCGACCTTCTCACCTATCACATGTGGTCCGTTGACTACTTCGTTGAAGCGACCGTGCATTTGGCCCACGGTCTCATTGGTCTTCATGGCGAAGCTTTGAAGTCGGAGTATTAAGAGATCTCTCTTGGCTCTTCTTGTTTCCTTGGATCCCTCGTTGAGCTCAATTAACTTCTCCCAAAGCTCCTTCGCTGATCAAAAGGCCCCACCTTGCTTAGTTGCTCTTTTGACAACTCACATTGAAGTGTAGTTGTTGCCTTGGCGTTGGCTTGAGCCTTCTTGGCCATGTCCCTCGTCCAATCCTTGGTCGGTATGGGCGCTCCATGTTCATCGACCGGCTTCTCGAAACCATCTACAACGCTAACCAATTTTCAATATCATTCATAAGATAATACTCCATCCTACTTTTTCAGTAGCCGAAGTCATTGTCGTAGAAGAATGGAGGCCTCGCCGTGCTATACCCCTCTTGGAAAGTCATTTGCTCTGGTTGATTGTTAGATCTTCCAATGCGATCCGAGCTCTGATACTACTTGTAGGAGATCGTTGGAAGCTAGAGGGGGGTGAATACCTTGTTTTCGTTTCTATAAAAAGATTAGCAGAAGCACAAACAAAAACAACAATAATAAAGGAAATAAAAACACAATGCTAACACAAATCCTTTATGTGGTTCGGATATAACGCTCCTACTCCACGGCGATCCTTAAGGTGGATCAACCCTAAGCAATCTCACTATGAAGCTTTCTTTACAACAACCTTCCTCTTCTTACAAAGGATGAATATGAAGTCTAGAGAGGAGGAGGGGAATTAAAGCACTAGAAAGCTTGGAAAAATCGTGGAGGATTGAGAGTATGATCAGAGAGTAAGCATTAACCCTCTAAACCACCACAAGCCCTCTTTTTATAGAGAGAGGGTTGTTTTTCCTATTGGGCCACGATAAGTCGACTGATGTACAGAATCGATCGAAGCCAGACTTTTGGCGAACAAAATCCGCGAGATTTGCGGCGCCATTTCCAATGCTGATCGATCGTGATCACTCCATCGATGATCGTGATGGAGCGATCGATCAGTGAGACTCCATTTGTGCTCGTCATCGACCTTATCGATTGTATCGGTATTGGCGATGTATAATCGTCTCAACTTTTTAGCTTGACTCAGTCGAGCACCCTAACAATCGACTAATACATCATGTCAGTCGACTGATACTCATCAAGTATGAATAATTCATACTTGAATTGACCCCCTAGATCTAGACTCAACCTTCTAGCTCTTCCTTAAGCCTTGCACCTCCAGGATCCCTCCAAGTCCGTGACTTGTTCATCCTTTGCGCTTTGCTTCCAAGAGCTTCCTTTGGTTTTGTCATGTCTTGGGTTCCCTTTGCCAAAGCGTGCTTGGACTTTACGCCACCAAGACTACATGCTTGGACTTACGCTACCAAGACTTGCCTTTGGACTTCCTTTGCCAAGATCACACTTGGACTTTGCCTTTACCAAGTCTTCATACTTGGATTTTCCTGTCACTTAAACACGTTCACAATTAGATCACAAAGTATTGCCTAACTTAGATGGTTATCCAAACATCAAAACATATAAATGCTTGGGGCATTGTTGCTGTTGGGTTTCCAGCACCGCGGCGTGTGTGTGTTCGATCATATTTCGCAAACATGAGCACAGCGGAAGCAATTAAAAATAATAAATCTATATTTATTACAACACACACAACACACGCATGCATATTACAACAAGTGTAGACATAACCGTAAATTAAAATTTGCAATAAAAGAAAATTATCTACGTTATACCTTTCGTATGACGTGTAGCGGGAACGGCATCAACCGGAACGATCCTCGTAAGAATCGTCTCTATCCGTATCCACGCCGAGCTCCTCGGGATGACTTCGCTAAGCCACGAGCTTCGTCTTCGTACGGGTTACTAGCCTCGTGTTGAAGACGACGTGATCGAGAGATGATCACGATCCGAATCCAAATTCGGATCCTAAAACGAGTTCTCAAAACTCGCTTCTCCGGAGAGGTATTCGTCAACCGTTTGACGAATCCTTCATCCCCCACCTCAGAGGATTACCGGAGATCAAATCTCCGATAAGTTAGCCGCTGTCGGAGCACTAACCGTCGTCCAAACGACGCTCCGACAACAAAGAAACAAGCTGTCCAGAAAAACTGGACAGCTTTTGGTGGAGGAATAGAGGCCGGCCAAAGGAGATGTGGAGCTCACCTTATCACCGAACCCACAAGAGATCACCGGAGGGTCGCCGGAGCATCGCCGGCTGAAGCTTGGATGCCGGCGGCAAGGAGGTGGCAGCAGCTCCATGAAGTTGGCGGCAACACCATGTTGGGCGGCAACAACATGTTGGGCGGCAACAACTTGTTGGGCGGCAACAACTTCATTGGGCGGCAACAACTTCATTAGGGTTTTGGGTTAGGGTTTAAGCTCTATTTTATAGAGAACTAATTCTCTTAATGGTTAATGGATCATATCCATAAAGCCCGTTAACCCGCTCCATTAAGATAAGTTAAAATAAACCAAACCATGATGGTTTATTTTAAGTTAAAACGAACCGAACCAACCTTTGGTTCATTCGATTAATATAAACCAAACCCTTTGGTTTATTCTCATCCATTGGATTAGAACCAAACCATTTTGGTCCATCCATTATGTCTTCATAAGACACGGCCCATCCACGCTTCCATTGCGACTGAAACAATTTCATGCTCGCTTTATGTTTGGTCCAACCAAACATAGTTTCTCTCGGTCTTAGACTTCCATTCTCAAGCTCGTTTTAAATCCTTTGGATTACACTCGTTGTGCGTGTGACCAAATAGGTTCTCGGTTTATGTTGGCCGTCTATAATTAACCATTAATTATAGAACGATCATGAGTGGCACCTAGTAGTACATCATGATCCCCAATTAATCGAAAAGATCAACGGTTGATCCAGAACTATTTCTGAAACCCTTGATGCTCGAATGAATGCCCCATTCCCTTCACTCATCTTATACCCACTTGGTTCAGACATGGTCTATTGTGTCACCCCACTAGTCGACTACGCCACACCTAGCCCAAGTATCATTTCCTCGTCCTACGGATTCTAGTTACTCCACATGTATCGAAGAGTACCTTACTCTAAACATGTAATGCTTTGGCCAAAGACTTTAGTAACAATCCGACGAGAGGCCATGGGTATACATCTCCTCGCGAGGAGTGGTGAATCCTTTATAGGCTATTCAAACACCTTCGATCACTTCGACTTATACCCAATCATCCCGGGTCCACATCTCCTCGGAGATGTTTGCTTAAGATGTCAAAGCATAAGTCTCCATAATCAAGATGACTTGAATACCGCAAGTCAAAGGAACATCGCACTTAAGCCACAGTAAGAACTTCATTGACATATCTATATATGCAGAGAACCATATGAAGTCTTACTACCGGTCACTCAATGAACTAGTTACCATAACTAGCATCCACGATTAACTCCGACATCACAATGTCTCCACCCGGTGAGAATCACCGCTTGGATACACCAAGGAGTATACCTCGTGCTAGTCTCGACAGAATTGATGGTGTCCAAATCCATCAATTCATCGACTAGGGATAATTCCGATACATCACAATTACACATGTAGAGATACTCACTAGTTGTGATCCAATCACAAAGTCTCTCATGCTGTGAATCGTATCGTGGACATTCAGTAAATGAGTTTAAGATCCAATCAAATACATTAAACATGTATACTCAAATAGTGAATCTTCATTTATCATATAAATGGTTCATACATAAGGCGATTGCCTTAGGACATCTCTCATATATTACTAACAGTTGCACCAACAGTCACCCCCTCCAATATGATCGCCGCATCATATGTAATCTTTGGTGGTCGGAGGTGATTCATAAAAAGTGTCCAGCCTTGGGGCTGGATTATTGCATATGTTGTTAGGGCCTTCATCAGCAAAATTTCTGGAGTCTTCAGCTGTGATGGGCATGTCCAGTCTGGGGGAAAAACCCAGCTATCCATCACTCCTCCGTCAAGCTTATCGAGTGGTTGCATAGCTAAACATAAAAATTTTGTAGGCATTGTCTCCTCTGCAACCTCATCTACAATAAAACTACAAATATGAGTAGCTGACAACTCACTAACATAATCCTCAACTAATTTTTCTGACCCTGCTTCCACTGCAGATATCTCAGTATCAGTGACATAAATAGCATCACACAATAAATCCAAGCCACTAGTATCATCATCCACTTCATCTGCTACAGCAGCAACTTCATCTACAAATTCAGTATCTGCAATAACATCACAGCACAAAGATTCATAGGAGTCCTATGGAGTGACTGAATCATAGACATGTCCATCACTCACTCCACAATCCATCTCCCTAAGCGCGTCGATATCCATAGAAATGGTCTCTGACGGAGGCTGAAAGGAATCCTGTGATTGTATCTGACTGATGGATGATGCAATTCGATCTAGCTAGATTTGTAAATTTTGTATCCTTTCTTATTGCTGTCGATGACTATTGCTCATTTTCTACTGCAATATTGCTAGTTACAAGAACTTTTCGAGTGTATTTTCTTGACTGGGAGCAAGGGTTTCTTCATTGTATTCTTGATATATTGGACTCTGAGATGCTAGAAAAGGTTGATAATGATGTTGTTGCTCATTCCCATTATCAAAGCTCTGATGATCAGTCCACCGTGAATTGTTGAATTGAGGTTGAGGAATGTTCTGTTGTGTGCTTCCATACTTGAACCCTAAATGATCCATCCAACCATAATTATAGGTATTTGAAAATGATTTATATCTATTCTGTTGTTGAGGTTGGAAGTATTATGCTGCTCTGAAATTCGTTGGGGCTGATAATATTGCATTGAAGGATCTCCCCAATCATAACTATAAGAATTAAGAGTTGGATCATATATGTTCTAATATTCTCGTGGGTAACTCTGAGGCTCAATAGGAAAAATACTCTATTGCTCACTTTGGTCTGAATAATAAGACTGATTGAAGTCTCCAAATTGCTGATAATAAAGATCCATGTTTAAAGAAATTTCCTGTTCTTTCCTGAAAAACTAACAAACACAATCAAAAGATATAGGAAATAGACATGCCCAAGTATATGGATATGCAAGAAATAAAAGAATGCAACCCTAAACAAATGTTTTTGAATTTTGTTTTTTTTAGAAAAAATTGACAACCAATCCTAAGTCTACCAAACATCATTACGCTCCCCGGCAATGGCACCAAAATATGATATGTGGTAATATTTGTCGTGGTACCGTTTCAAATTAATTACCGAACCCCTCTACACTAATATAGCATAGGGAATGACCCGGATCGTTTCCCAACGAGTGTAATCAATAGAATAGTAAACTTAGGATTTCTAATTATTGCTTTGGGTTTGCAAATGGGAGATGGAATTTAAAAGGCTAATCCTACTGAACGAAAGACAATGAACATAATTAAACTCTTATCTAACTAAACTATGCTTGCGAAGAAATTAAACAAAACATAAAGTAAGCATTTAAAAGCATAAAGGAAGTGCAAGAACTAAGACAACAATTCAAGTGCAAAAGTTAAACCTAGTCTAACCCATTACAACTATGGAAAATTAAAGAAAACATCCTAATCTATGTGCATCTAATCAAAACACATAAACTCTAATATTCAACCTAATTAAACTCACAAGACGTTAAACTAACTAATTCAAGCATTTAATCAAACACTATATGAGCATGAAGAAACCAAAATCAAGTACGTGTAGTTCTAAACATGGAGGATCCTTCAATTACGAGCATTCAAACACAACCTAACCAACCAAACAATCAAAACACGAGATTGCTGATCGGAGATGGAAATAGCTGCTGGTCGGAGGTCTTGTGGAGCTACCGAAGTTGATGGTGAAACTGCTGGATGAAGAAAATGGACTGCAGAGCTGTGTCGGCACTGTGAAGCTTCTGACCGAAGCTGTGGAGCAACTGGCCGACGATGCTGGTAGTAGAGGTTGTTGGATAAAAGGGCTGTGAAGGCTAGCCGGTGGCGGAGATGGAGGATGGAGTGGCTGCCGGAGGGAGAAATGAAGCTGTCGGCGTCACGTGATGGAGGAAGATGAAGAACCGGACGCAGAGCTCTGGAACAGGGAGATGGAAGGGCACCGGTCACTGGAGAAGGAGGGGATCCCCTTTCCTCTCCGGCGACCGGTGGGGAAGGGCAGGAGCACGGCGGCGGTGAAGGAGGCGGAAGCGTCGGGCGATTGTCACGGAGAGAAGAAGGAAAATGTCGGCTTCACGCGATCGGGAAAATGTTGGGTTTTTAAAGGCCAATTACTTTGACCGTCCGATCAAAGCCCCTTTAATCCCAACCATCCAATTAAGCTAGGGTTTAATTTGCCTTGATTAATCGATTAAGCTGGCTATGCATCCGACGGTTGTGATCAATCAAACTTTGAATGAACGGATCTGATCAATCTGAATGGCTAATCATGATCGGTCGAATCTGGATGAACAGTCAAGATGTCCAGATCTAAATGTATGGACCAGATCACTCTATATTTAGATGGATGACTCAGATTAATCAAATCTCATCGGACGGTCAAGATTAAATAGATCTGAACCCTTGATTAAATTGCCTCTGATCTTGATGAAAGGCTCAGATTCTTCCAGCTTAAAATGCCCTTCTAACCCCAAATGTAGCCATATTTGATCCAACTCGAGTCTAATCCATTGGCTCATCTCGATCTCCTACTATTAGATGTAAAATTTGCATATAAGTTTAAAAATTAAGAGAATTTACAATAAGGTCCAAAAATATATCCAACTCATAAACAATGTAAATAATCGATCAATAAACACCCGAGAGGATTAAAATAGTGATATTAAGGACCAAAATAACCTGACAAAATGGTAGTTATCAAGCTCCCATGTCAGAATCAAGAGAACCAGACACTAGGTAGGAAGTCTAGTTGGGTCGGGAGGACCGAACAATTAGCAGGAAGTCCAATTGGGTCAAAAGGGCTGAACAACTAGTAGGAAATCCAACTGGGTCAAGAGGACCAGACAGTTGGCAGGAAGTCCTGGTGGATTGAGGATCAGACATCATGTAGAGGAAGTTCTTCGAGGACGAATAGGCTTGAGGGGGGCTCAATATGGTCCTTCGTTTGAGGGGGGGATTGTTGGGATTGTGGTGAATACAATAAAAGTCCCACATTGATAAGACATGGAAAAGATCATGTGCTTATAAGATAAAAAGATATCTCCATGAGGGCTTAGTCCCAAAGTGGACAATATCATACCATTGTGGAGATATGTGGCCCTTATAGGCACTAACATGTGGAGTAGCTGAATCATAGACATGCTTATCACCCACTCCACAATCCATCTCCCCAAGCACATCGATATCCATAGAAATGGTCTCCGACGGAGGTTGAATAAACTCTTGTGCTTGCAATTGGTTAATGGATGATGTGTGTTGATCTACTATTTTTGCAATTCCTGGCTTGTTGCTTCAGCTTGTTGTATATGCAGTAAAAGTTGTTGTGTTGCCAGTGAAGATTGTTGTTGTTGCACTACCATCTGCTGTATAAGCTCTTCTATTTTTAGCAATGAGGTTTCTATCTGAATGGGGGCAAGTGCTTCTTCACTATAATCTTGATATGTGCTCCAAAAAGTTGGCTCAACTCGTTGGAATTACATTGAGTCATCTTGAAATTCAAACAAACTCTGATATGTTGAGGAAGATTGATCGATCTATTATTGCTCATGCCCATAAAAGTTTTGATAGCCCATCAGATTAGGATTGAAATACTATGGTTTCTTCATGGCCTACTGTGTGTTTCTATACTCGAACCATAAATGATCCATCCAACCATAATTATAGGTATTTGAAAATGATTCATACCTATCTTGTTGTTGAGGTTGGAAGTACTCATGCTGCTCAAAAATTTATTGGGGCTTATAATACTGAGTTGAAGGATCTCCCAATCATAACTATAAGAACTAGGAGTTGGATCATATACATCCTAATATTGTCGTGGGTAACTCTGAGGCTTGATAGGAAATACATGTGGATGTACACCCTGATATGAATTATAAGCCTGATTGAAGTCTGTAAATCGCCACTGATAATACGCATCCATGCTTAAAGAAATTTCGTGTTCTTTCTTGAAACACTAACAAACAATATCAAAAGACACAAGAAATATACGTGATAAAATACATGGATACAAGACATAAAAGAATGAAGCCACCCAACAATTTTTTTTAAATTTTTATGACAACCAAGGAAATAAAAATAAATGAAAATAAAACCAAAAAATAAAATGAAAAATCCTGAAAAATTGCAAAGGTGGTCTAAATGATGGATTTTTTCCAAAATAGGTCGTTATTCATGTTGAACTTTTCGAGCCGTAAAAACCGCTTTTTGCGTTGTGGAAACCCCGGAAGCCCGGCCACGGATCCGTGTGAAGATGTATTAAAACTAAAACATGTATGTGTTTACTAAAAACCCTAGATCTACCTTAGATCTAGAAGATGAGATCATTACCCTTGATGCGATGCCCTTCGCAAATCCCGCTCGTCCAAAAGCTTCGTCGGAACTCAAGAGCGTCAAGTACACACTCCTCTATTGGTATCCACACAAGCAATAGGTAGAGAAAAGCAATCTTGAGTGTGCTAGCACTCCTAAGATGCTCACGACAAGGTGAGGAAGAAGAAGGAGAGAGCTTGAGATGATGATCCAAGGAAGAAGATGAAGTTGTGGTAACTTACACAAAAAATGAATTTTTTTTTTTCATCTAATGCCAATCAAGTGGCCGACCACTTCATGAAGAGGGGGTTACATGCATGCATGTAACTCCAAGAGCCAATGTCTCTTGGTCTCCCTTATGAGGTGGCACCACTTGATAAGTCAATGATGATGTGGAGCATCATCAATGGCCGGCCATGCCAAGTCATCATCATGACATGGCATTTGGTCAAGTCAAACTTGACCTTTCATCTTCCCTCTCAAGTCAAGTCAAACTTGACTTCTTATCTCCCATGGTTGACCAAATCCAACAATTTGATTCAAGTCAATTTAATTTAATGAATCTCTATTCATTAATTTAAATTGATTTGATGAATCAAATCTAAATTAGACTCATTCAACACTTGGATCAAATCGAGTCCAACTCAATTAGTGTAATTAGGATTACTCTTAATCCAATTTGATTCATCCCATGAACCTAATCCTCATGGTTAATCATATGAACCTAATCTCCATCTAATTGCCCTTATGTGTGTGACCCTATAGGTTCTTGTAACATTGGCAATGTCCCTAAACTGATTTAGGAACATAAGCAATGAGCGGTATCTAGCAACACATCATTGCTACCCAAGTTACAAGAATGTTGAGCTCCAACATCACCTTTGTGACTACTAATTGTGACTCTCACAATATGTGATAATGTCCCTCTATCCTTGACATCTAGATTGACAAATCAAGGCATAGACCGTGTCATCCTTGGTACAATCTATATCTTGAACTTCATATTGAGCTCATTTGGGCATGGCCATGCACTTCGTGATCTCACTCTATCAAGAATATCGATGTCACTCCCGTCATATAGGAGAGATAGATCTCATCTACATCACTCATATCCCTCCGCATAATTTGTTACATACCCAGTAATCGCCTTTATAGTCCACCCATTTATGGGTGACGTTTGACGAAGCCAAAGTATGCAACTCCTTATGTAGGGAACCATGGTGACTTTAGGTCTAAGGACTAATAGTTATACTAATAGCCACATGAGAAAGTATATGACACTCATATAACGATCCATGATACTTTCTCATGGTGGGTCATTCAGTATACATTCTCTAATACATACCCATGTGTCAACTTGATATCTCATATCCATGACTTGTGAGATCAAGTCATCGTGTTGACCTACATGCTAGTCTCTACGCATTAACATTGTCCCTGAATGTTAATACTTGACTAGGAATGATTAAGAGTAGTGTTCTCTATATCATCTCATTATCGATTCAACCAATCAATTGATATAGATAAGAACCTACTACTCAAGGACATTATTATATTTAGTTATTTGGCACCAATACAAGTAAATATAATAACCATGCCTTTATAAATTGGAATATGATACAATAAAGTCCATACAATAATCATCACATAATTGGCTCTAGGGCTTTCACTAACAATCTCCCACTAGCACTAGTGTCAATCACCGTAGTATCTAATACCCAATGACCTAGTGTGACCATCATGCTTTTTCTGTGCCAAAGCCTTGGTCAAGGGATCTGCAATGTTAGCCTCTGTGGGTACTCTGCAAATCTTCACATCTCCTCTATCGATAATCTCTCGAATGAGATGGAAGCGCAGTAGTATGTGTTTGGTCCGCTGGTGTGAGCGAGGTTTCTTAGCCTGTGCAATCGCTCCATTGTTGTCACAATAGAGCTCTATGGGATCTGCTATGCTAGGAACCACCCCAAGCTCAGTAATGAACTTGCGGATCCATACTTCCTCCTTTTCTACCTCAGATGCAGTAATATACTCGGCTTCTATTGTAGAATCAGCAACAGTGTCCTGCTTCGAACTCTTCCAGCATATAGTGCCACCATTCAAGCAAAACACGAACCCTGACTGCGATCTATAATCATCCTGGTCACTTTGGAAGCTGGCATCGCTGTAACCCTTTATAGATAGCTCTTCATCGCCTCCAAATATCAAGAAATATTCTTTAGTCCTTCTCAAGTACTTAAAAATATTCTTGATTGCTATCCAATGACGCTCACCTGGATCTGACTAGTATCTACTCGTCATGCTCAAAGCATACGAGACATCAGGATGAGTACACAGCATGGCGTACATGATAGATCCTATAGCAGATGCGTAAGGGATCTTATCTATGCGGTCTCTCTCCTCTCTAGAAGAGGGACTTTGAGTCTTCGAAAGACTCACACCATGTGACATCGGCAGAAGTCCCTTCTTGGAATTCTACATGGAAAACCATAGTAATACCATGTCAATGTATGTACTCTGACTTAGGCCAAGCAATCTCTTAGATCTATCTCTATAGATCTTGATGCCTAGAATACAGGCTGCTTCACCTAAGTCCTTCATTGAGAAGCACATCCCCAGCCAAGTCTTCACAGACTGTAGCGAAGGGATGTCATTCCCAATGAGCAGTATGTCATCCACATACAAATACAAGGAGGACAACTGTGTTCCCATTAACCCTCCTGTAGACACAGGGTTCATCTTCATTCTTGATGAAATCAAACTGTTTGATCGCATCATCGAATCGAAGATTCCAGCTCCGAGAAGCTTGCTTTAGCCCATAAATGGACCTTTGCAGCTTGCATACTTTCCCAGTATGCTATGGATCTTCAAAACCCTCGGGTTGTGTCATGTACACATCCTCGAGTAAGTTTCCATTCAGAAATGCAGTTTTGACATCCATCTGTCAGATCTCATAATCATGGTATGCTGCAATAGCAAGCAAGATCCGAATGGACTTAAACATCACCACTGGAGAAAAGGTTTCATCATAGTCAATACCATGAATTTGCTTGAAACCTTTAGCCACCAATCGGCCCTTATAGGTATGCGTAAGTCCATCCATGTCAATCTTTCTCCTAAAGACCCACTTACACCCAATGGGTTTGCCCCCTTCAGGTGGATCAACCAAAGTCCATACTTGGTTGGTGTACATGGATTTCATCTCGGATCTCATGGCCTCTAGCCATTTCTCAGAATCTGGGCTCATCACAGCTTCCTGATAGGAGGTAGGCTCATTCTCAATGAGCATAACATCATCATGGTCAGACAAGAGAAATGAATATCTCTCAGGCTGACGACATACCCTATCAGACCTGCGAAGAGGTAGGTCTAAATGAACAGGTGGTTGTTCCACAACTCTTTGTGCAATAACCTCATTACCCATAATACTTTTTGGTTCCTGTTCAACCTCCATCAAAGCCTCAGTGCTATGGTCCTTATCTTGAATTTCTTCAAGATCGAACGTACTCCCACTAGTTTTTCTAGAAACAAAATCCCTTTCTAGAAAAACCCCAGTCTTTGCTACAAACACTTTGTGCTGACTGGGAATGTAGAAGTAATATCCCTTTGTATCCTTGGGATATCCAACAAAATAGCACCTATCGGATTTGGGTCTCAGTTTGTCTGAGGCTTGACATCGAACGTAAGCCTCACAACCCCAAATCCTCATGAAAGACATCTTGGGATTTCTCCCTGTCCATATCATATATGGTGTCTTTATCACAGCCTTAGATGGTACACGGTTAAGGGTAAAGGTTGTTGTGTCTAGAGCATATCCCCAAAAGGATATAGGAAGATCTGTGTGACTCATCATAGATCGTACCATATCTAATAGGGTACGATTCCTCCTTTCGGATACACCATTCCACTGTGGTGTTCCAAGAGGAGTGAGTTGGGATAGAATCTCACACTCAGCTAGATAGTCACGAAACTCATGGCTAAGGTATTCACCACCTCGATCTGATCGAAGTATCTTAATACTCTTGCCAAGCTGGTTTTGTACTTCATTCTTTAATTCTTTGAACTTTTCAAAGGATTCTGATTTATGTGTCATAAGATACACATAACCATATCTACTGAAGTTATCAGTAAATGTAATGAAGTACCTGTAACCACCTCTAGCAGCAACATTGAAAGGGTCACATACATCACTATGTATAAGTCCTGACAAGTCTGTTGCTCTTTCGCTGTGTCCACTAAAGGGAGTCTTAGTCATCTTGCCTAAAAGGCAAGACTCACATGTCTCATATGATTCAAAATCAAATTAGTCTAACAGCCCATCCTTATGGAGCTGAGATAAGCGACTCTCATTTATATGACCTAAGTGACAATGTCAGAGATAGGTTTGGTTCAACTCATTTGACTTGAACCTTTTGGTACTTATGTTATAGATAGGGCTCTCTAAGTCTAGAAAGTAGAGTCCGTTCATTAGAGGTGCACTACAATAGAACATATCATTTAAATAAACTGAACAACATTTGTTCTTTATTATAAATTTAAATCCTTTCTTGTCCAAACAAGAAATCGAAATTATGTTCTTAGTTAAAGCAAACACATAACAATATTCATCTAATTCTAGTACAAGCCCAGTGAGCAGAGATAGATCATAAGTTCCTACAGCAACAGCAGCAACCCTTGCTTTATTGCCTACTCATAGGTCCACCTCGCCCTTTGTCAATGCCCTGCTATTTCTCAGTGCTTGTACATTGGTACAAATGTGAGATGCACATCCGGTATCTAATACTCATGATGAAGAAATAGATAGATTGACTTCTATAACATTTATACCTGAAGAAGAAGTCTCACTTCTCTTCTTCTTGGCTTGGGACTTTTCCTTACCTTTAGGCTTGCCCTTGCCTTTCTTCTTTTGCACCATCAAAATGGTATCAAATTTTCCCTTCTTAAGGTTGAGCTTAGTAGTTCTCAACATGCTGAGCATCTCAGGCAGTGGCTTATCAATTTCATTCATGTTGTAATTCATGACAAATTGATTGTAGCTTTGCGGCAAAGACTGCAAGATTAAGTCAATGGCCAGCTCTTGGCCAAGGGGGAATCCCAATCTCTGTAGGTTTTCTACGTACCCAATCATCTTGAGTACATATGGACCTACGGGAGTCCCATCTTGCATTTTGGAACCAAACAGTGCCTTAGAGACTTCATATCTCTCGTGCCTTGCTTGTCCTTGATATAGTTGACGAAGATGTTCAACCATATCATAAGCATTCATGAACTCGTGTTGCTTCTGAAGCTCAGAGTTCATGGTCAGGAGCATTAGACATGACACATCTAATGCATCATCTTGATGCTTCTTGTAAGCATCTTTGTCAGCTCGTGAGGCAGTGGCAGGAGGTGCCTCTGGAATGGGCTGCTCCAGGACGTACAGTTTCCTTTCTTGGGTGAGAACAATTCTCAAGTTCCTATACTAGTCCAGGAAATTTACTCCATTGAGCTTGTCCTTCTTAAGGACAGAACGCAGAGAGAGTGTGTTCGTGTTTGTCGACATAGTAATCTACAACATACAATGCAGAGAATTAATATCATATTCCTTTTATCATTTAATTAGGCATTTAATCAAATGATGCTCCCACTGAATTATAGGAATTTTGTAGAATCGAGTTATGGATGTGGTCAAACCACATTACTAGATTCATACAAACTAGCTATAATTCTTGCGGGACAAGATCCACATCATACTAAGCCTTGAGTTAGCTTTGGCTAAATCGAACAAGACTTAGTACGATCGGTGGGTAACACATTACCGATTACATCTCTATGCAACTCTTGTTTACAGGATCAAGACCCACATTTACAAAAGACATTGAGTTAGCTTTGGCTAAATCGCCCAAGATTTAGTGTAAATGTGATCTTATCCTATCTTTCCAACGGTTGGAATATGCCTATAGTTCTACTCGATCCAATTGAGTTAACTAGTTTTACTCAATCTAATTGAGCTTACTCTAACCCAAGCCGTGATAGGCGGGACCAAGATTGTCCCTCCGCACCCTACCAAGATAATATGCGTTGCTCTGCTTTGGTAGATTCAACAACTACAAATGATCGAGGTAGTGATGGGTATCAAGGACCTGGTAGGCATTTACGAGTTGATTCGATTAAGATCTAATCTAATTGTAATGTGTATCATATACGCATTAAGGCCTTTATTATCCTATATTAGCATGCATCACATACATACAAGCATTATTCTAGCATGCATCATATACATACAAGAAAAATATCCTAGCATGCATCATATACATACAAGCATTATTCTACTAGCATGCATCACATACATACAAGCAAAATAATATATATATATATATATATATATATATATATATATATATATATATATAATTAACTGTGATGTGGTCATGGCCCTACTACGATCTTCTCAATCCAATGAGAAGATCGGACGGTCAACCTAAGGCTAGCGGCTTCTCCAAGTGCTTCCTTTGACCGCCATGTGTCGTCGGCACCCTTCTCGTAACTTCGTCTACAAGTGGACTTTCCACCGCTCCATTTTGTACATGACAAATATGAAACTCGAGTTACATTCGAGTCTAAAACTATTTACAACTAGAATTTCAAAAGAAGAGGTACGACGCGCAAGTCGCATACACTATACAACACGCACAACCATAAAAACGACACGCATGCCGTATTATGAATTACAACACATCATAATCCAATCAAATTGGGGTCATTGGGCCATGACAATCACCGAATTATACATAATTCTAAATTATGTATTTTTACAGAAAATTTCTATAATTTTTCTTATTTTTTTTAATTTTATGAGTCACCTCTCCGTAACGATCCCGCTAAGTGATTTCCGGGCGCGATCGCGGGACAATGCCCCTTTTGGGGTTAGGGGAAGTGCCCATACTCGCAAAATAAACTTTGAGAGTGTCCCTACTACAATCTTACAGTGACTTAAGTCACTGTCCCAAAAACCTAAAGCGAGAACTCGCCGTTTCGGAGAGTTTTTCTCGATGGTTGAAGCCTACAAGTGTCCCAACACTCGTTGCTTTGACTCTTCGAAAAAAATACCCAAAAAATCTATAAAAATAGGAAATTTACAGAAATATAAAAATCTGTAATTTTTATATCTAATACAAAAACTACAAAAATGAAACACATACATGCTTCGTACATGGCTCTGATACCACTGTTGAACTTTCCGAGCCGCAAAAACCGCTTTTTGCGTTGCGGAAACCCCGGAAGCCCGGCCACGGGTCCGTGTGAAGATGTATTAAATCTAAAACATGTATATATTTACTAAAAACCCTAGATCTACCTTAGATCTAGAAGATGAGATCATTACCCTCGATGCGACGCCCTTCGCAAATCCCGCTCGTCCAAAAGCTTCGTCGGAACTCAAGAGCGTCAAGTGCACACTCCTCTATTGGTATCCACACAAGCAATAGGTGGAGAAAAGCAATCTTGAGTGTGCTAGCACTCCTTATATGCTCACGGCAAGATGAGGAAAAAGAGGGAGAGAGCTTGAGATGATGATCCAAGGAAGAAGATGAAGTTGTGGTAACTTACACAAAAAATGAATTTTTTTTTCATCTAATGCCAATCAAGTGGCCGACCACTTCATGGAGAGGGGGTTACATGCATGCATGTAACTCCAAGAGCCAATTTCTCTTGGTCTCCCTTATGAGGTGGCACCACTTGATAATTCAATGATGATGTGGAGCATCATCATTGGCCGGCCATGCCAAGTCATCATCATGACATGGCATTTGGTCAAGTCAAACTTGACCTTTCATCTTCCCTCTCAAGTCAAGTCAAACTTGACTTCTTATCTCCCATGGCTGATCAAATCCAACCATTTGATTCAAGTCAATTTAATTTAATGAATCTCTATTCATTAATTTAAATTGATTTGATGAATCAAATCTAAATTAGACTCATTCAACACTTGAATTAAATCGAGTCCAACTCAATTAGTCTAATTAGGATTACTCTTAATTCAATTTGGTTCATCCCATGAACCTAATCTCCATCTAATTGCCCTTATGTGTGTGACCCTATAGGTTCTTGTAATGTTGGCAATGTCCCTAAACCGATTTAGGAACATAAGCAATGAGCGGTATCTAACAACACATCATTGCTACCCAAGTTACAAGAATGTTGAGCTCCAACATCACCTTTGTGACTACTAATTGTGACTCTCACAATATGTGACAATGTCCCTCTATCCTTGACATCTAGATTGACCAATCAAGGCATAGACCGTGTCATCCTCGGTACAATCTATATCTTGAACTTCAAGTAGACTCACTCTAATCAAATGAGCTCAATATCTCATATTGACTCATTTGGGCATGGTCATGCACTTCGTGATCTCACTCTATCAAGAATATCGATGTCACTCCCGTCATATAGGAGGGATAGATCCCATCTACATCACTCACATCCCTCCGCATAATTTGTTACATACCCAGTAATCGCCTTTATAGTCCACCCATTTATGGGTGACGTTTGACGAAGCCAAAGTATGCAACTCCTTATGTAGGGAACCATGGTGACTTCAGGTCTAAGGACTAATAGTCATACTAATAGCCACATGAGAAAGTATAAGACACTCATATAACGATCCATGATACTTTCTTATGGCGGGTCATTCAGTATACATTCTCCAATGCATACCCATGTGTCAACTTGATATCTCATATCCATGACTTGTGAGATCAAGTCATCGTGTTGACCTACATGCTAGTCTCTACGCATTAACATTATCCCTGAATGTTAATACTTGACTAGGAATGATTAAGAGTAGTGTTCTCTATATCATCTCATTATCGATTCAACCAATCAATTGATATAGATAAGAACTTATTACTCAAGGACATTATTATATTTAGTTATTTGGCACCAATACAAGTAAATATAATAACCATGCCTTTATAAATAGGAATATGATACAATAAAGTTCATACAACAATCATCACATGATTGGCTCTAGGGCTTTCACTAACAATTCATGGCAAAACAATGAGTATTGGTCTCCATACCCTAATACATCTACCTATTAAATTTGAGGGCAAACAAGGATACTAACAGTTTCGTCGATAGAAAAATAAAATAGAAAAAAAAAAGAAAACAATAAGCGATCCTAATTCTACCAAACACCATTACACTCCCCGGCAATGACGTCATTTGAAAGTGACCACATTGTCTCAATGCGATACTATCAAAAATAAAATTTATAATTGACGGAACCCCCTTTACACTAATGTAGCATAGAGCTGACTCGGGTCATCACCCAATGAGTGTAATCGATAGAATGATGTCCTTAGGATCGCTTCGTTATTTCTTCACCATAGTGGTCACCACAGTTTGGTCATGGTTCGTTGAAGAATAAGCCCCAAAACTCCTCGACATGTTCATCAAATGCCCTACAAAATAGAGTATACAACAAATTTGTGCTAAGGACATCAAATTATCAAGTAGTTGCATTAAAGTGCTAAAATGATCCATATTTGTAAAACATGATAAATAGATCAAATTAACCATACGAATGGATCAAAACCTCGAGAAATGAATACAAAATATCATGTCAAAACGTGAGTTATCACTTTGGTCCCCACCACAACTATGGTCTCCACCATGGCCAACTTATGGTCTACCCTACAGCCGTGGAATGACGTCGCCGCCACCGCAGTATAGTAATTAGAGTTTTTAAGTATTTCTGATTTGGTTTTGAATATTTCTAAAATTGTTTTAAACTTTTCTCTTTTCTAGTCTATATAAACATGAGACAAGGCTCTTGTACAAAAATTGAATTTGATTATGATTAATAAAGTTTGCTTTGGTTTCGTTTAACCTAGAGATCGAACCTCTCCGTTTGTGAAGTCTGAAAGGTTTTAGTGCTCACTTCGTCTGCATCAAGCTCACAATTAGATAATGCTATTCAAATACCCCCCCCCCACCCAGCATTATCTCGGTCATATCAATTTCATCCCTATCTCAGTGGGGTTTATGGTTTGCTAAGAGGATAAGTTTCTAGATAGTCCTAAACTAATTAAGATAATTTTATCATTTCATTGGTGTGTGATGTAGGATCGAGTTCTATCGAGAAGGGGGGGGGGTGAATTTCGGTGTTCACAATTTTATTTCTGATTGAAATATTTTCTTTTAATTTTTAAAAGATATTAGAGCAATGCAGCAGAAATAAAGACAAGTGCTCAAGGTTTTACTTGATTCATAACCCTAACTGAGTTGCTACTCTAAGGCTCACACCTCTCCGAGAGTTGCCTCGATGGGCAATCCACTAAGAGACCCTTCAACTCGAGAACTCTTGATTTTGGAGGAAATTCACTTTTACATAAATGAAGGATGAGGTAACCCACTACCTCTCCTTATAAAATTAAGTACAAGTAAAGCGAAATGAAAACAATTTAAACTAGGTATATCGACATGTGTAGCTTTTGAAATGGAGCTCGGAGTGTCGGACTTGCGAAAGGTTAGCGTGTGAGAGCTTTTACCAATGAGAAAAAATTTTGATAGCACTTCGACATATATGAGTTATTATCCTCGGAGATGGTGCTCCATTTCTTTTATAAGCCTCTTCCAGTCAACTGGAACACCCTCCAGTCAACTCCAAATCAGCCCGTCAATTTGGTATTCTATGCTTTCCAGTCGACTCAAGGTTTCCTGACTCCGCTCGTGTGCAGTTTAGGAAATTACATATCCCAATTGAATGGACCTCCCCAGTCGACTATAACTCTTGCCATCTTGGCCTCACAATCTGTCATCGATCACCATACTAGGTTGCTAATTATACATCCTAGTCGACTAGACCATACCCAGTTGACCGGGCCACAGTCGACTGGAAACCAATCAGTCGATTGGATACATGCAAAAATGTGTTAGCACAAAACACACTATGAAATGAAATGGTAGTAGTAATTGTTAGGGCGATCAAACCATGTGATATGGTTTTGATGTGTGTATCAAAGGGTTTAAGTTAGGATGATTGGATTTGATATGTGCGTTGGAGTCTTGCAGAACTTAGTAATTCGCACATGGAGCTTAGGCAAGTGTCACCACTCACAACCTCGTGCTTGAGTTGGAGAAGGAGCATTGTGTTGGATCAATGCGGTTCGCTAGAGGGGGGGGGTGAATAGCGAAAGAAAATTTTTCTCGTACGAACTCGTTTTAAAAGAAAACTTATATGCAGCGGAAAGATAAGCAAAACAAAAAGTAAAGGAGACAATAGACACAAGAGATTTACTTGGTTCGTAGCCGAAGGCTACTACTCCAAGGCCCTAGTGGTCCTTGACCACGTACGGAGGGCAAAAGCACTAAAGGAACTCCTCCTCGTTAGAGGTAGGAGTTAATCGATACAAGAAGAAACCACAAAAACTTGAGGTAGAGGGACACTCCCCCTCTCCTCGTATACGATAAAAGCTCCGGAAATATAAATGACAAACTGATAACAAAAACTAAGACCGACGTACAATAATAAAGAAACTTAAACCTAGACGTCGGAATGGAAGGACTTCGTTGTTGTAGAGTTGCAACAGAATCTGAGGCTTTTGAGCACTTAGAATTGTTGATAAAACCCTAGGTTTGGCCCTCCTTTATAGCCTTTGAGCCCTTTCGAGTGGGTCTTCAACCAATCACAAATGGACACCAAACCGCTTTGAGGTGGAGTGATAAGCCTTGACTCTCGACCGATCATTGACCATCACGATCGATGGCCATCATCATCGATGATGGCGATCCCGATTGATAACCTTCGGCTGATCCGATACACTCGGCAATGAGTCCTCCAAGCCGGCAAATGATCGATGCTTGCTGCAAGTCAAAGTTAGCTCAATAAAAACATAATTTTGATGGTCGTCGACCATCCGATCTCGACCTAGACCATCTATAAGATGTCTTTGGTCGGATCTACGCTTAAGATCATCCCCGTAAAGAGGATACGACCTTACTTACTCTCGCACACACGAGCTTACCTCGATACTTACGTGTCGCTTTGCTTCCGCCTTCCACTCGATTCCTTGGCTCCCTCAAGTAACTCGAGTATCGCCCGACCACCGCGGCTTCCTCCGGGTGTCGCTAGCCTTCACTCACTATATCAATCTTCCGCACACTCGATTCATCGTGAGAAAACAAAATAGACTTAACTTTTGTGTCTTTGCTATAATCAAAACATGTGTTCGATTTGGTGCCTCATCGCACCAACAATCTCCCCTTTGATATATGGCAAAAACACACAAAGTTAAGGAAATTAAGTGCATGAAACAAGAAAGACAAGAAGCAAAGTAGGAGTAGTAAAAATATTTCTCAAGTTCTCCCTTAGAGGAACCCTCCTCCCGAGGGTGAGTACTTGAAAAAGACTTTTAGCTCTCCAAACACAAAAGATAATGAGTTAAGTAAATGGCATTACTTAACTTAGGCTTCTTAGAGTCAAAAATAAGTGCAAGTTAAGTAATCAAAAGTTAAGTCAAAAGGTTAATCATTCAAAAGGTTTAACTTTTGATTTCTTAACTTGGGCCTTTAAAGTTTTCAATTCCGAAGAGTTGAAACATAAACCTTACTCCCCCTTAACTTAGGCCAGAGTCAAAGTTTTAAGTTAAGTTATTAATTTCAAAAATTTTGAAATTGAACTTTGGCCTTTTCTTGAACCTTAACTTTGGCCCTTTCTCCCCCTTTTGACATAAATCAAGGAAAAAGTGGGGTTTTTTAAGAAAACCCTAAGTCCAAGCATGATGATTTTAAAAATAGTATGTGAAAATAATTCATCTAAATGTTCAACTCTAGTTTGACTTGATTGAAATGATATTATCAACAAGTCCTGATTAGAGTTGGTTAATATTAGTTGCATATTTATACTCCGAGGTTCATATTGACGCACTTGATCTACATCTTGGAACCTGGAGTAGGGTCCTAACATCTCACGCCCATCTACGTGGCTAAGTACACAAACACATTAGTCCTATGTGTTGTGAGATGTACTGGCTCCTTAAATCTATAGGTGCATGTTATCTAAGGTATGTCCTATGCTAGTTCCATCAAAATGAAAAATAAGAAATAGTAGTAAGAAAATATAGTTTGCAAGTTCTTATTCTATTACGCACATGCCCAATTTTCGTCTTAATAGACTAAATTCGGCTTCGGGTAGGGGTTTAGTAAATAGGTCTGCTAGGTTAGATTTCGATTCGACGTACTCGAGTTGTATGGCTCCGTTGGCCACATGTTCTCGAATGAAATGGTGTTTGACTTCTATATGTTTGGTCCTAGAGTGACATATTGGATTCTTTGTAAGATTAATTGAACTAATGTTATCTACGTGAAGTTTAGTATTCGTAAAGTCTAACTTAAAGTCATGGAGAGTGTGCTTCATCCAAAGAAGTTGAGTGACACACTCACCCATCGCGATGTATTCGGCTTCGGTGGTAGATAAGGCAACACAATGTTGCTTCCTACTGCACCAACTCACTAGACTCGAGCCGAGTAGTTGACAACAACCACTCGTGCTCTTTCTATCGAGTTTACTACCGGCATAATCCGAATCGGAGTAACCGATTAGTTCGAACTCGGTAGATCTAGGATACCAAATACCGACATTAAGTGTACCCTTTAGATATCTAAGGATACGCTTAACTAGGGTTAGATGAGACTCGCACAGTGTTTGAAATCGCACACATACTTACCGCAAATAAGATATCGTCGGCTTGCTAAGTACGTGAGACTCTATTACACTCCTATAGTACTTTAAGTCAATGGACTTACTTTCTAGGTCTTCTCCTATGTTAACATTTATCGCCATTGGGGTGTTTATTACCTTAGCGTCTTGCATTCCAAATCTTTTAATTAACTCCTTAGTGTATTTTTGTTGATATAGGTATATACCATCCTTAGTTTGTTTAATTTGTAGACCTAAAAAGAAACTTAACTCGCCTACCAAGTTCATTTCGAACTCACTTTCCATGAGCGAAACGAACTCGTTTAGTAAGGCTGAGTTAGAGGTTCCAAAAATTATATCGTCTACGTAAATTTGAGCTATGAATATTTCTTTACCTAAGGTTTTTACGAAGAGAGTTGGGTCAACTAAGCCTTGGTTAAACCCTTTTGACTTAAGATGGATTGAAAGTCTCGCATCAAGCTCGAGGAGCTTGTTTAAGTCCATAGAGAGCTTTCTTAAGTTTTAGAACATGGTCGGGTTTATCTAGATTTTCAATCCGGGGTTGGCTAACATAAACTTCTTCTTTAATGTATCCATTTAGGAATGCCGACTTAACATCCATTTGAAACAGCTTAAATCCTCGATGTGCGGCATAAGCTAGCAACATTCGAATGGATTCGAGTCTAGCTACTGGGGCATAGGTTTCGTCGTAATCTAAGCCTTCGACTTGGCTAAATCCTTTGGCGACTAACCGAGCCTTGTTTCTAACTACTTCACCTTTATCATCGTTTATTTCAAACACCCACCTTGTTCCAATTATCGCTTTATCTTTAGGTGGTGGTACTAATTCCCACACCCCGTTCCTAGTAAATTGAGCTAGCTCTTCTTGCATTGCAATAATCCAATCGGGATCAAGAAGAGCTTGTTCAATTGATTTGGGTTCTATCTTTGAAATTAAGGAAATTTGACTAAGGTTCCTATAGGATGCTCTAGTTCGAACTCCTAGATTAGGATCTCCTATCACTTGATCGATAGGGTGGTTCGTCTGAGTCCTAGAGTGGGTTGGGTTTGTGTCACCTAATGCTTGATCAAGTGGGTGTCTTGGTTGAACACTAGGTTGGTTGGAGTCATCTATCACTTGATCAATAGAGTGACTAGGTTGACTTAGGTTAGATTAACACTAGACCTGATCTCGGATCGAGTAAGGTCTAGTATGAATCGGCTCGCTAATTGGGGTTGCTTGGGTTTTGTAGGTTCATGTCCTTCATCGAATACTACATTGATAGTCTCCTCGACTCTAAGGGTGTCGTGGTTATATACTCTATAAGCTCTACTTGTAGTCGAGTATCCTAGAAAGATTCCGGTCGTGGTTTTGGATGTAAATTTCCCTAGGTAATCCTTAGTGTTTAGGATATGTACCTTACACCCAAATACCCTAAAGTACTTGATGTTAGGTATTTTATCGTGATAAATCTCGTACGAGGTCTTAAGGTGCCTCTTTACCATAAGGATCCTATTTTGGACATAGCAAGCCGTGCTAACGGCTTCTGCCCAAAACCTATCGGGTAGGTCGTATTCGTTCAACATGGTCCTAGCGGCTTCTTGTAGAGTTCGGTTTTTCCGCTCCACTAGGCCATTTTGCTGAGGGGTCCTAGGGCAAGAGAATTCATGGTGGTATCCGTTTAGGTTACAGAAGTCGGTGAACCTTTGATTTTCGAATTCACCACCATGATCGCTTCTAAGTCTTTTAACCTTAAGGTCTTTTTGATTCTCGATTAATTTGAATAGATTGATTAATTGATCTAGGTATCATTTTTATGTTTGATGAACCTAACCTGTAAACTCGAGTAGTCGTCAATTATGACTAAGCAATATTGACTTCTATTGAGTGACTTGGCTCCATGTGAATCGAATAGATCCATATGCAGGAGCTCAAGTACACTTGAGGTTCGTTCTTGGTTAGTTAACTTGTGTTGTGTCCTAGGTTGTTTTCCTTGTTGACAAGCATTACAGATTTTATTAACCAAGTTGTTGAGGTTGGGTAAGCCTCTGACTAAGCCATTCTGACTCATCTTGTGGACGAGTCTTGGGTGCGAGTGACCGAGTCGTCGGTGCCACAACCATGATTCCTCTTGCCGTGTCATAAGACACTTAGTTGAGGAGTTGGTTAAATTGATCGTATAAATGTTGTTATTTCTAGTTCCTTTAAGAATTATTTCAGAGGTTTCGTTGGTATTAATTACGCATTCATTTTCTAGAAATATAACCTTATAGTTATTATCACACAATTGGCTTACACTAAGTAAGTTATATTCAAAATTCTCTACAAGTAATACATTTTTAATGACAAAATTCGTGTTAAGCTCGATATCACCTGATCCGATGATTTTGAGCTTGCCGTTATTCCCAAAGGCTACCGATCCTTGTCGTTTGAATCGAAGCTTTGCAATTTGAGTTGATCCCCCATGTGTCGAGTAACCGCTGTCCAACATCCATTGATCCTACACACAAGGTGGTTGGATTGGATGTTAGATTTTTGTTAAGAAAATTGGTTGTAAGTTGTTAACCCTAGGTCATCTCACCGGAGTCTATATGATCAAGCATGTTATACTTATGTGTTTTTGAGATGACTTCCAATTAAGTTGATTAAGTGGATTTAGGTTCAAGTAATTTTATGTTGAGATGATTTCCAATTTAAATTGATTAAGTGAATTTAGGTTCAAGTAGATTTAGGTTCAAGTGATTTTATGTTGAGATGATTTCCAATTAAATTGATTAAGTGAATTTAGGTTCAAGTAGATTTAGGTTCAAGTAGATTTAGGTTCAAGTGATTTTATGTTGAGATGATTTCCAATTAAATTGATTAAGTGAATTTAGGTTCAAGTAGATTTAGGTTCAAGTAGATTTAGGTTCAAGTGATTTTATGTTAGATTTGGATTTAACCCAAGGCTTGTCAAGTTTACCTTTTCAAGATCATGGCTTCCAGGTCGTGGCGAGGCACAGGGGCCTTCTTTTATCGGATCATCGACCACTTCCTTAGACAAAGCCATTTTCAGGAAAATGATGACTTGACTCACCTAAAATTATTTCCTTGTCTAACTAGTTATTTTTTTGAAAAGAGGCTCTCCGAGGCTCAATCTTTTCGAAGGATTTTAGTTGATTATTTGAAAAGAGGCTCCCCGAGGCTCAATCTTTTCAAAGGATTTTAGTTGATTATTTACGTGTTCTAAGTGAGTTCACTAAAAAAACAAAACAACAAAAATCTAAGCATGCAATTTCTAAGTTAAAACACAAACATGTTTTGTACTGGCTCCCCCTAGACCGTTGAATCGGTTCGGTCTATCCACATAGTGGATTTGGTCCTTGGGAACCCAGTACGAGTTGGATCCGAGAGTTGAAATCAAAGTGGTCTTAGGGACCCATGCTTGGACACATTTCTTATGTCTACTTACGATTGACATATATGACTTATTGGTCGTGTTTGAGTTAAACCCTAGTCCGGCCTTGTTGTACACGACCCTTTGCGATCCAAGTAGGAGGTCAAGTCCTTTGGATCCCAAAGTAAACCTTTCCAACGTATTCCTAAGATCTTCGACTTGACTCTTCAAGAGTGAGTTCTCAACTTCGAGTTTTTCAACCCGAGTTGAGTCCTTCTCTTGAACTCGACTAGTCGAAGAGGTTAGGGAGACCTTGTGTTTGAGGAGTTTGACCTCCTCAACCAGGGTCTCGACCTTGGACTCGGATTTAACTAATTTCCTAGACAAAAACCTAACCATATTATGTAAGGTATTAAATAAAGCTCGACTTACTTTAAGGGTATCTTTTGAACCGGATGCGTATCCGTGGCTTGACTTGAAGGTAGCTTCGTAGTCCGAGTCATCCTCGAGTTCGACTCAAGTTGGGCTCGGTCTCTGTGTCCGACTCAATTGATTTCGCCATGAAGACGTGGTCTTCGTCTTCTTCGGATGACGCTTCTTCCCATGTCGCGTTGAGGGCCTTCTTGTGCTTAGGTGCTTGGTGGTTGAGCTTAGGGCACTCGGACTTGATATGTCCAAACCTGTTACACTCATAACACCTAATATTAGAACTTTTAGGCTTACCTTGGTTGGGTCGAGTCGTAGTTCGCGTTCGTCCCTTGGCTATCCTTCGAGCTAGGTTCATTAGTTCTACCAACTCCGGTCAACTTCTTCTTGGACTCATCTTCCTCCTCGGGTGGTGGTGGCTTGCTTGCGATTTTCTTCTTCTTTGAACCTCGCAAACAAGGCTATACTCTCTCGGGTTCCGAGTTGGATTGTTCATGTAATTCAAATCCAAAAGAGTTCGCCTAACCTAATTTTAGAAAGGTCCTTGGAGACCTTATAGGCATCAACCATGGATGCCCATAAGGTAGTCCTCAGAAAAGAGTTTAGGACATACCTAATAAGGTCGCGGTTTTTGACCTTTTGCCCGATTGCGTGTAGGTTGTTGACTATGTCTTGGACACGGGCGTGGAGTTGCGTCGCGGACTCGTGTTCCTGCATTTTTAGTGTGTACAATTTATTGAATAACAAATCACGTTTGCAAACCTTAGCTTGATCCGATCCTTCGTGTAACTCGATTAGCTTTGTCCAAAGATCCTTTGCGCTTATGAAGGGGCCGACGCGATTTAGCTCCTCCTTGGACAAGCCGCATTGGAGGATTTGTGTTGCCTTGGCATCGGCTTCGACTTGTCGTTTTATTGCAACGGTCCATTGATCATAATCCAAGGAGTCACCCACTTCATTAGTCGGAAGTGTGAAACCCGTTTGGATTATGATCCACATCTCGATTTGGGTTTTGAGAAAGCATTCCATCCGACCTTTCCAGTAACGGAAATCATCTCCGTTGTAAAACGGAGGTCGGACGGTGCTAAAACCCTCGAGATGGGCCATTAGAACAAAAAGACAAGGAGACTAAAATGAAAACCTTCGATGTCCCCGAAAGGCTACTAAACGTCGATTTTTGAGGATGAAAACAGCTTGTTACGGGGGTAAACCCCCGGTAAGAAGTGTAGATCTCTGCGAGAGCTTCGATTTGGTAGGTAGACCGTGTCGTGGGTCAACTTGTACGAAAAGTTATGCCCGTTTGACCGTCGGCTACTCCAAAAGCGAATACTTGCAAAACAAAATCAAACGAAGAGTACCAAGACTTCGTCTTGGATTAGTAGCGGAGAAAATTTAAACGAAAAACAAATCTGGAAAAAAAATGTTAGATTGGTGGTTTCACCAAATCTAAGCGCCCCCGGCTCTGATACCAATTGTTGGATCAATGCGGTTCGCTAGAGGGGGGGGGGGTGAATAGCGAAAGAAAATTTTTCTCGTACGAACTCGTTTTAAAAGAAAACTTATATGCAGCGGAAAGATAAGCAAAACAAAAAGTAAAGGAGACAATAGACACAAGAGATTTACTTGGTTCGTAGCCGAAGGCTACTACTCCAAGGCCCTAGTGGTCCTTGACCACGTACGGAGGGCAAAAGCACTAAAGGAACTCCTCCTAGAGGTAGGAGTTAATCGATACAAGAAGAAACCACAAAAACTTGAGGTAGAGGGACACTCCCCTCTCCTCGATACGATAAAAAGCTCCGGAAATATAAATGACAAACTGATAACAAAAACTAAGACCGACGCATACAATAATAAAGAAACTTAAACCTAGACGCGGAATGGAAGGACTTCGTTGTCGAGAGTTGCAGCAGAACGGAGGCTTTTGAGCACTTAGAATTGTTGATAAAACCCTAGGTTTGGCCCTCCTTTTATAGCCTTTGAGCCCCTTTTCGAGTGGGTCTTCAACCAATCACAAATGGACACCAAACCGCTTTGAGGTGGAGTGATAAGCCTTGACTCCTCGAATCTGATCATTGACCATCGATTGATGGCCATCATCACGATCGATGGCGGCAAGATCGGGCCGATTGATAACCTTCAATGATCGATACACGGCAATGAGTCCTCCGTCGGCAATGATCGATGCTTGGCCGCAAGTCAGTTAGCTCAATAAAAACATAATTTTGATGGTCGTCGACCATCCGATCTCGACCTAGACCATCTATAAGATGTCTTTGGTCGGATCTACGCTTAAGATCATCCCCGTAAAGAGGATACGACCTTACTTACTCTCGCACACACGAGCTTACCTCGATACTTACGTGTCGCTTTTGCTTCCGGCCTTCCACTCGATTCCTTCGGCTCCCTCCGAAGTAACTCGAGTATCGCCCGACCACCGCGGCTTCCTCCGGGTGTCGCTAGCCTTCAGCTCCAGCTATATCAATCTTCTGCACACTCGATTCAGCTCGTGAGAAAACAAAATAGACTTAACTTTTGTGTCTTTGCTATAATCAAAACACAGGTTCGATTTCGGTGCCTCACTGCACCAACACATTGCAGAGGCGTGTGCTTGATGTTGCCGAGGGACCGCCGGACGAGATGACTTGAAGCGAATCCAAGGAAGCAGACTTCGAGGGCAAGAGACGCGAAGGAGCATTGCAGAGTCGTGCGCTTGATGCTGCCGAGGGACGTGGTGTTGGGTTTTTTTGAGCCGCAAAAATTTCTTTTTGCATTGCGGAAACCTCGGAATCCCCGGCCACGGATCCGTGCGAAGATGTATTAAAACAAAAACATGTATGTGTTTATATAAAACCCTAGATCTACCTTAGATCTACATGATAAGGACGTTACCCTCGATGCGATGCCCTTCGCAAATCCCGCTCGTCCAAAAGGTTCGCCGGAACACAAGAGTGTCAAGTGCACACTCCTCTATTGGTATCCACACAAGCAATAGGTGGAGAAAACACACCCTTGCGTGTGCTAGCACTCTATGGATGGTTCGGCCAAAGAGGTTGGGAGAGGGAGAGAGCTTGAGGGAAGTTGATCCAAGGTTGAAAATGAAGTTGTGTAACCCACCAAAATGAATTCCCACATCTAATGGGGTTGGTCGGCCACATTATGGCTTGGGAGGTTACATGCATGCATGTAACTCCAATGCCTCTTGGTCTCCCTCTTGATGTGGCACCAATTGACAAAGTCAATGATGATGTGGAGCATCATCATTGGCCGGCCATGCCAAGTCATCATCATGACATGGCATTTGGTCAAGTCAAACTTGACCTTTCATCTTCCCTCTCAAGCCAAGTCAAACTTGACCTCTAATCTCCCATGGTTGATCAAATCTAACCACTTAACTCAAGTCAATTTAATTTAATGAATCTCTATTCATTAATTTAAATTGATTTGATGAATCAAATCTAAATTAGACTTATTCAACACTTGAATCAACTTGAGTCTAACTCAATTAGTCTAATTTGGAATACTCTTAATCCAATTTGGTTCATCCCATGAACCTAATCCTCATGGTTCATCATATGAACCTAATCTCCATCTAATTGCTCTTATGTGTGTGACCCTATAGGTTCTTGTAACGTTGGCAATGTCCCTAAACCGATTTAGGAACATAAGCAATGAGCGGTATCTAGAAACACATCATTGCTACCCAAGTTACGAGAATGTTGAGCTCCAACATCGCCTTTTTGACTACTAATTGTGACTCTCACAATATGTGACAATGTCCCTCTATCCTTGACATCTAGATTGACAAATCGAGGCATAGACCGTGTCATCCTCGGTACAATCTAAATCTTGAACTCCAAGTAGACTCACTCTAATCAAATGAGCTCAATATCTCATATTGACTCATTTGGGCATGGTCATGCACTTCGTGGTCTCACTCTATCAAGAATATCGATGTCACTCCCATCATATAGGAGGAATAGATCCCATCTACATCACTCACATCCCTCCGCATAATTTGTTACATACCCAATAATCGCCTTTACAGTCCACCCATTTACGGGTGACATTTGACGAAGCCAAAGTATGCAACTCCTTATGTAGGGAACCATGGTGACTTCAGGTCTAAGGACTAATAGTCATACTAATAGCCACATGAGAAAGCATAAGACACTCATATAACGATCCATGATACTTTCTCATGGTGGGTCATTCAGTATACATTCTCCAATGCATACCCATGTGTCAACTTGATATCTCATATCCATGACTTGTGAGATCAAGTCATCATGTTGACCTACATGCTAGTCTCTACGCATTAACATTGTCCCTGAATGTTAATACTCGACTAGGAATGATTAAGAGTAGTGTTCTCTATATCATCTCATTATCGATTCAACCAATCGATTGATATAGATAAGAACCTAAAACTTAAGGACATTATTATATTTAGTTATTTGACACCAATACAAGTAAATATAATAACCATGCCTTTATAAATGGGAATATGATACAATAAAGTCTATACAACAATCATCACATGATTGACTCTAAGGCTTTCACTAACAATCTCCCACTAGCACTAGTGCCAATCACCGTAGTATCTAATACCCAATGACCTAGTGTGACCATCATGCTTTTTTTGTGCAAAAGCCTTGGTCAAGGGATCTGCGATGTTAGCCTCTGTGGGTACTCTGCAAATCTTCACATCTCCTCTATCGATAATCTCTCGAATGAGATGGAAGCGCCGTAGTATGTGTTTGGTCCGCTGGTGTGAGCGAGGTTCTTTAGTCTGTGCAATCGCTCCATTATTGTCACAATAGAGCTCTATGGGATCTGCAATGCTAGGAACCACCCCAAGCTCAGTAATGAACTTGCGGATCCAAACTGCCTCCTTTGCTGCCTCAGATGCAGCGATATACTCGGCTTCTGTTGTAGAATCAGCAACTGTATCCTGCTTCGAACTCTTCCAGCTCACAGCGCCATCATTCAAGCAAAACACGAACCATGACTGCGATCTATAATCATCCTGGTCAATTTGGAAGCTGGCATCGCTGCAACCCTTTACAGCTAGCTCCTCATCGCCTCCAAATATCAAGAAATATTCTTTAGTCATTCTCAAGTACTTAAGAATATTCTTGACTGCTATCCAGTAACACTCACCTGGATCTAACTAGTATATACTCGTCATGCTCAAAGCATACGAGACATCAGGATGAGTACACAGCATGGCGTACATGATAGATCCTATAGCAGATGCGTAAGGGATCTTATCCATGCGGTCTCTCTCCTTTCTAGAAGAGGGACTTTGAGTCTTCGAAAGACTCACACCATGTGACATCGACAGAAGTCCCTACTTGGAATTCTGCATGGCAAACCGTAGTAATACCGTGTCAATGTATGTATTCTGACTTAGGCCAAGAAATCTCTTAGATCTATCTCTATAGATCTTGGTGCCTAGAATACAGGCTGCTTCACCTAAGTCCTTCATTGAGAAGCACGTCCCGAGCCAAGTCTTCACAGACTGTAGCGAAGGGATGTCATTCCCAATGAGCAGTATGTCATCCACATACAATACAAGGAAGACAACTGTGTTCCCATTAACTCTTTTGTAGACACAAGGTTCATCTTCATTCTTGATGAAACCAAACTGTTTGATCGCATCATCGAATCGAAGATTCCAACTCCAAGAGGCTTGCTTTAGCCCATAAATTGACCTTTGCAGCTTGCATACCTTCCCAATATGCTGTGGATCTACAAAACCCTCAGGTTGTGTCATGTACACATCCTCGAGTAAGTTTCCATTCAGAAATGCGGTTTTGACATCCATCTGCCAGATCTCATAATCGTGGTATGCTGCAATAGCAAGCAAGATCCGAATGGACTTAAACATCACCACTGGAGAAAAGGTTTCATCATAGTCAATACCATGAATTTGCTTGAAACCTTTAGCCACCAATCGACCCTTATAGGTATGCGTAAGTCCATCCATGTCAGTCTTTCTCCTAAAGACCCACTTACACCCAATGGGTTTGACCCCTTCAGGTGGATCAACCAAAGTCCATACTTGGTTGGTATACATGGATTCCATCTCGGATCTCATGGCCTCTAGCCATTTCTTAGAATCTGGGCTCATCACAGCTTCCTGATAGGAGATAGGCTCATTCTCAATGAGCATAACGTCATCATGGTCAGACAAGAGAAATGAGTATCTCTCAGGCTGACGACGTACCCTATTAGACCTGCGAAGAGGTAGGTCTACCTGAACAGGTGGTTGTTCCACAACTCTTTGTGCAACAACCTCATCACCCACAACACTTTGTGGTACCTGTTCAACCTCCATCAAGGCCTCAGTGCTATTGTCCTTATCTTGAATTTCTTCAAGATCGATGGTACTCTCACTAGTTTTTCTAGAAACCAAATCCCTTTCTAGAAAAACTCCAGTCTTTGCCACAAACACTTTGTGTTGACTGGGAATGTAGAAGTAATATCTCTTTCTATCCTTGGGATATCCAACAAAATAGCACCTATCCGATTTGGGTCCCAGTTTGTCTGAGACTTGACGTCGAACGTAAGCCTCACAACCCCAAATCCTCATAAAAGACATCTTAGGATTTCTCCTTGTCCATATCGTATATGGTGTCTTTATGACAGCCTTGGATGGTACACGGTAAAGGGTAAAGGCTGCTGTGTCTAGAGCATATCCCCAAAAGGATATAGGAAGATCTGTGTGACTCATCATAGATCGTACCATATCTAATAGGGTACGATTCCTCCTTTTGGATACACCATTCCACTGTGGTGTTCCAAGAGGAGTGAGTTGGGATAGAATCCCACACTCAGCTAGATAGTCACGAAACTCATGGCTAAGGTATTCACCACCTCGATCTGATCGAAGTATCTTAATACTCTTGCCAAGATGGTACTGTACTTCATTCTTGAATTCTTTGAACTTTTCAAAGGATTCTGATTTATGTGTCATAAGATACACATAATCATATCTACTGAAGTCATCAGTAAATGTAATGAAGTACCTATAACCACCTCTAGCAGCAACATTGAAAGGACCACATACATCACTATGTATAAGTCCTAACAAATCTGTTGCTCTTTCGCTGTGTCCACTAAAGGGAGTCTTGGTCATCTTGCCTAAAAGGCAAGACTCGCATGTCTCATATGATTCAAAATCAAATGAGTCTAGCAGCCCCTCCTTATGGAGCTGAGATAAACGACTCTCATTTATGTGACCTAAGCGAAAATGCCAGAGATAGGTTTGGTTCAACTCATTTGACTTGAACCTCTTGGTACTTATGTTATAGATAGGGCTCTCTAAGTCTAGAAAGTAGAGTCCGTTCATTAGAGGTGCACTACAATAGAATATATCATTTAAATAAACTGAACAACATTTGTTCTTTATTATAAATGAAAAACCTTTCTTGTCCAAACAAGAAACTGAAATGATGTTCTTAGTTAAGGCAGACACATAACAACATTCATCTAATTCTAGTACAAGCCCAGAGGGCAGAGATAGATCATAAGTTCCTACAGCAACAGCAGCAACCCTTGCTCCATTGCCTACTCATAGGTCCACCTCGCCCTTTGTCAATGCCCTACTATTTCTCAGCGCCTGCACATTGGTACAAATGTGAGATACACATCCGGTATCTAATACCCATGATGAAGAAATAGATAGATTGACTTTTATAACATTTATACCTGAAGTAGAAGTCTCACTTCTTTTCTTCTTAAGATCTTCCAGGTAAGTTTTATAGTTACGCTTCCAATGTCTAGCTTCCTTGCAGTGGAAGCAAGCCCCTTCCTTGGCTACCCCTCCTTTGGGTTTAAGTTCTTTTCCTTTGCCCTTGGCTAGGGACTTTCCCTTACCTTTAGGCTTGCCCTTGCCTTTCTTCTTGTGCAACATCAAAATGGTGTCAGATTTTCCCTTCTTAAGGTTAAGCTCAGCAGTTCTCAACATGCTGAGCATCTCAGGCAATGGCTTATCAATTTCATTCATGTTATAATTCATGACAAATTGATTGTAGGCTTGTGGCAAAGATTGCAAGATTAGGTCAGTGGACAACTCTTGGCCAAGTGGGAATCCCAGCCTTTGTAGGTTTTCTACTTACCCAATCATCTTGAGTACATATGGACCTACAGGAGTCCCATCTTGCATTTTGGACCCAAATAATGCCTTAGAGACTTCATATCTCTCATGCCTTGCTTGTCCTTGATATAGTTGACGAAGATGTCCAACCATATCATAAACATTCATGAACTCGTGTTGCTTCTGAAGCTCAGAGTACATGGTCGCGAGCATTAGACATGACACATCTAATGCATCATCTTGATGCTTCTTGTAAGCATCTTTATCAGCTCGCGAGGCAGTGGCAGGAGGTGCCTCCGGAATGGGCTGCTCCAGGATGTACAGCTTCCTTTCTTGGGTGAGAACAATTCTCAGGTTCCTGTACCAGTCCAAGAAATTTGCTCCATTGAGCTTGTCCTTCTCAAGGACAGAACGCAGAGAGAGAGTGTTCGTGTTTGTCGACATAGTTATCTACAACATACAATACAGAGAATTAATATCATATTCCTTTTATCATTTAATTAGGCCTTTAATCAAATGATGCTCCCACTGAATTATAGAAATTTTGTAGAATCGAGTTATGGATGTGGTCAAACCACATTACTAGATTCATACAAACTAGCTATAATTCTTGCGAGACAAGATCCACATCATACTAACCCTTGAGTTAGCTTTGGCTAAATCACCCAAGACTTAGTACGATCGGTGGGTAACACATTACCGATTACATCTCTATGCAACTCGTGTTTATAGGATCAAGACCCACATTTACAAAAGACCTTGAGTTAGCTTTGGCTAAATCGCCCAAGATTTAGTGTAAATACGATCTTAACCTATGTTTCCAACGATTGGAATATGCCTATAGTTCTACTCGATCCAATTGAGTTAACTAGTTTTGCTCAATCTAATTGAGCTTACTCTAACCCAAGCGTGATAGGCGGGACCAAGATTGTCCCTCCTCACCCTACCAAGATAATATGCGTTGCTCTGCTTTGGCAGATTCAACAACAACAAATGATCAAGGTAGTGATGGGTATCAAGGCTCGGTAGGCATTTTTGAGTTGATTCGATTATGATCTAATCTAATCGTAATGTGTATCTTATACGCATTTAGGCCTTTATTATCCTATATTAGCATGCATCGCATACATACAATCATTATTCTAGCATGCATCATATACATATAAGAAAATTATCCTAGCATGCATCATATACATACAAACATTATTCTACTAGCATGCATCACATACATATAAGCAAAATAAAATATATATATATATATATATATATATATATATATATATATATATATATGTTTAACTGTGATGTAGTCATGGCCCTACTATGATCTTCTCAAGCCAATGAGAAGATCGGACGGTCAACCTAAGGCTAGCGGCTTCTCTAAGCGCTTCCTTTGACCGCCATGTGTCGTCGGCACCCTTCTCGTAACCTCGTCTTCAAGTGGACTTTCCACCGCTCCATTTTGTACATTACAAATATGAAACTCGAGTTACATTCGAGTCTAAAACTATTTACAACTAGAATATCATAAGAAGAGGTACGACGCGCAGGTCGCATACACTATACACCACGCACAACTACAAAAATAGCACGCAGGCCGTATTATGAATTACAACACATCATCCAATCAAATTAGGGTTATTGGGCCATGACAATTACAGAATTATACATAATTATAAATTATTTATTTTTACAGAAAATTTCTATAATTTTTCCTATTTTTTTTCAATTTTATGAGTCACCTCCCCGTAACGGTCCCGCTAAGCGGTTTCCGGGCGTGATCGCGGGACAAGGCCCCTTTCAGGGATAGGGGCAGCGCCCCTACTCACAAAATAAACTTTGCGAGTGTCCCTAAAATGATCTTACAGCAACTTAAGTCGCTGTCCCAAAAACCTAAAGTGAGAACTCGCCGTTTCGGAGAGTTTTTCTCGACGGTTGAAGCCTACAAGTGTCCCAACACTCGTTGCTTCGATTCTTCGAGAAAAATACCCAAAAATTCTATAAAAATAGGAAATTTACAGAAACATATAAATCTGTAATTTTTATATCTAATACAAAAATTACAAAATCGAAACACAAACATGCTTCGCACGTGGCTCTGATTCCACTGTTGGGTTTTTCCGAGCCGCAAAAACCGTTTTTTGCGTTGTGGAAACCTCGGAATCCCCGGCCACAGATCCGTGCGAAGATGTATTAAAACAAAAACATGTATGTGTTTATATAAAACCCTAGATCTACCTTAGATCTACATGATAAGGATGTTACCCTCGATGCGATGCCCTTTGCAAATCCTGCTCGTTCAAAAGGTTCGCCGAAACACAAGAGTGTCAAGTGCACACTCCTCTATTGGTATCCACACAAGCAATAGGTGGAGAAAACACACCCTTGAGTGTGCTAGCACTCTATGGATGGTTAGTCCAAAGAGGTTGGGAGAGGGAGAGAGCTTGAGGGAAGTTGATCCAAGGTTAAAGATGAAGTTGTGTAACCCACCAAAATGAATTCCCACATCTAATGGGGTTGGCCGGCCACATTATGGCTTGGGAGGTTACATGCATGCATGTAACTCCAATGCCTCTTGGTCTCCCTCATGATGTGGCACCAATTGACAAAGTCAATGATGATGTGGAGCATCATCATTGGCCGGCCATGCCAAGTCATCATCATGACATGGCATTTGGTCAAGTCAAACTTTACCTTTCATCTTCCCTCTCAAGTCAAGTCAAACTTGACCTCTAATCTCCCATGGTTGATCAAATCTAACCACTTGACTCAAGTCAATTTAATTTAATGAATCTCTATTCATTAATTTAAATTGATTTGATGAACCAAATCTAAATTAGACTCATTCAACACTTGAATAACCTTGAGTCAAACTCAATTAGTCTAATTTGGATTACTCTTAATCCAATTTGGTTCATCCCATGAACCTAATCGTCATGGTTCATCATATGAACCTAATCTCCATCTAATTGCTCTTATGTGTGTGACCCTATAGGTTCTTGTAACGTTGGCAATGTCCCTAAACCGATTTAGAAACATAAGCAATGAGCGGTATCTAGCAACACATCATTGCTACCCAAGTTACAAGAATGTTGAGCTCCAACATCACCTTTGTGACTACTAATTGTGACTCTCACAATATGTGACAATGTCCCTCTATCCTTGACATCTAGATTGACCAATCGAGGCATAGACCGTGTCATCCTCGGTACAACCTAAATCTTGAACTCCAAGTAGACTCACTCTAATCAAATGAGCTCAATATCTCATATTGACTCATTTGGGCATGGCCATGCACTTCGTGGTCTCACTCTATCAAGAATATCGATGTCACTCCCGTCATATAGGAGGGATAGATCCCATCTACATCACTCACATCCCTCCGCATAATTTGTTACATACCCAGTAATCGCCTTTATAGTCCACCCATTTCCGGGTGACGTTTGACGAAGCCAAAGTATGCAACTCCTTATGTAGGGAATGATGTGTGTAAATCATGCTATGTTTTCACTACTCCATATACATGCATTTTATCTCATTTCATGTCTTAGGCATGTATTTTATCATGATTTAGTTAAGTTTAGCATATTTTGGACAAAGAGACTACTTTTGGGTGTTTTTCATGTTAACAAGGCAAAGAAGCAGGCGTGTCATCAGTGGCACATCCGTGTCAGGAGTTCCAGCCTTCAACATGCCCTGGTTCAACAGCCGACACACCCCATTCAAGCGCAACACGGTCGATGGGAATTGCGCGACACGCCTGTGCCCTCATTTGGCATGGGCGTGTTGTCTTGATTTCAGATTTCCTTTTTTGCGAGCAACTCGACGAAGCCGCGATCTTCGTCTCAATTAAAGGAAAATCTTTTGCCTTAATTAAAGAGGAGGCCAAGGCTATAAAAGAGGAGATATTCTAACCCTAAAGGGAGACGGCGGAGGGTCAAAAAGGACGACAGAAGAAGGAAGGAGTCGACGACAGAGGAACACAGATGACACTAAGTATCGTAATTTCTTTCTCTAGCAATTCTTGTTCGACCATGGAGTAGTGTCTTGTAATCTTAGGATGGGGGAGTAGCCCTTGACGATTTATGATGGATGATGTAATCTATACTACTTGAATTATTGTTTGTTTTGATCTGTTTTTGGATTCTTATTGATAAACCTAAGGAGCTAAGGGGAAGTACCTAACAGTGAACCCAAGTTCCCGAAACCCAGAACCAACTAGGGATAAACTCCTGTCAAGTAGCGGTAGTGTATCTATGAGGGCTTGCGGGGGTCTCGTGATAGGTCCCCTTATCTGATTATGGTCCCGTGTGCAAACCTATCGTGAAAAGGAAATTTAGACTCTAAGGGAACTCTTATGGACTTAATGGATCTATCAAATCCAGTTTTTACCAAGTAACGGAGGTAAGACTAGGGAGGTTTGTGGGGGTCTCATGACAGGTCCCCTTAGCTGATTATGATCCCCTACGCTCGAATACCGTGATAGGTAAATTGAGTTTGATAGGTACAGTTAGCGTAGACCTCGAAAGGGGTCGTTGATTTATCTTAGGATAGGTTCCATCAAAACAACTCTAATAGGGGTAGGAAAGAATTAAATCACCTTATAAATCGTCGACGTGGTGAAACCCATATCCTGAGATTCTCCTCAACTATTGACTTTTAGCCTGCTCTTCTCATTCGCTGTTCTTGATCGCTTCAGTTTCTTTGCTTAATCCACAAATCGATTGACTAGATAACTTGGTATCACGATCATTCGGTAATTGTCCCAATCCCTGTGGGATCGATATTTTTATTACTTGACGACAACCGTGCACTTGCGGAAAATAACACATCAAGTTTTTGGCACCGTTGCCGGGGATTGGCACTCAATATTGAATTGAGCATGATTTAGTTAATCTAGATTTCTATTTTTGTTTCTATTCTTTGTGTCTATTCTGAACTCTTGTTTTGGGAGCCTCTCTTGTTGTTGCATGCACAGACTTAATAGGGAAATTCTCGATATTGATACTAAGATAGAGAGAACGTTCCTTGCTAGAAGACTATTTCAGCAACGTCAGGAAAACAATCTGACCTCCGATATGGCTGACCAAAACGAGAATAAACCTTTAAGGGATTATGCAGCACCTAGTACAAGGGGATTGAGATCAAGTATTAGAAGACCCCCTATTGAAGCGAATAATTTTGAATTGAAACCGGCTCTACTATCCATGGTCCAACAGCATCAATTCGGAGGAGCACCCACTAAAGATCCAAATCTGCACTTGGAAGTATTTTTGGAATTTTGTGAAACTTTAAAACTGAATGGAGCCTCAGCTGATGCTATTAGATTGCGCTTGTTTCCTTTCTCATTGCGGGATAAAGCTAGAGCTTGGCTACACTCTCTTCCAGCAAATTGCATAACTACCTGGGATTAGCTGGAGCAAAGATTTTTAGACAAGTATTTTCCACCCAGCAAAACTGTAAGTCTTCGTCATCAAATCACTAATTTTGCGCAAAAGGATGGAGAAACATTATTTGAAATGGGATGATTTAAGGGATTACTATAGCAATGCCCTCATCATGGGCTGGAGAAGTGGCTCATTGTTCATACTTTCTACAATGGAATCTCGTATGCTACTAAAGTTTCTCTTGATTCTGCTGCAGGAGGAGCTCTTATGAACAAAACGTTGGATGAAGCATTTGAGATCATCGAGAATGTGACAATGAATTCTCACCAATGGGCTACAGAACGAGGATATCAAACTAAAATGCCAGGTAAGTTTGAGGTAAGTACCCTTGATCTACTCAGTGAAAAAGTCGATGCGTTAACTCAAAAGCTCAAACATTTTAATATATCAGCTGTAAACTCATCTAATGTCACTTGTGAGATCTGTGGTGTAACAGGACAAGTAGCGATGAATTGCCAAATCCTACACGCACCATCATCGGGAGCTGGGATTGAGCAAGTAGATGTGCTAAATAATTTTAATCAGAAGCCTAATGGTGGCAACCCTTATTCGAACACGTACAATCCCGGTTGGGGGAATTATTCCAACTTCTCGTATAGAGCCAACCAAAATTCTTCTAGACAGAACAGTTTTGGAGCACCTTCGGGATTTCAGCCAGGACCCAAGTCGAGCTTAGAAAAGATGATGGACAATTTTATTATGTGTCAGGGGAAGATAAATGATGAATTTCGATAGCATATTGTAGAATCAAATCGGCAACATCAAAATAATATTGAGGCAATCAAGCAATTGGGAGGCAAGGTTGATAATTTGACTAATCACACAAGAATGCTGGAAAATCAAATTTCCCAAATCACCAAGATCAAGGATGCCTGCAGATTTCGAAATTCGTATAAACCCAATGAGCATTGTAATTCCATAAGTTTGAGAAGTGGAAGGATTTTAGAAGGAGACAGAGCTCAACAAGCGGCCCCTGTGCTAAAGGACACGAGCGTGTCAGAGTTGGAAGAAGACAGCAGCATGCCTGGGTTGAATAGCAAAGGAAGCCGACAACACACCCTGACCCAGGGCATGTTGTTCAACACGCCTGAGGAAGAGAATGTCCATAAGCACGTGTCACCGACACGCCTGTGAGTCACTCTAGCGACCTAACACGACGGCCTATCTTACGAATGACACAGGCGTGTTGAACAAGGAACCAAGAACGTATAAGCCTCCTATCCCGTTCCCTCAGAGGCTGATTAAGGAAAAATTGGATGAACAATTTGGTAAGTTCCTTGAGGTAATTAGGAAGCTATATATCAATATACCTTTTACAGAAGCTCTTCAACAAATGCCTACATACTCCAAGTTCTTGAAGGATATCTTAACCAACAAAAGAAAAGTCGAGGAGCATGTAACAGTGGCTCTTACTGAGGAGTGCAGCGCTTTAATTAAGAACATGGTACCTCCCAAACTAAATGATCCAAGTAGCTTTTCTATCCCTTGCATAATTAATGACTCGAATTTTGATAAGGCTTTTTGTGATTTGGGCGCCAGTGTCAATCTGATACCTCTTTCCATATGCAAGAAATTGGATTTGGGAGAAATGAAACTAACTACTATGGCCTTGCAGTTAACCGATCGCTCCATTAGATATCCTTTGGGAATCTTAGAAGATGTACCAGTGCAGGTGGGAAATTTTATTATTCCTGCCGATTTTGTAGTGCTTGACATGGATGAAGACCCATGCATTCCACTCATTTTGGGGAGACCTTTCTTGGATACTGCAGGGGCAATGATAGATGTCAAGAACCACAAACTCTCACTTACATTTGGAAACGACAAAATTGAATTCGACCTTTCAAAAGTTGTTAAACAACCTTCTGTTTTTGATGTTTGTTGTAGGATTGACAGTTTCCAGTCAATAGCACTAGAAGGAGCACCAGAACAAACTTATCTTAATAAGTTCGAAGGGGATTTTGAGGATAAAGAGCTGGAGATTTCTGACCCCAACCTAACACCACAGGTAGAACTTAAGTCTCTTCCATCAACACTCAGGTATGAATTTCTTGGCGAAAACTCTACTTATCCTGTGATCATTAATGCTAATCTGAGCAATGCAAAGACCGAAAAACTGATTGAGGTATTGAAAACACAGAAGAACGTCATTGGATACAAGATTGATGATATTAGGGGAATTAGTCCATCGGTTTGCATGCACAAAATTCTACTAGAAGAAAATTTTAAAACCTCTATAGAGCATCAAAGAAGACTGAACCCAGCCATGAAAGAGATAGTTAAGAAAGAGTTCATGAAATTGCTAGATGCAGGAATTATCTACCCAATATCCGATAGCGAATGGGTAAGTCCTGTCCATGTTGTGCCAAAGAAAGGGGGGATAACGGTAATAAGGAATGCTATGAATGAGTTAATCCCCACGAGAGCTGTTACGGGATGGAGAATGTGTATTGATTATAGGAAATTGAATAAGGAAACTAGAAAGGACCACTTTCCCATCCCATTTATTGACCAAATGCTAGACCGGTTGGCAAAACACTCGCATTTTTGTTACTTAGATGGATACTCCGGTTTCTATCAAATCCCTATTTATCCTAATGACCAAGAGAAAACAACTTTCACCTGCCCATATGGTACTTTTGCTTTCAGGAGAATGCCTTTTTCACTATGCAATGCACCCGCCACTTTTCAGAGGTGTATGACTTCAATTTTTTCTGATATGATCGAGAATATAATGGAAGTATTCATGGATGATTTTTCTATATATGGTGCAGATTTTGATATGTGTTTATCTAATTTGTTCAAGGTCTTGCAGAGATGCGAGGAAATGAATTTAATGCTTAATTGGGAGAAGTGCCACTTCATGGTGCTAGAAGGCATAGTACTTGGGCACCTAGTTTCACACTGTTGTATCGAGGTGGACATCGCTAAAACTGAAGTGATCAAGAAGTTGCCTCCTCCAACTGATGTCAAGGGAGTGTGTAGTTTCCTAGGACATGCAGGGTTCTACTGACGGTTCTTCAAGGACTTCTCAAAAATTTCAAAGCCATTAACTAATTTGCTTGCTAAAGATGTTGTGTTTCACTTTGATAATCCTTGTCTTGATGCATTTTCTAAGTTAAAGGAAGCATTAACAACCGCCCCAATAATGCAACCTCCAGATTGGAGTCTCCCTTTTGAAATTATGTGTGATGCAAGTGATTTTGCTGTGGGCGCAGTGTTGGGACAAAGGAAGGATCGCAAGGTCTATGCAATCTACTACGCCAGTAAAACATTGGATGAAGCACAAATGAATTATGCTACCATAGAGAAGGAACTCTTGGCTATAGTATTTGCTTTTGACAAGTTCAGATCTTATATCATAGGGACCAAGATGATAGTTTACACAGATCATGTAGCCATTAGATACTTGCTGAGTAAAAAGGAATCTAAGCCAAGACTTATCCGGTGGATACTTCTTCTACAAGAGTTTGATTTGGAAATCCGAGATAAGCAAGGAACGGAGAACGTAGTTGCAGACCATCTATCGAGGCTTCATCAAGAATCAAATGCGGGAAGAGCCGATGATCTTGCTATAAATGATTTCTTCCTAGATGAGCAGCTACTAGCGGTCAGGACAATCAAGGCTCCGTGGTATGCTGATTTTGCCAACTACCTAGCTTGCGGGATAATACCTTCTCACATGAGTTATCATCAGAGGAAGAAGTTCCTTTCGGATGTAAAGCATTATGTGTGGGAGAACCATTCTGTTTCAAGCAAGGCGGATGCTATATATCGAAGATGTATATCAGAAGAAGAGATTGAGGATATATTGTATCATTGTCATTCTTTACATATGGGGGTCACACGAGCCACGGACAAAGGCTGCAAAGGTTTTGCAAGCAGGATTTTATTGGCATCATATTTTTAAAGACTCTCGGAATTATGTGATGACTTGTGACCACTGTCAAAGGACTGGGAACGTATTAAGGAGACATGAGATGCCTCAAAATTCGATATTGGAAGTCGAATTGTTCGACGTCTGGGGAATTGACTATATGGGACCCTTCCCTACTTCCTATAAAAATACCTATATACTGGTGGTAGTGGACTATGTGTCTAAATGGGTTGAGGCACTACCATCCCCCTCTTGTGATGCAAAAGCAGTCATAAAGCTCTTTAAAAGTATAATATTTCCAAGATTTGGAATCTGAGGCGATAATAAGTGATGGAGGCTCACATTTTATCGAAAGACAATTTGAAAGCCTTCTCAAGAAGTATGGAGTAACCCATAAACTAGCCTCACCATATCATCCACAAGCAGCGGGCAAGTAGAAGTTTCAAATAGGAAATCAAGACTATCTTGGAAAAATCAAGATCAAGAGGAAGGATTGGTCTTTAAGACTTAACGATGCTCTATGGGCCTATCGAGCGCCTTACAAGACACCCATTGGAATGACTCCGTTTGATTAGTTTATGGAAAACCATGTCATCTTCGGTTGAAATAGAGCACAGGCATATTGGGCAATTAAAGCTTAATTTTGACCTAAAGAAAGCTGGAGAGAAAGAAAAGCTGACTAAATGAACTTGAAGAACTACGCCTTGATGCTTATGAACATGCAAGGTCTTACAAGGAGAAAACGACGAGGTGGCATGACAAGAATATCATGCGCAGAGAATTCCATCAGGGAGACTTGGTATTACTATTCAACTCAAGATTGAAACTCTTTCCTGGGAAGCTGAAATCCAGATGGTCGGGGCCATATCGAGTTGAAAAGGTTTATCCTCATGGAGCTATTGATATATCTAGTGAGTCTACAGGAATTTTCAAAGTAAATGGTCAAAGACTTAAGAGATACTTCATGAAACAATTGTGCTTCGTTCAGTTACGTATTGCTATAGCATCATGCTTTCGGAAGGATATCCCCAAAACTAGGGAATAACTGAGGGGTCAAGCTAATGACCTTAAACAAGCGCTTCTTGGGAGGCAACCCAAGCTATTTTCATTTTTTTTAGTCATTTTATTTTATTTTATTTTATTTTTATTCTATTTTTTTATTTTTTCAGGTTTACAGGACACGACATGTTAAACGTGCCACTGCGTGCCAAATTGACCACGACCGCCTGCCGACGACACAGCGTGTTAGGTTATCCGAAGACAACATAGGTCGCGTCGATAGCCGCCGTGTCACCTTTCTCTGCGGCGCACACTGGACGGAGGCACGCCTGGGCCGGACGGAAGCATGCCCGTGTCACACCTTTCTCACCTGCGGCGCGCCTGGGCCGGACGGAGGCACGCCTATGTCGCGCTTAAACGGGTCGGGTATTTGCGTAAGAGGATGCCCGACACGCCTATATTGTGGATAGCCCTCTAAAGTCGGCCCAAGCACGCCCTAATTTTCCACTCGCGATACAAGCTACAGAGGAGGATGCTAGTAGCGAAGACGATGACCATTGACCACCTTGAACTATTTTGTGAGTTTCGATGGACATCCTTTACTCCTTATGTTGTTTCTACTTAGATTTTTAGTTTGGTTAATGCTATTTTGTTTGCATCTTTTCATATATCATAACATTGCATTTTTATATCATCTAGCGTAATACAACTGAACATTGGTCGGATCATGATATTCCTTTTTGTCTATTTGATAAGAACCCTATTTCACTTCTAACACGGTCTATAGGTCTGAGGTATCCAAAAAAAGATTTAAATCCCCCATATCGGATGAGTACTCGATTTTTCATTGGAGACTTGCCTGCACAACTTGGTTACTGGAGAAACACTTTCACTAGAAGTATGATAAAAAAAAATGAAAACTGGAATTGTTTTCAAGCACCCCTTTGATACCAAGTAGTTACTGGGGAAACACCTAAAAGGTGCCCCTTTGAGACTAACTAGTTACTGGGGAAATGCTCTCTATAAATTTCTTTCTTTCTTTCTTCTTAGAAAGTGCTCCTTTGAGACCTTTTGATGATAGGTAAGGATGATCCATGCATTAAGGCAGGTAAGTGCCTCTATGCCGGAAATAAGAATGCTCTACGATAGAAGGGATGTCAAATCCGGATTGGTGTCCAATGACTTTAGTCAACTTTTCACATGCACTATATAGGGATCTTTCAAACATGGAAACTAGGAATGATTTGAAAAGATTAAGATCAGATTGTATACTTCTGGATGGTGTCTAGCATTCCCACAAATAAGTTGTCTTTTGAGTTTTCTTTGCTTGAGGACAAGCAAATGTTTAGGACTAGGGGATTTTTGATGTGTGTAAATCATGTTATGTTTTCACTACTCCATATACATGCATTTTATCTCATTTCATGTCTTAGGCATGTATTTTATCATGATTTAGTTAAGTTTAGCATATTTTGGACAAAGAGACTGTTTTTGGGTGTTTTTCGTGTTAACAGGGCAAAGAAGTAGGCGTATCAAAACAACACAGGTGTGTCATCAGTGACACATCCGTGTCAGGAGTTCCAGCCTTCAACACGCCATGGTTCAGTAGTTGACACGCCCTGTTCAAGCGCAACACGGTCGATGGGAATTGCGTGACACGCCTGTGCCCTCATTTGGCATGGGCGTATTGTCCTGATTTCAGATTTCCTTTTCTGCGAGCAACTCGACGAAGCCGTGATCTTCATCTCAATTAAAGGAAAATCTTTTGCCTTAATTAAAGAGGAGGCCAAGGCTATAAAAGAGGAGATATTCTAACCCTAAAGGGAGACAGCGGAGGGTCAAAAAGGACGACAGAAGAAGGAAGGAGTCGACGACAGAGGAACACAGATGGCACTAAGTATCGTAATTTCTTTCTCTAGCAATTCTTGTTCGACCATGGAGTAGTGTCTTGTAATCTTAGGATGGGGGAGTATCCCTTGACGATTTATAATGGATGATGTAATCTATACTACTTGAATTATTGTTTATTTTGATCTATTTTTGGATTCTTATTGATAAACCTAAGGAACTAAGGGGAAGTACCTAACAGTGAACCCAAGTTCCCGAAACCCAGAACCAACTAGGGATAAACTCCTGTCAAGTAGCGGTAGTGTATCTATGAGGGCTTGCGGGGGTCTCATGACAGGTCTCCTTAGCTGATTATGGTCCCGTGTGCAAACCTATCGTGAAAAGGAAATTTAGACTCTAAGGGAACTCTTATGGACTTAATGGATCTATCAAATCTAGTTTTTACCAAGTAAAGGAGGTAAGACTAGGGAGGTTTGCGGGGGTCTCGTGACAGGTCCCCTTAGCTGATTATGATCCCCTACGCTCGAATACCGTGATAGGTAAATTGAGTTTGATAGGTACAGTTAGTGTAGACCTCGAAAGGGGCCGTTGATTTATCTTAGGATAGGTTCCATCAAAACAACTCTAATAGGGGTAGGAAAGAATTAAATCACCTTATAAATCGTCGACGTGGTGAAACCCATATCCTGAGATTCTCCTCAACTATTGACTTTTAGCTCGTTCTTCTCATTCGTTGTTCTTGACTGCTCAGTTTCTTTGCTTAATCCACAAATCGATTGACTAGATAACTTGGTATTACGATCATTCGGTAATTGTCCCAATCCCTGTGGGATCGATATTTTTATTACTTGACGACAACCGTGCACTTGCAGAAAATAACACATCAGGGAACCATGGTGACTTTAGGTCTAAGGACTAATAGTCATACTAATAGCCACATGAGAAAGTATATGACACTCATATAACGATCCATGATACTTTCTCATGGCGGGTCATTCAGTATACATTCTCCAATGCATACTCATGTGTCAACTTGATATCTCATATCCATGACTTGTGAGATCAAGTCATCATGTTGACCTAGTCTCTACGTATTAACATTGTCCCTGAATGTTAATACTCGACTAGGAATGATTAAGAGTAGTGTTCTCTATATCATCTCATTATCGATTCAACCAATCGATTGATATAGATAAGAACCTACTACTCAAGGACATTATTATATTTAGTTATTTGACACCAATACAAGTAAATATAATAACCATGCCTTTATAAATAGGAATATGATACAATAAAATTCATACAACAATCATCACATGATTAGCTCTAGGGCTTTCACTAACACGTGGTCGCGAACGAAGAGAGCTTCGGCGAGGGACTTCAAGTGAGATGAGAGAATGAGTGAATTGTAAGTAGCTCATTAGGTGAACTTGGTTGAATGGCTCAGTGTCGGAGGCTTGACCGCAAGGGTTGAGGTTTACCCGACCGCCGGAAGCTCAAACGGATGTAAGGTTTGAGTTTTACCTGGCACCAGTCGACTGCCATGTCATGGCAGTTGACTGCTCCAAGTCGATTGGCAATCGATCGTGTGGTCGATGAGTTGTCGACATCACCGATCACCAAGGCAATGATCGATAGCACCGCAGACGCACAGAAGCTAGTCGAGCTCGTGGGTCACTCGACTAGAAGTCGACATCAGTCGACTAATGAAAGCATTAGTCGATTGATCATCCGACTGTTGGAGAAAGCGACCGTGGATCCCATGAATCCAGCCTGGTCAGAAGCCATTGGAGTCGACTTCAGTCGACTGATAGTGTCCAATGGGAAGAATTGCTTCCTCTCTATAAAAAGAGAGGGTGGGGGTTTTTAGCTGGTTAATGCTTATGCTCAAAACATCCTACTAAGTGCCCCACAAAGCTTAAACTCCTTCTTCTAGTTTATTTCACATCTATTGTAAAAGGAGTGTTCTTGAGTTGTAAAGGTTTACCTCCACCTTGCTTGGGCTAAAGGGAGAGACCAATAGTGGATTAGTTTCAGGGTGATTCACCGGAGACGAATCGGACCGTGGATTAGCGGCGAGGCCGTGAACCATGTTATATCGTGTGTTAACATTGTTTTTCTTTTTTCTTATCTTAATTGCTTGTTTAGTTTTGTTTCTGTTGCGCTAATTATATTTGTAGACAAGAAATTCCACTCATATGATGAAAGAGGGCTATTCACCCCCCTCTAGCCGGCCAACAACGTTCCTACAAGTGGTATCTGTTGGGTTTCCGGCACCTCGGCGAGTGTATGTTCGTACATGTTTCGTAAACATGTGCACAGCGGAAGAAATAAAAATAATAAATCTACATTTATTACAACACACACAACACACGAATGCCTAGGAAGGTCATTAGGAAGGTATCTAGGGAAGTTATCCCTAAGGAATACCTAAGTAACCCTAGGAGTTCAAATCGTTTTTGGGTTCCTAAGAGCGTGATTGATTCACGCTAAGATGGGTTTAGGGTGTGCCAACCTTGATTGGATGGGTAGTTAACTCAACCATGGCAAAGGTGGCATTTTGGGTCATTTTCAAGGTTATAGTTACCTTGGGAATGTGGTTTGATTTTAATCCTAAAAGATTTTAGGATGTGCCAATATTAGTTATGAAGTTTGATAAAATGATCATTTTGGCACAATTTAGGTTTAGAGGTTGGTGTGCCATTTTGGGTTTTTGGCACACTAGGAAGATTAGGTTAATATGACAAAATATGTTTAATCCCAACAAATGGCAATTAATATTAAAATTTAGGTGTTATTATACCTATATATTTTATATGCCATGATTTGTTTGCCATATGCCATGACATGACATCATGTTTACTTTTATCATCTAAATGTCATGATCATGCTTAGGATTAAGGTATTAAATGTCATGTGTTTTTAGATTTCATCATATGCCATGACATCATGATCATTGGCCATGATTTATTTTTCTATCATTATGCCATGATCATTTTCATGCATCTAAATTGATTAAAATTGATTTAAGGACTATGGCATGACTTGGAGTCCCATTTATAAGGGAATCAAGTAGAGTTGCCTTAGAAAAATGCATGAAACCCTAGTTTAGGGAGAACAAAACCCACATCTCACATCCAATTGACATGTATGTATTTTTATACACCCTAGATACATGTGAGATGCTAGGATATGAGTTGAGTTCAAGGTGCATAGTTTTTGCATCTAGATGAACTAAAACTCATCTAATTTTATTGGTGGATCATTGGGAAAGCTTGTGTACAAGTCATGTACATAGAGCCCAAGGAATGTGATCCAAAATAGGTTTTCAAAAACATTTTAAATTCATTTTGAAAAACCTTGGTGAAGTCTATCTTTTGATAGCAATCACTATTGATGAAGTTGATACAAAATAGGGCCAAAACATTGAAAATTTCAATGGTTTTGAGTTTTGTATCAAACTCACTATTTTATGGGTAAAATAATTTTAAAATATTTTTCACCTATTGTATTTCTTATAAGTAATGTACGATATTTCATGAATTTTCAAAATACGAGAATTACTTAATTTGATCGCCACTTGGTGGCAATGATCGATGAGAGTGGCAATCGATCGACATGTCAGAGTCGATCGCCATGTCTGATTTCGGGTTAACAAGGTTTGTTTAGCCCGTGTTCATATGACAAAGGTTCCTAACCACTCCTAACCCTAGGATATGCTTTGGGAAGCATTATGAAGGGTGAAAATCCATTGGATATGGATTAGGAGTTGTGTTAGGTCAAAGTATCAAATTTAGGGTGAGTAAAAGTTCTATGTTGAACTTAGAACCTTAATTTTGATGGTTTAGAGTTCCTAGGGGCTTTCCAAGGACATTGTTGGTGCAATGGTCAAGAGCAAGCCTTTAGGGGAGGTATCCATCGTGGGATGATGGATGTTTTTTATGGGAGAATGTTATCAATTGAAAATTGATGGGTGTTTGATACCCAATTTGGAAATTGGGAGAGTGAGATAGAGTGCCTCTCTGAGTGATATGGGACTTATCACTAGGAAGATGGTAGGCATCCTAGGTATTTTGATCAAGGGGAGATTGTAAGATCTCATTGGGACATGAGACATTGACCTCCTTGAGAGAAAACCTTTTGATGTTAGTCAAAAAGGGGAGAATGTTTGGGGAGAACATTTGATTTACTTTTCACTTAAATGTTTGGGGAGAACATTTGGTGAGTGTTTACCAATTTGGGATAATTGGTAAGGGATTTGAGTTAGTGTTCTAACTCATGGTTTTATTTGGTTTTGTCAAACATCAAAAGGGGAGATTGTTGGTGCAATCGGCCCAGTCACGACACTGTGACTCGAGTTTGACTCGAGTGATGTTTTGATGTTTGACAAAGTATGTTTGACAAAGTATGTTAGACATAGGATTGACATTGATGTTTGACATTAATGTCGGTTAATATGTTGGGGAGATTGTTTATACAATCGACCCAGGTTATAATTGACTTGATGGTTGACCAGGGTTGACCATGTGATCATGGAAAGTCCAAGCATGGGTCTTGGCAAGGTAAAGTCCAAGTCATGGGTACTTGGCACTGTAAAGTCCAAGTGGGACACTTGGCAATTGGAAAGTCCAAGCATGGGTCTTGGCATGGAAAGTCCAACATGGGTTGGCAAGGGAAAGTCCAAGCTTGAGTCTTGGCATTTGGGAAGTCCAAGGGGATTGATATTGGCGGCGTAAAGTCCAAGCGGAGTCTTGGCGGCGTAAGTCCAATGTGCCTTGGCGGTGTAGACACCGTTAGCATGACATAGCCAATGGAAGCAACTGAAGGCTAGCGCGATGGATGAACAAGTCATGGATGACTTGGAGGGATCCGAGAGGCGTGAGGCTGATGAAGGTGGCTAGAAGGCTTAGGTCTAGGCTAAGGGTGGTCTAGCAAGTATTGGGGCACCATACTTGGGTTAAAACCTCATTCTTGAGGTTGTCGGCACCGCATTATGGCGGTTCGATCGCTTGAGCCAGTCATTGAGTTCGACCGCTGAAAATGCCAATGCCTGGCAATGATCGCTTATCAGCCGATCGGGTGGCTTCGGGCAATGATCGCTAAGGATAGACGATCACGAGTGTCGAACAGCCGAAGCGATCGTAGCCGGGGCCGATTACGGGCGCTGGCGGCCGATCGCCAATGTTGGCGCCGATCCGCTAAGAGATCCGTTGGAGTTTTTCCAGCGTGGATCGAGCCGTTGTCTCACGACAACAGTGGCATCAGTCGACTGGTGACTTATGGCAGTCGACTGATAGGCGGAAATCCAGGTCGCGCGCAAGGATAAAAGGAGCTCGACGGGAAGGATTTTGGTATCGGTTTCTTGAGGCTTTTGGGGCGATTTGCTGCTGCAAATCAGGGTCTCCAAGTTGACATCAAGCAACCAAGCGATCAAGCATCCAAGAGCATTTGTAAAGTGTTTTCTTTACTTGTATTGCTTTGTATTTCATTGTCTTAGCTTGTAGCTTTTGATTATTGTTGTAATCACTATTGTACGAGGTTTCTCCACCTCCGGATTGTTCCGAGAAGGAGTTATTTGATAGTGGTGTGTGATTGGCATCGCTAGGGCTCATTTGAGCCCGATCCGTGGAGTAGGAACCGGTTCGGTTCCGAACCACGTTATATCGTGTGTGTTGTGTTTGTGTTATTGTGTTTGTATTTCATTATTGTTATTATTTCTATTCCGCTGTGCACTAACACGAATTGTAGACACGAACGCAAACGATTTCCATCACCGTACGATCTCAACGCTATTCACCCCCCCCCTCTAGCGGGCATTCAATCCCCAACAGTATTCGTCAACCGTTTGACGAATCCTTCATCCTCCACCTCAGAGGATTACCGGAGATTGAATCCCCGGTAAGTTAGGCGTTGTCGGAGCTCTAACCGTCGTCCAAATGATGCTCCGACAAGAGGAAAACAAGCTGTCCAGAAAACTGGACAGCTTTGGTGGAGGAGTAGGCGCCGGCCAACCAAGGGAAGCCAAGTGCTCACCTTATCGCCACACCCAAGGGAGATCACCGGAGCACCAACCGGCAGCAGCTCAATGCCAGCAAGGGGGAAGGAAGGCTCCTTCTGGACGCCGGTTGAAGGAGATGGGCGGCGGCAATGAAGTTGGCGCCGAATTCTCCAAGGAAAGGAGGTGGCCGGCAACTAGGTTTTTAGGGTTTTTGGATTAGCGCTTAACAATCCCTTAAGCCCTCTTTTATAGAGAACTAATTCTCTTAATGGTTATTGGATCATAACCATAAGGCCCGTTAACCAGCTCCATTAACTTAAGTTAAAATAAACCAAACCATGATGGTTTATTTTAAGTTAAAATGAACCGAACCAACTTTTGGTTCATTCGTTTAAAATAAACCAAACCCTTTGGTTTATTCTCCTCCATTGGATTAGAACCAAACCATTTTGGTTCATCCATTATGTCTTCATAAGACACGGCCCATCCACGCTTCCATTGCGACTGAAACGATTTCATGCTCGCTTCTTGTTTGGTCCAACCAAAACTAGTTTCTCTCGGTCTGAGAATCCCATTCTCAAGCTCATTTTAAATCCTTCGGATTACACTCGTTGTGCGTGTGACCAAATAGGTTCTCGGTTTATGTTGGCCATCTATAATTAACCATTAATTATAGAACAATCATGAGTGGCACCTAGTAGTACATCATGATCTCTAATTAACCGAAAAGATCAATGGTTGATCCAGAACTATTTCTGAAACCCTTCAGCAGCTCGAATGAATCGTGCCTCATTCCCTTCACTCATCTTATACCCACTTGGTTCAGGACATGGTCTATAGTGTCATCCCCACTAGGCTGACTACGTCACACCTAGCCCAAGTATCATTTCCTTGTCCTACGGATTCTAGTTACTGCACATGTATCAAAGAGTACCTTACTCTAAACATGTAATGCTTTGGCCAAAGACTTTAGTAACAATCCGACGAGAGGCCATGGGTATACATCTCCTCGCAAGGAGTGGTGAATCCTTTATAGGCTATTCAAACACCTTCGATCACTTCAACTTATACCCAATCATCCCGGGTCCACATCTCCTTAGAGATGTTTGCTTAAGATGTCAAAGCATAAGTCTCCATGATCAAGATGACTTGAATACCGCAAGTCAAAGGAACATCGCACTTAAGCTACGAAGAACTTCATTGACATATCTATATATGCAGAGAACCATATGAAGTCTTACTACCGGTCACTCCAATGAACTAGTTACCATAACTAGCATCCACGATCAACTCCGACATCACAATATCTCCAAATTAATGAGAATCACCGCTTGGATACACCAAGGAGTATACCTCGTGCTAGTCTCGACAGAATTGATGGTGTCCAAATCCATCAATTCATCGACTAGGGATAATTCCGATACATCACAATTACACATGTAGAGATACTCACTAGTTGTGATCCAATCACAAATTCTCTCATGTTGTGTATCGTATCATGGACATTCAGTAAATGAGTTTAAGATCCAATCAAATACATGAAACATGTATACTCAAATAGTGAATCTTCATTTATCATATAAATGGTTCATACATAAGGCGATTGCCTTAGGACATCTCTCATATATTACTAACAGACTCTCACTTGGCCTAATGCCAATCGCTACGGTATCCAATACCATAAGCACTAACATGACCCTCAAACTTACTTTGAGGTAATGCTTTAGTCAAAGGATCCGCTAAGTTCCTTTCAGTGGGAATTTTCTCGATTTGTATTTCGTTCCTACTGATGATCTCTCTGATAAGATGATAGCGGCGAAGCACATGTTTGGATCATTGATGAGACCATATCAAGTTCAAAGATGAACTTCTTGATCCAAACCGCTTCCTTTGCTGCTTCAAAAGCTGTAATGTATTCTGCCTTAGTGGCAGAATCCGCTATAGTGTCAAGCTTGGAACCTTTCCAACTTATTGCGCCTCCATTCCAGGTGAATACATACCCAAACTGAGACATGGAATCATCCTTGTCTGTCTGGAGCTGGCATCCGTATACCCACATATCACCATGTACCTTTCTCCATATATTAGGAACGTATCCTTAGTTCTTCTTAAGTACTTAAGAATCATCTTAACAGTCACCCAATGATCCATTCCTGGATCAGACTGGTATCTGCTCGTGACACTCAAAGCATACGATACATTGGGCCTCGTACATAACATAGCATACATGATAGATCCTATTGCGGATGCATAGGGAATCTTACTCATGCAAATCCTCTCGTCTTCTGTGCGCGGACACATAGACTTCGAAAAGTGTATCCCATGCCTGATGGGTAGGAAATCTTTCTTAGATTCTGACATGCTAAACCTCTTTAGCACTCGGTCTATATATGTAGACTGCGAAAGACCGAGCAACCGTTTCGATCTATCTCTATAGATCTTAATCCCGAGGATGTAGGTTGCTTCCCCCAGGTCTTTCATGGAGAATGTCTTGGATAACCAAACCTTAACTGACTGTAAGATTGAAACATCATTTCCTATAAGTAATATGTCATCGACATACAATACTAGGAACACAACTGCACTCCCACTAACCTTCTTGTACACACAAGGTTCGTCTGGATTTTGTAAGAAATCAAACCTTTTGATCGTCTCATCAAAACGGATATTCCAGCTCCTGGATGCTTGCTTTAATCCATATATGGACCGTCGCAATTTGCATACCTTGGTTTTATCAACCGATGTGAAACCCTCAGGCTGTATCATATACATGTCCTCGAGCAGGTTTCCATTAAGGAAAGTTGTTTTCACATCCATCTACCATATCTCATAATCATAATGAGCCGCTATGGCCAGGAGCATCCGAATGGATTTAAGCATAGCTACAGGCGAATAGGTTTCGTCATAATCAACACCTTGTTTTTGACGATATCCTTTCGCCACTAATCTAGCTTTATAGGTAATCACATTACCATCTATGTCGGTTTTCTTCTTGAAAACTCACTTGCACCCTATAGGCTTTATGCCTTCAGGTGGGTCAACCAAGTTCCAAACATGGTTTTCATACATGGAATTCATTTCCGACTTCATGGCACCAAGCCACTTATCCCTTTCTGAACTTGTCAGCACTTCTTCATAACTGGTAGGCTCCTCATCATCAATGAGTAACACGTCGTTCGATTCACTTATGAGAAATCCATATCTCTCAGGAATATTGCGTGTTCTTCCAGATCTACGAAGATGTGGTGTTACAATAGGTCCAGCCGATTGCTCATCACTATGAGTTGTTGGCTGTTGTGCTTCACCAGGTATCTCATCGATGTCTATTTGAGTCTCTCGAGCCTCCTCAAGCTCGATGACACTTCCACTATTTTCTTGCAAGAGAAACTCTTTCTCTAGAAACACAGCATGCCTTGAAACAAACACCTTTTGTTCCACAGGATGATAGAATTGGTAACCCCTTGTTTCCTTGGGGTATCCAATAAATAGACATTTATCAGACTTAGCATCTAATTTGTCTGATACAGTCCGCTTCACATAAGCAGAACAACCTCATATCTTCAAGTAAGATACATGAGATTTCTTACTATTCCATATCTCATATGGAGTAGTAGAGACTACCTTGGTTGGCATTCTGTTTAACAAGTAAACAGTTGTCTGAAGTGCATAGCCCCAAAAGGACTTGGGAAGATTCGCATGATTCATCATTGACCTGACCATGTCCAACAAGGTCCGGTTACGCCTCTCAGATGCACCATTATACTGTGGTGTATATGGTGGAGTCCATTGAGACAATATACCATTGTCTCTTAGATAATCAAGAAACTCTTGACTTAAGTATTCACCACCTCGATCCGATCGAAGTATTTTAATACTCTTGTCATGTTGTTTCTCTACTTCATTTCTGAATTCTTTGAACCTTTCAAAGGCCTCGGACTTGTATTTCATCAAGAACACATACCCAAACCGTGAGTGATCATCGGTGAAGGTAATGAAGTAGCTATAGCCTCCTAAAGCTTGAGTTGACATAGGTCCACATACATCGATGTATTAGACCTAGTAACTCTCCCACTCGTTCACCTTTTCCAGTAAAAGGTAACTTAGTCATCTTGCCTTTTAAGCATGATTCGCATGTATCGTATGAATCCAATTCAAACGATTCCAGAATTCCACATCTGTGTAATTCGGACATGCGTTTCTTGCTTACATGGCCAAGACGACAATGTCACATGTAGAAGTCTATTTGATTATCCTTTCGAGCATGCTTGTTGCTCTCTTCGATATTGAAAATGTCACTGGATACGTCCAACATATAAATACCATTGCTTAAAGTGTCAGTCCCATAACGAACTCCATTCAAAGTTATGTAACAACAATTGTTACTAAAAGTCAAATGGTACCCATTTCTATTTAAACAAGAAATGGAAATGATGTTCTTTATCAACGAAAGAACATAAAAGCAATTGTCCAGTTCTAAGACAAGTCTTGCAGGGAGTTTCAACAAATACGTTCCGATGGCGAGTGCAGCAACCTTTGCTCCATTCCCAACACGTAAATTTGACTCTCCCTTGACAAGTCTTCTTCTATTTCTTAGCCCATATATGTCATTACATATATGTGAACCACACCCAGTATCCAATATACCCAAGTGTCTGAGGAAATAGAATGAAAATCAATAACGAAGATATATGAAAAAGATGGAGCATCTTATGTCTTATTCTTCTTCACAGACTCAAGATAAATCTTGCAATTTCTTCGCCATTAGCTCTCCTTGCCATAATGATGGCAAGTTTCCTTTTGTGCTAGTTCTACCTTCTTAGCCTTTTTCTTCCCCTTCTACTATTCCTTTGACTTCCTCTTAGAACCTTTCTTCGAGGAATCAACTTACAGCACCGTCCCCTGCTCATGCTTCTCAGAAGGCTCCACAGTCTTCAACATGTTGAGCAGTACCACAGATGAACCTTCTTGCATCTCAGAGGTGATGAGGAGCTTGGAGACTTCGAACCTTTCGAATCTCACTTGCTTATCAAACAACTCATAAAGATGAAGAACTACGGTATGAGCATCCATATGCTCACGCTACTTTCGCAGTTTGGGTTCCATCGCGGCTAGCATGATGCAACTCACATGTTCAGAATCACTCACATGTTTCTGATAAGCCAACAATTGGTCTAGAGTTGCATTATCACTAGGACGGGCGGGAAGAGGCTCTTCGAGGACATACGCAAGCTTTTCCACCTTGAGAACAATTCTCAAGTTTCTAAGCCAGTCCAAGAAGTTCGGCCCAGTCAATTTATTCGAATCCAAAATGGAACGCAAATTCAAAGACATCATGATCAATTTTAGAAATACAAAACGAGCATATATGAGAAAGATGATTTAAAATGCATCAACATACATTTATAAATTCCATTCATTTTTCGAATTTCAAAAACCCCAAAATCACTTCGGGAGATCGTAGGTCCATCTCCGAATGGGCTGATATCCATCATAGATATGAACAACCTTGGAGAGAGTCCAACAAGCCATTCATAACTATGACGGTAGGTATCAACTATACCGATTGCATATCACGTATATGCAACTATCACAATGTGCTATCAACTAATTGAATGTTCACACATACATCGGGTTGTTAACACATTAACAAGTATGCATCATATGCATAACACCCAACTTCACCTCCCTTTACACCGACCTTGGAGAGAGTCCAACAAGCCGATGCTCCAGGTTAAAGCCAACCCATTAATCGAGAAATAGTTTTAATATGGTTAGAGCGCATTCAACCAATTAGCCCAGCTTGGAGAGAGTCCAACAACCAAAGCTAACGATTGACCTCTGACTCTTACCATATTAGTATTAAACTATTCCATGGTTTGAACATGTTCGGGTTCGAGTCGGGCTTGGAGAGAGTCCAGCAACCCAAACAAGAAACGGAACTCTGGTTCTAACCATATTAATGGAAGGTGTAGGCTTTAATATTGAGTAAGGGTTTTTATGTCTCATCCTCTTTGCATGCAAATAACTATTATCTACATGGCATACATCTACATGTCACGACACGCATGGCATAATGATATGCATCTAATGCAATTACATGGCATACAATTATGTCATGTACATAATTTCCTTATTTGTCATAACTATTTATGGAAATAAAATATGTTTAAAATTTGATTCTCCAAATCAAATCATGATTAAATTAGAAAACAAATTTCCAAATCTAATCACATATTTTATTTATGGAAATAGTTGATTAAGGAAAATCAATTTAGGAAACCAATTTCCTAAATCATCAAAACTACTTATGGAAATAAAATATTTTAAGAATTGATTTCCCAAATCAAATCATGATTAAATTAGGAAACAAATTTTCAGAATCTAATCAAATATTTTATTTATGGAAAATATCAATTTCCATAAATACTTCCAACTTTCCAAAAGTGGAAGATTTCCATAAATACTTCTAGACTTTCCAAAATTGAAAAATTTCCATAAATACTTCTAAATTTCCAAAATTAGAAAATTTCTAGAAATAACATTATGACTATCGCAAAACCATTTTACGATTATGTCGAAACACAACCTAGGCTCTGATACCACTGTTGGTTATGACACCTCGGCGAGTGTGTGTTCGTACATGTTTCGTAAACATGTGCACAGCGGAAGAAATAAAAATAATAAATCTACATTTATTACAACACACACAACACACGCATGCATAGTACAACATGTGTATACATAATCGTAAATTTAAATTTTTTAATAAAGGAAATTTAACTACGTATACCTTTCGTATCACGTGTAGCGGGAACGACATCAACCGGAACGATCCTCGCTAGAATTGTCTCTATCCATATCCACGCCGAGTATCCTTAGGATGACTTCGATAAGCCACGAGCTTCATCTTCGTACGGGTTACTAGCCTCGTGTTGAAGACGACGTGATCGAGAGATGATCACGATCCGAATCCAAATTCGGATCCAAAGACGAGTCCTCAAAACTCACTTCTCCGGAGAGGTATTCGTCAACCATTTGAGGAATCCTTCGTCCTCCACCTCAGAGGATTATCGGAGATCGAATCCCCGGTAAGTTAGGCGCTGTCGTAGCTCTAACCGTCGTCCAAATGACGCTCCGACGAGAGGAAAACAAGCTGTCCAGAAAACAGGACAGCTTTGGTGGAGGAGTAGGCACCGGCCAACCAAGGGAAGCCAAGTGCTCACCTTATCGCCACACCCAAGGGAGATCACCGGAGCACCAACCGGCAGCAGCTCGACGCCGGCGAGGGGGAAGGAAGGCTCCTTCTGGACACCGGTTGGAGGAGATGGGCGGCGGCAATGAAGTTGGCACCGAATTCTCCAAGGAAAGGAGGTGGGCGGCAACTAGGTTTTTAGGGTTTTTGGATTAGCGCTTAACAATCCCATAAGCCCTCTTTTATAGAGAACTAATTCTCTTAATGGTTATTGGATCATTACCATAAGGCCCGTTATCCCGTTCCAACTTAAGTTAAAATAAACCAAACCATGATGGTTTATTTTAAGTTAAAACGAACCGAACCAACTTTTAGTTCATTCGTTTAGATTAAACCAAACCCTTTGGTTTATTCTCCTCCATTGGATTAGAACCAAACCATTTTGGTTCATCCATTATGTCTTCATAAGACACGGCCCATCCTCGCTTCCATTGCGACTGAAACGATTTTATGCTCGCTTCTTGTTTGGTCCAACCAAACCTAGTTTCTCTCAGTCTGAGAATCCCATTCTCAAGCTCGTTTTAAATCCTTCGGATTACGCTCGTTGTGCGTGTGACCAAATAGGTTCTCGGTTTATGTTGGCCGTCTATAATTAACCATTAATTATAGAACGATCATGAGTGACACCTAGTAGTACATCATGATCCCCAATTAACCGAAAAGATCAACGGTTGATCCAGAACTATTTCTGAAACCCTTCAGCAGCTCGAATGAATCGTGCCCCATTCCCTTCACTCATCTTATACCCACTTGGTTCAGGACATGGTCTATAGTGTCATCCCCACTAGGCTGACTACGTCACACCTAGCCCAAGTATCATTTTCTTGTCCTACGAATTCTAGTTACTGAACATGTATCGAAGAGTACCTTACTCTAAACATGTAATGCTTTGGCCAAAGTCTTTAGTAACAATCCGACGAGAGGCCATGGGTATACATCTCCTCGCAAGGAGTGGTGAATCCTTTATAGGCTATTCAAACACCTTCGATCACTTCGACTTATACCCAATCATCCCAGGTCCACATCTCCTTAGAGATGTTTGCTTAAGATGTCAAAGCATAAGTCTCCATGATCAAGATGACTTGAATACCGCAAGTCAAAGGAACATTGCACTTAAGCTACAGTAAGAACTTCATTGACATATCTATATATGCAGAGAACCATATGAAGTCTTACGGCCGGTCACTCCAATGAACTAGTTACCATAACTAGCATCCACGATCAACTCCGGACATAACAATGTCTCCAGCCAGTGAGAATCAGCTTCTTGGATACACCAAAGAGTATACCTCATTCTAGTCTCGACAGAATTGATGGTATACAAATCCATCAATTCATCGACTAGGGATAATTCCAATACATCACAATTACACATGTAGAGATACTCACTAGTTGTGATCCAATCACAAATTCTCTCATGCTGTGAATCGTATCGTGGACATTCAGTAAATGAGTTTAAGATCCAATCAAATACATGAAACATGTATACTCAAATAGTGAATCTTCATTTATCATATAAATGGTTCATACATAAGGCGATTGCCTTAGGACATCTCTCATATATTACTAACAGTATCATAGCCAAGGAAGCTTGTCGAGGACTAACCGCCACAACAAGCACAATCAAGGATGACCGGCTCTAACATTCACCCACCGAAGTTCATGGGAGAATTCTCTTGGTGGAAGAAGAGAATGGAGGTATTCTTTGAAACCAACTTTGAAATTCTATTAATAATGAAAAATGGTTTCGAGGTACCTAGGGATGAAAATACAGAGCAAATAGAGAAGACAAGATGGACAAAGAGATGAAGGGAAGAGTACTTGGCGAACTCAAAGGCAAAGAACCACCTCTACAACGTACTCCCCCAACAAGAAGTGAACTGGATTGGAGAGTGCGCAAGTGCTAAAGAGATGTGGGAGAAGCTAGTAGAGCTTTATGAAGGTACCTCGGAGGCCAAGCTTGCAAGGAGAGACTTCCTATGCTCCCAACTAATAAATATTAAACTTGAAAAGGGAGAAAAGGTAACCACATTACATTCTAGGTTTAAAATTTTTTTAATTGGGATAACAAGTGTAGGAGAAAAACTTTCGAACCGGGATATGTTTATGAAAGCAATCGATTCTTTTCCCCGGTCATCGAAATGGAGCTCAATGGTGGACTCCTTCTACATGTCGAAGAATTTAGAAGTTAGCACCTTGGAGGAGTTCTTCTCAACCATGGAGCTCCATGAAACAAGGCTTGAGGGAGTAATGGAAGAATCAAGCATCAAGCCATCTAGGGGAGTGGCACTAGTAGCAAACAAAGGGAAGAAGAAGAAGATAGAGACTCCCTCCTCCTCATCCGATGAAGCATCCTCATCATCCTCCATGAATAGCAATGAAGATGCTTATATGGTAAGGAAGGTAAGGCATGCTTTAAAAAAATTAAAATTTAACAAATCTTATGATAGGAGAAGGCACAAGAGGAAGATCATATGCTATAATTGTCAACAAGAGGGGCATATAAGAGATGATTGTCCCCTCTTGAACAAGAGTAAAGAAGAAAGGAAGAGAAAAGAAGAAAAGAAAAAGGGGAGCAAGAAGAAGAAGGAAGAAGAAAAAAAGACCAACAAAAAGGGGAAGGCCAAAGCACTCAAGGCAAGGACTTGGGATGATCCTTCCTCATCATCATCATCATTGGAGGAAGAAAACACTTTTGTGACAAACCTTGCATTGATGGCATTTGATGATCTAGACTCTACCTCCTCCTCCAAAGGTGAAAAATCAAGCACAAGTGAGGAGAGCTCTAGTGAAGAGGGAGGCTCATCATCATCCTCCTCATCCGATGAAGAAGACATAGAGACTATGGTAATGAATCTCTCACCCAAGAAAATAGTTTCCATGATTTCTAGCCTTACTAAGGATTTGTTTAGGGCTAAAAAGAAAAATAAATTCATGACAAATGAAATTAAAGCCCTAGAAAATAAATTAGAACAAGCATGTTTACATGTTAATGATGATGCATGCTCACATGATCTTTATATGCCTTTTGATGTTAATGATGCATGCATTGAGGAAAATAGGATGTTAAGGGAAAAGGTAGACCATTTAACCAAGGCCCTAGAAAAATTCACAATAGGCTCCAATACCTTGAACATGATCATAGGGAGCCAAAGGGCAAGCTTCAATAGGAAAGGCCTAGGATATAAGGGAAAGACAAATGAAAAGGCCTATAAGTGTTTAATTGCTAGGGGTCAAGCCAAGAACAAAACAATTGCTAGAAAATGGATCCCTAAGGAATATTTAGTGAACCCTATAGGAAAGAACTTGTATTGGGTTCCTAAATCCATCCTTAAGGGTTAGGAAAACCCTAGGATAGTCAACCATAAGGATTTCACTTATATCATATGTTTTGGTTGACGTAGGATGGCGGGACTTAATTTTTGAAATAGTATTGGGTGATGATAATGTGCCCATAAATTGATAATAATGCTTAAATCATGATAGTTAATGTAATTGTTATATATGTTTGCAATCATGATTTATGATCTTGACATTTAATATATAATCATGGGCAATAGGGTTTAAATCATGCTTTAGGTGATACTTGAATTATTATCATGATTTTATACCTAATGCATGATTACAAATTGATTGATACATGTGTTTCATGATCATAATGTGAAATCAATGCATATATATTTTTATGATCATGTGGTATGTTAGGGTGTTACTTAACCATGGGTAGAATTGCATGAATTTGAAGGTTAAGTACATAAATACCTTTAGGAACATCTCACACTCACCATAAGGATAACCTTGATTGAAAACATAGCATGGGTGAGATGATAGGATGATACCATTGGTCCACTAATGCCTATGGCATTTAGATGGTCATTTAAAGTATCAAAATAGTAATAATAGACCAATCATGGGGAAGGCTTATGTTTAATTCATAGACATATTACCCAAAGATCATGGTTGGATATTTCAAATGTTTTCAAAACCATTTCTTACTTTAAAATATGCGCTTTCATGTTTTGAAATAATTTAAAGCAAAACTAGGTGTTAAAATTGATACAAACTTGATCAAACACTAGTTGTTTTTGAAGCTTTTGGATTTTTGGAAAATCATTGAAAATATAAGTAATTTTTATGAAAACTCATTTTTCACTGATAAAGGACTTTAAAATAAATGTGTTTTCAAAATTTCATGATTTTTCAGATTTTTTGGAATTTATAGTGCATTTCTGAATTTCGTCTGTAAAAATCAAAACTCAGATTTATGCGTGATCGTAGTCCAACCGATCGTGATGTATCACGAGCACAGTAACCTGATTTTATCAGGTTTTGTTTGGTTTTTGGTATTTTTTCCTCCTTAGAGTTGATACCTTGGATTATAACATTTGGATAATATTTTTTGATGGTGTCAAAGGGGGAGAATTGAGAAGTTTAAGTTAATCATGCTAAGTGGAAAATTTAACATGTCTTAAGGGGGAGTTGCATGTTTAAGGGGGAGTTGTTATACTCATGTTTTACTTACATGCTTTCCTTGCTTATGTTTATTGTTATTTATTTACCTAACTTAAACGGATTACCACACATCAAAAAGGGGGAGATTGTTAGGGCAATCAACTGTTAGGGAATTGCTTAGGAGGCTCATTGGCTCCCATGTCCCCGGATTAAAATTTTCACTAATGAAAAAAACTAATCCGGATGGGATGAGTTTTCTAAGCACAACCAATTCATCGTCATGCTAACAACTTGAGCGATCGCTTGAACAAACTAGTTGTTCAAGCAACACAACTCTTCTAGTTGGATAGCCGCGAAAGAGACGACGGACGGATCGCTGATTTTTGTGTTTATCTTCGGGGTCCATGATTATACAAATACATGCATATGCGAACTAGTACAATCATGCATACAAGAACATGCTAAGATTAGAAAATAAAGTTATAAAACTTTTATACCTCACGATCTTCTAGCATATGTCCTATCCTCTTCGTGGACGTCGTGTGGGCGAAGATCCTCCACGAGTAGAAGCCTCCTAGATCACGTTCTTCTCTTCCTTGTTCGCTCCGAACAAAGAGAAGAATCAAACAAAGCTCCTTCTCCTTTCTAGATCCGGCCACCAAGCCAAGGAGCTCGATGTAACCGCCGGCCAAGGAGTGAATGGTTGAGCGCCGGCCAACCTTGTGACAATGTTGCCGCCGGCCACCAATGAATGGGAGAAGCGCCGGCCACCAAGGAGAAAAGGAGGAGGAAGAGAGCCGGCCAAAACAAAGAGGAGGATGGAGTGAGCGCCGACCACCAAGGAGAAAAGGAAGAAACCCTAATCTCCTTCCTTGTTGCCGCCCAAACCACACACCAAACCCTAGCCGCCTAAACTCTTGAGAGGCAAAACCCTAATCAAAAGAACCATACTTGCCGCCCAAGCCTTAGCCCTCTATTTATAGAATTGGGCTTAAGCCTCCTTTAATCTCCGCCGTCGGATCTAGGGATTTAATCTCCACTGTCGGATCTAGGGTTTTATCCCAACCGTCGGATCTAGAGTTTCATCCCAACCGTTGGATCTAGGGATTTAATCCCAACCGTTGGATCTAGGGATTTAATCTCCACCGTCGGATCTAGGGTTTTATCCCAACCTTCGGATCTAGAGCTTCATCCCAACCGTCGGATCTAGAGATTTAATCCCAACCGTCGGTTTTAGAGTTTTGTTTTACATCCTTGGATCTAGACTTCTTAAGGATTATATTAGGCTACGATAGGGACCATGAGGAGGAGTTGGATCTTGGCCACCCGATGGATCGGAACCACACAAACTTGATCCATCAATGATGTTCCATTCCACTAGAGGATCATCATTGAACTACCTCACCAACCCCATAAATTAATATGGGCTCCATATATTATTTGTACGTCTATCTCCTCGTGTTTAAGATATCGAATGTCCGTTAATTAATTGATTTACTGACCATCAATCAATTAACATCTAACTCCTCGAGTAGTACCACTCAACCTTATCATCATGTTGACTAAGTCAACCAGCTGGGTTTACATGATGAACCTTATGAGCTCCTCAAGGGGACATCATCAACCTAATACATAGGACACGGTTTCCTTCTATAATCAACGGCACACCATATAAATAATATTATTTCCCAACTTACCGGGCATATTGATTTAATCCATCTAAATCTCACCCTATGGTAAATCAAAGAAATAAATACTAAGTACATGTTCCCGTTATTATATCGGGATTAAGAGCATGTACAACATAATATCTGAGGTCCGATTCAATTATGTAGTCAGCAATAAATTGAATCACCTCTATGTCGGTCCTACTCAATACACCTAAGTGTACTAGTGTAACTCTATGTTCAAGACAAAACAATACCAAGCTACACTACAACCATGCCAATGGTTTGTCCAAAACCATCTTGGTTGTGAGCCTCTACTTATATTCTACAAGGGACTGATAACATGATCTTCTGTGCCACACCAAGCACCATGTTATCTTCAATGTAAAATATTAGACAATATGCACACATATATAAAGTGCAAACAATGATCATGTGATTCTTATTTCAAAATAAAATGTTCATACAAAAAGAGCTAGGCTTTCAGTATACATTCCAACAATCTCCCACTTATACTAAAAGACTATGCTGTCATCATACTGTCATACATCTGATCCTCATGTCCTCCACATGCCTATCAAACGCTTTCGCTGGAAGGGCCTTAGTGAATGGATCCGCCAGGTTATCATCTGATACAATCTTGGCGACAGCTACTTCTCCTCGCTTTACGATCTCTCGTATCAGGTGGTACTTGTGCTCTATGTGTTTACTCGCCTTATGGGCTCGTGGTTCCTTCGAATTTGCAACTGCACCACTGTTATCACAATAAATTGTGATAGTTCTGGGCAAACCAGGAATCACATCCAAGTCCATCAAGAAGTTCCTAAGCCATATAGCTTCCTTGGCTGCCTCAGAGGCTGCCACATACTCAGCTTCCATGTTAGAGTCCGCAACGCATTTCTGCTTGACACTCCTCCATACTATGGCTCCACCTCCAAAAGTAAACACAAAACCCAAGGTAGACTTATTGTTATCCCTATCTGATTGGAAATCAGAATCCGTGTATCCCACAGGGACTAATTGATCTGCCCGGTAAACCAGCATATAATCCCTAATCCTTCTCAGGTACTTTAATATATGCTTTACCGCAGTCCAATGTCCCTGTCTAGGATTACTCTGATATCTACTAACCATGCCCACGACAAAGCAGATATCTGGTCTAGTACATAACATAGCATACATGAGGCTTCCTACTGCCGAAGCATAAGGAACCGCCTTCATGTCCTCTATCTCCTTTGATGTTTTGGGACACATCTCTTTAGATAAAGGAACTCCATGCCTAAAAGGTAGAAACCCTTTCTTGGAGTTCTGCATGCTAAAACGAGCAAGGATAGTGTCAATGTATGAAGCTTGAGATAAGCACAACATCCTTTTCTTGCGATCCCTTATAACTTTGATCCCAAGGATGTGTCCCACTTCTCCCAAGTCCTTCATGTCAAACTGTTTGGACAACCATACCCTTACGTCTGATAACACTTTGATATGGTTGCCAACTAACAAAATGTCATCTACGTATAGTACAAGAAACACCACTACATTTTCGTCGCATCTCTTGTATACACAAGGCTCATCCGGACTTTGAATAAATCCATATGACAGGATTACCTCATCAAAGCGGATGTTCCAAGATCTAGAAGCTTGCTTCAATCCATAAATGGACCGATTAAGCTTACATACAAGATGCTCTTTGCCTTTAGCAATGAATCCCTCTGGTTGCCGCATATAGATGTTCTCCTCAAGACTTCCGTTAAGGAAAGTTGTCTTGACATCCATCTGTCAAATCTCATAATTCATATGAGATGCTATAGATAAGAGAATCCGGATAGACTTAAGCATAGCTACCGGCGAAAAGGTCTCCTCATAATCGATACCCTCTTTCTGAGTATACCCTTTTGCAACAAGCCTAGCTTTGAAGGTCTCAACCTTCCCGTCTACTCCTCTCTTTCTCTTGTAGATCCACTTACATCCAATGGTTTTTACACCATCGGGTGGTTCTACTAGCTTCCAGACTTGATTAGAATCCATAGATTCTATCTCTGAATTCATCGTTCTTTGCCAAGATACCGCATCTCTATCTTGGAGTGCCTCGTCATATGTCTAGGGATTAGGTTCATGTTCACCAGGGACTAAGTCCGAAGACTCTCCCAAAAACATGAATCTCTCGGGTTGTCTAACAACCCTCCCACTACGACGAGGTGCCTCCTGTGTATGCTCTGTGACACGCGGTGCAGTGACTTGTGGTATCTCCTCTTGTACCGGTGGTACTGAAGTCGGGACTTCCCCTGTCAACTCCTCAAGAACAATCCTACTCTTGGGCTTGTGGTTCATTACATAATCCTCCTCTAGAAATCTGGCGTTCATGCTAACGATCATCCTCTGATCTCTAGGATTATAAAACAAACCACCTTTCGTTCCTAGCATCAGCCTTCAGCACATGTGCTGGACTCCCCCATATCCGAATATGTCTCAGACTAGGCTTTCGCCCAGTCCACAATTCTACAGGGGTAGAAGGTACTGATTTAGATGGAACCAAGTTCAGAGTATACATTGTCGTATCCAGCGCATACCCCCAGAATGAAACTGGCAACTCTGAATAACTCATCATCGATCTAACCATCTCCATAAGAGTCCTATTCCTTCGCTCCACTACACCATTCTGCTGGGGTGTGCCAGGTGCAGACAATTGGGATTGAATCCCAGCCTCTGATAAGTAATTCCTAAACTCTCCCAAGAGGTACTCACCACCACGATCAGATCGTAGGGTCTTGATACTCTTACCTTGACGGTTCTCCACATCAGCCTTGAATTCTTTGAACCTGTCAAAGCATTCAGACTTGCGGCGCATCAAGTAAATGTATCCATACCTTGAATAATCATCTATAAAAGAGACGAAGTATTCAAAGCCACCTCTTGCCTGGATAGACATAGGACCGTACAAATAATCGTCTATAAAAGAGGCTTTGAAAGGCCTCTTGGTCATTTTACCTTCCAAGCAAGATTCGCAGGTTGGGAGATCCTCCACCACTAATGAACCCAATGGTCCATCAGCTATCAACCTTTGAATTCTGTTCAGGTTAATATGACCAAGCCTTAGATGCCAAAGATATGTCTGGTTCATTTTCGAAGGTTCTTTTCTCTTATTAGACTTAGAAGATGAGTTATTTACTTCTATATGCATCGTGAGAGTTTTCGGTTCAAGAGTATACAAATTGCCAACCAATGTACCAGAACAGATAATCTCCCTATTCCTTTTTATAACCACTTTGTCATTAAAAAAACAGAATATCCATCCATAAACAATTTAGAAACTGAAATTAAATTCTTTTTAAAAGTAGGTACATAAAGACAATTTCTCAAAACCAAAACTTTATTCCTATCAAAAGATAAATAAACATCTCCCACTGCAATAGTCGCCACCTTTGAAGCATTGCCCATGAAGACGGTAATCTCTCCCTCAGCTAGTCATCGGGTTTCCTGGAACCCCTGCAAAGTATTGCAGACATGATCAGTGGCTCCTGTATCTACACACCAGGCACTGGTAGATAAGACCGCTAAACATGTTTCAACAACTAAACAAGAAGATATACCTTTGTTCTTTCGGCGAGGACAGTCCGCCTTCCAATGTCCAGTCTACTTGCAAGTGAAGCACTTACCTTTCGGCTTCTTCATTCCTGCCTGAGGTCCCACTGCCACTTTCTTTGCTCCACCTTGCTTCTTCTTCTTCTTACCTTTCGGTTTAGAAGAAGAAACTTTCTGAGCAACCATGGCTTGAGCGCTTTGACGAAAAAGCCCCTCTGTCGCCTGGAGTTCTGTCAGAAGCTCCGCCAACGAATACAACCTTTTGTTCATGTTGTAGTTGAGGCGGAACTGCTCAAAACTCCTAGGCAGAGACTGGAGAATGATATCGACCTGGGTTTCCCCATGATCTCGGCTCCGAGGACTTCCATCTCATTAAGATGAGCCATCATCTTGAGAACATGATCCCTAACGGGTGTTCCCTCGACCATGGTGGTCGTCATCAAGTTTCTCATAGCCTCCTGTCTAACCGCCCTACTCTGATGTCCGAAAAGTTCCTTGAGATTGAACATCATGTCATAAGCTGTGGTCATGGCCTGATGCTGATGTTGCAGTACATTTGACATAGATGCCAAAATATAACACCGCGCCATCTCATCTGCCTTGATCCATTTCTTATAACTTTCTTTCTCCTTTTCATCAGAGTCATCGGTGGGCTTAGGAGGACAGACCTCGAAGAGTACAAATTTGTACTCCTCTGCAGTTAAGACAATATCCAAGTTTCTTTTCCAATAAATATAGTTTGTTCCAGTAAGTTTATTTTCTTTTAATATCACAGCAAGTGGGTTGAAAGCCATTTGAAAAACCTAAGAATCACAATGATCAAAATATTAGATTTCAAATATTATTGATTCCTCAAAACAATAAAATTCCGAAATCAACCAACACCTCAAAACACCGAGAATATCGCATGCCACGTTGTGTGGACGTATACGAATTCTGCATTTGTAAGAGGAGGTTTTACCCATTAATTTTATTATCTTGTCAACCTTACTTTTTGACAAATAAAATTAATAGTTGGTTCCTCTTTGGCCCTACAAATAAAAGCAGTGACTCCGATGGGGAGGATACTTTTATTTGCATCTAAGTGTGCACCATTACACGATACTAAGGGAATTATTTCGAATTATGTGCCTTACCGCTGTGGAAGTACACACGCTCCTAGATAATTTCCTATAACCATTATTTGACCTAGTGATCCGCAAACAAACCCGTCCGCAGGGAGGAAGGCACTCAGAACCGACACGCAAGTTTGTTGCATCACACGTCAAATTGTAATGGAGGCCGCGGGAATTAATTAAAATATCCCTCTCCCACTTAGTAAATTGAAAATGAGGAATTTTTAAGCATACACAACATGTATATAAAACAAATAAGCAATAAATATGGAAAAAATAGAATTTTTCTAACTATTATGGCATTGTTCTCCAATACGCATCCCGTCGTGTCGCCACCTCGTCTGCTCCATCTTTTCCCGTGCGCAAGTCACCAAAGAGATCCGAGCCGAGATAAACTATTTTAATTTACATCCATCGATCCTATACTCCACGAAAGAGTGTACAAATAATCTAGATCGAAAGTAAACTAAAATGAGTGGCTAAACAATGCCGTATTTAATTACAAAAATTAAATACTAATCTAGCCTCGTCAACCCCGAGGATTCAAATAATATACATACAATCACACACAAAACAATCACATACACACAAATAGCCATAATAGTCGGATCTTATGACTGCAACCAAAAAGTTAGCCTACGCACATCCTACTATTATCCGGCATACTCAATATATGATATGTGCATGAAAGTAACCGAATCCAAAACACACAAAACCGGAAACCGTGGCTCTGATACCACTTGTTAGGGAATTGCTTCGGAGGCTCATTGGCTCCCATATCCCCGGATTAAAATTTTCACTAATGAAAAAAACTAATCCTGATGGGATGAGTTTCCTAAGCACAACAATTAAATCGTCGTGCTTGACTTGAAGAGCGATCGGCAGACAAACTAGTTGTTGAAGCAACAACTTCTTCTAGTTGGATAGCCGGCGGAAGAGGCGGCCAGACGATCGCGGTTTTTGTGTTTATCTTCGGGGTCCATGATTATACAAATACATGCATATGCGAACTAGTACAATCATGCATACAAGAACATGCTAAGATCAGAAAATAAAGTTATAAAACTTTTATACCTCACGATCTTCTACCGTATGTCCTATCCTCTTCGTGGACGTCGTGTGGGAGAAGATCCTCCACGAGTAGAAGCCTCCTAGATCACGTTCTTCTCTTCCTTGTTCACTCTGAACAAAGAGAAGAATCAAAAAAAGCTCCTTCTCCTTTCTAGATCCAGCCACCAAGCCAAGGAGCTCGATGTAACCGCCGGCCAAGGAGTGAATGGTTGAGCGCCGGCCAACCTTGTGACAATGTTGCCGCCGACCACCAATGAATGGGAGAAGCGCTGGCCACCAATGTATGGAGAACCGTCGACCACCAAGGAGAAAAGGAGAAGGAAGAGAGCTGGCCAAAACAAGGAGGAGGATGGAGTGAGCGTCGGCCACCAAGGAGAAAAGGAAGAAACCCTAATCTTCTTCCTTGTTGCCGCCCAAACCACACACCAAACCCTAGCCGCCTAAACTCTTGAGAGGCAAAACCCTAATCCAAAGAACCATACTTGCCGCCCAAGCCTTAGTCCTCTATTTATAGAATTGGGCTTAAGCCTCCTTTAATCTCCACCGTTGGATCTAGGGATTTAATCTCCACCGTCGGATCTAGGGTTTTATCCCAACCATCGGATCTAGAGTTTCATCCCAACCGTCGGATCTAGAGATTTAATCTCAACCGTCGAATCTAGGGATTTAATCTCCACCGTCGGATCTAGGGTTTTATCCCAACCGTCGGATCTAGAGTTTCATCCCAACCGTCGGATCTAGGGATTTAATCCCAACCGTCGGTTTTAGAGTTTTGTTTTACATCCTTGGATCTAGACTTCTTGTGGATTATATTAGGCTACGATAGGGACTATGAGGAGGAGTTGGATCTTGGCCACCCGATGGATCGGAACCACACAAACTTGATCCATCAATGATGTTCCATTCCACTAGAGGATCATCATTGAATTACCTCACCAACCCCCATAAATTATTATGGGCTCCATATATTATTTGTACATCCATCTCCCCGTGTTTAAGATATCGAATGTCCGTTAATTAATTGATTTACTGACCATCAATCAATTAACATCTAACTCCTCGAGTAGTACCACTCAACCTTATCATCATGTTGACTAAGTCAACCAGCTGGATTTACATGATGAACCTTATGAGCTCCTCAAGGGGACATCATCAACCTAATACATAGGACACGGTTTCCTCCTATAATCAACGGCACACCATGTAAATAATATTATTTCCCAACTTACCAGGCATATTGATTTAATCCATCTAAATCTCACCCTATGGTAAATCAAAGAAATAGATACTAAGTACATGTATCCGTTATTATATCGGGATTAAGAGCATGTACAACATAATATCCGAGGTCCGATTCAATTATGTAGTCAGCAATAAATTGAATCACCTCTATGTCGGTCCTGCTCAATACACCTAAGTGTACTAGTGTAACTCTATGTTCAAGACAAAACAATACCAAGCTACACTACAACCATGACAATGGTTTGTCCAAAACCATCTTGGTTGTGAGCCTCTACTTATATTCTACAAGGGACTGATAACATGATCTTCTATGCCACACCAAGCACCATGTTATCTGCAATGTAAAATATTAGACAATATGCACACATATATAAAGTGCAAACAATGATCATGTGATTCTTATTTCAAAATAAAATGTTCATACAAAAAGAGCTAGGCTTTCAGTATACATTCCAACATCAACCCATGTGATATGGTTTTGATGTGTGTGGCAAAGGGTTTATGTTAGGATGATTGGATTTGATATATGCGTTGGAGTCTTGCAGGACTTATTAATTTGCACATGGAGCTTAGTTAAGTGTCACCACTCACAACCTCGTGCTTGAGTCAGAGAAGGAGCATTACAGAGTCGTGCGCTTGATGCTGCCGAGGGACCGCTAGACGAGATAACTTGAAGCGAAGCCAAGGAAGTAGACTTCGAGGGCAAGAGACGTGAAGGAGCATTGCAGAGTCGTGCGCTTGATGCTACCGAGGGACGTGGCCGCGAACGAAGAGAGCTTCGGTGAGGGACTTCAAGTGAGATGAGAGAATGAGTAAATTGTAAGTAGCTCATTAGGTGAACTTGGCCGAATGGCTGAGTGTCGGAGGCTCGACCGCAAGGGTTGAGGTTTACCCGACCGCCGAAAGCTCAAATGGATGTAAGGTTTGAGTTTTACCCGGCACCAGTCGACTGCCATGTCATGGGAAGAATTGCTTCCTCTCTATAAAAAGAGAGGGTGGGGGGTTTTAGCTGGTTAATGCTTATGCTCAAAACATCCTACTAAGTGCCCCACAAAGCTTAAACTCCTTCTTCTAGTTTCTTTCACATCTATTGTAAAAGGAGTGTTCTTGAGTTGTAAAGGTTTACCTCCACCTTGCTTGGGCTAAAGGGAGAGACCAATAGTGGATTTGTTTCGGGGTGATTCACCATAGATGAATCGGACCGTGGATTAGCGGCGAGGCTGTGAACCATGTTATATCATGTGTTAGCATTGTTTTTCTTTTTGCTTATCTTAATTGCTTGTTTAGTTTTGTTTCCATTGCGCTAATTATATTTGTAGACAAGCAATTCCGCTCATACGACGAAAGAGGGCTATTCACCCCCCCCTCTAGCCGGACAACAACGTTCCTATAGTAGTACTGTCTGATCTCGACTTCTTAGTCCCACACGGACTATCTGTCAGATCGACGCTTACTTTGTCCCCCTACAAAGGACTCATCCTCACCTATTCACTCGAGGCTTACCTGTAGGTTGCCCAATCAGACTTACCATATTTGACATCGAATCTGACCCACCAGGACTTTTCGCCAGCTATCCAGTCTCCCTGACCCAGTTAGACTTCATGTCAGTTGTCCGGTCTCCCGACCCAATCGATCTTCATGCCAGATGTCTGGTCTCCTGACCCATCTGGACTTCCTATCTAGTGTCCGGTCCTTCTGATCTGTTAAGTCTTCTGTCTAGTATCCGATCAATATGACCTACTAGGACTTTTCTAATTAGCCCGTACACTTAACACGCATATAAAATCACAAGTAATTCCTAACTTTAACTATGGTTCATATATCAAAACTAAGGAGTGATGCTCCCTGCATCAACAATCTCTCTCTTTTTGATGTATGACAACATATCGGTTAAAGTTATGAGATTCAATTTTCAATGCATTAAGTTCAACACATATTCATATGCATTGAATGAAGTCATGAAATACATTCTTGATATCAAGTAGATGTATTAACCTTAAATTTTACTCTAAACTACTATCTCTCTCTTTGATACAGACTTTAAAACTCTCTTTACAAACTTTAAACCTCTCTCTCCCCCCTTTGGCATACATCAAAATACCATTATCTTTCAAAATCCAAAATTCAAAGATCAAACCACTCAGTAAGTTCAAGTATTTAGCTTTTAAAATAGGCAAGATGGGTTAAAAGCTAAGTTTATGAAATTGCTTAAGTATGTTACTTTTGACAAAATATATTTGCTTTACAAACTCCATAACCATTTCAAAACACCAAAGCTTTTCAATATACTTAAGCTTTTCAAAATATTTAGATTTTATAAGCTCTTTATGAGTACTTAGGCTTTTCAAGCTAAGCTAAAATGAACTTGTCTAAGTTAGCTAAGTCATATAAGGTTTTCAAGATAAGCTTTTAGAAAATAAGATTTTCAAGATATATAAGTGTTTCAAAATCTTAAAGTTTAAGAAGATTTCTAAAATTTTGAAAACATCTTAGAAAATTTCTCCATTGTGTTTTGAAAATCTTTTAAATACCCGTTGAAATGTTTCCTCCCCCTTAATTAAAGCTTTCAATTTTGAAATTGTTTTCTCCCCCTTTAATTCAAGCCATGCAATTAAGAATTTTGAAAAGTTGTTCTTTCCCCCTCAATTCAAGCTTTAATAATGTAAAATGCAAATGAAATATGAGTTGTCCAAGCATGAATCCATACTTGAAAATATTATTATTATTGAAAATATATTGAAAATGCACATCTAAAATTTATCCTTAAAGCAAATGTCTAACTCTTGAAAAACTCAAATGATATAAAATTACCATTAAGTCTTGGGAAAGAGTCAGTCTCCGAAGTGATCATTTTTCTTTAAACCTCTTTTGGTTCATGTTGATGCACTGAGTTTACATTTGAAACCAAGGGTGAAGTCCTAGCATCTCATGTCCATCTTCGTGGCTCAATACACAAATAGGAAATCCTGGGTGTTTGTGAGATGCGAAGGCTTGCCTAGTTCTATAGGTTCATAAAGTCTAAACTTGACCTAGGCTAGATCAATTTTAATTTTCTTAGTGAAAAAAAATAGGTTTGTAATGATAAAACATTAAAGAAACCTATTCTATCAAGCATAATCCTAAATTGTTAACCAAGACTTTTAGGTTGAAGCAAATTTCAAAAGTTAAAATGTTAAGTACAAATATCCTTAATTTCAACAAGTAATGCATCTAACAAAGTCCTAATCCAAGGAGTAGGGAGGTGGAGGTGTATGAGGATGGCTCATGCCCCAAGATCGAAGCATCTCCATCATCTCTCTATGCTCGTCTCTCTGCTGCTAGAGCATCTGCATCATCTCTAGATGCTGCTTCTCCTGACGATGTATTGAATCCTCCAATCTAGATAATCTCTCAACTACAATAGGAGGAGCAAGAAGTCCAAGAAAGGGTGATAGGTTGTGAATCTCATAATCTGATGGCTTCTCAATCCTATCTTGTTGATGCTCTTGGTCAGCCTCAGGCTCATGCTCTGGGTCAGGCGCAGACTGAGGCTGGGGTCCATCTCTCCTCCAGGTTAGGACATTATTTTCATCTATACCTATTTTAGCTAATGCAAATTGTCTAGAGCCTATCATGTCGTACTCAGTGAGTTGTTTGACATTACCTATGGTAACATCAAATCCTAATGTAGCTAATAGAGATATGATGATGTGGTAGTAGGACATATGTGCCCTACCACTAGTAATGACCCTAGAATGATTAATGATAGACTGAAACATCTGAAAACTAATATCTATGTCTAATCTGTGACTAAGTGCATAGAGTAAAAATGAATGATAGGGACGTATCATAGTGATGTCCTTGGCGGTGAGTGGTAAAATACAGTAACTCACTATGACTTTGTACAAGACATAGTCCTATACTCTAAGTCTTGTAGAACTTAATATAATCACTGATAGAGTCCTCTCCTTACCAAAGAAATACAAATGTATCCTATTTAATGTGATATGAGAGTAGGGATCACCGTAAGATAATTCCCTAGAAGGAAAATAGACAATTGGACACGATGAATGCATGAGGCCTAGATGATCTCTCAACATGGAAGGGGTAAAGATAAAATCTTTACCTTGTACTCTAGTGGAGTATGCAAGATCATCAATCCAAATGAAGTTATTGCATAACTCAGTGCATAAGTCTATGTTTATTGAGTTTTTGCAATAAACTAATTTATCTAAACCATAATGTTGTATGACCTCTATGCTTGGTATGCATTACCTAATAAAAAATGACCTACTCAGATACCTAGTAGGCATAGGAGTATATGTAGTTGCATTAAATCTAATCCTATGTCCCTCAGTGGGAAACCTAATGTTCATACTGGGGTCAAAGGATGTCTCCACCTCAACTTTCTTATTTAATCCCTAATTAATTTGCAAAAATTTAATATTAATTCAAAAGTAATTGGAAAAAAGGTTTAGAATCGTTATCTAGGTATTGTGGATGATATTATATAAAGGATTTGATGACCTAAGTGCTCAAAAGGGCTGAAAACTGGTGTTTTTTGGAGGTTTTAAAGAGGATTGAGTTGACTCACCACTATCTCGGTGCTGGTTTTATAAACAGAATCCAATCAGTTGGAAACATTTAAGTCGACTAGTTTTGAGTCGACTAGACTTGGTCCAGTCGACTGTACTGATTTTACCATTTATTACGCTCATTCCCTAGTCGACTATGTTTGATTAAGTAGATTGGATTAGTCTTATCACTTAACTGCGGGGGTATTCTAGTCAATTGAATTGGTCCTAGTTGACTGGAGTCTAATTTTATCATTTCGAGGATTTGAGGCAACTAGACATGGTCCAATCACCTAAAGTTAGTCTAGTCGACTATAACAATTCCAGTCAACTAGAATCGATAATTTTTGAAAGATTATTTACTTAACACTTAACTAATTAATTGGTCAAGGTTGATTTGATTAAGGGCTGAATTAAGGTTGAATTAATTAAGGTTCAATTGATTAAGGTTGATTTAGAGTTGAATTAGGGTTGAGTTGATTATGATTGAATTAAGGTTGAGTTGATTGAGTTAGGGTTGAGTTGATTAGAGCTGAGTTGATTAGGGTTTAATTTGATTAAGTTAATCTAATTAATCTCACCCAATCTAGGTTTTCAATACACGTTAATCCTATGGATTTTGTGAGATGAGGGTGTATTCTTTTCTTGATTAATTTTAATGAAAGTTTCAAAGTTTTTAAACTTGCGTTAGATTGAAGTTTGGCTTGGCTAATAAAATAAGTTTTTTCAAAATTGACTTCCAAGTAGTGGTGAGGCATATGACCTTCTTGGATATTAGGTGAATCACTTCCTAAGACAAAGTCAACCAAGGAATCAAGTACTTGACTCACTTTTGACTAAACTTTGGTCTAACTAGTTAAAGACTTAGTGAGTTAGTTTCAGTTAGTTCCACTCAACTTAGTGCACTAGGTTGTTGCGAGGCATATGAGCTTCTTGGATATCAGGTGGACCACTTCCTAGACATGAACTTTGAAGAGCTTCCTTAATTTACTATCAGCTTACTTCGTCTTAGTACTAGGTTGTTCCAGTTTAAACCACTTTATTTCCTATCTAGTCCATTCTAAATTAAGTAAATAAACTGAGCTAAACATGCAAGAGTTTAACTAATTAAAGAAACATGCAAGTGACTAGCTCCCCCTAAGTGATAACTTAGTTGAGTTTTGTTCACTAAGTGAACTTGACTCTTGGGGACCCAAAATTGGTTCGGTCTAACTTGGTTGACTAAGCTAGCCTTAGAAACTCATGCTTGTACTCGATTCTTAGTGTTTCGGCTAAGTAATGATATGTATGATTTGTAGGATGATTTACCCTTGTATCCGAGTCTAGACTTATTGTACACGACTCGTTGAGACACAAGCATCATGTTGAGATACTTGGAGCCCAAGGTGAACCTTTCCAACATTCTGGTAAGATATCCTACTTGCCTTTTTAGGACCGAGTTATCTTCCTCAAGCTTTGCAACTTGAGTTTAGACTCTATCCTCAACTTGGCAAGTCGAAGTCTTCGAGTTGACTTGCTCCTTAAGTACTTAGACTTCCTTAAGAAGTAAGTCTACTCGTTTCTCGGACATAGCTAACTTTTTACCTAGGCATGCTATTATGTTATACAATTTATCTTCTAAGGGAGAGGTTACTGATGCACGTGAACGTGTCCTCAAATCTCGCAATGGGAACCGTCGATGACTCGAAGCGCGCACTCGCGCTCAACGTCTGCAAGTGCACAGATGTCGTCAAGTAATAAATAGATTATTGATCCCACAGAGACTGAAAATCGAATACCGATTGTTCGATGGACGTTGTTGTTCGGAGTTTAGTTCTACGGGTTATGGTTACGAGGTTGACGGTGGTCCTAACTCAAGTACGGTGTCACACGGAGGAAGGGAAGGTTGGTTCGAGGTTTCAAAAAGGGATCCTAGGACTTCGGTTTCACTTGTGTAACATGGAACATGCTAATCAATTAGATGTTGTCTGGTTCTCTAATTAGGGTCTTGTGGAAGAGACATCATACCCTTTCCCGATTGAGCTTTTGCTTCTATCGAGAACTACCTATCCTTAACCTGGCCGACCCTTTCGTTAAGATAGGATAGACGGTATGAGGATGCCAAATCAATCCCTATGAAGAGTTGGAATCGTGTCTCGTTCCCTACTCCATCATACCCTTCTACCTACGGTTACTGGAGATGAGGAAAACCACTTGGTTCCTTTTTAATTCCCCTAGATCTTTGATACAAGGGTTGTCACCCCTTGTATCGGCTATGCACAATAAATAGAAAACCAAAACACAATCTTCATCAAATCAAACAAACACTAACTGCGAATATAAATTCAAATATAGAATTAACATTCGATCTAGCATGTTCTACGTACACAAGTTACTGCCTAATCCTAGAATCGAAGATTCTACTCTATAGAAGGAAAAGAGCGAACACAATGCATAATAGAATAAGTCATTACAATGCATGAGATGAATAGAAAGTAAATTGCATTACTCTTAGTTCTTCTCTTCAACATCAGAGTGTAGGTTACAATCCTCTAGCCATCTCCTTCCTCCCCGCACTACAACAAAAAATCGAATAGAGAACGATGAAAAACAGTTTTCTATTAGCAAAAAAATCCGTGGTAAATTGACCCGTTGTGAAAAGTGGGTCGATCAAAGACAACGGTGAAAAACCATTGTAGATTTAAGGAAAAGACTACGGTGAAAAACTGTTGTCTATGAGCAAAAAAAATCGTGGTAAATTGACCCGTTGTGAAAAGTGGTTCGGGCAAAGACAACGGTGAAAAACCATTGTCGTTTCAAGGATAAGACAATGGTTTTTAACCGTTGTCTTTGACCGAACCACTTTTCACAATGGGTCGATTTATCACGGATTTTTTTGCTCATAGACAACGGTTTTTCACCATTGTCTTTTCCTTAAATCTACAACGGTCTTTCACCGTTGTCTTTGATCGACCCCCGATTTACCACGGATTTTTTTGCTCATAGACAACGGTTTTTCACCGTTGTCATTTCTCAACGGTTACTCTAGAACACAATAAACCGTTGTAGATTTATAGTGTTGCATTTTTAATATAAATCATACAACATCAAAAAGAATTATAAAAAACATATATACACTCGCACTTGTAGCAATGTAAAGTACAAGGTCACATCACATTTTAAATGATCACTCTTAGAAACATATATATTAAAAAGTACTGTGGCAAAACAACTACACATCATATGCACCAAAAGTATTATGCATAATAAGCAAAACACTTATAGATTACCACATGTAACCAAAAGAGGTATGTACACTTAAATCTCTCCTAATCATCAGATATGTGATCTTGTATGCATTCAGCTCACTCCGAACGTACTTCATCAATTTCCTTTACAGCTATCATAGATTTTGCGAACTGCATGTGAATAAATGAATGAAAATGTAATTAAACACTATGGTATTAATAAGAAAATTTGGAAATATATCTAATATTACTATTGATCGTAGGGAAGACTTGTCAAAGGATGCGGTGCCTTCAATTATCTCTCTCATATATCGCAAAACAAAATAACCACATTGAGCTCCATCCGGTTGAAGGGGAACCTGTGATGGAAAAAATTATAGTAGTTATTCTGATAGTAAAATTTGATACATAAATTACACACGACAAAAAAAAAAGTTTCCATAAGGGAAAAAAAAGTTGTCATAAGGGAAATTTGATATCGCAAATTTTTGTTTTTGTATTTCTTTTTCTGTCGTCTTTAACTTATATGCCCTTATATTAATAAATTCTCTACATTAACACCTCAATGTTGCATTTGTTTTATTTTCAATTATACATCTAATAACCTCCTTAATTTCTTTACTTGAGTTCAAAAAAAGCTGGTAGTTATTCCTTGAGCAACATCTAGTATGAGTAAAAGACTTTTGGAATTTAACTCCTCCTTGAGCTTCACTGGTAACCGTTCCAATTTGATGGTCATTTCTCCACGAGTAAAGATTTGATGGTCATTTCTCCACGAAGCTTCAAATCCTCAAGTTCTGTAATTGAGCATGAGTCAATTCTATTCCCATCAACAAAGCATGAAAAACTTTTAAGACTAGTCAGTCGTGATAACCCAAGGGGCATGTGGGTCAAACTATCAGAATTGCAATCAAGATACTGAAGGCTTTGCAAATTCTTCAATTTTTTGGGTAACTCTCGAAGGTCATCATTCCCATGGAGAATGAGATATTGCAGATTCTGAAGAGTAGTTATGGTATCAGGTAGAACTTTAATTTTATTCCCAGATAAGTTAAGATATCTTAAATGTATCAAATTTCTGATTGACCTCGGCATCTTTCTAATGCAATTTCCACTTAAATCTAACACCCGCAAGAATTTCAATTCTGAGAAGATGAGCTGAAGTAGATTGGTATTCCGATGTAACTCACAATTTATCAAAATCAAGGTGCGTAAGTACAAAGGCCTTTGGAAATATCCTTGAGAATCATTTGACAAAATCGCAAAATACATACGCAAATGATATGTTCTCTTTTGAATATCATTATTTCCGACTCCCCCAGCAAATACTGGATGATTTTCCCTTTTTCTACCTCACGTCCAAAGGAGAGCCTTATTACTTGTTTTGGCTTAGTTTGGGCATCAAGCAATAGGCAAAGCTATGGCAGTTTCTGATGTTCCATTTGAGAACATAAGACCATAACAATATTTGAATGCTGGACCAAAGTGGGAAACAAGCTCTGTCACCACCCGAAGGACCACCGAAGTTTAGGAAGAGAATTAATGTTTGAAGATACCAAGATCATCTAAGGAGATGAATTTTCAGAACCTAGAGACTGTGGATTACTTGTTCATGAAGAAGTCACATCTTTCATTATACGACATCATAATACAAACCTAGACACTGATCTTCACAAACTAACTTATGAGCTTGCTATAAAGGTTTTTGGAATGATTAACCTTCTATTATCTAATCTTTTTCTTGACATAATACGACATCATGAAAGTATATGATTCATCCTTCTAATAACAATAACAAATAACAAATAACTTGATTATATAAATGTCACTAAATAATTCACATATACTTTAACAAAAATGTCACTAAATAATTACTCCTCAAATTATATAAGCTCCTCACAATGTAAAACATACCTTGATTATTTCCCACAAAGGGTGTTTCTTCCCGTGCTTGCCAATCTCTATGTTGAACAATTTCAAGGCCCTTCATAAAATCATAAAAGATTATAGACTTTTAGTGCATCTAGTATATATAAAAAAAATATAATAAATATTGACAATATTTTCCTACTAAAACTTACATCTTCACAACATTCTTCCAAGTCTCATCATGATTACGCTGACTAAGAGGATCCAACAATGAAACAACCTCTTTGTGAGGATCGATGATAGTCAAAATTCAATGAAAACTACATATATACACAATATTAATGCATGTAATTAAGAAAGTGTTTGTCAAAGTAATAAAAATAGCATTCCACCTCTATTTTACACACCCTATGTTAACTGGAACCAAAACTAGTTGGTTTGGTGGTGTGCCATTCAACCTAGCTGCCAAACCAAGGGCCCTCTTATCAACTAATGTGAAGTGACACCCAACAACATATGGATCTACAAATCTAAACCTCTCCAGCTTATTTTCCTCCATCTTTTTATATAAATGCCTACCATTTAAACATACAACAAAATGCATAAGACCAGGATAAATAAAACTCATAAATCAATAGTCAAAGTGTTAGTACATGAAAACAATATACGTACTATATGTACACAAATATGCAATTGTATGAAATTGGTGCCAAGTTGCAGAAAGGAATGATGTCTTGAAGGCAAACACTGGCTTCGAACTTACCACCAAATACAACATTAATTTGATAGACTGGTGATCATGAAGAGCATGCTTGCAATAACAATACAACAACCATAGTGATCTAGGAATACTTGATGATCGCACTGTTAATGATTGCACATTTGGTGATTGCAATCGATGCTTCTTTTTAGCACAGTCAGCTTTTTTCCCCTTGAGCTTCTAGTATATGAAAACATATACTTGTTAGGCACTTGTATAGCTAAATTTAAATAGATTGTAGCATTTACCGAAGAATCTTGTGTTTGCATCAAGTGTCTGGGCCATGCTACATGTGATTCGATAGCATCACCAACGCTTTGACACGTAGGGTTTGGAATTGGCAAAGGGGTCATTTCATCCAATGCTTCATCAACCGTGATGAAACAATGGTTCGTATGCTTACTTGGATCACCATTAAGATGCTCATCAACTCCCCCAATACTAACAATTGTACCAAAAGCTACATGGATGCCAGATTCCACACTCAATGCAACTAATTGACCCTGTAAGACAAAACATAATGCTTGTATAAAAAATAAATGTATTTAACTTGGACAATTCAATGATATCATTAGAGATTAAAGATATCTATAAAGGCTTAGCCTCGTTAATAAACTCCACATCGCCATCACTGTCTGCTTTCATCTCATTTGATAGACCAAGATCATAGTTAAACTCATTTTCCTACAAGGTTGGAGGAAACTTCACACTAGAACTTCCCTTCTCATCATTCTCAAACTCGCATTTGCCATTTTTGAAAACCATTGCTTCTAACTTGTTTATCCGATCCTCCTGCTCTAAAATTTTTTTATGTTGCTCCAACAACATATTTTGTTGATCATTAAATACAGCTTGCTAAATGTGAGACCCCCATTTTGACAAGCCAAAGTATGTACTTGGAGTGACGTAAGCTCCAACTGCCCTTATACTCCCACCATGTTCCTTAGATTCAAGTGCAACTGTTAGAATGTCTTGTGTTGGTTCACTAAGCATTAACTTTCCCTCCCTCTTTTGTAAGATACCATCATCCTGCAATGCACAAAAACATATATTGACTACTATTTGGATGGGAACTATTAACATAACAAGCCTAAATCTAAAACATTTACTTACAATTTTTGAGGTTGTTGCCTTCAGTTGATCACCAACAAACTCCCCTTCTTTATTGAGTTGCCCTTTCTTCCAAAGGATAGCTCGGTTGATTTCATTATCAGTAGATAATTCATCCTTCTAATAACAATAACAAATAACTCAATATTATTTAAATTTCTCTTCGATAAGATATCAAATTTATTGTAATTGATAATTAAAGATTACTTACTATTTCTTCAGCTAGGCGTGCATATCCTTTGCGAGAAAGTCGATGGGGGTATTTGTTTTGAGCTCTCATTTCCTATTGTTTCTCACTTAGTTCCTTAAAAAATAAACAAGACAACAATGCATTACCAATCACAATAGTCTATTAAGAGTTCATTATTTGAGACAAGAGATTTAAAAATCTTACTTTAAATTCATCAGACAAACGACTTATCACGAACTTGCTCCATATGTCTGCTGGAATATTTGATCCTGGAGGTGGCATATGCAACTTCTCTGGAGTTTTACAATTGGGAAAAATATAGTTTTGCATGAGACTACTTTTCCATTGGCGCCACTTTTCATTTGCTGAGCTCAAACATCCCTTTTTCCAACCGACATCAACCTTGTACGCCAACTACAAATACATAAAAAATGGATAAACATCAAATGTTAACAAACACAATAAAAAAAAGTATTAGTTTATATATGAAGAATAAAAGTATGGTCATTTATATTTACATTCACGGCTTCCCACACACGCTCCTTGATGTCAATAGGAACATGCTTCCAAGTATTGTAAGTTATTGGTACTTTCTCTCGAACAATCTGGCAAATTGAACTTTACATTTTAACCGCATTTTCCCCAATAGGTTGTCCCAGATTATTGAATTCAACTTTCAGTATAATGCCCTTATTCCTTAGCCTTGAAATACTGTCCATATGTGTAGGAACTCTTGTCATTTTGTTTGATTGGGTGGCAATGGAATCCTGTGTGCAGTCAACATTTTCCTCGTCTAATAAATCAGCAGTAGTTTTAGTCTTACCCTTTTCAAGGTTTGTACCTCCTCGTTTGCTTTGATTTTTTGTCATAGAGTTGACAACCTATTAATCACAAAATCTGCAATTTGCAAATATAAGGTAAATAACATAAATTAGTGTTGGAGATAACAACAAATATTAAACTTGCAACTTCTATCTTGTGTGAGTTGACAACAAAAAATTCAGCTTTAGATGAATTTAATCTACAGTTGGCATGCTTAGTATCATTAATTATATAAAAGTTCATGAACAGAACTCATATAGAAATAAGCAAGTTTATTTTCAACAGGAATATGATCATGTTGCAGCTCACACGTAGCTGAGCTTGCTAAATATCTGCGATTGATATGAAATAAGATGATATAATTCTTGCCCTAGATAATGTTTCACCTTCAACTATGCTTTCTTCATTGCATTAAGCAAACAGATATATAGTATATGTGCATCTGGTTGCAATCAGGCATCTTTAAGCTTCGTGTTCCTATCACATGATTGAAAAGATAATAATAGGTACCAGAAAACCACATAATAAGGGGTCTAGAGCCGGAACCTACGGTTTGCTTTAGGAAAACAACAAGAAAGAAAACTTGGCAAACCACTAGTGCCATCATGCATTTACCTGGCATTACATCTGATGCATAAGTCTTGCTCGCTCATATAAGCCTGTTATTTGTTTATTTAATGTCTAATTCTCCTATCCTAACAATTCTCAAATTTGACTTCATGTGCTAACTACATAAAATTTTAAACACTTGCGCTGCTTATCAAAACCACCCTTTAGTTGTATCTTGTATGATTTTATTTCCTCGAGAGTGTTTCTGCAGACATGGAGGTGCTCACCTACCTCCTCCTTGAACTTGTTGTGTATGAGCTCCAATCTTTCTTGTTTCTCTGTGACTCAAAAAATAATGAAAAAAGCAAAAATAATTTAAAGAGCTGAGGAAAAAAGTACAACTGACAAGGACAATTGACAACTGAGGCATCTTGCAAGCTTATATTTACTCAAACTCTAGCTTCAAATGGTAGCCTGATCAGGTTAACATAGTGAGAAAATACATGAAATTTTATTGAGCAATTTAATAATACACCAGGTGAATTCATTGATCGCAGTGAAGTTGGTACCTCTGAATTTAGACTCTAAGCATTTTTCTTTAAATTTTCCAGCATTGAGGAACTTCCCACTATCTGACTATCTCCACTATATCCGGAGCAGCACCATTTATGAGCATTAATATTTAATATAATAAAACTGAATGATGGAACTCTGTAATGCTACAGTTGAGATCGCAAGAGGTGATAACTTATAAATGGTCATGAATAATGCACGTTAGCACCATTACCATGTTGTATTTGACAAATCATCATATAAATGACTTCTGAAGAAAGAAACTCAATATATAGCAAGAGTATTCCATAATTATGCTACCACATAACATAAAATAAAAATAAAATATCTGTAATTTTCTTGACTTTATTTACAAGTATCTTCATTTAGTGCTTTTGGAACTAGAAACCCAATCATTAAATACTAAAGTCATATGCATCCTACATGATGACATTTTCATTATTGTTATTGATCAATATGATAAATACTTGAAATATTTATATTCAATCCACCCCTATACATTTAAAGACAAGGCCAGTTAACATTGATGGTCTCAAAGATAGCAACACAGCATTGATGAAAACAAAAAATTATAAAATTAGCTTGACAGCAACACAATTGTAAAAAATACGTGCAAATATTAAGAAAAACAAATAACAAGTAAGCAACACAATGTTGAAATTCTTACAATCTCCTTTAAGGGTTGGTAAATTTGGAGGTGCAGCGACTATAACTGGCATTTCATGATTGTGTTGTAAAATGATCTTACATATAAAGCAGTATCATTTACCAAACCAGATTTGATGGCGGTGTAGTAAAACATCATCAAATTTATGGGATAAAGAGTATCATTTATAGATAATAGATAATAGATAAAGCAGTATCATCTACCAAAACAGAAATAATCGAGTGACAAATAAAATAAAGCAATCCCATAAGATATATCAAATTTATGGGAAAAAAATCTAGTTTCAGTCCAAAGTAACACAAGGTGACACAAAGACAAACCAAAACATTAACGTAGGATTTAAAATTAAATATAATTTCCACACTAAGGTAAAACATCATCAACCCAAGTTCCGTCACAATCTTCATGCATGCACGGTGGTTCATTGTCATCTAATCCGTCAACATCCATTATTGGAAGACCTCGGGAAAAACATTGATAGTTGGTTGCAGTTTCTTCCAAATTATCACCAATAATATTTTCAAAGTATTCTCTACTAGGAGTTGCAAGTGCAATAGACCATGTGGGATCTTCAGGGTCTTCAAGGTAAAAAACTTGTTTCGCTTGACTCCCTAAGATGAATGAATCAGATTTGAACCCTATCCTTTTGAGGTTTACTAATGTGAAACCATGTTCATCTACTTTAATACCACCATTATTATCAACCCAATTACATTTAAACACTTGAATTCGATAGAGATGGTAATCAAGCTCCCATATTTCATCAATAATGCCATAGAATACCATATCTGACACAATTGGATTCCTATCCTTTGCGCTAGCAAGTTGCATAATCTTTGCAACTAAGCTTACTCCAGAATTTTGCACTACCCGCACGTCATCACGCTCTTTTGTGTGATAAGTAACCCTAGCAATTAAATATGTAGAATACTTGAATACTCGCGTGCTAGGTCCATGCGCCAACCACTTTAATTGTTCAAAGATTTGATGTGTAGAATGGTTAATTGCATTTACAACCTATAAATTGCAAAATGCAAAAGTTGAATTATATATTAATCTTTATAATTTATAAACTCCAACATTAATTTGCATGTAACTTACAGTATCACGCAACCACGGAATAAAAATCCGATTGTGCTCATCTTGTAACCACTTTTTTGACTTTGCTTTCTGATGAAATGTTGCCTTCAAATGAGCCATGTGTTTGCTGTTGAAGATATGATAATGAAATGATTAGATACTAGAATTTAATGTCTCATTTGAAAGTAGCAATGAGTTGGAGAAATTACTCGATATATGACTCTATCTCATCATTATTTTCTAATACGTGATGATGTGCTTGCTCCCACTCCTCATGATTGGTAGAGTGCACTCGATCTCGTGATAAAGGTCTGGTAAACTCCAATTGATGATTCCTTGTTGGGATGCCAACAGTGTGCACATTAAACAGGTAGTCTGAGCAAAATTCTAGAGCCTCCTCAGCAATATAACATTCGGCTATACAACCTTCGGGTCGATTGCAGTTTTGCACATAACCTTTCAATGTTTTCATGAATCTTTCAAATGGGTACATCCATCTATACCAAACTGGTCCACACAATTTAACCTCACGTATGAGGTGAACAGTCAAATGGAGCATGACATCAAAAAATGGAGGAAAATATTTTTCAAGTAAGCATAATGTTGTCACAATATCTCTTTGCATATCATCTAACTTTGAGACATCTATCACTTTGCTACACAACTTGTTGAAGAAAAAGCACAATCGAGTGATAGTATATCTAACATGTTTGGGTAAGACACCACGAATGACAACTGGAAGTAACTGTTGCATCAAAGTGTGACAATCGTGTGATTTCATACCAAAAAGTTGCAATTCCTTCATTGATACAAGGCTTCTAATATTGGATGAATAACCTGTAGGAACCTTCATTCCCAACAAGGAGCTACAAAATTTCCTTTTCTCATCTTTACTTAATGTATAACACGCCGCTGGCAAAAAAGTTTTCTTTTTCCCCTCCTTTGGTGCCAATTCCAACTTGACATTCATATCCACAAGGCCTAGGCGTGCTGCTAATCCATCTTTTGTTTTCCCTGGAATGCCAAGTAATGTGCCAACCAGGCTTTCACATATATTTTTCTCCATGTGCATCACATCAAGAACATGTCGGGCATGTAGATGCTCCCAATACGCAAGTTCGAAGAATATTGATTTCTTCTTCCAATATGGTTGACTACCATCCTCTGATGCTTGAAGTTTTCCGTTCATTTTTCCCCAACGACAATTAATTTTATTAACTGTTTTGGAAATATCACGACCACTCAATGGTCTCGGTGTAATGTTAAAGTCTTGGTTCCAATCAAATGCTTTCTTTTGCCTTCGATAAGGATGGTTCTCAAGAAGAAACCTTCTATGGACTATGAATGACATTTCTCTACTATGTTTCAATCTTTTTGCACATGTGTTTTCACCACAAATAGGACATGCCTATCCTTTCACGTGACATCCAGAAAGGTTTCCATATGTCGGAAAGTCATTAATTGTCCATAATAAGACTGCCTTAAGGGTGAATCTTTCTTGTCGATATGGATCATATGCTTCAATACCTTCTTCTCATAAGTGCTTTAAGTCATCAATCAAAGGTGTTAAGTAAACATCAATATCATTCCCTGGTTGTTTAGGACCCGATATCAATAAAGTAAGCATCATAAATTTTCTCGTCATACACAAAAATGGAGGAAGATTGTAAGTGATCAACAGAACTGGCCAACAACTATACATAGAACTCATCAATCTATGAGGATTTATTCCGTCTGCCGATATAGCCAATCTCAAACTTCTTGGCTCAAAAGCAAAATCTGGCCACTTATGGTCACTACCTTCCAATTGGGTGAATCTGCTGGATGACGCAAATAACCATCACAAGTTCTACTATCAGCATGCCAGGTTAACACCTTAGAGGTTTCTTGGTTTCGAAACATTTTTCGAAATCTTGGAATAGGTGGAAAGTACCAGAGGACCTTTGCAAGAACTCCTTCATTTACTTTTGAATTCTTGCATATCTTCCATCTTGAAAACCCACAAGTAGGACAATTGATACAATCTGTGTATTCCTTCCGATATAAGATACAATCATTAGGACATGCATGGATTTTTTCATAGTCCATACCCAATGCAGCTAACGATTTCTTCGCAGCATACACTAATAAAGGCAATTCATTACCATCTGGAAGCATTTCTCCCAACAAAGAAAGAATGTCTGTGAATCCTTTATCGCTCCAACTATATTTGTCTTTCAAGTTGTACAATTTAACAATGGCAGATAACTTTGTAAATTTTGTACATCCAGGATATAAAGGTTTCTCAACATAATGGAGTAAGTTATTGAATGTAGTTGGATTCTCATCATATTCATATGTCGCATTTACCATATCTACAAGCTTCTCATCAAAGAAATTCTATTCACCTTGTTGGCCTTGTTCACTATCATTGATTAAGTTGGTAAATGAGGGTTTTTCTCCATGTCATATCCACACTACGTATGTTAAATCCATACCATTACTTCTTAAATGAGCCCTTGTGACATCAATACTGTTCCTTCTTAGGTTACCACACATGGCACATGGACAAGATATTGCATTAGAATCACCAGAATTTTGCACTGCAAATTGCAAGAAGGACTCTACTCCATACGCATACTCAGGTGATAATCTATCCTTGAACATCCATTCTTTGTCCATTCTAGTGCATAAAAACATCAATTGACAATTAAATAAACCTTCATAATACTTAACACCACTAGATCATTAATAAAGCAGCAGTAGATGCTTCAATGTATCAAACTTATATTTCCAGGATAAGAAGGTGATATGAAGTAACTTAAATTTGTATATGATCTGGTTGTCCACCTAAGCTAAAGTTAGAAATTGGCTTTTCATATTATAGAAAATGGAGAGAATGGCTTCAAACTAAAATAAAGATCAATATATGGAGACAGATAAATATCATCTTTAGTAGAAACTAACGATAAATACTGCATAAAGCAATTGCTCAAAGTTGAATTAAATATAAATTTCAGGGGTTGGAAGGCACTATAAAGTAAAAAATTTAAACTAAATTTAGAAACAGACATTTTATATTATAGAATACCGAGAGAATGGCTTCTAGAATAGATAAATACGATGTACAAAAGATGATATAAGGTGAATAATCTTCATGAAGAATAAGGTTGGAACACTAACTGGATTTTCTGCATGAGCAGATACCGGATTATCTGTGACAATGAGATTAAGGTTCAATGGACAGAAACAAATGAATTTCTCCATATGTGACCATTCAGGTTTTAAACTTAATTCCACATGTTCAATGGACAGAAACAAATGAAGAAAATACCATTTCAGCCTATTTTCTTGAAATTTTTTCATTTATGAATGTTTGGTTGACCAAACAATCCAACTCAAACCTTCTTAACCAATAAAGGTTTGAAGGCACAACATGATAACCATAAAGCAAGAGTTTATGACACTGAACCTGTTGGGACGGAATCAGGACGCTGAACGATGGACGAAGGCCGACAGACGGAGGTCGAGCAATGACCGACGGAAAAGGAAGAGAACGAACAGAGGGCGAGCAACCGTGAGAAGGCGGCGCGGAAGAAGAAGGGATGGACGAGCACGCAACGGAGAACGGCGGAGGTTTTTTGGGAAGTAGGAACGGTGGAGGTTTTTGGAAAGTAGGAACGACGGAGAAGTTTAGGGAAGAATTATTTAACCTAACAAATTTTTAAATATATATAAACTTTTAAAAAAATTATTGTTGTAATATATTGTTTAAAAAATATATATATACTTTTAAATATATTATTGTAAATGTATATATTTATATTTTTTATAAACAAAAACTTATTTCCAATAATTAAAAAAAATAGTATTAATAATTAAAAAAATAATTTCACCGTTGTATTTTAATAAAAAAATAGTATTAATAGTATTAAAAAAATCACCGTTGTATTATTTCCAATAATTTTTAAAAAATAGTAAAAATAATTAAAAAAATAGTATTATAAACTTTTAAAATTTCATTGACAACGGTTTAAAACCGTTGTAATATTATCACAATGACAACAATTTGTGACCATTGTGCTAAACGTTACAAAAATATTCTCATTGACAACGGTTGATTGCACCGTTGTCCCAACTGTTGTTAAGATAAAAAAAAACTTAAAGACAACAGTTCTGGAAAACCATTGTAAAATGTGTTGTTGATTAAAAAAAATATGCTCAATGACAACGGATAGTGTAAAACCGTTGTCTTTTGTGTTATATGGGCGCTCAAAGACAATGGTTTTGTCTTTTATCAAAATCACAATGATTTCTCCTAAAACCATTGTTTTTGTGGTGTTGTCTTTTAGTATTTTTGTTGTAGTGTCGTTGTGATTTTTCGATGCTTTTTAGGGCATCGCTATGTCATCCTAGCCGTTGTGCCTACCCCCAGGGTTTGGGCGTGGCTTCCCTTTTATAGACTTGAAGCCGGGGCTGGATAAATCCACGAAAGAACCCTAATTGCATCGAAATAACCCAGCGCCACATGACCATGTGAATTCACACGGCTAGGTTGTGTGTGCCACTGGGGTGGCCAACTTCGTGGTTCGGACACGGTCGTGTGGATTCACACAGCTAGGTCGTGTCCCCTTCCGTTCCACCTACCAAATGTCTTCCTTTTTCTCCGAAAGTGTGTCATTTTCCCTGTAAAATATTGTCCTGCACATAAAAGCACAACGAGCAGATCTCCGAACCAGAAAATAGGAAATGCATGCAAAACAAAGTAAGATATAAATGAAACAAGTATAAAATGTAACGAGATGTGAGCAAAAACTACTCCTAAACCCCTATATGTTTTGCTCACATCAATTCCCCCAGACTTAAATTTTTGCTTGTCCTCAAGCAAACCTCAGTGCCATGAAATTTTAAAAAGCATGGTTTCATACTTAGCATGTTAACTAGATTTATCAAGTGGTATTTTCAATCAATCAAAGCAAAATAGATATGTTCTAAAAGTTCACTATGATAGCTTCTTGTGCACGTGCTAAGCGAATCGTCTTAAGGGATACTCGTTCCACAGTAAGTTAAATCGTCATCTTATAGCTTTCCTAAGGTTTCTGACTTTTAGGCACTAGTCTTCCCTAAGCGAGGGTCGTTCCCTAGATCTAGCATAAAGTCTCAAAGGCGTGTTCGGTATTGAGAGAAATTGGTAGGTGTTTCCCCAGTAATCTAACTCGGTCTCAAAAGGGCACCTAGCCATTTCCACCCGCGACAAACTTTTTTTTTTTTTGCGAATAGAACTCTCGTTCTTCTCATACTCACGGGTGATCTTGATTTTTCCAAACGGGCTTACACAATCCAAGCATCTCCAGTAACTAAAATGCTAAATCTAGAGTTACCTGTGGATTCCAAAGTACTAGACTATTAGGATGAATAATAACTAGGTATGTAATAGATTCTCCCTTTCAAAATATTCGTCAAGTGTAAGTGTACAAATAAAAGCTAACCAGTGCAAGTCTAGAATATTCATTAGAGCAATTAAAATAAAATACCACGAGTTAAATGAAGTTAAGCTACTTATGATAACAATATGTGAAGAGATCTTAAAAATATTACTGGGGTAGCTTAAAGATAGCAAAAACTAAGTTATGAAAGAAACTAAATATTCTATGCATGAACAAATGAATGCAAACTAAAACTAAAATGCAAGTATCAAGAAAGAAAGTACTGCTAGAAACAAAACATATCAAAACTTTGGGGCCCCGCCAGAATTATATGAAGTTATACCTCTAATATGGCTGAGGTGGGAAGTCCGGCAATCTCGGTATGTCGGGATCCTGAGAAAATCTGGTGCTCAGCCGCTGATGCCATATGTACATGTAGTCGATCTGAGAGCTGGTGGATGCAGCGGCTACTCTGTGCTCCTCCTCTCGAGGCCACTATGCCTGCTGGGCACGTATGTGCTGTCGAACCTCCTAGTGATACGTGGCCTCCTCCTGGCGATGGGTAGCCTCCTCCTGGAAATAGATACGGGACTCATCGTAGAACTCCTCGGCCCATTGGAAGTGCTCCTGTAAGCCCTAAAACTCTGCCTGCGTATAGGCACTCTGCTCCTCCCATTGTTGCCGCTATGTCTGCTGCTTGGCGTATATGTCGTCAAGGCATGATCAAAACTTAGAGAAATCGTAGGCGGATGTGTTTGGAAAATTCTGGATATGATGTTCACAACATCGCAGGCAAATACTTCACACAACCACAGTGGAAACAATAACTATAAACTGGATCCCACCAGAGATCCATGCAAAACTATATAAGTCATTTCGTACCCTACTTTTCTAGATCTTATCTAGAAGGAGAAGTATACCTTCGGTGCGTTCCCTTCGCAATCCCGCTTTTCCAAATGCTATCGAATCTCAATACCGTAAGGATAATCGTATCTCTAAGGTATCCACACTGACACCCACCCATTTTGGAGTCACGTTGTGTTAGCAACCCCCTAGAAAAACGCTAAGAACCCTTTGGAAGAAAGAAGGAGAGGAAGGAGAGGGATGAGAGAACACTTCTCTTGGCTTTTTGGCTTGCACGTTGGAACACCCTGTTAGGATCTTTGTAACGGCTAGAGGGGGGGTGATTATCCTTTCTCTGTTTCTACAAGCAAGTTAGCGGAAGCAATACAAATACGAATAAGAACACAAGTAAGAAAACGATGAAAGTAACGCTAACACCCGATGTACGTGGTTCGGAGATGACGCTCCTACTCCACGGCAATCCGTAAGGTGGATTAGTCCTAGCCAAGCTTCGCTATATTCTCCTTTGGATGAACCAAGGTGGAGAAACCTTTCTTACAATGCTCTCCTCTTCTTTACAATGATGGATGATTAAGAACTAGAGAAGAGGAGGTTTTGAATTTCTAAAATACTTGGGAAAGCTTGGTGAGCACGAGGGTGTAGTTAGGAATGAGAGCACTAGCTTCACCAAGCTCTCCAAGACCCCTTTTTATAGAAGAGGGGTTGTTTTTCCCGTTGGGCCTCGATCAGTCGACTGATGCTTACCATCAGTCGATTGCCGCCGAAGCCAACGGCTTCTGACCCGAGATCTCCGTGGAGATTCATAGCCGCAATTTCCAATGGCCAGGTGATCAGTTGACTAATCCCTCCATCAGTCGACTGATAGAGCGATCAGTCGAGTGATCACAGGCCGCAGTCGAGTGCGACTACATTTTGTGCTCATTTTTGCGTTGATCAGTCGACTGCCACTATTGGCAGTCGACTAATTGCAACATCACGATCACACGCCAAAGCAGCGATCGATGGTCGTGGTTTCACCCCGACTTAGTCGAGCACCGACGGCCGATCGATACATCGTGACAATCGATCGATACTCATCAAGTGTGAGTAATTCACACTTTATTTTACACCCTAGACCTAGACTTGACCTTCTAACTCTTCCTTCAGCTTTGCGCCTGCCTTCAAGAGTTTCCTTCGGCCTCGTCATGTCTTGGGTTGCCAAATGCTTGGACTTTACGCCGCCAAAACTACAAGCTTGGTCTTATGCTGCCAAGACTTTACTTTGGACTTTTTGCCATGGTTCACTTGGACTTTCTGTTTGCCAAGAATACAAGCTTGGTCTTATGCTGCCAAGTCCATCCCTTGGACTTCCCTTGCCAAGATCATACTTGGTCTTTCTTTGTCAAGGTTCACTTTGGACTTTACGCTGCCAAGACTACAAGCTTGGTCTTATCGCCAAGTCCGCCCTTGGACTTTCCTTGCCAAGATCATACTTGGACTTCTCTTTTACCAAGGCTTCAACCTTGGATTTCCCTGTCACTTAAACATATTCGCAATTAGATCACAAAACATTGCCTAACTTAGATGATTATCCAAAACATCAAAACATATATAAATGCTTGGAGCATTGTTGCACCAACAATCTCCCCCTTTTTGATGTTTGGCAATCATTTAAGTTAGGTCTTTAAAAATACGCACATAATCATATTTTCAATATGAATTATAACTTAAACACTCCTTCTCCCCCTTTGACATACATCAAAAAGAGAAGGATTCAAACATGAAAGAATTAATGTGTTGGATCTTGGACTAAGGTATAAGATTGAAATTAAGCTCCCCCTTAATCCAAGATATGCTTTATAATGTGTAAACAATATTTGAAGCAAAGAATAACAAAAAATTCAAAAATTAAGTCCGAACTTTGCACCAACAATGGATTTTTGGGGATGAAAAAGATATAATTTATGAAACTCCCCCTAAAATACTGCAATAAACAGTCCTAAAACTTTGTGTATACGCAATATTATCATACTATAGTTTTAGGACATCAAAGATACACTAAATATCAAAATATTGAGCTGTTTATCAGAAAATACAGTGTATCAGTCGACTGGTTTTACGAACGATCTGATATCACCTAAATCGAAATTTCAAATTTTCATTAACTTCAGAAATGCGTTAGAAATTCTAGAAACCTCGAAAAATCACAAAATTTTGTGTACACATTTCTGAGATCATACTTTATTAAGGAAAAATAGTTTGAAAAATATATGTTTTCCAGATTTCAATATTGATACAAACTTGGAACCTAACAAAAGTTCTAAAGATTTTGCAAACTTTGTATCACTTTTGTGTTCCACTTGAAAACTATTTTTCAAAATATGATTAACATAGTTTAAACTATATATAATTTGGAATTTCCAACCATGTTCTTAGAGCTATGTATTCATTACTTGATTACAAGCCTTCCCAATGATTGGTCCACAAGGTATTCATGTCTCTAGGTGTGTCATTGGCTCATAGTAATGCATCATAATAAGCATGATGAGCCAAGTACACCTTCCCTATCATCTCATATGTTTCTAAGTGTCTCAATACAAAAATCAAGGTTTCTTAAGGCTTTTGTGAGATGTATCAAGGTATCACGCTAACATATAAATATAGGATCATTCATACCTCAAATTTTACTCTACAAAGCACATACCAAGCTCTCTCCTTAATGATGAAAATTCGGTTTCGGGAAGAGCTTTGGTGAAGATATCGGCAAGGTTGGACTTAGATTCTACATAATTTAGTTCAATGTCCCCTCTTGCCACATGATCTCTTATGAAGTGATGTTTCACTTCAATGTGCTTGGTCCTAGAGTGATGTACCGGATTTTTGGTCAAGTTGATGGTACTCACATTATCACAATAAACTTTAATGTTAGAGTAGTGTAGCTCATAGTCCACAAGGGTATGCCTCATCCAAAGTAATTGAGCTACACAACCACCCATAGCCACATATTCGGCTTCGGTGGTTGATAAAGCAACACAATGTTGCTTCCTACTACTCCAACTAACTAGGGAGGACCCAAGAAATTGGCATCCACCACTAGTACTCTTCCTATCCAATTTGCACCCGGCATAATCGGAATCGGTATAGCCAAGCAATTCAAACGACCTAGTCCTAGGATACCAAAGTCCTACATTTAGGGTTCCTTTAATATATCTTAAAATTCTCTTAACGGCTACTAAATGTGATTCTTTGGCACAAGATTGGTATCTTGCACACATACCTACCGCAAATAAGATATCGGGTCTACTAGCGGTTAGGTATAGTAGGCTACCAATCATACTCCTATAAAGTTTAAGATCAATTGATTTACCTTCATGATCACTATCTATTCTAGTGCTAGTGGCCATAGGAGTGGTTACAATTTTGGCATTTTCCAAACCAAATTTCTTGATCATTTCATTTGCATATTTGGTTTGATAAATGTGAATCCCTTCATTAGTTTGCTTGACTTGTAAACCTAGGAAAAAGGTAAGCTCTCCAACTAAACTCATTTCAAATTCATTTTCCATGTTTTTTTATAAAATCTTGGAGAAGATCATCATTTGTTGACCCAAAAATAATGTCATCAACATATACTTGGGCTATGAATATATCCTTTAATGTTGACTTTATAAACAACGTTTGATCTACTTGGCCTCTTCTAAAATCCTTAGAAATTAATAAAGATGACAATCTTTCATACCATGCCCGAGGAGCTTGTTTTAACCCATATAATGCTTTCCTAAGCTTACATACATGGTTTGGATAATCTATGTTCTCAAATCCAGGTGGTTGCTCTACATATACTTCCTCCTTAATATAACCATTTAATAATGCTGATTTAACATCCATTTGGTAAAGTTTAAATCCCATATAGGAAGCATACCCTAAGAGAATTCTAATATATTCTAACCTAGCAACCGGGGCATAAGTCTCATCATAATCAAGCCCTTCAACTTGATTAAATCCCCTAGCAACCAACCTAGCCTTATTTCTAGTGATATTTCCTTGGTCATCTAGCTTATTCCTAAAAACTCATCTTGTAGTAATTATGGTGCTATCATTGGGTCTAGGTACTAATTCTCATACTTGACTTCTCTCAAATTGGGCCAATTCATATTGCATTGCCAAAATCCAATCCAGATCATGTAATGCATCATTGATCGATTTGAGCTCAATTTGTGAAATAAGAGCTACTTGACTAGTAGGAGGTCTATGAAATGACCTAGTTCTTACTCCTCGAGATAGATCTCCTACTACTTGGTCAAGTGGATGATCTTGATGAACTCTTAGGGTTCTAGAAGGGGTTTCAAATTGATCATTATTATCTTCTACCCTCCTTTCATCATCGAAATCTCCTCTTTCTCCCCCTTGATCATTACCCCTTATGGTCAAGTTTTGAAGTTTTTGGGTAATGCCTTGATTATTGTCATTAATATCCTTATCAATGGAGGACTTTCTAGGGTAGGTACTAGTGGTTTCATCAAATTGAACATTAGAAGATTCCTCAATTCCTTGGGTTCTCTTATTATAAACTCTATACCCTCTACTTGTGGATGAGTATCCAACTAGGATTCCCTCATCCACTTTGGATTCAAATTTTCCTAAGTTATCCTTGGTGTTTAGAATATACACTTTACATCCAAAGACTTTGAAATAATGTATTGTGGGGATAGTCCCATTCCATAATTCAAATGGTGTCTTTCCTAAAAACCTATGGATTTGAATCCTATTTTGGATATAGCAAGCGGTATTAACCGCTTCCGCCCACAAGTAGCTAGGTAAAGAATATGCATTAAGCATAGTCCTAGCCGCCTCTTGTAAGGCACGATTTCTCCTTTCCACCACCCCATTTTGTTAGGGTGTTCTAGGACAAGAGAACTCATGCTTGTACCCTTTCTCTAAACAAAATTGTGAAAATTTTGAGTTCTCAAATTCACCACCATGATCACTACGGATCCGGTTGATTTTGAGACTCTTTTCATTTTCAACCCTTTTACTAAATCCTATGATTATTTCTAAGGTATCATCCTTATGTTTCATAAAGTAGACCCAAGTATATCTAGAAAAATCATCTACTATAACCAAACAATATTTGTTACCACTTAAAGATGAAGTACTATGGCAATCAAATAAGTCAAGATGCAATAATTCTAATGGTAAGGAAGTATTAGTTAAGGTTTTACCTTTGTGTGATGCCTTTGTTTGTTTTCCTTCTTGGCATGCATCGCACATTTTGTTCTTGTCATACTTGATCTTTGGTAGCCCTTTGACCAACTCCATCTTGGCTACCTTGGCTATGTTTTTCATGTTGATGTGCCCCAATCTCCTATGCCATAGCCAACTTTCTTCTTCTTTTGCAACAAGACACTTAGTAAAAATGTTAGAAGCATATGAAAGATCAACATAATAAATATTTGACTTCCTATATCCCACTAACATACAATCATTTAATTCCTTGTGCCTAATCATGCATTTAGAGGATTCAAACGAGACATGATAGTTTGCATCACAAAGTTGACTAACACTTAATAAATTAAATTTCATATTTTCAACTAGTAAGACTTTGTGAATGACAATTTTAGGGGATACCTCAATTGTACCTCTACCTAATATCTTGAGTTTTCCACTATTCCCAAAGGACACCGCTCCCTCCTTCACATACTTAATTGTGGAGAACTTGCTCACATTGTCATGCCCCGAGAGCATACCGAGCCGAAAATCAAACGGACGGCACCTCCCCTGTACGTGGCAACATTTCGGGTTAATACAAGGCCCGTAGGCCCACAATAACAATAATATATACGTATGAAAATAAAAACTACACAAGACACAGCGGAAACATATTACAACAATGGGATATCAATCCCACACATGCATACCGGTATGACTAACACAACACAACAACACAGAACCTCGACAAAATCCGAATATACAATATGTACATCAAGAAAACTCCAAATACAATACACGACGGACAGCAGGCCCAAAATAAAACATGGGAGCCTCGTGAGATGAGATGACGTCAGCCGGCGGTGCTCCAAGTATCCACGGTCTTCTACATTACAGGCGTGAAAACCCGAGTCCGGGGTGGTGAGTAAAACTCAGCAGGTAATAGAAAACATGTATATATGTAATATCACATGTATTTCGACAACATAATCTAGATGTACAACGGGTATATCAGCATAGTATATAAATACAAGCATATACCGTCTAACTAAAATGAATAACATAAAATGCAGCGTATTCAAGCGCTTACGCTACTCTGATCCAACCTGAACATATATCAAACATATATATAACAGGAAGAGTAATACCAACACATAATCTACTCATGCTACAGGCCAAGGTATCTATGGTCTATCCAACCCATACCAATATCCGACACACTGTATAACATATGCAAGAAACATGCATGAATATGATGTATAATCAAATGCAGCAAACATAATACAATCAAATGCAACATCACAATAAGCATATATATATAGACTATATCTATATATGTATACTAATCACAATCATCCATATATATATATACATGCATATATGTATATATATGGCAATATGCAAAAATGCCATCAGTCGGCAATGCAGCATGCATGGTCATGTCGGCTCACCCTAAAGCTACCACGACCCCAGTGTGGCCTCGGTGGCTCGAGCATGACAACTGTCCCAACTCAACACCAACCACTACTCTCGAGTGGCCGAGTGGGCAGTATGATCGAGTAGCATATAAGCGTAAAGAGCAAGCTACACGATGGGGTCCTCTTTGTTGGTCACTCGACAATACTACCCATGAGTGGTCGAGTACCACACATGCGGGACTACGACGCAAATCCAACTACCACCGCCTATAGTGGTAGAGTGCGGCACCTCAATGCTCGCTCACACCGGTTACTCCTCCTATGAGTAAGCGGTGGCGAGATGATAGGCGACCCTCTCAACCACAAAGGAGACCTCGTCGCGCGTGCATGTAAATGCATGAATGCAATGTCTCACATACGGACATCCACCATAGACTCTCTATCTGCATGCAGTCATCCCAATCTACTCGACGCACTCTCTATCCTGTAGAGAGTCGTGCTCAATCGATCATAATACTCTCTATCCTCAGAGAGTCATACTAATCTACTCGATGCACTCTCATCACGTAGAGAGTCGTACTCATCTGATTATAACAAGCTAGGACCACCGGTCCGTAGCGATACCCTAAGTATCATTCCTCTGACCATTTACACAACACATGTTCGGTGGTAACATACAACCTAAGGGTACTAGAACTAACCCTAGGTTAAAGACATTATCTACCTACGGATGACCTTTTTGCCCAATATACTATCAGGTTGTCATCTGGACTTTACCATTTGCACTTAACTTAAACAAATTCTAAGTTACTTGCATCACCTATATGTATAACTCCTAATCATGGTAAAATAAACATGATATCAGCAATAGAGTTAATAGCCAACGGAAAAGGATCAAGCATACGATAAAAAGAACAGGGTCAAGGAAATATGAACACCTAACATGCTCATATCAATGACTAAATCTAAATGAAATACAACTACCCGGACCAGGTAGGAAATTACCCACCTGCTATGAAGACTATGCTGATGGTCTTCATGTCCATGAATCCATCTTGAATCAAGGTCCTGAAATCAACATAAAGAATACAATTTAGTTCTATCGTACAACGAGTAATCAAATTGAATCTTACATCGATTTCGTATTCCAATACTCAAAACGACTATTAACTAAGGTATCGTTCACCCATCCCACATAATATCCGCTTTATCACCATGATGAATTACTTGCTATAATTAACCACCATACTAGCTAACAGCTACAATTCTATAACAAATCAATCCATATCCATTATGCTGCCACAACGTAATTCATTACTATAACATAACCAAATTACAGCTTACCTTTCAATGCTTCAGTTTATCCAAAACATATACCCACTGCCGATCTCCAGACTTAAAGGTATATCAATCCCGAATTACCTGTAATCACATGATATTCAACTCTCCCTTAGATATAGAATTCATATCAAAAGTTCAAAGCAATATTGGGGTAATCGAGGTTACCAGAAGTCTTGTGGCTATCATGAACAAGAAGGGTCAGACGGTAAGGTTATATGCTTGCGAAGATTGTTCGACAACCAACAAAGCAACTGTCGGGAAGAACAAGATCAAAACGATCGGTGTGGCAGCAAACGTGAAAGGCATCAATGAATCCATCACTCGGTGAAACTTGAAAATGATCTGGATGTCGATGGCTGTCCACACCCGTCGGAGCACCCATAGATCCCTCGGTGGAGAAAATCAACAGTACCCGACACGACAAACGACACCAGCCTCGCAACATATCTGAGACAACCCGACTGTGAGAGTGGAGATCTCTAGTGACAAAATGACAGAACTGGAGAGCGACCTTGCAAGACCAAGTTTGCTGTAAAACAGAGGTCACGGTGGCTCGAGTATGGCAGTGGCCGGATCGAACGAGAAGGCTCGCGATCTTAAATCGGGAGGCTGAGGCTGATTTGCTCGATCAGAAAAAGAGAAGGAAATCAAACTCAAGGGAAAAAAATCGCAAATAACCTAAACCCCCTGATTCTTCCTTTCGGTCTCGAAGTCTCCCCAGGAGATGTCGATGGTCGCTGGAGGTGCTCGCTGCCGACGATGGGGCTCGGGGAGAGGATGCGCTGAGGGAACGCTGTCGGTGCAGCGGCCGGAGCGAACGCCAAACTAGGGATCGATCGAAAAATCGCGGCGGCACACGCTGCTGTCGTCGAGATCAAGAGGAACCACTGTCGCCCGCGGCGACAATGATGAGGGCAGCGCTCGGCATGCCGATGGCGGTGGGCGAGCTCGAGTGTGGGCGAACGGCATGGCGTGGAGGCGGAGATCACCCGTTGGATCGCGAGCAGAGGCGAAGAGGCGAAGAAATGAAATGGGGAAGGAGAGTCGGAATCGGGAATTGGAAGAGAGAAACGCTCGTGATAAAGCCAATGAGAAACCGCAGAAACGGTTCGTTAAAAGGAAATGGATTATGCGGGTCGGGTTCAAGATTTAACCCGGTTTCTATTAACCCATTAATCTTAGGGTTAGGTTAATAAACTCAATTAACCCCTAGATTAGGATTTAAATTCATTTTAAATCCTGTAAAATTTCTAAAAACTCCTTAAAAATTCCATAAGATAATTTCCAATTAGCAAGGTTTTTTTTTTCAGTATTTTACATTCTCCCCCACTTATAAAAATTTGGTCCCCAAATTTCGTACTACATGCAAAAATTTCTTTAAGCAAGTTTCCGAAAGAACCAAATACATTCCTCAAGTGAACAGATGAGACTATCGAGCTCGGATAATATCTTCCAGCTCTCACATAGCCTCCTCATCGGTATGATGTTGTCATCCAACCTTTACGAGTCGGATGATTTTCGTCCCACTACTGTTGCTCCTTGCGACCCAGGCTCCACCCTGGAATCACCTCGTAAGTCGCATTAGATTGAGGTAGAATTCGGAACCTCTTTCAGAACATAATCAACATGCGACACGTATTTCCTCAGTATAACAACAGGAAATACGTTGTGAGCACCCGCAAGTATCGGAGGTAAAGCCAACCGATAAGCTACACCTCCATAATCCACGACACAAGATCTGAATAGATCCTCCAGCTGCATCCCAAATCCATGACATAGGATCTCAATAGATCCTCCAATATCTGAATGGTATGCTCAGATAATCCATCAGTCCGCGGATGAAACGCTGTACTGAATTGAAGCTCTGTGCCCATAACTTGATGTAGACTCTTTCAAAATCGTGAGGTAAATCGCGAATCTCTATCCGATTTGGTACTTAAAAGTATCCTACGCAATCTGATAATCTTTCGGTAATACAACTCTACCGAATGATCCAACAACTACGACCCACGAATATGAAGGAAATGAGCCGATTTGGTCAGTCGATCCACAATCACCCAAATCACATCATGTCTTTTACGGGTTATAGGCAACCCCGTAACGAAATCAATAGTGATGTGCTCCCACTTCCATTCCGAAATCGAAATTGTCTAGAGCAATCCAGCGAATTCTTGATGTTCAGCCTTCACCTACTGGCATACTAAACATCGAGCAACAAAATCTGCTATAACTCTCTTTATATCATTCCACCAGTATAAACGTTTCACTCTCAGTACATCTGAGTACCACCAAGATATATAGCTCATCTCGAATGGTGTGCTTTCTGTAGCAACTCTCCCTTAAACACTGCAACTCCGGAACCCGCTATCCTTATCAGAGACGGGGAAATTATTTTCTCAAAAGAGAAATCCATCAACCACCCAAGATACACTCCACACACGCTGTAAGTGCATGGAAGACTATAGCAATCAATCTCCCTTGTTGCAATTGTTGCAACTGTTCGCGCTCCAGCAACTCCATAGTAGCTACCGAGTAGCTAGTTAAATTCAATGAGCACTTCTGCTCCATACATCTATAAATCCAAATAATAACTACTAAAGTCATGTCATGTATATGATAGTCTATCTTGTAGTTTCTTAACTGTCGTAAGCATAAGGTACACCTCATTCAACTGCATCGGAATCGCTCCGATCCCTGAAACGATGCATCCGCGTACAACCTCCCTTTTTATCCACTCCGGAAGGATTAACTAATACTTGCGTAAAAGTTAACCGCCATCTAGGTCCTGTAAACTGGTTTCACCAGCTTCCGACTAAATGATTTACAACATCACCTTTGTCAAACAAGTCTGTGGTATAGTAATGTCAAGCATTCTATCCACATCTACGGAATTAACCAACCCATACGAGGCAAACCACCACCTACGGTGGTCGAGTGCGCAACTCCAACTACCACAATCAACAGTGGCCAGGTTACGCAACTCCAACAACTACCAACTGATCCAATCGTGTCCAAGATACACGATTCTTAAATCCAGTGGTGACTAAATCGTTAATTAGTCTAACAACTTAATCAAAACTCATAAAAAATTCATACCAAGTATGAAATCGGCGTATCTACACACCTGCATCCCCTTTACTCTAAGCTGATGATATATATTAATCATTACATCAACAATGATAATCGTATGACATCATGTCACTACAATATCAGTACTCCAATCATAAACTAACCTTAGAGTATACACAGGTGTCTTTGGTTGATCTAAATAGATCATCTATCCACAACAAGGATATTTACTTTCAACAACTATCGCATTCCATCATCGATAATCGATGCATAATTTCAAAGGTTCATTTCTCTTTCAATAAAGAGTTCCGAATCTTCTCAAGGAGGAATACTGGGATATACAAATATCCCTTCCAACATCTCCTATAATCACAACTTACGTTCGTCCTATTTCTATAGTGTTTAACAACACTGATTCCAACAAAAATATCACTCGATACGTGATCTTCGATACCAGAATTATTTTCGCAATCATTTCGATCACCTACTCCAATTGCCTATGCAACGACAAGGCTAGGAGTTCATCCGAACTACATCCGAAGGCTCTCAGATTATATGCACATCCGAGAGACATATCGTACCATGCTTCCAACAATTTGACCATCCGTAAGGATGTCTACAGTAAAAGTATGTCTATCAAAGTCTAAGGGTATCCCTTGACTTCTTAATTATTGATCCACATCTCACCAGACGGTAGAGATACCACCGACCCACAAGTCGATGTAAAGGACCCTTCTAATCCAACTAAGAATGTTCTAGACGAAGATACCTGTAAACTACAAGTATCTCTCAACATATTAATCCAGAAGGTAAAACTAGAGTAATACCCTGAATGATCAAATATATGTTGATCCGATCCAAAAGGCTCCACGCAGGTCTCGGCCCTTCTCCGAAGAGAACCAGATCAGATCCAATAGTTCGCGACAAAGAGGTCACATTTCTGCGACGAATGCCGTGAGGATTTTTCCTAGACCATCTGATCTCATCACTCAATCCTACGAGCTGCAATTGTAGAATACCGAATAGATACGACCTTCATCGTATACTCTCTCCTCTGTGCCAAGTCAATCCACATCCGGGGTAACTGTTGTTGTTGTCTGCATGAGTCTTCTACGATGTCTTCTGCTGATGATGTTGCTTCTGTGCTGATCTCTGCTGAAGGGTAGTATCAAGGAACTTCGACCACGCCTGAGGTAGTAGATTGCTGCTGATGAGATAACCCAATTTTCTACGATCGGGTAACCCCACCTTCGCGGCCGATTCTCGCCGTCGAGATCGCGTATCATCCTCCGAACACCATCGATAGTCTTCAATCGACCTTCCACCTCAACAATAGCAACAAATACCGAACCGCTTCCAACGGATAATTCCGCTTCACGATGTCTCGTGATAGTTCGCATTCGTGACGCACGCACACAATCCTTCGGAGTCTTTTACGATTTTCTTTGATATCCACCAGAACCTTCTGATGATCTGCGATTGGTCTTCTATAATCGAAAAGTAGCCCCAAGGCCTCTGACTCCGATCTTGCTTCTTTTGTCCAACATTCGGAGGCTTCTTACTCCAATATCTGACTTGCAATATCTGCTTATCGATCTTCATCTCCTAAACACTTATACGGAGTCATTCCTAAACTCTTGTCTCAATCTAACGTCTTCCGGCAGGATCTGGTAGAAGATCCTGGCATCCTAATCCCACAATAAGCCAATAACTCTGGGCGGCTTAAATCCTCCATTCATCTTCTTGAGCTATTAGGTGATCGTAGTCTCTGCACAGTACAATATCACTAACCGATCACCCCCCCCCTTTTTTTTTTTTTTTGAAGTTCAAGAATTCCTTACAGTGTGTCATTAAAAGTGACACGGGGGAATACTCTCTCTCAACATCACTTACCATGATCAAGTGATGTTTTATTTTCCGAAGATTATTTTCTGCATTTATCACCAAATACCGGCTTGATCCCGATAATGGTATGCAAACAACTCTTCTTTCTCGGTATAACATGAGTTAAGTACTCAAAAGTACTCCCAAAGTTATACATCTCAGTATGAACAACTCAGGGATAAAAATCCCTATAACACACCGTACCCTAGCCTTCTGCTATCTGCATCACAAATAGTCTACAAGTCTGTTCATTACCCACAGGTAATGATCTGACTAGTACCGTTAATGAAAATCTCTAAGGCTGAAATCTCTGATTTCAACCAGAAATGTGATGACTTGACCCATGTTTTTCCGACTCGGTATCAGTCGGCTCTCAAAGGTAAATCACCTTTTAGACACGGGTTCAAGACTCACAGACTCAACATGTCGTTCCCATGGTCAACTCATACCATGGTTCCGAACAATAACCAACACACTTCAAGTTATTCCCTGGTATAAGCATCTAAATGCATAGCTAACATAACCGAGAGTATAAACCCTAAAGGTCACTCCGGTTGGTCGCCTCAGTGGATGACCCCTACTACAAGTCTGCACCGGTGTCATAACCATACTGTGTATACCTACTGATCAAGTTTAGATAAATACCTACTAAATCATAATTTATCAGGAATTCTTACCTCGTGCTGCTTGGAGCTAAGGCCGCTGCCCATCTCATCTCAAAAACCAAAACCGAATAAATCGACTCCCGAGAATCCAAGACTCGACACAAAAACAACATTGTATGGCATCACAGAACCTTGGGCTCTGATACCACTAAAGTTGTCACGCCCTGAGAGCATACCGAGCCGAAAATCAAACGGACGGCACCTCCCCTGTACGTGGCAACATTTCGGGTTAATACAAGGCCCGTAGGCCCACAATAACAACAATATATACGTATGAAAACAAAAACTACACAAGACACAGCGGAAACATATTACAACAATGGGATATCAATCCCACACATGCATACCGGTATGACTAACACAACACAACAACACATAACCTCGACAAAATCCGAATATACAATATGTACATCAAGAAAACTCCAAATACAATACACGGCGGACAGCAGGCCCAAAATAAAACATGGGAGCCTCGTGAGATGAGATGACGTCAGCCGGCGGTGCTCCAAGCTATCACGAAGTCTTCTACATTACAGGCGACGAAAACCGAGTCATGGGGGTGGTGAGTAAAACTCAGCAGGTAATAGAAAACATGTATATATGTAATATCACATGTATTTCGACAACATAATCTAGATGTACAACGGGTATATCAGCATAGTATATAAATACAAGCATATACTGTCTAACTGAAATGAATAACATAAAATGCAGACATGCACGAGTCGCTCGCTACTCGATCCAACTAACATATATCAAACATATATATAACAGAAGAGTAATACCAACACATAATCTACTCATGCTACGGCCAAGGTATCTATGGTCTATCCAACCCATACCAATATCCAGACACACATCAGATAACATATGCAAGAAACATGCATGAATATGATGTACAATCAAATGCAGCAAACATAATACAATCAAATGCAACATCACAATAAGCATATATATATAGACTATATCTATATATGTATACTAATCACAATCATCCATATATATATATACATGCATATATGTATATATATGGCAATATGCAAAAATGCCATCAGTCGGCAATGCAGCATGCATGGTCATGTCGGCTCACCCTAAAGCTACCACGACCCCAGTGTGGCCTCGGTGGCTCGAGCATGACAACTGTCCCAACTCAACACCAACCACTACTCTCGAGTGGCCGAGTGGGCAGTATGATCGAGTAGCATATAAGCGTAAAGAGCAAGCTACACGATGGGGGTCCCTGCTGTTGGTCACTCCGACAGTCACTACCCATGAGTGGTCGAGTACCACACATGCAGGACTACGGCACGCAAATCCAACTACCACCGTCTATAGTGGTAGAGTGCGGCACCTCAATGCTCTGCCCTCACACCGGTTACTCCTCCTATGAGTAACCGTGGAGGCAGGATGACTGGCGACCCTCTCAACCACAAGGGAGACCTCGTCGCCAGCGTGCATGTAAATGCATGAATGCAATGTCTCACATACAGACATCCACCATAGACTCTCTATCCTATACAGAGTCATACCAATCTACTCGACGCACTCTCTATCCTGTAGAGAGTCGTACTCAACTGATCATAATACTCTCTATCCTGTAGAGAGTCATACTAATCTACTCGACGCACTCTCTATCCTGTAGAGAGTCGTACTCATCTGATTATAACAAGCTAGGACCACCGGTCCGTAGCGATACCCTAAGTATCATTCCTCTGACCATTTACACAACACATGTTCGGTGGTAACATACAACCTAAGGGTACTAGAACTAACCCTAGGTTAAAGACATTATCTACCTACGGATGACCTTTTTGCCCAATATACAATCAGGTTGTCATCCGGACTTTACCATTTGCACTTAACTTAAACAAATTCTAAGTTACTTGCATCACCTATATGTATAACTCCTAATCATGGTAAAATAAACATGATATCAGCAATAGAGTTAATAGCCAACGGAAAAGGATCAAGCATACGATAAAAAGAACAGGGTCAAGGTAATATGAACACCTAACATGCTCATATCAATGACTAAATCTGAATGAAATACAACTACCCGGACCAGGTAGGAAATTACCCACCTGCTATGAAGACTATGCTAATGGTCTTCATGTCCATGAATCCATCTTGAATCAAGGTCCTGAAATCAACATAAAGAATACAATTTAGTTCTATCGTACAACGAGTAATCAAATTGAATCTTACATCGATTTCGTATTCCAATACTCAAAACGACTATTAACTAAGGTATCGTTCACCCATCCCACATAATATCCGCTTTATCACCATGATGAATTACTTGCTATAATTAACCACCATACTAGCTAACAGCTACAATTCTATAACAAATCAATCCATATCCATTATGCTGCCACAACGTAATTCATTACTATAACATAACCAAATTACAGCCTACCTTTCAATGCTTCAGTTTATCCAAAACATATACCCACTGCCGATCTCCAGACTTAAAGGTATATCAATCCCGAATTACCTGTAATCACATGATATTCAACTCTCCCTTAGATATAGAATTCATATCAAAAGTTCAAAGCAATATTGGGGTAATCGAGGTTACCAGAAGTCTTGTGGCTATCATGAACAAGAAGGGTCAGTCGGTAAGGTTATATGCTTGCGAAGATTGTTCGACAACCAACAAAGCAACTGTCGGGAAGAACAAGATCAAAACGATCGGTGTGGCAGCAAACGTGAAAGGCATCAATGAATCCATCACTCGGTGAAACTTGAAAATGATCTGGATGTCGATGGCTATCCACACCCGTCGGAGCACCCATAGATCCCTCGGTGGAGAAAATCAACAGTACCCGACACGACAAACGACACCAGCCTCGCAACATATCTGAGACAACCCGACTGTGAGAGTGGAGATCTCTAGTGACGAAATGACAGAACTGGAGAGCGACCTTGCAAGACCAAGTTTGCTGTAAAACAGAGGTCACGGTGGCTCGAGTATGGCAGTGGCCGGATCGAACGAGAAGGCTCGCGATCTTAAATCGGGAGGCTGAGGCTGATTTGCTCGATCGGAAAAAGAGAAGGAAATCAAACTCAAGGGAAAAAAAATCGCAAATAACCTAAACCCCCTGATTCTTCCTTTCGGTCTCGAAGTCTCCCCAGGAGATGTCGATGGTCGCTGGAGGTGCTCGCTACCGACGATGGGGCTTGGGGAGAGGATCTGGCCGAGGAACAGCCGGTGCAGCGGCCGGAGCGAACGCCAAACTAGGGATCGATCGAAAAATCGCGGTGACACACGCTGCTGTCATCGAGATCAAGAGGAACCACTGTCGCCCGCGGTGACAACGATGAGGGCAGCGCTCGGCATGCCGATGGCGGCGGGCGAGCTCGAGTGTGGGCGAACGGCGTGGCGTGGAGGCGGAGATCACCCACTGCTGTTGGATCGGCAGAGACGAAGAGGCGACGGCGAAGAAATGAAATGGGGAAGGAGAGTCGGAATCGGGAATTGGAAGAGAGAAACGCTCGTGATAAAGCCAATGAGAAACCGCAGAAACGGTTCACGAAAAGGAAATGGATTATGCGGGTCGGGTTCAAGATTTAACCCGGTTTCTATTAACCCATTAATCTTAGGGTTAGGTTAATAAACCCAATTAACCCCTAGATTAGGATTTAAATTCATTTTAAATCCTGTAAAATTTCTAAAAACTCCTTAAAAATTCCATAAGATAATTTCCAATTAGCAAGGTTTTTTTTTTTCAGTATTTTACACACATCCCCGGTCATATGTATTGAGCAACCGCTATCCACAATCCACATACCTTGCTCTCCTACCTAAATCACATGAAAAACACAAGCTTTTGGTACCCAACCATTTGGACCGGTAACATTAAGTAAAAGCTTCTTAGGTACCCATGCTTTCTTAACCTTTCCCTTAATGGTTGCTTTCCTATTAATCAATGAAATATAAGCAACTTCTTTTTCTTTTGGCTTATATCCTAAACCGGCCTTGTTGTAAACGGCTCTTTGTCGACTAAGGATCATATCAAGACATTTGAGCCATTTGAAAATTTTTCTAAACATGTTTTTAATTCACTAACCTCATCCTTAAGTTTGTCATTTTCTTCCTTAAGCATGCAAGAATCAACATGTGAAGGTTTTTCATTCCTAATGGCCTTTAGTTCTACCTTCATTCTCTTAACCTTAGATTTAGACTTATCTAGAACTTCTTTAAGATAGGCAATTGATTTATAGAGAAGCTTAACTTTGGGAGAGTTCATTACCTCATCGTCACTAGATGACGATTCATCACTTGAGGAGTCTTCTTGGCTTGATGTATCGGAATCATCTCCTAGGGCCATGAGTGCTACATGGCATGTGATGTGGCAAAGCTCATCATCGGAGGAGGAGTCTTCAACACTTGGTGTGTCCCATGTGGTTTGAGCTACCATAGCCTCCTTCTTCTTCTTCTCCTTCTTGTCCTTCTTTTTCTTTTCTTTTTCCTCCTTCTTCTTTAACTCCGGGCAATTTGGCTTTATGTGCCCCTTCTTGTTGTAAGCATGGCAAATCACATTGTTATTGAAACTTGAATTACCACTAGACTTACCTTTTGAAGAATGAGACCCCTTCCTTGCTTCTCTACTCTTGAACTCCTTTGATTTCCTATAGAGCTTCTTGACAAAATTGGTCATCTCACTAGATGAGTCTTCATCACTACTTGAGTTATGCTCCGATTCGGATGATGATGATACTTCTTTTCTTTCCTTCTTCTTCTTTTCCTTCTTTTCAACAAATAGAGCTAAACCCTTTTCCTTAGAGGACATGTTAGTTTGCTCATGTAATTCAAACTCACAAAATAATTCATCAATTTTAATTTGAGAAAGATCCCTAGTTACCTTAATGGCATCAACTATAGAAGTCCATAAAGAATTCTAAAAATGCTTGAAGTATGTATCTTACCAAGTCCCGGTTGTCAACTCGCTCACCTATGATGTGAAGTCCATTCACAATCTCCTTGAACCTTCCATGCATTTGGCTTACAGTTTCATGCATCTTCATTTGGAAGGCTTGAAGTTGTCCAATTAGTAGGTCCTTCTTGGCCCTCTTTGATTCCTTGGAACCTTCATTTAGCTCAATGAGCTTTTCCCATAACTCCTTGGCGGATTTGAAAGGCCCCACCTTGTTGAGTTGCTCCATGGTAATGCCACATTGAATGGTGAGTACCGCCTTTGCATTTGATTCAAATTTCTTATTTATTTCCCTTGTCCAATCCTTGCTTGGAATAGAATTTCCATGTTCATCCACCGGTTCCTCGAAGCCATCTACAATACTATGCCAAATTTCAATATTACTCATTAGATAGTACTTCATCCTACCTTTCCAATACGCAAAATGACTCCCATCGAAGAGCGGTGGCTTAGCGGTGCTATATCCCTCTTGAAGAGCCATCGATGCCTTGGTTGATGGTGAGATCTTCCAAGATATTCGGGCTCTGATACCACTTGTTAGGATCTTTGTAACGACTAGAGGGGGGGTGATTAGCCTTTCTCCGTTTCTACAAGCAAGTTAGCGGAAGCAATACAAATACGAATAAGAACACAAGTAAGAAAACGATGAAAGCAACGCTAACACCCGATGTACGTGGTTCGAAGATGATGCTCCTACTCCACGGAAATCCGTAAGGTGGATTAGTCCTAGCCAAGCTTCACTATATTCTCCTTTGGATGAACCAAGGTGGAGAAACCTTTCTTACAATGCTCTCCTCTTCTTTACAATGATGGATGATTAAGAACTAGAGAAGATGAGGTTTTGAATTGCTAAAACACTTGGGAAAGCTTGGTGAGCACGAGGGTGTAGTTAGGAATGAGAGCACTAGCTTCACCAAGCTCTCCAAGGCTCCTTTTTATAGAAGAGGGGCTGTTTTTCTCGTTGGGCCTCGATCAGTCGACTGATGCTTACCATCAGTCGACTGCCGCCGAAGCCAACGGCTTCTGACCCGAGATCTCCGCGGAGATTCGTAGCCACAATTCCCAACGGCCAGGTGATCAGTCGAGTGATCGCAGGCCGCAGTCGAGTGCGACTACATTCTGTGCTCATTTTTGCGTTGATCACCGATCGCCACTATTGATCTGATCGATTGCAACATCACGATCACTCGCCAAAGCGATCGATGGTCGTGGTTTCACCGACTTAGTCGAGCACTGACTGGGCCGATCGATACATCGATCGACGATCGATACTCATCAAGTGTGAGTAATTCACACTTTATTTTACACCCTAGACCTAGACTTGACCTTCTAACTCTTCCTTCAGCTTTGCGCCTGCCTTCAAGAGTTTCCTTCGGCCTCATCATGTCTTGGGTTGCCAAATGCTTGGACTTTACGCCGCCAAAACTACAAGCTTGGTCTTATACTGCCAAGACTTTACTTTGGACTTTTTGCCATTGTTCACTTGGACTTTACGCTGCCAAGACTACAAGCTTGGTCTTATGCTGCCAAGTCCATCCCTTGGACTTCCCTTGCCAAGATCATACTTGGTCTTTCTTTGCCAAGGTTCACTTTGGACTTTACGCTGCCAAGACTACAAGCTTGGTCTTATGCTGCCAAGTCCGTCCCTTGGACTTTCCTTGCCAAGATCATACTTGGACTTCTCTTTTACCAAGGCTTCAACCTTGGATTTCCCTGTCACTTAAACATATTCGCAATTAGATCACAAAACATTGCCTAACTTAGATGATTATCCAAAACATCAAAACATATATAAATGTTTAGAGCATTGTTGCACCAACACACCCCTCCACCAATTCCAATTGGCTTCATACCATTTTAGTTTTGCACGTTCAAAGCATTAATCACCAAGCCATTAGCAACCCTTGCCATCAATGCCCTTATCTCCTATTGAATATCATGACCCTTGGTATTCCTCTTCATTATGAATACCAAGGCCCTTGGTATTCCCATGCATGATTAATCACATTAATCATGCATGATGATGAATCATCTTTCATGGTTAAACTTGAGTCTAACTCAAGTTTAACCAGTTTGAGTCTAACTCAAGTCTTGGCCACATGCTCAATTATTCTTTTAGTCCAACTAAAAGAAATCATCTCCAAAATAGAATGTCATTTGTGTGTGACCCTATAGGCTCTTGTAACATTGGGAATGTATCTAAAACCATTTTAGATACATAAGCAATTAGCGACATCTAGCAATACATCATTGCTACCCAAGTTACAAGATCGTCGAGATCCGACAACCTTTCCATGGCTATTATCATGTATAATGGTGTCCTTCTATCTCTGATATCTTAGATTGATCAATGAGGCATAGACCGTGTCATCCCCTTATCGATCTTTATGTTTCTTGATCCCCAAGTAGACTCACTCAAACAAATGAGCTCAATATCTCATATTGACTCATTTGAGCATGGTCATGCATTTCGTGGTCCTACTTTATCAAGAGACCAAAGATATCACTCCCGTCATATGGGAGGGATAGATCATATCTACATCACTCACATCCCTCCGTATAATTCATTACATACCCAGTAATCGCCGTTATAGTGCATCCTGTTATGGGTGATGTTAGACGATACCAAAGTACATAACTCTTTATGTAGGGAACCGTAGTGACTTCATGTCTAAGGACTATTCATACCAATAGCCACATGAGAAAGTATATGACACCCATATAACGATCCATGACCCTTTCTCATGGCGGGACAATTCAGTATATATATTCTCCAATATATATACTCATATGTCAATGTGATATCATATATCCATGACTTGTGAGATCAAGTCATCCATTGACCTACATGCTAGTCTCAATATATTAATATTGCCCTTGTCTATTAATACTTGACTAGGAATATTAAGAATAGTATTATCTATAGCTTCTCATAATCAATTCTACCAATTGATATACTGTAGATTAGAATCTACTATTCAATGGCATTATTATATTTATTTTAGCTGGCACATGCATAAAGTAAATATAATAAACAATCTTTGCCTTTTATTAATGAAATATGATACACATGATCCCTAATCAATCATCTCATGATTGACACTAAAGGTTGACACTAACAGGATGTACCTACATCCTGCTCAAAAGTAGAAAAAGATGGTTGTGCAGGTGCAGACTCTCTATGTGTACTAGGTGGGCTCTTATAAACACATAGACTCAAGGGAGAGTGATGGACAGAGGGAGAGATGGGTGCCGAAGTGGAGGAACCCTCATATGGTGGGGACTCCACTACCCGGTCCAAGTGCCAGTTAGTGATGGTGGTACGATCGGTGTCGATGAGCCTAAGGGATGATAGGTTTTTCCTTACAAAGCACAAGGAGTGTCTCTCTCTCACGATCATCTTCATTGCCATATATACCCCTAGGTCGATCCTAGGGCTCCCCTCTGTGCTATCTAGTGTTGTGTATTCGTATCCCATCCTATGGCAAATATGGGTAATTAAGTCCCCCAAAATAATTTCTCCTCTCGCCACCTTGCCCATTTTCACTAGGTGCCTAATGAAATGGGACCCTAAATCAATGCTACTCCTTTCTTGTAGGATGTTCCACAGGCAAAGTAGCTCACTCACTCTCACTACACCGTCACTCTCTCCTCTCCCAAAGATGGTACTTGCCATGACCCGATAAAGATACCAGAAAATAGGATTTTAGAGGCGTGAGGCTTTCTCTCTAGAGGGATCATACTTAGATTCCCCCGTCAATTTGGACCAAAAGGTCCATGCATTAAACCCAACAGGAGTCCTCCACTCTCCTCCTAGGCAATCCAAAATAGTTATTCTATTGGTGCAAGGTCCACTCGTGCTCGATGTTGAATAGCCTAAATATAATCCTTCCCTCATCGCTCTCTCTTCCTGTCAAAATTTCAGCTTCTAATGAACTCAAAAATTCTAAAACTATCCTAGGGTAAGTTAGGTGTCTTATCCTCATAATCTCTCCCCACCCCAATTTTGCAAATAGGGCTTGAACATCACCCAACAAACCTAGGGTTTCTAGGAGATTTTCATCTAGATACCTAGTAGCAGTGATTTTTCAATTAGAAAGCATGTTAAATCTTTCCCTATGCTCGTTATTACGAAATGCAAGGGATGGAAGAGTGTCACTTACCTCCAGAACTTGTGGGGGTGTCCCTTCTCCTTGTTCTTCGCTTCGAGGTAGTAGATCGCGGCGCCACTTGCCTTGTCCTCCTCATCTTTGCTTCTTTTGGGCTTTCTTGAGGGCTAGAGAGGCTCCTAGGAGGTGGGGAAGGCGATTTCACATGGCTAGGGCAAGAAAAATTGAAGCACACTATGGGTTTGGGGTAAAACACACGGTGCGGCGCCCCTTATACCTCATGCGCCACGGCTGTGTGAATACACACAGCCAGGCCGTGTGCACTGTAGGAAATTTGGGGCACGATCATGTGAATTCACATGGTCAGGCTGTGTGCCCCTTTATTTTTTCCCAGAGTGCATCACGATCTGAATTCTCCTATACGCCCCGCCGTGTGGGCTTCTCCATGGGGGTATGGCCGTGTGAAACCACACGGTCACCCGTGCCTCTTACTGTATGCTCAAAATGAGTTTTTTTGTTCCTATCTAGCAAGTTCTTTCTAGTCCTAAAACTATTTGCGAAAAATATAAATGACCATAAATTAAAGTCTAAATTATACACATGAATGCAATAAAATTAAAACAACTAAAGACTTGGGTTGCCTCCCAAGAAGCGCTTTGTTTAAGGTCTTTTAGCTTGACCATACTCCATCATCTCAACTTGGCTCTAACGGCTCTGTGAACCTCCCTGCATTCGTCTTGAAATCTTTATACACGCTTTCTTCTTTTGCTCTGGCTGGAATAAAGTACTTCCCTAACACAGGTCCCGGGCTTGTCGTGCTAGCAGGCTCAAATTCCATCTTATGGTCTTCTACTTGTTGGATCGAAAGCGTCGCTAGAGGGGGGGTGAATAGCGAGCGTAAAATCTTTTCATTCTTTCGTTCGTTCGATTAAAACACAGAGATGCACGGCGGAAAAATAAATAACACAAATTTATTTTTACTTGGTTCACAATCCAATGGTTGCTAATCTAAGGCCCCGCGATCCTTGACCGCGTACGAAGGGGCAATCCACTATAGAGTCTCCTCCTCGTTGAAGGTAGGAGACAACGATCACAATAATCGAAAACACAAGGATGAGGCAACAAGCCTACCTCACCTCGTTACTATTAAAACCACGAATATAATAAATAAAGACTAATACTTGTTGCTACCGACGAAGAGATTCTGAACTTGGCGTTGCGTCAACGTTATGACGGTGTTAGAGCTTTGGCATTGCGGGAGCACTTTGAGAGTAAGATGGATGATCTTTAGGTTGGAGTCCTCCCCTCCTTTTATAGACTTGTTCCATGGAATAAGTCTAGATGAAGATCCTCAACTTTTGGAACTTATCACGAGGTGGCACCTTATCTTATCGTAAAGTTGTCACGTCAAACATTATCCTATTTGACCTAGCGCAAAAGGCTGATTCATCGCCATCAGTTGAATGATACCCTTCATTAGTCGACTGATATGCAGCAGTCAACTGCCAGCCTAGCCACTTCCCTACAGTAAGAGGTTAGCACGGAAAATGATAAATATGACGATTCCTTACCGTCCGATCTCGACCTAGACTTTCCACTGGAAGTCTTAGTCGGATCGCCGCCTACGGTCGTCCCCGTACTGAGGACATGACCGTACCATCTCTCTTCGCATTCGTGCTTACCTCTGGTCCTTTATGACCTATTGCTTTGGTTCCGATCTTCCACCTAGGTTCTTCGACTCCCACGAAGTTCTCCTAGTGTCGCCCGACCATCATGGTTTCCTGACTCGGGATTCTCCGAGTGTCGCTGACCTTCGACTTAGCTTAACTATTTCCTGCACACTTAATTCAGCTCATGAGATAATAATATGACCTTAACTTTGGATTTTTTTCCATAATCAAAACCTAGGTTCAATTATCTGGTGCCCCAACACCAACACTACTGTTAAGGTCATCTTGTGATTCTTGACATTAATGACCATTCAGGTAGTTGCTAAAAATGGTCGCCCAAGGATGAAGGGGATCTTCGGATCTTCTTCCATCTCCATGACCACAAAATCGATCGGAAGTGTAAAATTTACCACCTTTACCAGCACATCTTTCAAAATCCCCAGTGGGTATCGGTATGAATGGTCGGCCAGCTGTAATGTCATAGTGGTAAACTTTTTGCATAGGGCATAGGGCATAAAGCTCACACTAGTGCCCAAGTCACAAAAGGCTTTGCTAATCAAGGTTGTCCCTATATAACATGGGATATAGAAACTCCCCGAATCATTTAATTTTTGAGTGGTCTCGTTTTGGAGGTAGACACTTGATTCCTCTATGAGGGCCACTATTTCAGACTTTTCGACCTTCCTACGGTGTGCAAGAATATCTTTCATGAATCTTGTGAATTGGGGCATTTGGTGCAGCGCTTCAAGTATCGACACCTCTACTGAGATCGACTTTAACATGTTCAAAAATTTACCAAACTCAGCATCTCTCTTCGCATTGGTCAGCTGCTGGGGGAACGGTACCGTAAAGGGTGGTTGAGTTTTTGCGGTAGGGTCCCGATCTATGTTTTTGACTTCTTCCTTTCCGATCTCCATCGAAGGTTCCCTTATTTCGGGTCCTGCTTCCGGTCTGGCAACCGACTGGCTCGACATCTCTTTCAGAATTCTTCCACTCCGCAATGTCACCGCCTTGCATTGCTCCACTGGATTGACCTCTGACTTTCCTGGTAGTTTCCCCGGTACTCTAGAGATCTGGTTGGCAATCGTGGCTACTTGAACTTCTAGCGTCTTTTGCTTGTTGGCGAGATCCTTTACAGACGATCTTAACTCTTCGATCATTGTCTCCGTCTACGAATGTCGCCACTGAAATTCAGCGTTCGCCTCCTATGCATCCAAATGAAGTTCTCTATCATCTTTTTCAGACAGGTGTCAGGTGGTTGAGACTAACCATTTCCTTCCAATTGTTGAAAATTCCCCCCCCCCCCATTATTCTTATAGGAAAAATTCGGATGACTCCTCCATCCGGGGTTGTAGGTGCTCGAATATGAGTTGTTGGGCCTTGGATTATGGTCGCCAATCGCATCAACATGCTCAATTTTCCCTTCGTAGCTGCCCTACCCTCCATAGTGGTCCTCCTGATATGCTGTCACTCCTCCCCCAACAGTATTGGTCACACATGCAGATGCAGGGGTTATAGAGTTGAATTGTCTACTTAGCGCATCCATTCTTGCCGCTAAGTGGTCGATGGAGTTGATAGCATATCGACCGGCTACAGGCGCTGGGTGACTACGCTCGGAAGCCCATTGATGGTGGTTCTGAGCCACCTCTTCTATTAGCTCCTCAGTTTCCTCAATAGTCTTATTCATTAATGCTCCTCCTACAGCAGAATCGAGGGACACCTTAGTGGCGTACGTGATCTCATTATAGAATATGTGGATCACCATCCACCTCTCTAGACCATGATGGGGGCATTCATAGAGTATCCCTTTGTAGCGATCCCAGGCTTCAAACAAGGACTCCCCTTCTTTCTGGTGGAAGCTAGTGATCAAGTGGCGCATGTAAGCAGTCTTACTTGGTGGGAAAAATTTATTTAAGAACTGTTGCTCACATTGCTACCACGTGGTAATGCTTCCTGAAGGAAGGGAGTGGAGCCATGTCTTTGACTTATCCCATAGTGAGAACGGGAATAGGCTCAGACGGATCGCGTTAGCTGGTACTCCATTGATTTCATCGTCGAGCATATCTCCAAAAAGGTCTCTAGGTGCCAGTTCGGGTCTTCAGTTGCAGCACCTCCGAATTGCCTCTACTGAACCATGTGTATCAGTGCAAGTTTCAATTCAAAGTTGTTGGCTAAGATTGATGGTCCAGTTATGCATGGCATGTATCCTCTAGCACTAGGGGTTGCATAGTCTCGCAAAGGTTGGCTACCTAAATTTACCACAAATGCGTCTAGATCCTCCATGCCTTTCTATTCAGCTCTCCTGCGATGGTAGGTTCTTTCTATTTCTGGATCTGTCGGAAGAAGATTTTTTGATCCTAAATGTCTACGCATACGAAGAACTGAGCCACTAAATTAGGAGTATACTTACTACTTAAAAACTGGAAATAACCTAATCTGAATAATAAATCAAATGCAAAAAATTTAAACAAAAGGTTGATGCAATAACTATTGAAATTAATCTAACTAAATCTCGATATTAAAGATCTAAAATAGAAGTAAATAAAATAAAAATAAAGCAAGAAAATGAATCTAACCTAAGTCCGATTCAACTATCCACTTTTTGATTCGATATCGAATCAATCAGTCCCCAACAATGGCGCCAAAAACTTGATGCATGCGAACGTGACCTCAAATCTCGCGACGGAAACCATCGAGGACTCGAAGCGGCCGCTCGCGCTCAATGCCCGTAAGTGCACGGATGTTGTCAAGTAATAAATATATTATCAATCCCACAGAGACTGAGATTTGAATACCAATTGTTCAGTGGACATTGTTGTTCGGAGTTTAGTTCTACGAGTTATGGTTACGAGGTTGACGGTGGTCCTAACTCAAGTACGGTGTCACACGGAGGAAGGGAAGGTTGGTTTGAGGTTTCAAAAAGGGATCCTAGGACTTCGGTTTCACTTATGCAACATGGAACAAGCTAATCAATTAGATGCTTTCTGGTTCTCTAATTAGGGTATTGTGGAAGGGACATCATACCCTTTCCCGATTGAGCTTTCGCTTCTATCGGGAACTACCTATCCTTAACTAGGCCAACCCTTTCATTAAGATAGGATAGACAGTACGAGGATGACAAATCAATCCCTATGAAGAGTTGGAATCGTGTCTCGTTCCCTACTCCATCATCCCCTTCTACCTACATTTATCAGAGATGAGGACAACCACTTGGTTCCTCCTTAATTCCCCTAGATCTTTGATACAAGGGTTGTCACCCCTTGTATCGGCTATACATAATAGATAGAAAACCAAAACACAATTTCATCAAATCAAACAAACACTAACTGCGAATATAAATTCAAAAATAGAATTAACATTCGATCCAGCATGTTCTACATACACAATTTACTCCCTAATCCTAGAATCGAAGATTCTACTCCATAGACGGAAAAGAGCGAACATAATGCATAATAGAATAAGTCATTACAATGTAGGAGATGAATAGAAAGTAAATTGTAGTACTCTTAGTTCTTCTCTTCGACGTCGGAGCGCAGGTTACGATCCTCTCATCGTCTCCTTCCTCCCCGTTGTGAGTTTTCGATGCTTTTTAGGGCATTGGTGTGCCATCCCAGCCATCGTGCCTCCCCCCTAGGGTTTGGGCGTGACTTCCCTTTTATAGACTTGAAGTTGGCGCTGCACGGCCGTGTGGATTCACACGACCAGATCGTGTATGGCACTGGGGTGGCCAATTCCGTGGTTCGGACACGGCCATGTGGATTCACACAGCTAGGTCATGTCCCCTTCCGTTCCACCTGCCAAATGTCTTCCTTTTTCTCTGAAACTGTACCGTTTTCCCTATAAAATGTTGTCCTACACACAAAAGCACAATGAGCAGATCTCCGAACCAGAAAATAGGAATGCATGCAAAACAAAGTAAGATATGCATGAAACAAGTATAAAATGCAATGAGATGTGAGCGAAAATTACTCCTAAAACCCTATATGTTTTGCTCACATCAGTTACATCGTCTAGTCCTTTAGAAACGGATGTGGATCCGTGGCTTCTCTTGAAATTGGACTCATACTCAGACTCAGACTCGGACTCAGACTCCGAACTTGATTCGGCCTCAGATTTGCTTGTAACCATGAATGCTACGAAGCTTCTCTTCGGCTCTTCCATGTCCGACTCCTCCGAAGATGACTCATCCCAAGTTACCTTTAGTGCCTTCTTCTTCTTTTCCTTTTTGAGCTTCTCTTCCTTTTTTAGGTTTGTGCATTCCGACTTGTAGTGACCCTTCCCATTGCATTCGTAGCACGTCACTTCCGATCTGGTCTTGGTTTGTTCTCGACCACCTCCTTGGCATCTCTCTTAGTGAACCTCTTCTTCCGGTTGAACATTTTCCGAACCATGTTCACTATCTCTTCCTCTCCGTTTAGGTCCAATTCCAACACGTCTTCGGACTCACTCTTGGTTTTCTTTTCCTCTCTAGTCGAACCTACCACTAAAACTATACCATTCTCGATTTGACTCGAGTTAGCTTACTCGTGTAGTTCAAGTTCGTAAAATAGTTCGTCTAATCTAATTAAGGAAAGATTCTGGCAGACCTTATATGCATCGACGATGGGTGTTCATAAGGTATTCCGAGGAAATGCCTTAAAAGTATACTTAATTATATCCCTATTTTCAATTTGATGACCTATTAGGTGGAGACCATTTAATATGTCTTTTATCCTAGTGTGAAGTTGACTTGCATTTTCATTTTCCAACATTTTACAATTAAATAATTTATTATGAAGCATGTATCTTTTAGTTATCCTAGTGTCATTAGTGTATTCATGTAATTTTATTAATTTATCTCAAAGTTCCTTAGAGTTTTCAAAGGGTCCGACTCTATTGAGCTCTTCTTTGGTTAGTCCGCATTGCAAGGTGTTAAGGGCCTTGTAATCAACTTGAGCTCGTTTTCTAATGTTCGTTGTCCATTTCTATGGATCTAACAACTCTCCAGAGTTATCTGCTAGAGGAACGAAGCCTTACCTAATTGAAAACTAAACCTCGAGATTAGTTTTTAAGAAACACTCCATTCACTCCTTCCATTAGGAAAAAACCTCTCCATTAAAGAGAGGAGGGCAACCGATGCTATATCCCTCTAGCTAGGTGTGACATTTTATATTTCTATTAAATAAAATACATAATATATTTCAAAAAATTTACACTAGTGCAAAGTTTTAAACTAAACAAAATAAAGCAAGATCGACAATTGTACTAAAACTTATTCTAGTGCAAAAATTAAAACTTATACTAAAGCAAGTAAGATGAATGATGCGGCGAGGAAAATTCGTTTACCTCCTTTCGATGCGACGAAGGCACGAAGGGAGCTTTTTAGGGGGTTCTCATAGGCCGCAACAGTAAAAATGAGAAGACGAAGCAAAGAAACACAAACCAACACAGGCAATGAAAACTAGAACACAGGATGTAACGTGGTTCGGAATAAGTATTCCTACTCCACGGAGGTGAGCTCTCTCACCGGGAACAGTGCCCAAGCACTTTCAACTATGAACGTCCTCCTTTCCGGAAAGGAAACTTCCTGAGGCAGAGGAGAAAACCTCTTACAGTTTAATCCCAATACAAGAAAGAGTACACGCAATGTAACAGCGGAGATCGCTACTCTCCTTCTCCGGCGAGGTAGTGATAGCTCTCCTTCTCCTGCGTCTTCGTTTCTTGCTTGCTGGAATAATGCGGATCCCCTTCCTTTTGCCCTCCTCCTCCCTTTTATCCTCCTTCTCTGATCCATCGCTACCTCGCGGGCTGTCCCCATCGTACACGTGGCCACCACGTCCACCTGGAGAATAATTCTATTACAGATACGAGGGGCGAAGGCTCCTCGGAATATTATGTGGTGACCCTTCCATCTGTTACATAACACCTTTTCATCTACATTTCAGGAAACTAGGTTAGCCTGTCCCCCTCAACCATCCACTTCTGGTGAAACTAACTTAGGTTTATAGCTCACGGGTGGTATAGCTTTTGGGCTCCCCACCAGCCCGAACCCACTCTCCTTCTCCCCCCACCGAACGACCTCCGGACTGACTAGGCCGAGCTGATTCTTATCCGTCCCGTCTGCCTCTAGGCTTATCTAGCCGAACCGATTCCTGCTTATTTCCCAGCGAAGTGCCTCCCCCCGCCTCCGCTTTGCCGTGTCGATTACTTTCACTAGCTCTCCCGCGCCAATTATTTCAGGCGCTTGCGCCCGAACCGTTCCTCTCTTTTTTCTCCGCTGAACCCACTAATTGGTTCGGGTAACGCCTTGCCTGTGAGCCCTCCTATCTAGTTCATAGAGAAGAGGTAACGGTGGTATCATTAGTCAACCCCAAAAAATAGTCATGCGAAGTTATAAGCTTGACTTTCCAACTATATAAGGTTCCTACTCCATCCTTGGCTTATTAACTCAAATTTACTCTTCTCTTACAGCTCCACCGCATATACTTAATGCGGTCTAATGGGCCCATGGGCCTCGCTTCTCCTTTTCTCCCCTATAGTAAAACCGTCACAAAAACCCTATATAAGCCTCCGCCTTTTTCTTTTAGGTATTACTTAGTGTGCCCAACAATCCCATCCCTTCCACTTCTTTCCTCCTGCGATTTTCACCGGCGGCGTTTCAGCGACCCAACCCTTCCCTTCTTATACGCTATTCCTCTAACACCCCAAGTAAGTATTCTGTCCTATTTTATACCTATGGCCCCTAAGACCATTCCCTCACCTGCGTGGTATGAGCACACCATAACCCAACTAGACTGTGATCATTATTTCTTTAACCTTAAGGACAGGTTTATAGACCCTTCCCTGAAATGCTGCTTTACGACCAAGATGCATCGACCACACTGTCCTCCTCCTGGTCTAACTTGCTTCTTCTCCGAACAGTTCCTCAATGTCCTGTCTCTACCAGCACCTTCCGCCTATTTGGAAATTTTAGACTTTTACGGACTACCCTTAAACCAATTTACCCCCAATTCCTTCCGCATTCTGTCAGGGGCTTCTATAGTGTTCCAACATCTAAACCTCTCTTTAACCCCTCAAATATTCCACTGTTTCTTTCAATTGAAATCTTCCAAGGCAGGCCTTTTTTATCTGTCCAGTCGTCCAGACTGCCAATTCCTAGTGAACATGCCTACTTTCCATAAAGGATGGGAAGAATTGTACTTCTTTGTGCAGCTTCTGGTACCTTTACCTTACTCGGACACCTGGAAGTTAGAACTTCCCGAACTGCCTTCCTTCCGGGAAATGAGGACCCAATGCCCTTTCTCGAAAGTTTATAGAATACTGGGAGAGTCGCATTATTGTTTGGATCACTTAATGAAAACTCCCCTCCTGAGCCACTTCGGACTATCCCCTCTCCCTTCAACGACCTCAGTTGCCATAGGTAGGATGACACTTACCCTTCAATATAACTTTCTCCCTGCATTATTCATCTTTCTCATCAATGCATTTTGTGTAGGGATGTATACTGAAAAGTCTATCTTTTGTATGAACATCTTTATTTTGAAATAAGAATCACATGATCATTGTTTGCATATTTTTATGGTTATGCAATCTTGTCTAATACTTTACATTGAAGATAACATGGTGTGTGATGTCACACAGGAGATCATGTTATCGGCCCCTTGAAAAGTATAAGTAAAGGCTCACAACCGAGATGGCTTTGGACAAACCATCGGAATGGTTGTAGTGTGATTTGGTATTGGTTTGTCTTGACCATAGAATCACACTAGTGCACTTTGTGTGTATTGAGCAGGACCGACTTAGAGGTGATTTGATTTATTGCTGACTACATAATCAAATCGGACCTCAGATATTATTTAGTACATGCTCTTAATCCCGATATAATAATGGGCACATATACTTAGTACTCATCTCTTTGATTTACCAATGGGCGAGATTTATAGATTAAATCGATAGACTCGGTAAGTTGGGAGATGATATTATTTATATGGTGTGCCATTGATTATAGGAGGAAATTGTGTCCTATATATTAGGATGATGATGTCCCCTTGAGGAGCTCATAAGGTTCATCATGTAAACCCTGCAGGTGGACTTGGTCCGGCATGATGAAAAGGTTGAGTGGTACTACTCAAGATGTTAGATGTTGATTAATTAATGGTTAGTAAATTAATTAATCAACAGAAATTCGAGATCTTAAACACGGGGAGAAAATGTACAAATAATATATGGAGCCCATATTATCATATGGGGGTTGGTGAGGTAGATCAATGATGAACCTTTAGTGGATTGGATCATCATTAGTGGATCGGACTTTATGTGGGCTTGATCCATGGGTGGCCAAGACCCAACTCCTCCTCATGGTCCCTAATGTATCCTATTAACACCTCATGATGCTTAGATCCAATGGATAGAAACAAAACTCTAAGATCCATTGGTAGAGATTAAATCTCTAAGATCCGACGATTGAGATTAAATCTCTAGAACCAATGGAGGAGATTAATTCATGACTTATCCCTAAATCTATAAAAGGAGGGCATGGGGAGTTGGCGTGGATGACATTGAAGGAGAGCTAGGGTTTGGGCGGCAAGAAGGAATCCTAGTTGAGATAGGATTAGGATTAGGGTTTGGAGGCAAGGGTGGCACCAAATAAGGAAGGTATTCTTCTCTTCTTCTTCCTCTTTTGGCCAACGTCCAGCACCTCTCCAGCCTCTTTTCCAGCCTTGGACGATGCCCAAAAGCCCCCTTCTCCTTCTCCTTAGGTGGTGGAAACAAGATATAGGGCTTCCCTTGGTGTCTTGGTTGTTTTCCACCATCTTCTCCTTCACCTAGTTGGCCGGCGGCAAGGATAGTTTTAGTTCCTTGTTGGTTGTTTCTAGTGAGGAGAAAAACCTTGTTTCTATTCTTCCTCTTGCTTTGGAAGAGCAAGGAAGGAAGATTTGCGATCTAGGAGCTTCGACTTTTGGTAGAGCATCGCCCACACGACGTCCGAAAGGAGGAAGGTCATACATTAGAAGATCGAGAGGTATACCTATTCTACTTTCTTCTTTTGTTTGTTGCTTGTTTTTGTTTTTCAATTATAAGCATGTTATAAATCTGTAAATGGCTAAATAAACCTTGGATCCCAAGCATAAACACAAAAACCGGTGATCCGAACATCGTCTATTCCACGGCTACTCGTAGAATAGAGGATGGTCGCTTGAACAACTAGTTTGTTCAAGTGACCTCTCTAAATGAATAGCACGACGATGACTTGGTGGTTTGGGCAATCCCTTTTGTCTAGGAACTATCTAAGCAAATCTTCCTGTAGCAATCCTACTTTCGTCAACTAATGTGCCAACCCCCGCCGCGCAAAAAACTCCGTCAGCTCCTCCTAACAAAGAACTGTAATACCCTATATATATAAGGGTCTCTTTTGTTATCTTCTCCTTGTAAAGGAATTAGAATGTGTAATTTTTCTAAAGCAATGAACTTTTTCCACTCGTCTTCTTCTTTCAGCATTTCTTAAGTTATGCCCCATTTTACCTTCCTCATACCAAAATAGAATGACACATTGTTGAGGCATACTTCGGCTCTTCTACCCCTTTACCCTACTAGGGGTATAAAAATATAGAGTCGCGAAATGACTCGACTCTACTTCTCTACCGCAACACGGGGGTAGTTGAAGAATGAATTCAACTCTTTCGCTTCACGGGGATAAAAATGATATATAACTGAGGAGACCTCAGTTCTTCCATTCCGCCACCACACGGGGATAAAATAATACAGATAGTTGAAGAATGAATTCAACTCTTCCGCTTCGCGGGGATAAAAATGATAAATAACTGAGGAGATCTCAGTTCTTCCGTTCCGCCACCACACGGGGATAAAATAATATATATATAGTTGAAGAATGAATTCAACTCTTTCGCTTCGCGGGGATAAAAATGATAAATAACTGAGGAGACCTCAGTTCTTCCGTTCCACCACCACACGGAGATAAAATAATATAGATAGATGAAGAATGAATTCAACTCTTCCGCTTCGCGGGGATAAAAATGATATATAACTGAGGAGACCTCAGTTCTTCCATTCTGCCACCACACGGGGATAAAATAATATATATATAGTAGAAGAATGAATTCAACTCTTCCGCTTCGCGGGGATAAAAATGATAAATAACTGAGGAGATCTCAGTTCTTCTGTTCCACCATCACACGGGGATAAAATAATATAGATAGTTGAAGAATGAATTCAACTCTTCCGCTTCGCAGGGATAAAAATGATATATAACTGAGTAGACCTCAGTTCTTCCGTTCCGCCACCACACGGGGATAAAATAATATATATATATAGTTGAAGAATGAATTCAACTCTTCCACTTTGCGGGGATAAAAATGATAAATAACTGAGGAGACCTCAGTTCTTCCGTTCCACCACCACATGGGGATAAAATAATATAGATAGTTGAAGAATGAATTCAACTCTTCCGCTTCGCGGGGATAAAAATGATATATAACTGAGGAGACCTCAGTTCTTCCGTTCCGCCACTACACGGGGATAAAATAATATATATATATATATATAGTTGAATGAATTCAACTCTTCCGCTTCGGGGGATAAAAATGATAAATAACTGAGGAGACCTCAGTTCTTTCGTTCCACCATCACACGGGGATAAAATAATATAGATAGTTGAAGAATGAATTCAACTCTTCCGCTTCGTGGGGATAAAAATGATAAATAACTGAGGAGACCTCAGTTCTTCCGTTCCACCATCACACGGGGATAAAATAATATATATATAGTTGAAGAATGAATTCAACTCTTCCGCTTCGCAGGGATAAGAAATGATACATAACTGAGGAGATCTCAGTTCTTCCGTTCTGCCACCACACGGGGATAAAAAAATATATATATAGTTGAAGAATGAATTCAACTCTTCTGCTTCGCGGGGATAAAAATGATAAATAAATGAGGAGACCTCAGTTCTTCCGTTCCACCACCACACGGGGATATATATATATATATATATTGCTCAAAGGCCTTTGGCATAAAAAGGGAGCTGCTTTTCCACTGCTACTCTTCCTTCTTTCGTCCCGAAGGGAACACCCTCATCCATCCTCTCTATTGAAAGCAAGGGTTTTTATTATATAACAGGACATCAAAGAAATAAATCCTCGTTACCCTTCTGCTTAGAGCCTCCCTTTCTACTAACTAGGAGCCCAATAGCCATTATCAGCCCATTTTTTCCTCCTTTTATAGGGGATGTTTCATCCTCCTTTCTTTAGTTATCTTCATCCCTTCTGCCTTCTCGTCTCCTTTTTCTGCGTCTGTTCTTCTTTCCGCCGCCATCTTCCAGTGCCCTCAATCATCCCCTTCAGCACTTTCCTTCCTTCTCCCACGGATAGGATGCATTCCTCTTTCTTCCGCGAAATAGCAAGCCGTTACCCACGGATCAAACGGGGTGATGGTCAGCCGCCAGCTTCATCTTCACCTTCGCCCCCGTCTACCACCGTCCCCCCTATCCCATCTCTACTTTCTCCTCCACCTCCGTCTGAAACCCCTGCTACATCCACCCCATGCGAAACTGCAATAACCAGCCCATCCTCCTCCCCTATGCAACCGACAAACCCTAACTCTCCCCTTCCCTTTTACTCCGCCTCGGGTATGCAGGCGTCGCCTCCTCCCTCATCACAACCCGAAGATGATTCTAGGGAGATCGTGCGTCCATGTCAGTCAACAGCGGATACTTGTGCATCCTTGCCTTCTTTTTCCCATCTTTACTGTTGTGGCCTGTGAGAAACCCCCACCCAAAGCTCCCTTCGTTCTTCATCGCATCGAAAGGAGGTGAACAAATCTTCCTCGCTGCATTAATTGGCGCCGTCTATGGGAACATTTAAGCTAGACGTAGAGATGCAGCCGGAAGAGATACAACAGCTAGTTGCCTCCGCAGCGGAGGAAAATCCCATTACCATTTTGCCATCACAGTTGAGGGCTCTGGTGGACGATGCTGTCACTGAGGCCCTCGCTAGAGAAAGAAGAAGGACAGGATATCTTCATCCTCACTCTGGTGAACCTTCTTCTCGAGGCCCACCCCCAAAAATTCCTCCTCCATCTTGTGCAGCCATTAATGTTGAAGTAGTGCCTGGAGAGGGACCTGGAGGGTGAGCACCTCAGAATACTATACCCTTAACCCAGACTCGACGGGAAGAACAGGGTGAAAGTCGGTCGACCAGGGCTCCAGAGGTTTATGAGCTCAGTCCTTTTACCATGGACATCCTCTATGAAATCCCCCCATCCTACTTCCGGAATCCCCAAGTAGAGAAGTATGATGGCTCGACGGATCCCGAAGAACATCTATCGTAGTTCGATGGAGCGGCCTCACTCCACTGTTATATCGATGCCCTCAAGTGCCGAGTCTTCCAAACCACCTTAACCGGTTCGGCACAAAAATGGTTTAATACTCTGCCCCTGGGGTCCATCACCTGTTTCGCTGATTTTTAGGGGATGTTCAGCCGGGAGTTCGCCAGCTGTAAGGTTTATAAGCATGACGCCTCTATCTTGATGCACATCATGCAGGGGCCCTCAGAATCACTCAGAGGGTATCTTCACCGGTTCACCTCTGTAGCTAGGGGTATTCCTTCTGTAAGATCAGAATCTTTCAAAGTCGCTATTCCGCACGGGCTGAATGAGGGCCCCTTCCTCAGTTCCCTTTTGAGAGAGCCTGCTAAAAGCTATGAGGAGCTACTAAGTCGTGCGGAATAATTCATCCGCGAGGAGGAAGGACTGAAAGTACGGAGAGCTGAACGTGCTGCCGCAACAGTCCCGGCCGAAAGAATTCGCCCCGTCGCCCCTCAAGTACCCCCTCATCGAGGATATACGTGACCCCTTCAACTGAAGGTTCCTAGGCCTCGGTTATTGTTATAGGGCACTCGCCCTGCGCCGCCGTTACAAATTATGGCCGCTGATGCACCTCCTCCCGCGAGGACTTGGAAGGAGCGGGAGATGGAATTCTATGATCAGCAAGGTCTACTACAGCGACCCTTAGAATATAGGAGGGTACCACGTAACCCCCCCCCCCCCCCCGCCCCATTTTTCTACCAATATCATATGGAGTACAGCCATGCCAGTGGCTAATGTTTCAATCTACAGGAGGAGCTGGAGTGCCTCCGAACCGCATACCCACAATTGCAGCTTTAGACAGGAGGGCCAGCACGGCAAGGGCAATGACCCAATATGGCCCGCCCAGGGCCGTATAACCAACAACCGCAAATTACTTTCCCCCAAACGCCATCCCAGGAGGTTGTTTCTCAAGAAGGCCCATCAGGTGAGGGCCCCTCATCCAATCTAAATAACGCTCCCACACGGGGCGTTATCCATGTCATAGCCGAAGGACCCACTAACGAGGACTCTAACCGGGCGCGGAAGTCATATGCCCATCTCATGGAGAGTCTGGCCATCATCACCGACCAGACTGTTCAAACCGCATCACCCATTTCATTCGGGCTGAAGATCTCCAAGGTGTCCTACTGCCCCACACAGGCGCCTTAGTTATCCGAATATCCCTGGCCAATTACGAAGTGGCCAAGGTGCTAGTCGACTCGGGAAGCTTTGTCAATATCCTCTTCCAGGAAGCTTTTGGACAGATGCAGCTGGGAAATGCCCAACTAGAAGATGTGGCCACACCCCTCTTTGGGTTCGCAGGGCATGTGGTCCACCCCATAGGGCAGATTTCACTGCCCCTGACTCTGGACATAAAGCCTAGCCAAAAAACCAGTATAATCCCTTTCCTCATCGTGGACGCTCCGTCCACTTATAATGCCATTCTTGGTCATCCTTTCCTTACCATTTTTTAGGCGGTGGCTTCCCCGTACCACCAGAAGTTGAAATTCCCAGTTGGGCAGTTGATGGGGGAAGTTCGAGGGGAACAGAAGGCCGCCAGGAGCTGTTATGTGCAGATGGTTCGGGATGACCAGAAGAAGGCCCGAACCGATGATCTCAAAGGGAAAGCTATCATCATTTCTGATGTCTGCATCTTGGAAGAATTCCCCCCCAAAGCAGACAAAATAAAGGAAGGAGATCTGGTAGAAATAGCTCCGGGAAAGACCACACGAGTGGCGCAGCAGCTGGAGGCCAAGGAGGAGCTGGTGGCCTGCTTGAAGAAGAACAAAGACATCTTTACAGGAGATGTGCATGATCTCATGGGGATTAACCCTCGTGTGGCTGAACACCATCTCAACATAATCAGAGGAGTTTGACCCGTCCAATAGAAGTGGCGACACTTTGGACCTGAGAAGGACAAGGTCATAGCCGAGGAAGTGGACAAATTGTTAAAGGTGGGTCATGTGAAGGAAATCCAATTTCCTGAGTGGGTCTCCAATGTAGTCTTGGTCCCCAAGCCTTCTGGGCAGTGGAGAATGTGTATTGACTTTCGTGATTTGAATAAAGCGTGCCCTAAAGACTGCTACCCCTTGCCTCGTATTGATCAGTTGGTAGATTCTATTGTAGGATATGAAGTGGTGTCCTTGATGGATGTATACCAAGGATACCATCAAATACCCTTGGCTAAAGAAGATCAGAAGAGGGTTAGCTTTGTGATGGTAGGAGGGTTGTACGCTTATGTGGTAATGCCCTTCGGTTTAAAGAATGCAGGGGCCACCTATCAGCGACTCATGGACAAGATTTTTGCGGAGAAGAAAGGGAAAAATATGGAAGTTTACGTGGATGACATCCTAGTCAAATCAAAAACCACTCGGGATTTGGTCAAGGATTTAAATGAAACCTTCGCTACGCTGAGACGGTATAATATGAAGCTGAACCCTAAAAAATACCTGTTCGGGGTAAAAAGCGGCAAATTCTTGGGGTATATAGTAACTGAGAAAGGGTTGCAGGCTGACCCCGAGAAGGTGCAAGCACTGTGCAATATGAAGTCACCCACTAACTTGCGAGAGACTCAAAAGTTGGTGGGCAAGATTGTTTCCTTATCCAGATTCATAGCCAGATCGGCGGACAAAGGGTTACCTTTCTTCAAGATTCTGCGTAAAGCTACCAAATTTCAATGGGACGATCAATGTGAGCAGGCTTTCCAAGAGTTGAAGAAATATTTAGCTAGGCTTCCATTGTTAGCTAAACCAGTGGTCGGAGAACAGTTATGGATGTATTTGGCCATCTCGGAGGGAGCTATCAGTTCGGTTTTGCTAAAACAAGAAGGTTCTCACCAACAACCTATTTATTATACCAGCCATATTCTGAAGGGGGTTGAATCCCGTTATACAGAGCTAGAGAAGCTGGCGTATATTCTAGTTCTGACCGCCCTCAAATTGAGACTGTACTTTCTGGCTCATCCCATCACTGTTCTAACTCACAGTGAACTGGGTAAGGTCATCACTAAGCCCAACTTCTCTAGAAGGTTGGCTAAATGGATGGTAGAATTAAGTGAATATGACATTCACTACCAACCCCGAACCGTTATCAAGGCCCAGGCGCTCGCTGACTTTTTGGCGGAAGTACCTTTTGGCTCGGAAGATGGCGCGTCAACAAAAGAGGAAGGATCAGATGCATGGAACATATTTGTAGACGGTTCTTCAGGATCTACGGGTAGCGGTGTTGGTATTTTGTTAATTTCCCCTGATAAAGAAGAGACCCGCATAGCCATACGCCTGGGGTATCGGGCATCCAATAATGAGGTGGAGTATGAAGCCATTCTAGCGGGATTACAGGCTGCCAAGGCAGTAGGGGCTTCTTCAATTATAATCCAATCGAATTCCCAGCTGGTGATATCACAACTTCAAGGTTCTTTCGCGGTTCAGGAAGAAAGGTTGCACAAGTATTTGAAAGCTTTCGAGAAAGAAAAAGTTCAGTTTCAGCAAGTCCTCTTGAAGCAAATCCCAAGGGAGAGTAACGGGAAGGCAGATGAATTGGCTCGGGTGGCTAGCGCTATGGAGGGAGTGAAATCATTGGAAACGGTCCATGTGGAAATCCCTACTTCCCTAGCGATATGCAATGTGGAGGAAGCGACGCCCAAACCAAATCCAATCCCTGATTGGAGGACCGACATCATAGCTTATTTATAGCATGGAAAGGTCCCTAAAGAAAAAGGAGCGGCATCTGCTTTAATGGGCAGAGCCAGACGATTCACCCTCTTGAATGGAGACTTATATAAGACATCTTTCGGACGACCCTTATTGAAGTGTTTGGGAAGTGAAGACGTTGAATGGGTACTCCGGGAAATTCATGAAGGTTGCTGCAGTAATCATCTGGGGGGAAGAGCTTTAGCCAAGAAGGCCCTGTTAGCAGGATATTTTTGGCTTACCCTCTAACAAGATGCCGCTCGTATAGTGCAAACTTGCCCAACTTGTCAAAAGCATCGGTCCGAACAGCCGACTGAATTAATGAAAGTTGTGGTCGCTTCATGCCCTTTTGATCAATGGGGAATGGATATAGTGGGCCCGATGCCTGTGGCACCTTTGCAGAAGAAATTTTTATTGGTGGCCGTAGATTACTTCTCCAAGTGGGTGGAAGCAGAGCCTCTTGCCAAAATTACTGAGAAAGTTGTAATACAATTCCTATGGTAGAATATCGTTTGTCGATATGGTATTCCTCGGAGGATAGTCAGTGATAATGGACGACAATTCCAGTGCAAGAAAATTAAAGAGTGGTGCCAAAGCCTCAATATCTAGCAAGCTTTTACTTCAGTAGCCCATCCCCAAGCCAACGGGCAAGTTGAAGTCACTAATAGGATTCTTATACAAGGGTTGAAGACCAAATTGGGGGCTCAAAGGGGGAACTGGGTAGAAGAGCTACCTGGAATCCTGTGGGCCTACCGAACCACACCCAAAGCTACGACGGCAGAAACTCCGTTCAGTTTGGTATATGGGACGGAGGCCGTTATTCCGGTCGAAGCCCTCTTAAGTAGCGCCCGAATGGAAATGTACGAGCCGGAGTAGAACCAAATTATTCGAAGCACTGAGTTGGACTTGGTGGAAGAAAAGAGGGAGATGGCACGAAGATGAGCAGAGTTTTACAAGCAGAGGGTACGGTAAGCCTTTAATAAGAAGGTGATGCCCCGAAGATTTCAGGAGGGAGATTGGGTTCTACGGAAAGTTAATCCTGCGGGAGATCCAGGCAAGTTAGCTCCAAATTGGGAAGGGCCCTATGAAGTGACGCGTCGTGTAGCTGGGTCGGCATATTATCTAAAGGACGATCAGGGCAAAGAATTTTCACGACCATGGAACGCTATTCACTTGAAACCTTTCCATACTGTATAAGAAAGGATGGATAAGAGAAAAGGAGTTGAAGGGCCCTCGAGGGGATGTACTTGATAATTTGTTGTATTAATTAGATATGAAGTGCATCTGAGTTTGAGTGATTTATAATAATGTTGTAGTCCTTATAGCAAATTATAAAGAAGAAAAGAAGATAACAAAGGGATTACGTCCTGGAGCAATACATCATGTTACAGCTTAAACCGATCGGGGGGATAACGTCGGAAGCCGGTCTCCCAATTTAAAGAAAAAGTAGGATGGTTCGCTGGGGGAAGCCCTTAATCGGCATACTGTCGAACCGCCTCGTTAAACCCGTCTTGATAGGTGGCGCGTAACAGGATGGTTAACCGCTCCTATCAGTTCGAGCGGTCAGGGCTCCGATCCCGATGAAGCCTATGACATTTCTCTTGTTGCTCTCGAAGGGTTCGGCGCATGTCACTATAACGCCGGGACACTTCCATAATAGCATCTGCTAGGACGGAGATATCATCGGCTCGGGAGGTCTGATCCTGCTGGATCAGGTTCGTCATGTCCATCATATTCTGGCGCATTGAGGCTAAAATCCCCTCTACCGCCTTGGAGTAGGATCTGGTGCTGATAAGCTCAGTGCTCAGCCTCTGGAGGGAAGTTTCCTACCTGCGTATACGGGCGTGAGAATGCGCCCTAGAAGTTATGAGAGAGGAGTTTTCTTGTACCTCCTTGCATAGGCGAGTGCGGAGGTTCCCTATTTTGTCCTCTGTTTTCTGATGCTGGACACGCAGGTGGGCGATGAGGTCAGAGTCTCGATGCTTATCTTGAAGGAGTTCCGTTACCTGTGCTCTAAGGCTTTTTAGTTATGGAGAAGGGGAGACCTCCTTGTCAAATTGGGCCTGCCGAACATCCTGCGGGATTGAAGGCGATTCTGTGTAAGTCTGCTACCGTTCCTGAAGTGCCGCTATAGCCTTAGCATCTTTCTGGTGCTGGCAGCAAGCTTCTGTCAATTGCTCTTGACATTGCTGCAGTTGTTGCAATAAGAGGCGCTCTCGATCTTGAGCAGCCATCAAATCCTCCCATTGTTGTTGTTCCAACTTTAGAGATTGAGCTTGATATTGTTGGAGGGAGCGATCTAACTCTTGATAGTTGGTCAGGGCTTGTACGCCGGTTGTTGAAAGGAAATCATACAGTAAGAAAAGTTAAAGAAGTTGATTGAAGAAACATACCAATTCTAGAGCATGGTGCAAGCCTTCCATCCGGGGAGCCAGTTCTTCTAAATTCAAGATTCGAAGACTCCGAGGGGAAAGGGAAGAAGAGGGGGCGGACGATACAGAAGGTGGGGGTTCACTGATAAGAGGAAGAATAGGGGTGGTAGCCGTAGGGTGAGGCGGAGGTTCGAAGGGGAGAGAAGGAGGAGCACTGGCCAGAAGGCTCACCGGGGTAGAAGCTGGGGGCAAAGAATCGGGAACATGAGGGGGAAAGTATGCTACAGTTGATGGTGAGGTGGGCACATCAGGAGTTGCGAAAGGGAATTGGTTTGGCGAGGAATCCGGAGAGGATGATATGATGAGCATAGGGCTGGAGGAGCCTTCGTTGGGAAGGCGAGAAGTAGAAGGAAGTGGGCTAGGACCCATAGGAGGTGAAGAGCTCTTCAGGCGATGGGCAGAAGGGGAAATAGGCAGTGGGGAAATGTCAATTACCATGGGTTCAAAGATGGAAACGTGTTCCGAGGAAAAAGAAGGCAAGGATGCACAAGTATCCGCTATTGACTGACATGGACGCACGATCTCCCTAGAATCATCTTCGGGTTGTGATGAGGGAGGAGGCGACGCCTGCATACCTGAGGTGGAGTAAAAGGGAAGGGGAGAGTTAGGGTTTGTCGGTTGCATAGGGGAGGAGGATGGGCTGGTTATTGCAGTTTCGCATGGGGTGGATGTAGCAGGGGTTTCAGACGGAGGTGGAGGAGAAAGTAGAGATGGGATAGGGGGGACGGTGGTAGACGGGGGTGAAGGCGAAGATGAAGCTGGTGACTGACCATCACCCCGTTTGATCCGTGGGTAACGGCTTGCTATTTCGCGGAAGAAAGAGGAATGCATCCTGTCCGTGGGAGAAGGAAGGAAAGTGCTGAAGGGGATGATTAGGGGTACTGGAAGATGGCGGCAGAAAGAAGAACAGACATAGAAAAAGGAGACGAGAAGGCGGAAGGGATGAAGATAACTAAAGAAAGGAGGATGAAGCATCCCCTATCAAAGGAGGAAAAAATGGGCTGATAATGGCTATTGGGCTCCTAGTTAGTAGAAAGGGAGGCCCTAAGCAGAAGGGTAACGAGGATTTATTTCTTTGATGGCCCGTTATATAATAAAACCCTTGCTTTCAATAGAGAGGAAAGATGAGGGTGTTCCCTTCGGGACGAAAGAAGGAAGAGTAGCGGTGGAAAAGAAACTCCCTTTTTATGCCGAAGGCCTTTGGGCAATATATATATATATATATATTATTTTATCCACGTGTGGTGGTGGAACGGAAGAACTGAGGTCTCCTCAGTTATTTATCATTTTTATCCCCGCGAAGAGGAAGAGTTGAATTCATTCTTCAACTATATATATATTATTTTATCCCCGTATGGTGGCGAAACGGAAGAACTAAGATCTCCTCAGTTATGTATCATTTCTTATCCCCGCAAAGCGGAAGAGTTGAATTCATTCTTCAACTATATATATATTATTTTATCCCCGTGTGATGGTGGAACGGAAGAACTGAGGTCTCCTCAGTTATTTATCATTTTTATCCCCGCGAAACGGAAGAGTTGAATTCATTCTTCAACTATCTATATTATTTTATCCCCGTGTAGTGGTGGAACGGAAGAACTGAGGTCTCCTCAATTATTTATCATTTTTATCCCCGCGAAGCGGAAGAGTTGAATTCATTCTTCAACTATATATATATTATTTTATCTCCGTGTGGTGGCGGAACGGAAGAACTAAGGTCTCCTCAGTTATATATCATTTTTATCCCCGCGAAGCGGAAGAGTTGAATTCATTCTTCAACTATCTATATTATTTTATCCCCGTGTGGTGGTGGAACGGAAGAACTGAGGTCTCCTCAGTTATTTATTATTTTTATCCCCACGAAGCAGAAGAGTTGAATTCATTCTTCAATTATATATATATTATTTTATCCCCGTGTGGTGGCGAAATGGAAGAACTGAGGTCTCCTCAGTTATATATCATTTTTATCCCCGGGAAGCGGAAGAGTTGAATTCATTCTTCAACTATCTATATTATTTTATCCCCGTGTGGTGGTGGAACGAAAGAACTAAGGTCTCCTCAGTTATTTATCATTTTTACCCCCGCGAAGCGGAAGAGTTGAATTCATTCTTCAACTATATATATATTATTTTATCCCCGTGTGGTGGCGGAATGGAAGAACTAAGGTCTCCTCAGTTATATATCATTTTTATCCCCGCGAAGCGGAAGAGTTGAATTCATTCTTCAACTATCTATATTATTTTATCCCCGTGTAGTGGTGGAACGGAAGAACTGAGGTCTCCTCAGTTATTTATCATTTTTATCCCCGCGAAGCGGAAGAGTTGAATTCATTCTTCAACTATTTATATTATTTTATCTTTGTGTGGTGGCGGAACGGAAGAACTGAGGTATCCTCAGTTATATATCATTTTTATCCCCGCGAAGCGGAAGAGTTGAATTCATTCTTCAACTACCCCCGTGTGGCGGTAGAGCAGTAGAGTCGAGTCATTTCGCGACTCTATATTATTATACCCCTAGTAGGGTAAAGGGGCAGAAGAGTTGAAGTATGCCCCAGCTATGTGTCATTTTATTTTTGTATGAGGAAGGTAAAATGGGGCATAACTTAAGAAATGTTGGAAGAAGAAGACAAGCGGGAAAAGTTCATTACTTTAGAAAAATTACACATTCTAATTCCTTTACAAGGAGAAGATAACAAAAGAGACCCTTATATATATAAGGTATTATAGTTCTTTGTTAGGAGGAGCTGACGGAGTTTCTTTGCGCGACGGGGGTTGGCACATTAGTTGCCGAAAGTAGGATTGTTGTAGGAAGATCTGCTTAGATAGTTCCTTCTGGGACCCTGCTAGCTGTTGGCGCAAAGAGTAGTTACTGGCGGAAACCTCCCTCAACCGCTGCGTCAAGTACCTCACTTGTTCTTCCAAATTAGCAATATAACGTTGCTCGTCCACCTTTTCTTCAGCAGGAAAGGAACTACTGTCTTGTTCAGACATTTTGTCCATGGCTAGGGGAAAAGAAAGAAAAATATGGATGTTATACAGTGGGGATTGGAGGTCCTTATAACGATGGAGGAGGAGGGCGCATTTATTGGCAAAGGAAGTAAGGATAATGAATGCTAGTAAAGAAGGGAAAACGTAACAACAGTAGGTGAAAAGTCGCTGGTACAGTAATTATGAGAGAAAAGGGTCTGAATCCCCGGGAGATGGTAAAAGAAAGTATGTTCAGGCGAGGTTATAGTCTTTCTGATGACAGAAACCTTACCTCCACAGGAAAACGACAAGAACGGATACCAATTCCCTCCTTCATTTTTATTAACATACTTAAAATAATTACATCGTTTAATCTATAAAGGTTTTCTATGATTGCTCTTAACAGGAGAAGTGTTAGAGGGCTCCTCGGGGGGGGAGGTGTCAAGATGACCCTGTAGAGCTCGCCTTGAGCAGAAGGTATCACTGGTGGACCTTCATCAAAGGGAGGCGGACGGATCCTCGCCGGGGAGACCAGAACGAAAGCCAGAGCCGGTGAAAGTGGGGGAAGTTCAAAAGAGGCCCGGGGATCTCTCACTGTGTACTCCCATGTTAAAGGAGGGTTCCACACCCGATTGCAGAAAGAGGGGAAGGGTGCTCGATAAGACCTCCCTGTGGGAGGGGAGGGAGCTGTGGTGTGAGGCGGAAAGGTAAGGGGGCGAAAAGCTGAGGTAGCTGTCGAGCGGGTCTCAGAATCTTCAGCATCTTCGGTAAGCTAGTCCCACAGCTCGAAAGATTCAGAATCCGAAGAAATCTCAATAGGGTGTCCCGCCGAAGCCATGAGAGTGAGATGGAAGGACGAAGACATGGAGGGTGATAATTTATAGTTGAGAGGAAAGGAAATGCAATAGTTCTTGGGAAAGGGAAGAAGGCGAAGAGACTGATATCGTAATGGCAGCAGCATGGGTACTCATCAAGATATCACTTCCGAAGCAGCAAGGTAGACAGAGAAGATCAACAGGTGTAAGTAATTCAACTTTTAGCCGAGCCAAGATTGGGTCGGATATGAATAAGATCATCCGGGATCTTCTGAGTGAATTCCCGAACATAGGAGGGGATCGCACCATCCAACGCGGGAAAAGAAACGCAATTGTAAAAAGGAGAAAAGCACAGAATTCCCGACTCGCAATAAGGCATACAAAAAGAACAATAAGAAGTTATGCTAATATAAGCCCTCTTCAGCATTAAAAAAGGGGTCATTACAGGAAGTGGGATGTTCGGAGTTACAGCTCAAATAGTTCGGGGGAACACTTAGATAAGGCATCTACGGGATTTAAATAACTAGTGTCCGTGTCAGGGGGTGGATACCCCCGTTCAGCATTTAGAGCCGAAGACCCATCAAAGCCCAGTATAAATAGGTCCACCCCCTTCTTGACATATCGCCCCTTTAGATCAACTTCCTGCTCCTTGGTGGGGTGGCAAGCTAGTTATTGAGCGACAATTAGCTTGACTAGGTTTGGCTTTGATTAGCATTGGTGCCAAGGCATCCTTCTCCGTTGCTGCCTTTATAGCTTGCTGACCCAGAGATGAAAGGGCCTCGGAGTATTCTTGATGAAGGTCAGACTGGTGCCGAGCCGCTGCTGACAGGGCTTTAGGAAGAGCAGCCACCATGGAGGAGAGCTCTTGACACCTCTCTATGCAAGATTTCTTAGTGGCTTCCCATGCTTGGCGTTCCAGTTGAAGCCGTTGACGTTCTTGCTGAAGCTGTTGGATAGCAGTCGAAGAATCGGCGGCTTTAATAATAGCGTCCCCAAGCTGCCCCTTATACTCTTTTAGTTCACGCACAAGGAGATCCACCTGCTGCAGTTCGCTGGACAGGAGGAAGACTTGCTGTTTGAGGTCTTCATTTCTTCCTTGAAGCTCCTCCTTTTCACTTTGAACCAGGGCCAGCTATGTCATGGCATCTTCACATTGGCCCCTCAGGTCGGATTCCTTCTGTTCTCTCTCGCTTAACTGCTAAGCGAGTTGTTTCTACTGCGCTAGAGAGGCAAAGTGGCGTGCCTCTATGCTGGACTGAAATTGGGCCAGGTGAGCTACCATTTTGCTGTGCTAGGCTGAGGCCTAAAGGAAAGAAAGCACCATCAGTATATGTTGATATACAAAGATACGTACAGTAAAGATGAGAAGGGGACAGTAGGTACCTCAGCCAACAATTTGCCTACTTGTTCGCAAGGGCCTTGCACGCCTGATTGATTGAAAAATTTCACCTCCAAAGGGTGACGAATCTGCCGCAGAGACCCCAATGTAGCCCTTGAGGGGGTCAGAAGGGGAAGGTCTTCTCCTTCGGAAGGAAGAGTGGGTCCAACGCGTTGAAGAGGGGCGGGAGAAGTAAGTGTGTCAGAGGGGATAGGAGCAGAGATGGACTCGGTTCGGGAAGGCAAGGGAGAATCATGTGAAAGGGGGGATAAATTAGGAGAATGGGAAGGGGAGTCTCCTCCTTGAGGAGACGAGGATGGGACGGATAAGGTAATGTCCTTCCTCCTCGGTTCCTAGATGGTTAAGGATTGCAAACCATGTTGACCGGAAGAGGAAGGGGGAAGAGCAGATGAACTCGGGGCTCCTTTCTTAATGAGTCGCAGTTTCTTCCGAGGAGAAGGAGCTGCCACCGACTTACCCCTCTTTGTCGAGGCCTTCTTCTTCTTGGCAACCTCAACCTCTTCTCCTTTCACCAAAGCGTCCTGCATTAGATTATCTACAAAATGCATTGATGAGAAAGATGAATAACGCAGGGAGAAAGTTATATTGAAGGGTAAGTGTCATCCTACCTATGGCAACTGAGGTCGTTGAAGGGAGAGGGGATAGTCCGAAGTGGTTCAAGAGGGGAGTTTTCATTAAGTGATCCGAACAATAATGCGACTCTCCCAGTATTCTATAAACTTCCGAGAAAGGGCATTGGGTCCTCATTTTCCGGAAGGAAGGCAGTTCGGGAAGTTCTAACTTCCAGGTGTCCGAGTAAGGTAAAGGTACTGGAAGCTGCACAAAGAAGTACAATTCTTCCCATCCTTTATGGAAAGTAGGCATGTTCACTAGGAATTGGCAGTCTGGACGACTGGACAGATAAAAAAGGTCTGCCTTGGAAGATTTCAATTGAAAGAAACAGTGGAATATTTGAGGGGTTAAAAATTGGGGGTAAATTAGTTTAAGGGTAGTCAGTAAAAGTCTAAAATGTCTAGATAGATGGAAGGTCTTTGGTAGAGAGCAGGCCATTGAGGCTATTTGGAGAAGAAGCAAGTTAGACGAGGAGGAGGGCGATTATGTCGATGCATCTTGGTCGTAAGCGACATTTCGGAGAAGGGTCTATAAACTGTCCTTAAGGTTAAAGAAATAATGATCCAGATCTAGTTGGGTTATGGTGTGCTCATACCACCAGGTGAGGGAATGGTCTTAGGGGCCATAGGTATAAAGCAGACAGAATACTTACTTGGGGGGTTAGAGGAAGGCGTATAAGAAGGAAGGGTTAGGTCATTTGAAATCGTAGGTGAAAATCGCAGGAGGAAAGAAGTGGAAGGGATGGGATTGTTGGGCACACTAAGTAATACCTAAAAGAAAAAGGCAGAGGCTTATATAGGGTTTTTGTGACGGTTCGACTATAGGGGAGAAAAGGAGAAGCGGGGCCCATGGGCCCATTAGGCCGCCTCAAGTATATGCGGTGGAGTATTAAGAGAAGAGTAAATTTGAGTTAATAAGCCAAGGATGGAGTAGGAACCTTATATAGTTGGAAAGTCAAGCTTATAACTTCGCTTGACTATTTTTTTAGGTGGACTAATGATACCGCCGTTACCTCTCTATGAACTAGATAGGAGGGCTCACAGGCAAGGCGTTACCCGAACCAATTAGCGGGTTCAGCGGAGAAAAAAGAGAGGAAGCAGTTGGTATGGCGCGCTGAAATAATTGGCGCGGGAGAGCTAGTGAAGGTAATCGACACGGCAAAGCGGAGGCGGGGGGAGGCACTTTGCTGGGAAATAAGCAGGAATCAGTTCGGCTAGATAAGTCTAGAGGTAGACGGGATGGATAAGAATGGGCTCGGCCTAGTCAGTCCGGAGGTCGTTCGGTGGGGGGAGAAGGAGAGTGGGTTCGGGCTGGTGGGGAGCCCAAAAGCTATACCACCCGTGAGCTATAAACCTAAGTTAGTTTCACCAGAAGTGGATGGTTGAGGGGGACAGGCTAACATAGATTCCTGAAATGTAGATGAAAATGTGTTATGTAACAGAAGGAAGGGTCCCCACATAATATTCCGAGGAGCCTTCGCCCCTCGTATCTGTAACAGAATTATTCTCCAGGTGGATGTGGTGGTCACGTGTACGATGGGGACAGCCCGCGAGGTAGCGATGGATCAGAGAAGGAGGATAAAAGGGAGGAGGAGGACAGAAGGAAGGGGATCTGTATTATTCCAGCAAGCAAGAAACGAAGACGCAGGAGGAGGAGAGCTATCACTACCTCGCCGGAGAAGGAGAGTAGCGATCTCCGCTGTTACATTGCGTGTACTCTTTCTTGTATTGGGATTAAACTGTAAGAGGTTTTCTCCTCCGCCTCGGGAAGTTTCCTTTCCGGAAAGAAAGATGTTCATAGTTGAAAGTGCTTGGGCACTATTCCCGGTGAGAGAGCTCACCTCCGTGGAGTAGGAATACTTATTCCGAACTACGTTACATCCTGTGTTCTAGTTTTCATTGCCTGTGTTGGTTTACGTTTCTTTGCTTCGCCTTCTCATTTTTACTGTTGCGGCCTGTGAGAACCCCCTAAAAAGCTTCCTTCGTGCCTTCGTCGCATCGAAAGGAGGTAAACGAATTTTCCTCGCCGCATCAATGAACAAATGTTAAAAAAATTAATTTGATGTAAGAATTAAAACTAAAGCATTAAAAACACAAGTAAAGAAAATTTTTCTTTGCTCTCTTGGTAGTTGCACCAAAATCGGAGCGCCCCCGCTTTGATGTCAATTGTAGGATCAAGTTCTACCGAGAGAGGGGGGGTGAATCTCGATGTTCACAATTTTCTTTTTGATTGAAATCTTTCCTTTTAATTTTTAAAAGATATTAGAGTAATACAGCGGAAATAAAGACAAGTGCTCAAGGTTTTACTTGGTTCACAATTCTAACTGGATTGCTACTCCAAGACCCATAACTCTCCGAGAGTCATCTTGAAGGACAATACACTAAGAGACCCTTTGACTCGAGAACTCTCAACTTCGGAAGATATTCGCTTTTACACAAATGAAGGATGAGATAACACACTACCTCTCCTTATAAAATTAAGTATAATTAAAGCAAAATGGAAAAACAAAATTAAACTAGGTATACCGACACGTGTAGCTTTTGAAATGGAGCTCGGAGTGTCAGACTTATGAAAGGTCGACGTGTGAGAGCTTTTGCAAATGATGAAAAATTTCGACAGCACTTTGACATATATGAGTTGTTATCCTCGGAGCTAGTGGTCTATTTCTTTTATAAGCCTCTTCCAGTCGACTGGAACACTCTCCAGTCGACTCCAAATCAGTCGTCGATTTAGTATTCTAGGCTTTCCAATCGACTGGACCTAGTCCAGTTGACTCTAGGTCGTCTGACTCTGCTCCTATGCAGTTCGGGAAATTACCCATCCCAGTCGACTAAAACTCTTGCCATCTCGGTCACACAATCTGCCGTCGATCACCGAACTAAGTTGCCAACTCTACTTCCTAGTCGATTGGACCTCAGCCGACTGGACACCTATAAAATAACGTTAGCACAAAACACACTATCAAATGAAATGGCAGTAGTCATACCGCCCGATGTCAACTTCTTAGTCCCACATAGATTATTCATCAGATCGACGCCTACCTTGTCCCCCTACAAATAACTCGGCCTCACCTCTTCACTCAAGGCTTACCTGCCAACTGCCCAATCGGACTTATCATACTTGACATCCGATCTAACCCATCAAGGCTTCCCGCCAACTGTCCAGTCTCCTTGATCTAGTTGGACTTCATGTCGTTTGTCCTGCTTCCTGACCCAACTGATCTTCATGTCAGATGTTTAGTCTCTTGATCTATCTGGACTTCTTGTCTAGTGTCCGGTCCTCCTGATCTGTAAAGTCTTCTGCTTAGTATCCGATCAATACGACCTAATAGAACTTTCTTGTTAAGCCTGCACACTTAACACACGTATAAAAATATAAATAATTTCTAACTTTAACTATGATTCATATATCAAAATTAAGAAGTGATACTCTCTGTATGAACATGTGATTCTCACATTCAACTACATCATTAGATCTTGGATTGCATTGACTAGGATGCAATTGAGTGATTAATGATGCGTTCTTAAAGTAACATTTTTAAGGTTCTTATCCTTGTTGTTTAATTATTTATACAATCATCAATGAAGGATTATCCTTCGTGGTGAAAGGACAAAAGTTGTAACCCATATTATAAAATGTGCCTTTTCATAACCCAAAGTTGTACTAGTTTAAAACTATGCATCCTTGGTCTTCTTTATCTCACTGATCCAACGTTACAATTGTAAGATCAAAGTGCTAAAAGTATCATCTATAATGCCTTCTTCAAAAACACACTTGTTTCACTCCACCCAGATAGTTTAGGACCAGGTTTAGTAAAAGAGTTCTCCGGAACCTTTTGTTACAGTATAGTTTCTGCAATTGTATACGATAGAAAAACCACGCAAAGCCAATCAACATTCTGATTTGCAATCAGTGAATTGATACCTTGTCACTCTATTTTCAGGTCATAAACCGATGGTTTCTTGTTTGTACGGCTGAGCCGCATAATCCAAAGGCTAATCCTCTTGTTACTGGCCTCTACTTTTTATTGATTTTGTCATCCAAGATACAGTTACCCGATGGCCACCTGCACTTTTGGCACATAGTTGGATTGGAATCTTTCACAAGTTTGATGCCAACGATGCTAACTGGTTATTACTTATTTGGAGCCATGTTATCTTTTGCAATCTAACACCAATGGTGCCAACTGGTTCTTCCTATTTAGAGCTAGCCATTGGATCTTCTCTCATATGCTCATCAGGGTAAGCGCCTAACATTTGAGATGATAAATTTTTTTTTTGAATTTTGACTTCAGATTTTTGTCATACCTGTTGTGCTGAAACTGGTTTGTGCTCACTGCAAATTACATTCTGTGTATCTTCTTAAAGGCCTTCCTCAGCGATATTGTTCTGATAGATTCTTTATCCTTGTCTCGGAGTTCCTTATGCCTTGCAATCCCCTAAAGTTAATGAATATTCTCATGAGAACCTGTAAATCATGCACCCGATCACCCGATTGAGAGAATGAATGAAGCATACATGAGTGATATTGGTTCGGCTCATCTCTTCCTCCGACCGATCACCCGATCACGAAGAGCTGAGCCAACCCATTATCACACCATGTCTTCTTCTTCCTGCTTCTTTCTCCTTTTCATGGGTAAAGAAAGGGATGACCATGGCCTCGGGATATATACGCTGTGTCACAATTAAAAAAAACTGAAAAATCCAGTAGTGCATCACATGTTTCGTAGGTTCTTCAGAGATATATAGGAGCAAGTGTGCTTCCCCTAGATTTAGGTATCATTCGTCCCCATTCCAATTAACTATTCTAAATAGACTTGGTAGGGGCGGCGTTATGAAATGGGTTGGTCATGTTCGGAGAAATTTCTTGCAGAATCAATTCTCGTGGCACGGAGAATTGAAACACCAGATAAGTCACCTACTACATTTTTATACTTGGAAAGAAAACAGCATGTAGCGATAATAAACAAAGCAAGATTAAGTTGCAGGTCATACTTCGAAAACGGTTTACAAGTCTAAATCATTATCCCAAAGTAAGGGATTTTTTCATGTCAACCAAATCCTAAATACAAGGATAATGTGGCGTGGTCCTCCCACATGATGCTGAAGGGTAGGACTCACTATTTTAAATAATAATAAATCGACATGTAATTAAAAAAAAAAAACTGGTAAAAGAGGAAGAAAAAGAAAAGAGAGAAGTGAAAAAAAAAATAATTAAGATTTTTTTTAGCGAAGAACACTAAGGTGTTAAACGCAATAAGTCATATAATTATTAATGAAAGGCGAGAAGAATTAAAAGTAAAAAAATACTCAAAGACTATGATGGTAATGAAGAGTCCCGAGGAAGATCCAAGTCAAGGATGGAGATTAAGGCTACATTTGGTACGGGGTAATCAGGCTTGTAATGTAATCAGATTACATTACAAGATGATTTACTTTGTTTGTTAACATTTCAAAGATATAATGTAATGTAATCGCATTACAAAATAAGAGCCAAGATTCGTAATCTCGATTATGAAGAAAAAATGATGTAATCCGATTACATTACGAACTCAATATTTGTCTTTACAAATATGTCCTTCTTTTATTTTTTCTAATTGCTTCTCAATGTCTGGCGTGGCGATCGGCGGTCGGCCAGAGGCCGACGGGCGGCGGCGCGACTAACGGCCGACGGCGGCGTGGCCGGTCAGCGATCGGCGATCCGACGGCCGGCCGGCGACCGCGGCCGCCGACAATGCGGCCGTGATTGACGGCGGCCGTCGAGGCCGACGATCGATCGGCCGGCGGCCGTGGCCGGCGACAACCTTATAAGGCCGGTGCCCTTCCCACCGGTGCCCTTCGGCGACCGCCCACTGCCCACCGGTGCCCTTCGGCGATCGGCGACAACCTTATAAGGCTATTTTTGTCATTTTATAATAATATGAATTACATTCCTTATAACAAATATGGATACCAAACAAACGAATGTAATCACTTTTGTAATCAAAGATTACACACCAATCGCTAACCAAACACAGTAATGTAATACACATTACATTACAAACTTGATTAAATTACAAGGTTGATTACATTACTCCATATCAAACGTAGCTTAAGTGTTACCATTGTGACAAGTTAGGTCACATAGAGTTTCAATATAGGGTATTTAAAAGGGAGAAAATCAAAGGAAATGATAAAGAAGACAAAATATATAATCTTACATGTCAGAATTTGGATTGGCTGTAGACTTCAATTTGATACTTAGTATCGTTTCACTTCCCATCATGAAATTTTCTTCACCTATACTAGTGGTTAATAGAGTTCTATGGTGGTGGGGTGTAACATTCTAAATTTTAATTCCTATATTTTTATTATATATTTTTATTAGAGAAAAATAAAAATGAAAATAAGAATAGAAATAATAAAAATAGAAATAAAATAATAATAATAAAAAATAATTAAAAATAGAAATTAAAAAAAAAATGAATAAATAGTTCGTTAGTTGAGGTTCGAATCATGAACCGTCGATTTAGGAGAATAGGCTTCCTACAACTAAGTCATAAGATTACCAATGAGTAGAATATAATAAAATATATCTATTGGCGAGAAAAAAAAAGATTGTTTAATTTGACTAATTATTTAAAGGGGTAATTAGGTTAAGAAAAATTCTAATTTTTATATATATTTTTCTTCCTTATCTCTCTGCCAATGCCCTTCCTCTCTCTCCCTCTTCTCTCCCTCACGTCGACCCCAGGTGAGCACCCACGCCGCCTCCTCCCCCATCCCGTTTTCTTTTCTTTCCGGCCACCGGAGCAAGAGCTTTTGCAGAAAGAATTGCTTCGTCCTCTCATCCCTCTTTCTCTCTCTCGATCTCTCGTGTTCCAACCGTCGGAGCAAGGAAGAAGATTGTCTTTTCTTTGGATAATTCAATAGGAGATTTTCAAGAAGAATCTCCGCAAAGAATTGATAGAGTATCACGCTAAAGCAAAGGAACACGTAGGAGGTTTTCTCTTTACGAAATCTAACGATATAAATTAGTAAAAAAACATAGGAGGTAAGTATTGCTCACCTGCAGTATAAGTAATTATCGTATATTATTGATATGTTTTTATGTGCATGTTATTTTCAGTTATGCATGGTGTTTTCAGTTACGTGATTTTACCGTTATATTATGGGTAATTCAGCATCATGTTTAGATCCATGATAAGAATGTGATTCATGATCATGCATGTTGTAGATGAGTTGTAGCTTACAATTATATGCATGATATAGAGTAAGATGTAAAAATATTTCCTTTATAAAGAAAATTTAAAGATACTTCCCGTTCGAATTGGAGATTAAGAGCACAATGATCTTCAGTATGCTCCCCATTTCAGTTTTGGGGGTCAAGAGCATAATGATCTTTATGGTGCTCCTCATTCGTGATTTAGGGGATTAAGAGCATTTCCTTCAGTATGTATAAGAATATAAGTATAAAGGAAGTATTTTACTTTTTTACAGGGCATGTATCGGGCATCAGTTTCGCCCACGGGCCAAGACCCTCAGTTTCAGTTACCCTAGTAGGTTCGGTGGTTGGTCACCCCGGCCTATTAGGAATGCGCACATTGATACTATGTCGGGCTCATATCCAGGATGAATATTATTTTGAAGTATCAGTATAAGTATATAGAAGTTTTCAAAGTTAATCATTCCAGATCAGATACACTGTTTATAAGGTTTAAAATACTTAAGAGCATGATTTATACAAGAGGCATGTAATCAGAGTTATGATTTCCAGTTATGTTTGCATGTGTATCAATATATCTAGGACAAGAGAACTAGTTGCATGATTTTATACAATGCATATTTTTGTGAGCATAGAAAGTATTTACTAAGCGTTATTGCTTATAGTTTGCATTTCCTTATACTGTAGATAAAGGTAAAGAAAAGTTTTAGTGAGGTGGCATGGTGGACGATGTGCTTGGTGTGTGTGGCGACGGAACAGTGGAAATAAAAGATCCTAAGTGCAGATGTCTAACCCAGATATTTTAAGTTTTTAATTGTTTTCTTTTTATATTGTTGAAGTTCAACTGGATTGCTTATGGTTGAGACCAAAGAATGCTAGAGTTATGTTGGGTTAGTCTTAATACTTGCATGTCATGTGAAGATCTTGAAATGGTTATTATTTAAGTGATGTCAAGGTCCTTATGATCATGTTAGTTGTTAGCATATTGCGTTAGTATATTGCATTAGTATATTGCATGAATTTAAGAATAAGCAAGTAAAGTAGTGACATCTCCCCTGGTAGAGAGTGAAGAGACTAGGGGGGTGTTACAAGATAGTATCAGAGCGGGTTCCGCCCTTCCGTCACACACACATCGAGCATCAGTCCTGCCGCCTCCAAGTAAGTAAGTATTTATCTGCTTTATTTACTTTATGAGTAGTAAGGAATGCTTCTTTTAAGTTAAACATGCTCACTTAGAATGTTCTCTTTGAGTTAAACATGCTTGCATATATATATATGAAGATGATAGACAGTAAATAATAGAGTATATCTAGATATGTATGTGAAGATGATAAAAAGTAGTGATAATAGTCTTATAGTGGTTTCACTTGATCATCTTATGATGAGTTCACGGAGTTCCGACAAGAGAATTTATCAGTAGACAAAGCGGTAAAGAGATTCAATAGGTTGACTGCCTATGTCCGGAACTGATCAGTACTGAGAAGGAAAGAGTTAGGTTGATGCTAAAGATGTTGAGACCAGAGATAGCTCTGAATGTAGCTGGTAGAATTAATAGACCACAGACCACTGAAGAGCTAGTTAGTAGTGCGCTAATCACGGAGCATTACATGAATAGTATCAAGCACCAGAAGCTAGCCTCGATAGAAAACAAAAGCCAGGGAAGTTCAGGGGGTCAGAAACATCAGAGCGGTAATTCGAACTGGAAGCAAAACAACAATGGCAAGAGGAAACAATGGAATAATACAAAGGGAGGTTCAGCCAGTAAGCAGCCTACGTATCTAATATGTTCTAAGTGTGGGAGGAAGCATCCAGGAGTTTGCCGCCAGAGCATGAGCGGGTGTTATATATGTGGTGTCGAGGGACACTTCGCCAAACAGTGCCCCACCAAGACCAATCTACCTCCGCCATAATCTAGTCAGTATGGAGGTAGACCAGCTTAGCTACATCAGATGCAAGGAGCACTGGAGGGTCCTTACATCATCTAAGGAAGATTGGAGGCCCCATCAGTTACACCTAATGCCCAGATCTTCTCCCTCACCAAGAAAGAGGTAGCAAATGTTTCTACGGTAGTCACAGGTCAGATACCTATCCTTAGTCAGCATGCTACCGTACTGTTTGATATTGGAGCAACCCATTCTTTCATGTCTATGACATTTGCTAAGAAAATAGATATAACTCCGGATATCTTAGATATTCAATTTTTAACGACCCTACCTTCGGGTGAAACAATGACATCTACACACTGGTTGCGTGTCGTGCCGATCAAAATTTCAGACAGAGACCTTTATAATGATTTGATCTTGTTGGACATGCATGACTATGATGTCATTTTTGGAATGGACTTTCTTAGCAAGTATGGTGCTTCCATTGAGTGTCGTAAGCGAAGGGTAGTATTCCAACTCGAGACCGAGGCTAAATTTGAGTTTATTGGAGAACCAAGGAAGAAGACTAAGAAGTTCTTGCCCGCCATGGAAGCTCGGAAGATGCTAGCTAGTGGATGCACTGGGTATTTAGCACATATAGTTGATACTAAGCAAGAAAGAAGTCAAAAACTGGAAGAAGTCCCAATTGTATGTGACTACCCAGAAGTATTTCCTGACGAGCTACCAGAACTAACACCTAGAAGGGAAGTTGAGTTTGAGATTGAGCTTATTCCTGGTACCAACCCAATCTCAAAAGCACCCTTTCGTATGGCTCCAGCTGAATTGAAAGAGCTTCAAGAACAATTATGGGAGTTATTAGACAAGGGATTCATCCGCCCTAGTCATTCCCCGTGGGGAGCTCCAGTGTTGTTCGTGAAAAAGAAAGATGGATCTATGAGGATGTGCATAGACTACCAAGCCTTGAATCAAGTGACGATCAGGAGCAGATATCCTCTGCCAAGGATAGAAGATTTATTTGATCAATTGAGGAGAGCCACAGTCTTCTACAAGATTGACTTGCGGTCAGGTTATCATCAAGTAAGAGTTAAAGAGGATGATATACCGAAAATGACCTTCCGAACGAGGTATGGACACTATAGTTCGTGGTCATGCCCTTCAGAGTGACAAATGCACCATCAATGTTTATGGACTTGATGAATCAAATATTTAAGGAGTACCTTGACAAGTTTGTGGTCGTTTTCATTGACGACATCCTTATCTACTCGAGAACCCAGGAAGAACATGTCGAACACTTGAAGACAGTCTTGCAAACCCTTCAGCAAAGACAGTTATATGTAAAGTTCTCCAAGTGTGAGTTTTAGTTTGATCGAATATCGTTTTTGGGTCATGTTATTTCAAAAGATGGAGTTATGGTAGACTCGACAAAGATAGAAGCAGTCAGTAACTGGGGTCAACCAAAGAATACCAGTGAAGTCAGAAGTTTCCTCGGATTAGAAGGGTACTATCTGAAGTTTGTGGAAAACTTCTCAAGGATAGCTTCACCGTTGACGGTTCTTACCAGAAAGAATAAGAAGTTCGAATGGATCGAAAATTGTGAAAAGAGCTTCCTTGAATTAAAGAGGAGACTTACAAGTGCTCCAATGCTTACCCTTCCAGAAAGTAATAAGGGATTTGACCTGTATAGTGATGCATCCAAGATGAGACTCGGAGCAGTACTTATGCAGAAGGGTAAAGTCATTGCTTATGCATCTAGACAACTCAAGGACTATGAAAAGAATTACCCCACTCATGACCTTGAGTTGGCAGCAGTGGTCTTTGCTCTGAAAGTTTGGAGACATTACTTATATGGAGTCCAATGCAAGATTTACACAGATCACCAGAGTTTGAAGTATTTCTTCACTCAGAAGGATCTGAATTTGCGATAGCGCAGATGACTTGAGCTAGTAAAGGACTATGACTGTGAAATCTACTACCATCCTGGAAAGGCAAACAAAGTAGCAGACGCGCTGAGTAGAAAATCATGCACCACCTTAATATCCCTAGCAACACTATCCCAACCGCTGGAGAAAGAGATAATGAATTTTGGAGTTGAGATCATTTCTGGACAGCTCTCCGCCTTGACCATAGTACCTACACTATTTGAGGATATATTAGCGAGACAGGACAAAGATCCTAGCATCCAAAGGATCGAGCAAGAGATCCAAGAAGGGAAGGATGAAGGATTCCGTGTCTCTGATAGTGGGGTATTATATTTGGGTGAATGTCTATGTATCCCCAACGACTCAGACTTAAGAAAGAAGCTCATGGGACCCCATATTCGATGCATCCTGGATCCACCAAGATGTATCAAGATATGAAAGGGAAATTCTGGTGGCTTGGTATGAAGAGGGATGTGGCTAAGTATGTTAGCACTTGCCTGACATGTCAGAGTGAAAGTGGCGAACACGGAGACCAGGAGGAGTTCTACAGCCTATCCAGATTCCAGAATGGAAGTGGGAGGAACTAGCCATGGATTTCATAGTAGGATTGCCCAAAACAACCAATGACTATGATTCTATTTAGGTAGTTGTCGATAGATTGACAAAGTCTGCTCTCGCCGTACCTATCGAATATCTCATACTCCATAGGGCGATTAGCGATTATCGTCAGGAAGTGATTAGGCATGGCATGTACCTAAGACCATTATCTCGAGATAGAGGATCGCTTCACTTCACATACAGGAGTGTGTTGAAAGCCCTCGGCACTAAGTTACGATTGATGCATTTCATCCTCGAGACGGATGGGCAAGCGAGAAGAGTGAATCAGATTTTGGAGGACATGCTCAGAGCTTGTGCCTTAGATTTTAAAGGAAGCTGGTGCAAATATTTGTGTTTGGCAGAGTTTGCCTATAATAATAGTTATCAAACCATAATTGGAATGACACCTTATGAAGCCTTGTATGGAAGGAGATGCAGATCGCCTATCTATTGGTATGAGGGTGGCGAGAAGAAAGAAATGGGACTCAAGACTGATTTTATAGATGAAACCACCAAAGCTATAAAGAACATACGCCAAAGGATAGAGACTTCCCAAAGTCGGCAGAAGAGTTACGCCGATGTCCGACGCAGACCCCTAGAGTTCCAAGTCGGAGATTCAGTGTTCATTAAAGTATCTCCTATGAAAGGGGTAATGAGATTTGGGAAGAAAGGCAAGTTAAGTCCCAGATATGTAGGCCCCTACCTGATCACCAAGAGAGTTGGTAAGGTAGCTTATGAGCTAGAGCTACCACAGGAAATGTCAGCTATCCACAATGTATTTCATGTTTCAATGCTTAAGAAGCACGTCCCAGACACCAACCAAGTGGTTGAGCCACAGACGGTATAGATTCAGACAGATCTAAGTTATGAAAGTCGACCTATTCAGATAATAGATCGAGTAGTCAGGAAACTAAGAAATAAAGAAATACCGTTAGTAAAAGTTTTATGGCAAAGTCAAAGGGTTGAAGAAGCAACCTGGGAACATGAGGATGACATGAAGCAAAAGTACCCCAAGCTGTTCCAAGTTTCGAGGATGAAACTTTTATAAGATATAAGGGATTGTAACATCCCAAATTTTAACTCCTATATTTTTATTAGAGAAAAATAGAAATAAGAATAAGAATAGAAATAATAAAAATAGGAATAAAATAAAAATAATAAAAAAGAATAAAAATAATTAAAAATAGGAATTTAAAAAAAAAATAAATAAATAGTTCGTTAGCCGAGGCTCGAACCATGAACCGTCGGTTTAGGGAAATAGGCTCTCTACTACTAAGTCATAAGATTATCAATGAGTAGGATATAACAAAATATATCTATTGGCGAAAAAAAGAAGAGATTGATTAATTTGACTAATTATTTAAAGGGGTAATTAGGTTAAGAAAAATTCTAATTTTTTAATATATTTTTCTTCCTTATCTCTCTATAAATTTCACGCCAACGCCCTTCCTCTCTCTCCCTCTTCTCTCCCTCACGACGACTAGGTGAGCACCCACGCCGCCTCCTCCCCCATCCCGTTTTCTTTTCTTTCCAGCCACCGGAGCAAGGGCTTTTGTAGAAAGAATTGCTTCGTCCTCTCATCCCTCTTTCTCTCTCTCGATCTCTCGTGTTCCAACCGTCAGATCAAGGAAGAAGGTTGTCTTTCCTTTGGATAATTCAAGAGGAGATTTTTAAGAAGAATCTCCGCAAAGAATTGGTAGAGTTTCACGCTAAAGCAAAGGAATACGTAGGAAGTTTTCTCTTTACGAAATCTAACGATATAAATTGGTGAAAAAACATAGGAGGTAAGTATTACTCACCTGCAGTATAAGTAATTATCGTATATTATTGATATGTTTTTATGTGCATGTTATTTCCAGTTATGCATGGTGTTTTCAGTTACGTGATTTTACCGTTATATTATGGGTAATTCAGCATCATGTTTAGATCCATGATCATGCATGTTGTAGATGAGTTGTAGCTTACAATTATATGTAAGATATAGAGTAAGATGTAAAAATATTTCCTTTATAAAGAAAATTTAAAGATGCTCCCCGTTCGAATTGGAGATTAAGAGTACAACGATCTTCAGTATGCTCCTCATTTCAGTTTTGGGGGTCAAGAGCATAATGATCTTTATGGTGCTCCCCATTCGTGATTTAGGGGATTAAGAGCATTTCCTTCAGTATGTATAAGAATATAAGTATAAAGGAAGTATTTTACTTTTTTACAGGGCATGTACCGGACATCAGTTTCACCTACGGGCCGAGGCCCTCGGGATTACCTTAGTAGGTTCTTGGTTGGCCACACCCTACTTATTAGAAGCAGATTGGTACTATGCGCCCATATTCCGTGATGATTATTATTTTGAAGTATCAGTATAAGTATAAGTAGAAGTTTTCAAAGTTAATCATTCCAGATCAGATACACTGTTTACAAGGTTTAAAATACTTAAGAGCATGATTTATACAAGAGACATGTAATCAGAGTTATGATTTTCAGTTATGTTTGCATGTGTATCAATGTATCCAGGACAAGAGAACTAGTTGCATGATTTCATATAATACATGTTTTTGTGAGCATAGAAAGTATTTACTAAGCGTTATTGCTTATAGTTTGCATTTTCTTATACTGCAGATAAAGGTAAAGAAAAGTTTCAGTGAGGTGGCATGGCGGACGAAGTGCTTGGTGTGTGTGACGACGGAACAGTGGAAATAAAAGATCCTAAGTGCAGATGTCTAACCCAGCTATTTTAAGTTTTTAATTGTTTTCTTTTTATATTGTTGAAGTTTAACTGGATTGCTTATGGTTGAGACCAAAGAATGCTAGAGTCATGTTGGGTTAGTCTTAATACTTGCATGTCATGTGAAGATCTTGAAATGATTATTATTTAAGTGATGTCAAGGTTCTTATGATCATGTTAGTTGTTAGCATATTGTGTTAGTATATTGTATGAATTTAAGAATAAGCAAATAAAGTAGTGACATCTCCCCTGGTAGAGAGTGGAAAGACTAGGAGGGTGTTACATGGGGAGTGTGTTGGATTGTTCAGTGAGGCTAGAGGAGGAGAGTGAATAGAAGATCATTTTGCTTGTTCATGTTTACGGTTAGTGATAATATGCAGTGGCAATGCAAATACTAAAATCCAAACAAGAAGTAATGTTAACACAATCTTTTAAATAATTTAGAACAATCCACCACTTATGACTTGTAAATTAGTTATTTTTAAAATCCTTTTATACTTTTTGTTTTACGGATACCCTTGCATTACAAAATGAACAAAGAAGATAAAAATGAATAATATAATAAATTACAATAAAAATAATTACAAAATTGGAGCTTTCTCACTTGCTTTCACTTAATGTTACTTGCTTTCATTCACATTTTATTACTTAAGAACACTGCCAAAATCTCCACCTCCACTTATTTGCCTTCTCATAGACTTTTGCTCTAAACAACTACCTCTTGTTTTTTGCCTAAACAATTGACTACTAACTTACTCCAATCGACTAATCCTATTTGAGTCAATTCCACCTATATTAAGTCAATTGTTTTGCTCTTTGATGGATACTTGAATCAATTGATCTTCCGTCTGAACAACTTATTTGTAGTAGCATTCGATTCATTTGAGCATCACAACTATTATAGTTAGATCAACAATCTTCTTCATAATTCCTGTTATTCCATTAGTTGATTAATACAACACTACGAAAATACATTGAAATAGCGATAAATTTTTGCAACGAAAAAAAATTATTGTAAATATGCAACGGATTTGACGACAAATTATCAAATCGTCGTTAATTATTAAAGAAATTTACAACAAAAAATATTTTATTATAAAATTAACAACAAACTATTTATTTGATGCCAAATTTACAATAAATTATATTTCGTTGTACATATCGTTGCTAATTTTACAACAAATTTAAATTTTGTTGCCAAAATTGTGATGAAAATTAAATTCGTCGCAAATTGTTTCGACGAAAATGAAATTCGTCGCAAAAATTTACAATAAATTCTGGATTCATTGCAAATTCTGCGACAAATTTCATTTTCGTCGTAGAATTTGCAAAGAATCAAGAATTTGCTGCAAAATTTTGTGATAAATTCTACAACGAAAAAATTTTATCGAAAATTTTCAATTATTTGGAAAAAAAATGCGGCAATCGTCGGCGTCGCAGAATTTGCAACGAATTTCAAATTTCATCGCAAAATTTGCAACGAAATTCAAATTCGTTACAAATTCTGCAATGAATATGAAATTTGTCGCTAAATTTGTAACAAATTTAGAATTTGTCACTAATTCTGCAACGAAAACTAAATTTGTTGTAAATATTTACGACGAATTAAGAATGTCACAAAAATTTGCCATGAAATAAGAATGTCTCAAAAATTTACTACGAATTCTGGATTCATTGTAAATTCTATGATGAATTTTATTTTTGTCGTAGAATTTACAATAAATTTAGAATTCCTAGTAAATTTTTTGATAAATTCCGCGACAAAATATTTTTGTCATAAATTTTCAATTATTTCTAAAAAACACGGTCAATTTTTGTTAGAAGTGCGGAATTTTAAAATTTGTCGCAAAATCCCGTATAATTAACGCGTTCATCCGTTGTCGCCCCCTTTCTTTCTCGCGTTCGTCCGCTGCCGCCCCCGTTTCCTTCTTGCGTTCGTCCGCTGCCGCCGAAGCCGAAGGTACGCGTGTCTCTCCCCCTCTCTCTCTATCGGGCGTCCTCGACTCGCCTCCTGCTGCAGATTTTGATTCGTCCCCGTTGTAGATCGCCGCTGCAACTGGCTGCAATTGGATCGACTGCGCCCTCGGGGCAACAATGTATTCACCCACTCGGAACTTTGTCCATTTTCCCATCGCTCGTGGTAGTTATTCCGCAACCTTCCTCAGTGCGATATCCTGAGCAATTTCAAGACCTCTCCCTCATGATTTCGAAGGAGTGCTTGGCAAGGCTGCTCCCTCGTGTGAGGTGAGGTAGGTTTGTTGCCTCATCCTTGAATTTTGGTTTTTGTGTAATCGTTGTATCCTACATTCAACGAGGAGGAGACTCTATAGTGAATTTTTCTTCATAGGCGGTCTAGGATCACATAGTCTTAGAGTAGCGACCATTAGGTTGTGAACCAAGTAAAAATAAAATTGTCATTTACTTTTTTGCTACGTATTTGGTTTTCATACGACGAAAAGATAATTTTACGATCGCTATTCACTCCCCTCTAGTGATTCGCTTCGATCCAACAATTGATATCAGAGCGGGGGCGCTAATATTTGGTGAAACCACCAATCTAGCATTGTTTTTGGTTTTCTTTTCGTATTTATTTTAATTTTTCCTTTTTTAGTGTTTCTTATTTCGTTAAATTTTCTTTATTACTTTTCCCACACTACTAATCCAAGACGAAAGTTTTGGCAATTCGTTTTTGTCGTTTGTTTTTTTTTTTTGCAAGGTTTTTCTTAAATGATCCACATTGAGGGGTATAGCACCACCCGACCTCCGTTCTTTAACGGAGATGATTTTCATTATTGGAAAGGTCGGATGGAGTATTTCTTGAAAACACAAGTCAAGAGTTGGATAGTAATCCAAATCGAATTTGCTCTACCCACCAATGATCAAGGGGAGCCTTTGGATTTCGACAAATGGACCAACACAACCAAGAGGCAATTTGAAGCTGATGCAAATGCTACACAAATCTTGCAATGCGGTTTATCCAAGGAGGAGCTCAACCGCGTCGGTCCGTTCATAAGCGCAAAAGACCTTTGGAAAAAGCTCATCGAGCTTCGCGAAAGATCCCCCGACACGAAGGTATGTAAAAGAGACATTCTTTTAAATAAGTTATTTAATTTGAAGATGCAAGAACACGAGATCGCCACTCAATTACACGCAAGGATTCAGGAGATCATGAATGGACTCCACTCGATCGAACAAAAGGTAGAAAATCGGGACATAATAAGGTACGCATTAAACATATTTCCTAGAACCACCTTGTGGGCATCCATGGTTGATGCCTACAAGGTATCTAAAGATTTGTCTAGGATTAGATTAGATGAATTCTTTTCCGAATTTGAGTTACATGAACAGACTAACGCAGTCCCGACCGAGAAAGGTATGACGTCGTTTACAGGACTAAGAAGACTAAGAGCAAGGAGCAAGATATCTCCCGAAGAAGAATCCGAATCGGAAGACAAATTCGAATCGGAATCCGAAGAGGAGATGGAGGCCGAGCTAGTTAATCTAGTTCGGAGAATAATCAAAAAGAAAAGAGAGCAATTGAAGAACAAGGAACCCCCACAAAACTACACATGCTACTGATGCACGCAAACGTGACCTCAAATCTCGTGACGGAGACCGTCGAAGACTTGAAGTGTGCGCTCACGCTCAATGCTCACAAGTGCACGAATGTCGTCAAGTAATAAAAATATCGATCCCACATAGACTGAGATTTCGAGTATCGGTTTGTCCAGTGGATGCGTTATTGTTCGGATTGGTAATCTGAGGGTTCACGAATGAGAGGTCTTCAGTGGTCCGAACTCAGTACGGTGTCACATGGAAGAAGAGAAAAGCTGCTACGAGGATTAGGATTGGATTCTAGGACTTCGGTTTCGTTTGTGTGTCGCAAAACATGCTATCAATTGAATGTATCAAGATTTTCTAGCTAGGGTTTTGTGGAAAGGACATCATACACTATGGTACGAGGATGCCGAATCGATCCCTGTGACGAGTCGGTAACGATACACATTACCGACTCTATCGCATCCTCCTATCCACACTTGCAGATGATGAGGTCAACCTCTATGTTCCTCCTAATATCCCCTAAATCTTAGATATGAGGACTGTCACTCCTTGTATCGTCTATGCACAGAAGATAGAAAACCAAAACACAAAGCTATAGATCTAAACAATCATTCAACTGCAAATACGATTTCAAGAACGGAAACATATTTGAAATAACAATGTTCTACTCAACACAAACTACTCCCTAATTCTAGAATTGGAGAATCTACTTTATGAATACGAGAAGAGAGTCACAATACATTATAGAATTCATGAGTAAAATGATAAACGTGCAAGAAATAGGAATTATAATGTAATTGCAGTTCTTCTCTCTAGCATTGTGGTGCAGATCTTGATCCTCGAGCGACTCTCTCCTTCCCCGATGTGAGTTCCCGAAGTTTTTTAGGGCTCTGGAGTGCCGTCCCAGCCAGCGTGCCTCTCCCTAGGATTTGGGCGGAACTTTCCTTATATAGACATCACGTCGGATAGCTGCGAAATCTAGAAAAAAACCCTAGTTGTGTCAAATCGCTTGGCCGCCACACGCAGTGAAAACACACTAGGCGGTAATCTCAGTGTGGCGACCGTTTCTCCTTCTCGAACACGGTGTGCCGTAGCACACGCCCGTCGTGTTCCCTTCAAGGCGTCCAAATCCAAATGTCTTCTTTTTGCTCCCAAAGTGTGCCGTTATCCCCACGAAATGCTATCCTGTATATAAAAGTATACAGAGCAGATTTTCGAACTAGAAAATAGGAAATGCATGGAAAACAAAGTAAAATATGCATGAAACCAACATAAAATGAGATGAGATGTGAGCGAAAACTATTCTTAAAACCCTATATGTTTTGCTCACATCAATTCCCCAGACTTAAGTCTTTGCTTGTCCTCAAGCAAACCTCAGTGCCATGAAACCTTTTTTTTAAAATGTATTGTTCCATACATAGCATGTTAATTAGATTTATCAAGTGTTATTTGCAATCAAAGCAATATAGATATATTCTAGAAATTTACTAAGTTAGCTTCTCGTGCTCGTGCTAAGCGAATCTTCTTAGGGGATACTCGTTCCATAGTAAGTTAAGTCGTCATCCTATAACTTTCCTAAGGTCTCCGGCTCTTAGGCACTTACCTACCCAAAGCGAGGGTTGTTCCCTAGATATAGCACAAAGTCTCAAAGACGTGCTCGGTATTGGGAAAAATTGATAGGTGTTTTTCCAGTAACCTAACTCGGTCTCAAAGGAACACCTAACTATTTCTACCCACAATAACTATTTTTTATCCCTCATAATCTCTTTTTCCTCTTTCTTTTATTTTTCATTTCTTTTTCTCTCTCCTTTTCTTTTTCTTTTCTCTCTTTTATTATTTCGACTCAATGGGATTTTGATTTTTTCGAATGGGCTTACACAATCCGAGCATCTCCAGTAACTAAAATGCTAGCCTTAGGGTCACTTGTGGATTCCAGAGTACTAGATTACTGAGATGAATCATAACTAGGTATGTACTAAACTCTCCCTTTTAGAATGTTCGACATGTGTATGTGTAGAATAGAAGCTAATTAGTGTAAGTCTAGAACATTCATTCAGAGCCAATAAAATAAAATAACACGAGGTAAATGAAGTTACACTACTCATGGAAATAACTCATGAAGAAGACTTTTAAAAATACTACTGAGGCAGCTTATAGATAGCAAAAACTAAGTGCCGAAAGAAACTAGACAACTAATGCATGAATAAATGAATGCTAACTAAAATGCAAACATTAGGAAAGAAACTACTGCTAGAAACAAAACAAAACTTGGGTCCCCCCCCCGCCCCCCGACTTAAGTGAAGCATACCTCTAGTATGGTGGACGAGGTGGAAAGTCTGGTAGCCTCGGCATCTGGGGATCCTGGGAGAATCTGTTGTTGAGCCACTGATGCCACATATATATGTGGTCGATCTGAGAGCTGGTGGATGCAGCGGCTACTCGATGCTCCTCCTCCCAAGCCCACTGTGCCTGCTGGGCTCGCATATGCTGCCGCATCTCTTGGTGGTAGGCGGCCTCCGCCTGGCGACGGGTAGTCTCCTCCTGGAAGTAGACGCGGGTCTCGTCGTAGACCTCTTCGGCTCGCTGGAAGTGCTCCCGAAAGCCCTGAAACTCCGCCTGCGTGTAGGCGCT